>CM060170.1:16903303-18103303 GCA_020352615.2 Yoshiicerus persimilis
CACACGCTCGGTCGGTTGATTGCTACTTGAATGCTGAGAGAGTTGGAAAATGTAAAAAGATGCTAAGTATATTGAAATTAAATTGGCGGTAAAGAAAACTCTAAACTCTATGGCTACTCACTAGAAGAATAGGCTCGAACATTCCGCCCACTTTGGATTAGCATAATCCAAGAAATTACATGAAATCATAAGAAATGAAAGAAAAGTAAGGAGTGTAAATTAATTGAATAGCTTAACTAAATTAATTTATGGGCAAAAGACACAGTTTTGCAATTGGCCGCTGAAAATCCCCAGTGGCAGTCTTGAGAGACACAACACGCACGATATCATCCTTGCCCGGATGAAGAGCAGTAACTCTCCCCATTTTCCACTTTAAAGGAGAGAGGTTTTCGTCTTTTAACAAAACCAAATCACCGATTTTGTAATTGTCCTTGGCAATGAGCCATTTTGATTTTTGTTGCAGTTGAGTAAGATACTCTGCTGACCATCTTTTCCAAAAATGCTGGAACACTTGCTGCGTCCGTTGCCATCTTGAAAGACGATTTTCAGATGTATCCGTAAAGTCCGGTTGAGGTATAGAGTTTATAGCATCCCCAATTAGGAAATGCCCAGGCGTCAGAGCTGAGAAGTCACTTGGGTCATTTGATAAGGCTGAGATAGGCCGAGAATTGAGACATGCTTCGACTTGAGCCAAGACAGTCAACATTTCTTCAATCGTAAAAGTCGCATTTCCCATCATGCGCTTTAAATGGTGTTTTGCTGACTTAATTCCAGCTTCCCAGATACCCCCGAAGTGGGGGGCGGCCGGTGGATTCAGGTGCCACTGAATGCCTTGCTTGAGAGAGAAGTCGTTCACTTTACTGTTGTGGTCCTGAGAGTGGAATGTCTGGAATAAGGTCTGAAGCTCCTTATTCGCACCAACGAAATTACTTCCGCAGTCACTGTAGAGGTCTGTGCACCGTCCCCTTCTGGAGACAAAACGTTGGAGTGCACCTATGAAAGCTTCTGTAGTCAAGTCCATTGCCAATTCTAGATGAATTGCTTTGGTTGCTAAACAGATAAACAAACAAATATAAGTTTTAAAAGTTTTATGCCCTCGTCCCTTTATGGTTGTCAGCACAAAGGGTCCAGCATAATCGACGCCAGTCTTGATGAAAGGACGTCCAGGAGTCACTCGAGCACTGGGGAGATCTCCCATTAATTGCTGAGACACTTGAGCACGATGACGAACACAAACTACACATTTCCGTACGTGTAGCCGCACTAAGTCTCGACCACCAACGATCCAATATTTCTGTTGCAGAGATGCCAATAAGAGTTGGGGTCCAGCGTGCAAGTTGACTTTATGATAAAATGTCACAATTAAATCTGTAAGTAGATTTTTCTTCGGTAGTAGAATTGGGTGTTTTCTGTCGGCTGCTAAAGGCGAATTCCTTAAGCGACCGCCCACTCTGATTACACCCGTGTCATCTAGGTATGGTGAGAGAGAAAGTATTGTACTCTTGGGAGATAGCACTTTCTTTGATTTTAGTCTTTGCATATCCTTCGGAAATGCCTCTGTCTGCACCACTTGTATCCAGTAATTGAGTGCAGAGTCCATTTCACTGATTGTTAAATACTTGGGGACTGCAATAGGCCGATTTCGTTTCTTTGCAAAAACGTAACGGATGAAGCTGAAACGAAACGCTGTAACTTTTAATAAAGTGTGGAGAGATGAGAATTTCCTCAGCATTGTTTGATTCCTTTCACTAACTGCGATCAGAATTTTCTTTTGTCGCTCCTCACACTTTGCATCTTGACATTCTTCAAGGTATTCAACAGTTTTGTTGAATGTTGGAGTTGTGGAGAGCCAGGAGGGTCCATTCCACCATAAAGGGTGTCTTTCCAAATCTAAGGGTGAGATTCCCCGTGATGCGCAGTCAGCTGGGTTTTCCTCTCCCTTGACGTGTTGCCAGTTTTCAAACGGAATGACGTCTTGAATTTCAGAAATTCTGTTAGCTACAAATGTCTTCCACCGCTGAGGAGGAGAAGCAAGCCAAGCTAAAACGATGGTGGAGTCAGTCCATCCATGAATTTTCTCTATCTTTAAATGGAGTGCATCTTGAACACACACCATCAGTCTGGATAAGAGCACTGCTCCGCACAGTTCCAGTCTAGGCAATGTCAATTGTTTTATAGGTGCCACTTTGGTTTTGGCAGCTACAAGTCTTGCAGTCACTTTTCCCTCAGAGTTGACTGAGCACAAGTACACTGATGCAGCATACGCCACTTCAGATGAGTCGCAAAATCCATGTAGGGTGTAGGTGACCTTTCCGCTCGAGATGTCTTTAATACCAGACGAAAGATATCTGCCTATTTTAATAACAGAAAGATTAGGCAAATCATTTAAATAAGTTTTCCACATATCTGTTAACTCATGTGAAAGAGGAGCATCCCAATCTAGATTGCTTTTCCATAATTCCTGAAGGAGGAGTTTTGCTTTCACCGTCACTGGAGAAAGCCATCCGAGAGGATCAAAGATTTTTGCAATTTCAGATGCAATGAATCTTTTAGTTGGAGTGGTGGTTGTCTCTGGAATTTTCACTGTAAAATTAAAACAATCACTTGCTGGATTCCATTGAAGACCCAATGTCTTCACAGTTTCGTCAAGGTCAATTGATAATGGTAAATTTGTTTCCCTCAGGTTTTCTGGAAGGGAATTCAAGAACTTAGATGAGTTTGAGGACCACTTCCTCAACTCCAATTTTCCTCGGGCGGTCAGCTGCAGAAGTTGATCCTTGAGAGCGATGGCTTCTGAACCTGACTCTGCACCTGACATCAAGTCATCGACGTACATATCGCGTAGGAGCACTGCAGATGCCTTTGGAAACTCGTTTTCCTCGTCTTTTGCAAGTTGTTGCAAACACTTAACAGCTAAGTATGGAGCTGACGAAACTCCGAAGGTGACAGTCACAAGGCGATAGTCTTCAATAGGGTCTTGAAGAGATTTCCTCCACACTATGCGTTGGAGATTTACATGGTCACGGTGCACAAGAAACTGTCGGTACATTTTGGTAATGTCTGCCGTAATGGCTATTGGATGTGTTCGAAATCTGATAAGAGTAGTTATCAAATCCGATTGTAGCTTTGGGCCGGTCATCAAATTGTCGTTCAAAGAAACTCCTGTCGTTGACTTTGCAGAGCAGTCAAAAACAACACGGAGTTTGGTTGTCGAACTTGCTTCTTTGTAGACTCCATGATGAGGCATGTAGTATATAGAACTTGGAGTAAAATCTTCTGTATTTTCAATCTCCAATTCAGAGTCAGGTATTTTTTCCATGTGACCTAAGTCAAGATATTCTTGCAGTACTTTGTTGTACTCAGCAAAACGTTCAGGATTTTTTGAAAATCTTCTTTCTACTTGTCGAAGCCGCTGCACAGCCATGCTTCTTGATTCTCCGATGGGTTTTTCGTTAGCCTTGAAAGGTAGTCGCACAACGTACCTTCCATCGGGGTTTCTGGAATGAGAACAATTAAACAATGATTCACATGTAGTTTCCTCTGGGGAAAGTGGTATTTTGTTAGACACTTCTTCAATGTTCCAGAATTGTTGAAGTGCTGAGTCCAATTCACAGTGAGCATGATGCACTGTAATGTGGTGACTTTGTTTAGTTCCATATTTTCCACTTAACACCCAGCCAAGTTCCGTTTCAAGAGCAAAGGGAGCTCCCTCAGGACCTCTGATTTTTCTACCCTTTCTCAATTCAGGGTAAACATCGCTGCCTAGTAAGACATCAATTTGGGAAGGCTCGTAGAAGCTGGGATCCGCTAAAGGCAAGGATTGAATATGAGACCAATTTCTATGATCTACTTTTTGCTGAGGTTGACATCCGGTTACCTTAGGGAGTACTAAAGCTTCCAAGTTCAATGTATACATTTTATTTACACAGGATTGAAGCTTAAAACTGACCAAAGATTTTGCTACGCCAATTGCAGTTGCTCCAAGACCAGAGAGCGGTTGACTGATTCGATACTTTTGCAAGCCAAGTTTCTGAGCACAGCTTTCTGAGATGATGCTTGCCCCGGAACCATTGTCTAGTAGTGCACGGCAAACATGAAATTGTCCTGCTGCATCCTCAACACGAATTAAGGCTGTAGACAAAAGAACATTAGTTAGAGTTTTATTGTCACTTGTAGCATGAGTAACCACAGTTGGGTTCGACGACGGAGCACTTTCTGGTTGCTCCGGTTCTTTCTCGTAATGCAGAAGAGTATTGTGGCGAGAATCGCACTTAAAGCAATTTCTCGACTTGCAATCCTTGCTGGAATGATTTTTTCGCAAGCAATTAAAACATAACATATGTTTTTGCACTAGTTTTTGTCTCTCCGGAACACTTAACTGAAGAAAAGTATCACATTTGTGAATAAAATGTTCTTTATCACAAATGACACATTGCACTTTTGCTGTACTGTGGTGAACTGGAGTAGACGACTTCTTTTCACTTCGGCTTTCAGCTGGTTTTGTCACTGTTGGATTCTTGCCTTTAGAAATACCTGCAGCGATGCTCACACGAACATGATGATCCAAGAAGTCATGGAACTCTTTAAATGTAGGTAACTGATCAGCTTTGAGGGACCTTTCCCACTGTAGTCTGGATTCTGTATCCAATTTTCTCGATATTGAGTGAATGACGATTAGATCTCCTTTTTGCTCAGGAGGAATCTTCAGAAGGTCGAGTGCCCTCATACACTCACCGGTCGTGTCGACTAGCTTTCTCAATAAAGCTGAATCTTCTTTCTGCAGGTTTGGCTGACTGAACAGTCGATCCAAATGCGATTTGATGATTTCACGTTTGTTCTCATAACGGTTATTGAGAACATTCCAAGCTTCGTCATAATTGTCGTCTGTGACAATTATTGACTGCAACAAGGTTGCTGGCTCCCCTTTGAGGCTTGTCTTCAGATATTGGAGTTTCTGGGCTCCACTCAAAGTAACATTGTCATGTATTGATGATTTAAATAAATCACGGAAGGTCATCCACTTTTGAATGTCTCCGTCGAAAGTTTGCAATTCTAATTTCGGTAGCTTAATATTAGAATTGGCTTTGCTCGTACCTGTGGTAGCTGCCCTGAACGTGTCAAGAATGGCAAAGAGATCCACTTTGATCGCCCGAAGTCTTGCATTTTCGATGTCGTAAACTGTCTGATGGCCGGCAATTTCCGCATCAGTGTTACACAAAATCAAAATCTCGTCAAAGATGCCGTCATTTTGAGTAACTAGTTTTTTAAGTTCATCCTGGAGATCCTGAGCTTCGCGTTCTGTCACTGGAGTCACAGGATGCTTGTCCACGATGTCCTTAAGGGCGTTAATTTTGCCCACAAGTCCTTTTCTTCTACGTACAACTCTGTTCATTGTGAATAGGTATCACAATGGCACTTTTACAGTTTTTGGATTGATGAGTGATGCTCACCAATTAGGCACAAAACAGTTAGACGAAAGTTCCGCAATTAAAGTTAATAAGTTCAACAAATTACCAATTGTAGGCAATCCGGCTCGAAGGACCAAATGAAGGGGTGAGACCATAGGAAACTTTAACTTGGCAATCGAATATCGTTTTGTGTTAGATGTTTATGAGTGAGTGGACTGTATTTTATATTGATGGTGGTTTGGGAATTGTGACAATAAATAGGCCAATCCTAATTACGTACAAAATGTGGACAACAGTTAAGTGTAGTTTTATAATCTATTTATTATAATTAATTTAACTGGAGCACAAGGATAAAGTACTGAATAATAGTTTTCAGAGAGGATGAGAGAATCAGCACACGCTCGGTAGGTTGATTGCTACTTGAATGCTGAGAGAGTTGGAAAATGTAAAAAGATGCTAAGTATATTGAAATTAAATTGGCGGTAAAGAAAACTCTAAACTCTATGGCTACTCACTAGAAGAATAGGCTCGAACAAATGCAAAGCCTGGTGCATAACGCAACGTTTCACAGAGCGTTCTTGTTTGGCCTGCTCAGTCGTCTCGAGTCCATCAAATTCATTATTAACTGATTATGAGACTCGATCCTTAGCTTGGCATGACTGCAATATTATTTAGCAGAGATTGAGATAGTTAACTGACAACAGTCCAGTCCAGTCACAGTCGAATCTTGGATTATCTTACACGCAGATAATCTCTGTATACATACATCTGAAAATACTAATAGTCACAATTCACAGATCACACTTAATAGCCCTTAAGAATTTCTTTTCTTGCTTTGCTTGGCTTTATATCTATTTACATAGGTATGCGTGGTTATTTCAGCTCAGGACATAGCATAGCCAATTGTTCTGTGTATCATTCTTGAGCTATTAATGTTGTACTTACTTATTGTGTCTTGTGTAAAGAGATGATAGTAATATTATAGCTGTAACGCAGCAAGTCTATGGCAGCAGTAGTAGTTGCAGTTGTGATGATGAGTTAGTTTAGTGTAGCAGTACATACACAGATAAGTATTATTGCCCCATAGTTGAATGTTATGTTATTTTATTTTAGTTGGCTGCCGGCGTGGTTGCATTGTATGTGCATTGCACACTATCTGTACAAGGAATACAGGAGATACAGATAATATGTGTTGTGTGGTACATAATGCTTGTCGACAGCATAAAGAGCTCTGTGGCTCTAACAATAAGCAGTCGGATCCTCTATAGTAATTATGAGACTGACATGAGCACAGAGTGCATTAGAGAGATACAGTGGTGCACATAAGTTACTAATTCTAGAAATCCAAGGAACATGCACTAATGATGTTATTTCGTTGCGAACGAAGTTAGGTATGGACAAGACAGGGCACCCAAGTCAAGTCAGCCAAGCCAAGCCAGGAGCAGTGTGATGCAGAGGAGGAACCAACGAGCATGGGAGAAGAAAGAGATGACGAGAAATGATGTAGACTTTTATTAGGTCGTTGATAGTGCTGGGTTTTGGCACTTTTGGCATCTGCGGCCAGCATGAATCCACTCTTCTAATCTCGATCCAACCAACAAAGCAAACGATGAAGGCACGAGTGTGAAACATTGCAAAGCAAGGGGCACAGGCGAAATTCCTAGCCTAGCCAAGATTGCGTGTAGGTGTTGTTTTATTATTGCATGTGTACAGGCATTAGGCAACTAGGTGGATCTGCTCATTAAGAGCGAGGCTAATGCGTCCAAACCCATACACAAAAGGTGCGACACATCTATTATATAGTTAAAATGGTATCATCGGCAGTCACAATGCATGCAAATCTTCTATTCACACACAAACTAACTTTGACTCATGTCCACACCGTATAAACAGCACAAATTACACAGTCCGCAACTTTCAATCCTTTCATACTGAATATCACAATCGCTGCACATCCTTATTTAACCCAAGCCATCAGTCGCTATGCAATAATATCATTATGTCGAGTTTCGGTGCCCCTATACACACGGGGAATGAGAGAGCGAGGCAAAACAGGTAGAAAGGACGCAGGTAGGTATTTTGCTAACAATTTAGTTTCGGTTTGGTAAGATACACATTCAAGCTCTTTATTTTCTATTACTTTACATATTTCCAACATAACACCAGAGGCATAACAATATCATTATCTAAGGATAAGTTAGCATTAGATGTAAAAATATTGCCGACTCTGTTATGTAGTACCATTTGCTGGGATATTGAATGTAGTTAGGTAAATCTATTGCCGACACGAGTAAAGGGAATGCTAGGGAAATAATTGCTCCCTCGTAGTAATCGTAGTAGGTGATGGCACGTTCCACCGTTTCACTTTACATTGTACACCTACTATGTACCAATAAACTACCTTTCCTCCAGTAGTCAGACCATTTCACGGTTCGATACCCACATAATATTCCATACTTGTCAGCAAAGCTACATTTACCGACAAATATACAACTACACTAGCTACATTTCTTCCATTATCCACAATATACATGTACCACACCAGAATACTACCTGATAATGCATAGACAACCTCCCCTATAGTCACTAATGTAATTTCCACTATGTTGCACTATATGAAGTCAGATTTATGCATGTATACTCCAAGTACTTACATATAGGGACACCCCAACACTAAACAAGTCACCAACTATTTGAAACACACTCCTTGCTTGTTGGCCTTAGCTTCCTTTCGTTTCACATCCTTTTTTCAAATGATTGTATTGCGATTGTGATATAACACGAATTTAACACTCGCCTGTGTTCTCCACCAGATTCACTTTCAATGACTGCTTAGGGCTTTTCTACTTTTGACAATGCGCATTCAAACAAAGTTATTCCATTCAAATGTTATCGCACGTAAATATCATTTCGGTTTACTTAGTTACCAAAATTGATATCCGGATGACAGCATCCCATGTACACAATAAGTGGTACACATGTATAAAGCAAAATACACCGATAATCAGATAACACTAACTTTTTGCTGTTTTAATTATCCGGTTGGGCTAAGGCCTTTGTTTGAATTGTGTAAAGATGGGTTTGGTAAATGCATTACATATACAATATTTCTATAAAAGCTCATGGGATTCTAAATGCCTGTTATAAGAAGTTCTGCAGCGATATAACTTGATTGTTAGTTAGTTAAGCTTCAGAGCAGAGAATTTTGTATTCCGTGTTAACTCTTTGCTTCTTCCCTTAAAGTTCGATGCAGAAGATTGATTCTAGACAAAGAAAACTGCATGCGTTTCTTACGATGGCGACATATTTACTTGATGAGTTTTTTACTCGCAAAATTTTCATATGTAGAAAGTCATCTTAAGTAAGAAAAGATACATGAGTTAACGAACTGGATGCTGCGCTAAGGTATTATTAGATTAAATCATCCAACTATCTATAGGAAACTCTCCAACGTACAAATTACGAAAGCCTCCTGCTATACTGCAGACAGGCAGCACAGAATTCACAAACGAATAAAGTTAGGATACGTACCTTGAAACAAAGAAAGAACACATCAAGCACCACTACTGTAGCAATTTGAGTATAGCACTTGATTAGTAAATGATTTTCAAGACGGCGATTCTTTTCTTAACTAGAATGTCAACCTACTACAGTATACACTTTTCGTGTCACAAAAAAAGTTTGCAACTTTTCACTCGTATCTTTAAACAATTTTGTTCAATTGGTGGAAAGAGCGTTATAGGAATATCATCAACTTTTCCATATAACGGTTGCCACGTATGCTACAAGCTACACATACACAGACAGAAAATTGAACTATCGTCGCCTTAAGTCTTTTAGTAGCTGTATATAAGCACACATCGAGGACTTAAAGAACTGTTTTGCTGCATAACTTGCTCTCCCAAGAAGCGATGTACTATCTCTAATGGAATTGGCTGCAAAGACGATTTTGTTGTTCGCATTGATATGCTCAATTTAATTATGTAACACATCTAAATTCTAATTTAAGCAATCTTGTTCTTGTTCGTGCTACCGTATTGTAATTAAATATTAATTTATTTATTTAAGTCCTAATTGTTATTAATGAGTGAAGTAAGAGATGTGGAATGGAAAAATTCCGATAATCTTAAAAGGCAGAAATGAGACGTCTTTTAAATGCTGATGTATTTCAGATTAACAAAAAATTGTAGTTATCGTTTTAAGGTCTCATAGTATTACAGCGACTTTGTGAAACGAATTATACTTTTGGATGCATTTTCCACCGCGTGCAGGGGAATGTGCGCTAAAACAATATTTGGGTAAAAAGGCGTCCAGAATGAAATATCTTTTAACAAATCAAACTCAGCAGGTTATGCAAGTTATTTACAACTTACAAATTTTCACATGCATCGTATACTTTATTATCTGCTTACATTCCTTAATGGAGTTAATCTTAGTTGTTATTTTGTTGTGCTACGTGTTGGTATTTTATCATTTGTTGTTTTCGCTAGGTTGCAATTGTAGCAATACATAACTTGCAACACAAAAAATCATAATGCCTACTCATTCATAGCAACATATTCTACCTACCGCAATATTGCAACACAATGCGTGACCCAAATGCTGCTGGTGTCGCTCCGATCAAAGCAGGGAGTTAAAAACTATAACGCTATTTCAGGAACTAGTGAAAAATGAGAATGCAGACGCAGATAGTTTCAAGAGGGAGACAGACCGAGAACAGTCCAGAGTGCAGAATAAGATCAAAGATTAATTAGTTAGAGCTTGCATTTTACACAATTAACTTGTAATTACCTTTTAATTGTCTTGTGTTTAGAATAAAATAGATAAAAAGTTGCATAATCAGTTTTCCTATGACTAGCATAATTAGTAATATTAGCATAATTCATATTCAGTTAGAAAAATCCCGAATATCAAGAGGAGATACGCGCATCAGTGTGTTAGGCAAGGCTCGATCCCCAGCATACGAATTTCTGCTGGCCAACCTTACTTGCGAATTAAATTACGCATCGCTATACAATTTTCTTGGTGGTAACAACATTGCATGTAAAACGAATAAATGCATGTGTAGTATAAGTTTAATAAACTAGTACCTAATTTCTTTTTATGTCGATCTAGACAAAAACTTTTATTCTTCTTTTTTGGTTGTCAATGTCATCTATGTATTGAATTAACAATGTAAGCATAAACGGCACACTTGCCAATAATATTTACAATATACAGCATGCAACAAGGCAACAACCGATAAAGGCAATGTATATTAACCCAGAGCATTAAAAGAAGATTTGCAGGGTTATTCAAATTGTAGTAGGTAGGAGGTAGAGAAATGCCCATGAAAGTTATTTATGGGACATAAATATAGTATAAGGTGGCTAGGACAGTGTATCATGTTTGTGCGAAACATAATGTCATTGAGTGTAGTGTATCGTGAATAAAGGTTGTATACAGAGAGTGTATAAAGAACAACAGGTTGCTTAGAAGATGTTTTCTCGCGGCGGATGAATTAAATAAATATGTGACACAAATGCTGAGAGCCGGAACCGGAAGCATGGAGAAGAGCGGATGGAGTCTCGGTGTGAACATGTTGTGCTGTTTTCTTGTGTATAAACACAAGTGGCTTGGCAATAAATGGCATGTTGCACTTGCTCTGCTCCACGGACAACCAAGTAAGACATAAATGTGTGTTGTGTACTGAGATGTGTAGAGTGTTCCCCGTCGTACCACCAGCATACCAAATGCAAACTGAAAGCAACCAAAAAGAGCGAAGACCACAATAGCAGAAGAGAGAGATGAGAGTTTACTTTAGTGTGGTTGTTTGGTGTTGGTGGATTCGTACGCGTACGTGGTTTGGTTTAACTTTATTTGTAGTTCTCTCTGTCTCAGATTTGGCAGGATGAACCAAGTGCAATGTAGCATTCACAAATGTCGTAACTTAAACTAAAGAAAATATCTCTAGCTATGCTCATTTCTAGGATCTATTGTGTATTGATGGTACCTTACCTAAGCAACACATTTACGAGCATATACTTATATTGTATACGTATGTTTATAGTAAATAGCTCTAACAATAACTAAAGGGTGCTTCTATGTACAAAAGGCCCAGCAAAAACCAAAACCATACATCTGACTCCTACATAGACGTACCAGTCCATGAAGATTATTACGTGTTTGGTGGATACCACTTAACACTAACCAACGAACTTAACTCAACTGGCTTTTTGGGATATAACAAAATCTTATAACATTAAACGGCAATTTTTACTACGTTAAAGTCATTTCAACATAACATGACATTTATAGAAAGGACTCTTGATACGAATTCAACTTCTTCGATTGGAGTAGTCATAAAAATAGTATATTTATTGATAATAAGTTACATGTTCCTGTCTGTATCACCATTATTTGCAATAATTAATTACTCGCGATTTTTGACACTAACTCGACTGCAATGAAAAGAATTGAATATTTTTATTAAATCCCAAAAAGCTATTTTCAGGACTCCATGGTCAAAAAGTGGATAGTTTATACTTCGAGATGCAAATGGTGTGCCTACTCACTTTACTGTGTACAGATAGCTACACAGGAAATGCATTACTGTCCTGTATTGCTGTAGCATCTGTAGGCATAAGTGTAAGTCTTGAGATGGCTGCAATTTATATAAGGAATAAAATGACATGGTGTGAATTTTTCCAGTTTACCAGTATTTGTGTTGCTTTCTGGAGAAGAGAACAAGTTGAACATTAGAAAAGACCACACCTATGAAGATCGCTATTGAATGGATATAAGCACCCATTAATCAGAAATAGCTTTTATCTCTTGACGGACGTAAGAAGCATTCTGTCTGCACTCTGTTCTGTTCTATTATGTAGTGTACTGTGGAAAGGCACACTTCTCCTAACAAAATATTATTATTATCTCCTTTGAGTCTGGCAAAGAAATGCGATAATATTCCTTCATACTAATGTCTACGATCTACACATACCTCCCGTACTGACCATCGTAACTCTTAAAATTGGCAATGTGGACAGGTAATGTGTAGTTGTAGTCTATCCTTCCAAAAAGGTATTCTGTCTTTCTCCGTAATATTCCACAAGTATATTAACATACGATGCAATGTAATTATTTTTATTCCCAGCATAGCATTACTAAATTTCAATGTTAATGAAAGTGCAAAAGTCAAGAGATATTATAATTAGTTAAAATACAGAAAATTTGTAAAGCATAGTAGCAAAAATGATACAATATTTGGTGATATTGGCCAACAATATACATACACATAGGTAGATATTTGTGTGCCTTTTTTGGGAACTTTTAATGGGAAAAGAAACTTATTGTTGACATGTATGAAATCTAAAAAAATGAATTTCCCAATAAATGGATCGATATTAGACATGACATAGTGGTCCGTGTACATGACTGGTGAGTTATAGATTAGAGTGTAAACGTAAGGATACAGACTGTAATACTCAAAATCGTAGAAATACATAAACGACTGCACAGAGTGAATGAAAGGAGAAAGAAACTGTTCTATATCTGTATATTTATCTTTAAATTGAGGAATGGGATGAAGTTGATAGCGATCGTAGGCTAACAAGTAGCTGGGCAGAGACTGAGAGTATCTTTATGGATAAAGATGAATGTAATTCATGTATGCTTTGTATACTGCTTATGTACTTAAGCTATCTAGGAAACTGAAGTTGCTTGTTTAGTTCGAGACAGGATCTGTTCTTGTGGATCACTTCTTCCAACACTCATTACGAGGATAACGCGTAAGTAGCTCATTGTGTATCATACTGCAATAAAATAATCTGCCTCAATCGTCAAGTCTGCTCATTCCAGTGGAAAAACAACAGAGCAGAGAGATATCGTTTAAATAAATTCATGCAGCTATTCTTTCATTAGCATCTACATCTCAGCCATTACATTGCTCTTAGCTTCTTCAATGTATTGCAAACCTACGCTAACAATAAGCTAATTGTGAGCTATCAACCTTATGTACTTTTCTCAATCTTACCTTCCACACTTGAAACAAAATACAAACTACAGATATTACAATACTCTACGGCGTACGTTTCTTCATCTAACAACCATGATTGTCTATGTAGATACTTTCCTAATGCACTTCGATCGGTTTCTATATGGCTTCAAATTACGTCCATTTTACTTCGTTAGGAAGGGTGCTGATGTCCGGATCCCATTATCTATTTATTCATAAGCAATATAAAATATATTTCTTTCCTATTAGATTTTCTAATGCCTCCCAATTAACTAACGATTACACATTTATTCAAAATTGCTATCACCCAGTTTTCTCAATACTCAACTGCCTCTACTCCGATTTTCCCTGTCTCACTTTCAATTTCTGCAATTATTGTACGGCTTGTCAGTACACATTTGTATTTAATTCGGATAGGGTTTAATTCGGATAGGATAGGGTTTAATTCGGATAGGATAGGGTTTAATTCGGATAGGTCTAAATTGTTTCAGATTTTTATTTTTATTATCCTAATATACGTTTAGAGCCGGTTATGATGGTTCACCAATAAGAACCTTGAAAAGAAGACCTTATTTCATCATCGAATTTAGTAAGAAACACAATTTATCATTTAAAAATTGAATATATTATTATTGTTTTCATGGGTGCTAAATAGTTAAAGTATTAAATATAGTTTCTATTTTGCTTTTTATCTTGGTGTATTGGAAAAGTGAGGTGGTACACTTACATATACAAACAGTCCATTTTATCTAACATTTCATATATAAGGTCTTTTCCCATTGTATAAATATTTGAAGATCGTAGGTCGACGATATAGGTATAAATAAGAAGTGGTTTCGGTGCAGAAAAGGAAAATATATAGAGTTTCTTCGGAAGAAGTGCGAGGATGATCTAATGATGCAGGCTGTGCGGAAAATGGGAATTCGCAAGAGTAGAAGAGTTTTTAAGCAGCTATCAGTTGGTTCATTTGTCTTCATATGAAATGTTATACAGACGATTATTCATGTGCTGTTGACTGCTATTTTTCATACGATAATGTCGTTTTGCTGCATAAATAAGGCTGATAGAAATGCTCTTGAGATGTGGATCGATATCAATAGGCAAGTGAGAAATGGGAACTTGAGGTGCGTTATTGCACATATACATACTTGACTGAACATAACAAAACTGTAGATGCAAACTGTGTATATCTAAAACATGAAACCAATTTCTCTCTTCATTTAGTTTAGCAATAGCACCTCAACCGAATTGGTTAGGATTTCTTGCAACTCAGAGGAAACTATTCCTGGACAAATTCTGTGTATGCAAAAACTGGCAATAAATAGGTAGGAAAAGAGTATTCTTTTCCATAATAATAGCGATTCGTCATGTAAAATTGGCTGGATTTGGACATAAGTAATTTATTTAACAGGAACATCACTACAGGCAATATGTACTGGCTATACAGGAGTAATCTGATATACAATCACTGCAAAAAGACACAACGAAGTTTGCTGTAAATGCAATTGTAGTAGTATTTATTAGAGGAGAAGACATTTCACGTGGTTTACCTTTTTGTCCTACGTTCGCCTTTTGTGTGGTATAGGGATGGGTATATTGTGAGAGTGTAGCAGAAGTTGTAATGGACTTGTAGGATTTGCAGAAAGCAATTCATCAGTTTGGAAAAGTAAAATAATATATGTACCTCGGCAGTGAGTCTACTAATATGTGAGTAAATAAGAGACAGAGGACTGCAAGGGAGTCAAAAGGAAGCATCAGTTTGGTTTGCTCTGCATCAGCGTCTTGAGTCGAGTTGACTCCGACTCATCTTCAAAGTTACGTCAGTTCTAGTGATAGGGCCCATGCATTTTGTTCTGTATTTGATGCATTTTTTACTGATGCAATAAATATGCGAGAGGTAGAGGTACAGAGTTGCAGATTCATGCTTTTCTTCTTTCCCTTTTCTCTTTCTCTGACAAGACTTTCCTGATAGCAATGCTGAAACAGCAGTAGACATAGATCCTGTCAAATTGAACTTCCATTGCTCCGGCTATTATCCCTCCGTACTTTTATTCTCCGTCTCCTCCGTCTCTCTAGTTATTCTATTTAGTACAATACACTCAATACATATACACGACTCTCTCTGCCCTCGCTTTCAAATGCCGTCCACCTTCCTCCAGACTGTACACAGTCTTCCCATTTATTCCCCCTTTCTTATTTCTCCAACTCCACTTACTCCACTTACTCTTCCTATAGCACAAGGTGAACTATTATGCCCAGCTCATTTCGATTCCTACAGGCCCTTTCTTCACTTTCTCCACACTACAACCAACATCTCCTAGTCTATCTCTTCCTTTGTATACCAATATTGTAATGGAGAATGTACCTACAATTACTTCTCTCTTCCTCCTATCCGTCCTTCGTCCTCTACTTCCATTTCACACACAACCTACATGTATCTATGTCCAATTCCAATGGATATGCATCTACTTTCTCAAGTCTTGCCTTAGTGAACTATTTCAACACATTCCCTTCAAACATATTTCTTGTCATTTCTCCAGCAAAATAAATAAATTGCTTTTTATTCTTCACTTCTACATCATGATTCTATTTTAGAGTCTTCTTACAACAGATACATGACATACATTTACGGTGTACTCTATTTCAGACCTAATTAATTCACAAATTGATTTAAATGTACTATTTGACTGACTTTACAAAAATTTAAAATTGAACGATGAGAATCAAGATACCCTTTAAAGATACACAAAAAGGTGGTTGTGTGCTTAAAAGGAAATTATGGGGACAAATATTCTAAAAGGTGAGATATAAATGTATAACAGGGTATGCAACCTTAACTCAGCGGAATCTTTGTAGTTGGTTGTCTAATAGCTGTTGGATGAAGTGAGGCCAAAGCCAATTTGTCACTCAGGAGTTCAATGGAGGGTAGAGCAGAGAGCAGCCTGCGAGATTTCATGGGCGTCTGACACGACTCGAACGAATAAACCTCTACCTCTCTCTCAAGTAATTCCCCATGCTCTTTATCGGTTTATTGTTAGTTACATTCCCTGATAGTACCTGTGAAAAAGAAAGACTGGTCGTAATTCATACATTTGATATTTATCATAAATGACGTTATAACTCCTGTGTATGTGTGTAATGGGATATGCGAAGAAAGGACACTGTTTGTTGGCGGCGCTCGCCTGCGTTGACAGAGGCGGATGAGTGCGTCGGAGGTGCCTGTTGGGTGGGATATAGGACCTCGAAGGGTATTTAGGTACTAGATTGGTAGTTAAGCTATTGCCATTAGTGAGGTAGAGGCAGACCTTCTATTTAGATGCCAGTTGACTTTTCTTCCCGCTCGGCTGCCTCTGTTTTCGTCTCGACTGGGAGAGAAAGAGAGGCATTAGGAATATTATTAGTACAACATAATACAGAGAGGCGGAAAGTGGATGCACACGATTGGGATTCGGGCTTAATAGTTCAGCTTGCTGTGTATGTGGAGTTATTAGGTAACATGTACACAATGTAGCAGTTGTTGCCGTCTGCGAGGTTCTTCTGATTGCAAGACTGCTAATAGTGTGTATGCACAATAAGCGATGATTCCTCGTCGGTTCGAAGTATTCATGCTAATAATTCCGTTTCGGGGCTAGTGGCTGCTTTGCTGTGCTCCTTGTGAATGTCATGTTGCCATCTCCCACCTATTGTTCCAATCCGGCATTGTTTACAACATGTCTGTCTGACATTTACTGGATATGTCATGCTGACCCTTAACATGAGCCAGTCATTCAAGAGCGACTTAATGACTGACTCAAGCCTTGCCAACCTGCCTACATGCGAATCGCACTGGAACAGCATCGCTCGATATTCTTTTCTTTCTCCATGCATGCCTGACCCGGATCCGGCCAACCTTTCAAACACTCCAAACTCATCACAATCCTCACAACAGCAACCCGCACCGCAAATAATCCCACTTATCATCTACCCTATATCTGTTTCCATTTTACGGCGCCCTTCCTCTCGCTGTACAACACTCTCTATATACAACACATAACAATACTTAATTATACCTATATTATGTTTATTATATTCTCATTATCAACCAAACACAATGCCTACTACCCTGAACTTTCTACAGTAGGTATTAAGGGCACAATTCATAGTCATCCACAATCCACACACTATTTTCACATTTCCTCTACTACAAATACCACCAGCATTAACAGACAAATTTAAAAATAAATACTTCACAAATGACAAAGCAGTTAATAAGAGTCACAACACGGATAGTTGTCTAATTCAGTTTATCAGTATATCAGTTTATATTTCTGCCTTTATCCATGTATTGTAAATCCAATGTTTATTGTTTATAATATATAGATACTGATTTAAATAATCTAATAACCACATTTATTTGTAGAATTTGTTTACGGGCAGCAATATTTATGTTTAAATGTGCCACAATTCGAAAATAATGGCTATGTTTACTATTGACAATTGAATCTTGTATGAAAGCACCGCTAATAAAACGTAGAAAACTTTGTCTTTGGTTTGGAACGAAATCACCGCTACTTTAATGGAAATGAATCTTGTTATTTTTAGATTTGTAAAAATGCTCGCATTTTATTATATTGTTTACAAAAGTACCCAAGAGATAAGTTGGGCCATAACAAATGGAACATAACTCCCCTTCAATAAGGAAATGATTTTTATGGAACCCAATTTGAATAATATGGTAATACATGCCAGATGCATAGAAACAACTGGGAATTATAACTTTCCTTATCAAATGAAAGATAGTTATTATATGTTAAGCATGAGCGTATGCGTCGTTAAACACAGATGCAAAAAATTCTCCTGGTTTGAAATAAATACTTACTAATTTACACCTTGGAGACTGTTATAAATGTAGGCGACAATGCAAAAGTATTTGTAACGACCATTACTTCGTACTTATTGTATGAGACGACATGCATTTTTGGATGTGTGTACATGTATAAATGTATTCCACATACTTTGGAGACAGGCGTCTTGGCACAAAAGCTGTGCAATTAATAAGAATGTTTTAAATGTCCATTCTTATAGGTAAACCGGTCTTCGTTCTGTCAAATCATACCAAACTATACATATATCCATGAAAATGCTCCACAAGACAACATAACAATAACAATTATTCTTTTTACGGTTTCCAACATCCCTAGTACAGCAAATCGTAGGTAGTTTACGTTACGAGAACACAGTACAAACGAAATGGCTTAGATTAGCAATCAGGATAAAAAATAATTCATATGCAACTTCACGAATCCTTTGCAAGCAACCCAATGGTCGTTTTCCTTAGGTATCTTTATATTTACATGTACAGATAATACTCTGACTTGGTTTCGTTTGCTGTTGGCTCTTCTTCTAATTCTACTTACTTTCAGCAATTCAGCTGTTGTTAATGGTTGCTCAAGAAAAAAATGTTATCTCTAATCTGGTTAGTGAGGAAGTGAGTTGGTTTTAAACCTCTGTACACCTAGCCCGTTTAGCATAACTATCATTCACTATACATAACGATAATGTGTAACTATCATCTTACTATATCCAACTCGAGCATTACATATATTTTAAATAAAATAAATAGTGACAATAGTAAATTGATAATCCAGATTGACTTATAATACTTATAATTGCATTACAAACGAAATGATAGGACAGATTAACTAGTAGTGCGCATATTGCATCAGAAACCACATCAATTGTTGATTTTGCTCTTGTAATTGGAGAGCCCGCATGCAAATTGGAAAAATAAAAACTAACAACGCTAGAAAAACACTCTGCACAACTCATCACATTTGGCATTTCTCATGGAATGAATGGTTCTGGACAAATACAACATGATACTCTCTATTTTAAGTATACATTTATTTTAATGAATGCAATTCGTACATAATATAGTTACTACTGTGAAAGTTTAAAGAATGGTTAATGCCTAATTTCACAATTCCCAGCCTTGATAATCCCCATCAGTGACACTCTAGTAGTT
Organism: Yoshiicerus persimilis; assembly: GCA_020352615.2. Classification (NCBI taxonomy): domain Eukaryota; kingdom Metazoa; phylum Arthropoda; class Collembola; order Entomobryomorpha; family Tomoceridae; genus Yoshiicerus; species Yoshiicerus persimilis. The sequence goes on from CM060170.1 coordinate 16,922,709, forward strand.
TCAATTTCCATTCTATTGATCACGCACGCATCAACTTCATGATTATATTTGATGTTATCTTAATATCTACCCTATGTGCTACCTACTTACTGTTTTCCATGCATTAGTAATGGCGGTTAGGATAAGAGTACAAAAAATGTGGAAATGGATATCTTATGGTTCTGTTGGACATGCCATTAAACATACCAGCAGAATAAAGCAATGAATATGACACAGTAAGTGGCTATTAGTAGGTTAGCTGAGTATCTTTGAGCGTGGAGGCTCAATGTCAATTACCATAGCAGAACGGCTATTAAATTAGTTAACGTTGTCATTGTCAGCAAAAATTAATGGCAATCCTATATGGAATATCCCTGGTTGTAATCGCAACTGCTAATTAAAATCAACGCTACCAACAATTGCATGAAGTACAAGCAAAGCTGTACTGACTATGTGCAAAGTGATAAGTACTGGACGAAAATCCATGAAAATCATTAATCTAATCTGATGTTTACGCTGACGTAATTTGATCAGGAGTGTTTTCTTTAATGCAGTTAAATAGATGTCTACTAAATCAACCGGATTGTCAATCGTTATGTTCAGCAATTCAAGAAGCTGATTTTATTTTAATGGGTGTTTGGTTTATAATTAGAATGGAATAAAATATGGTTATGTAATATCTCAATATCTGGGCTAAGGCACGTATTGTTTTATCTGTTCTGCCCTCATTAAATTCAAAGGAAATCTACATACTTGGCTACTTCATGTGTAGGTAAAATCTGAAGATGATTGATAAAGGAATTTAATGAATGTTCTACGGTTTCATGTTATGAGTCACTCTGGTACATTTCCACGAATAGCTCTGTTGTTTAATTTTATTGCGCTACTTGATTTAACGTTGTCTTGTTTTGTTGTTTGTCTGTGTTTGTGTTGTGGACGTAAAATATGAGTTTGAAATGAAAATCACAGTTCACAATAGAGAGCGCAAAGTAGTATAGGAATTCATCAGTGTGATTTCACTAATAACCGGATGTGTAAACCAAGAAGGAGCCAATACTGTTTCACGAGAGAAGAGGTATTTTAATATATCTAGGTATGTATTGTGTATTCAATAGCTGCAATTACACAGGGAGAGTAATGGATGCAGCAGAGTCCGTAGAAGTAGTTTGGTGTGACGGTTACTTACTTAATGCTTATCTTTGAGCAGTTAGGATGATGTGTATGTATTATGGGAGGATGTGATGGAATGTTTGGTTTTATCTTATCAAATCATATATAGGAAAGCGTTGTTTGTTTGCTCATAAACAATTCTAAATTTAGAAGGAGAGAGACGCGTTCTAATTATACCGGGTGTTGTCGAATCCTCGTGTGTTTCTGTTATGGATGCCTGGACTGGAATAGATGTTTGTTGCAGTTCTTCCTTATGTGCTGTTGCAGGTGTGACATTATTCATTTTCCGTAGTCAAGTTATTTCTGGTGGCAATGCAATGTATGTAATATGGAGTGGTTGCCTGGTGGCATACTGGCATCACATATTTCTATCTGTCTCTCTCCGGCCCTTCTCACAACCATACACACATAAAATACTTAAACACATGCAGAAACAAACTTAGCATAATATAAATAAGACAGGGCATCTGTACCTACTTATCCTTAGCTATTTGTTGTGCTTCTGATCATAGCCAATATCATTATGCAATACACAAGCACACAACTTAAATCACTAAGAGACTGGTTATTCCTTTATCTGTAGGTACGTCTCATAACTTTAAGGTATTGGTTCAATTTTACATTTTAATGCAATGAAATGCAAGTAGCTATATGTTTGAAATAAATATGCACTAATAATTCAGCGAGTTCTGCTCACACAGAAGAATATGCTTAAGAACATGGGAAGGTACGCAAGGGTACCAGTCGTTAGTCAAGGAATCTCACACGCACACGGGCCATTATGTTTAGTCAAGTTGAGCTTAAGTCTTTTTCATCTTCAACCCTCCTCAATTCATCCACATCACATCAGACTCGATCCAAAACCCAAACACTGTCTCTGTGTATCTTTGAGCAATCATCTTCTCATTCACTCACGACTGCCTTCCTCATCTTCACACACTCAATGCTGTACCGTACCATGCCACTCTACGTAACATTACACTACAGCTCACTCATTGTCAAAAGGACAGATGTACACACCGTAAATCCTTTTTTCAAAACCTATTTTCCTTTTATTAATTCATACATGTGCAAAATATCAGTTTGCATATTTTACTCCTGCGTAACTCATAATTCGCAATGAAGTCTCCCTATACTGAATTCACGTTACCTATTTAAAATCTCTACTAAGTAGGAAAATATGCAAACGTGCCAAAAACGTCACTGCACACACGACCATACTATAATAATACATACTATTTTGTTTGCCTACCAATATATTGGATTCCGTTTTGTATAAGGTAATGGAAACATGGGCATTAGTCGTATTTTAATATACTATGCAGGTATTACTACATTAAGTGAATATTGTTTTCCTTGTACTCCGCTAGTAAGTACTGTAAACTATCGGATATTGTGTTTTAAGATATTAAGATACAGCGTTACACAGATTTTGCTCTGATGACTGAACTACATATGCTAGTATGGTTGACTTATAGTTGTCTAGCTTACTGTTCTTTTAATGATATATTTTTAATGATTGATATATTTTCCTCTATTTCTTAGCGTTTTATTCGTAAAGCTGTTACTCATCTTCATAAAGCTCACAGTTCTACTATCATGCGCTAACTATCTTATAGTGATGTATAGGAAGTACAGATAACACAGTTCCTGTACCTCAAGGTTTTATTAGTACAATGATTTTCCTTTAAACTATAAGAAGCGCATAATATCAATACCTATAAAACTAAAAACAATAATCACATATTAATGCCTGTAAAACTAAAAAAAACTGTTGAAATAATATTGAACACTTAAATCCCTCCAATCTGAATAACCGCAAATTTAATCTAGGACAGCTCACAGCCGAAGTTTAAGTACCCAATAATCCCTGTTGCCTTTTAGTTTTCTATTTCTTTGTCATATTTAATTTGCTAATAGTTATATGTCTGCTAATGTCTAATGTCAATCATGAGTGAACATATTTAATTATAGTTCGCCTTTGTTTTTGCATTCAGCATTGCAATATACTTATGACCTTTGACGAGGCCCTTTACTATTACAAAGTTTTTGATTGCCTCAAATTTTACAATCTCGATTAATGTAAAATGTTTTAGAAAATAAACTGCACACGTCTACCTGACCTTTTATTCCTGTAAATGGGGTTTGCTGCAACTTAGATTCTGTCTGGTTTGTTTATCCGTTTGCAATTTCCAATTTAATTTAATTTGTTGTTTATATAGCGCTGTTCACGAAATGCAACGTGTGAATGCAGAGAGTCTTCTTATCTCAACAAACGAAACCCTGAGTTGAGTTGATTAGAAATATTTACAAATATAATGTTTATTGTGAATGCAGACATGAAAATGTAGTGGATCTGCCTTTTGCTGCTATGCTAAATAAATAGATGATGTGCTATAAACCAGGACAGTTTTGCAGATGGGAAATGATTGAGTAATAGTAATCGGGAGTGTAAGGTAGAGAGGAGACAGTTTGAAATGGATGCGATACTTATGTACAGGACTAGTTTTTCATTGATCTGCATCTGAATTTGTGAAGTCTAAGTGTATAGTAGTGATTAGTGTAGTGCCAGCTAACAGTAGTCCAAACAAAGCATTATGAGACCATGACGGCTTGTGTTTATCTACTAAAACAGCAAAGAAAGAGCGAAATGAACTCGAAATCATCTGCTAGGTAGTTGGAGACTGGGGAAGAAGTGGATTAGGCAGTATTTACGTAGAGACAGATACACAAAATGCAAATGTCTGAATTGAATTCTAGCGATGCGGAGAGAAGTAAGCAAGGGAGGGAAATGTAAAGTAAACTAAATAGTTATTGTTAGTCGATATCGTCACACAAACTAAACACTAATGTGCGAAGCCTGAATGGAATAACGATAATCTGAAGACACGACAGATCAACGAAGCTAAACAAAACGAAGGAAAAACTAACGCCAAACCATAACAGGGCAAAACCTAAAACTGGCAAATCTTATCGATTGTTGCAAAGTGTTGCTGCAGGTGAAGGTACATCCCATGCAGAATAACTCTATTCTCTATTTTGTGTGTGTATGTACTATTTAGGAATTGTAATGCATCAATAAATAAAAATTACGCCTCCTGTCTGTGAACTGTAGAATACGTGGCTCCTTATACTTACTTATGTAAAAGTACCTAATAATATGAATGTATTTTGAAAAATCTGACTGATTGTTGGCAAGTTCACCAAAATATACATACGTGTAAAATACTTAGGAAGGTGATATAATTTTCTACCTGTATGTATGTACAGAGAGTACGAGAGTGGGAAAATTGCAGGAATATATCATGGGAATTTAATAGTGAGAAGATGAGGCACATTAGTGGAGTATGAAGCCATGTGTGCTATTCCATAGGAAATAATTTAAGGTAATAGATGTCAACTTTGCAATAATGTAAATAGAAGACAAATAGTTCGCACTTGTTGAGCTGTTGTGAATTGGACTTAAACTTTGAGTGTCGAGTATCTGCGATTTACTTATTATCTTGTTTCTGAATGACTTGTCATCAAAATGAGTTATGTGTGCTTGTGTATTTATGTGTTAGCTGCTGAGCATACATAGAGAAGAGTGAGTTGCACTTGCACAGTGTGAGTACCGACTGTTGTTAGTTGAGCCTTTGAGACACTAACAATTAGGATAGGCATGAATTGAGTGGCTTGGTCTTTGCTGTTTAACTGGTACGACATTCTCAATTTTCCCACAAAGTTGTTTTTGAATGTGACTGGTAGAGATGTGTATTTTTGGGAGTAAATGGTGTGTGCCGACTGAAATTGCTTTAGAATTGCGGTTGTAGTAAAGATGTAGCGTGCGAATATTGAAAGCATTGACATTCTGAGAAAACAAGGCAGATTTTCGATGTATGTTGGATATTTAAGTACACAGAGTTAAATTTTGTAGTTGTGTGGTATTATCTGCACTTTGGTTTGCTTTGGTGTGAGTAAGTGTAGTATAATAATATAAGTTTAGTTGAGTGTGAGTTAGTAACCGACAAGTTACGGTTGAGCCAGAACATTAATGTTCCTCAGGTAATCATAGGTTATTGAGTTGTGATAGTGATCAGGGGTAGGGCTTGACACGCTCTCTTCCCTCTCCTCTTCTTTACAAATACATATTCTACACGCTAACGAATATTGTTTAATACACCAACACTCCACAATAAAAAAGGCACACCAATATCCAACAGTCTCTCTATATCTACAACCTACGAAAATAATTTACTACCCAGAACCTACTACTTCCATTCACTCGTATTATCATCCTAACACTTGTATTTATACCCCATGTGTGTATCCACTGTTCCTTCAGTGTTATGTGAGCATTAGCCACATAAGTAATAATATGTAACCATATATTATTTTCTTTATGTGTGAATCTGCCCAAATCTCCACCTCAGCTCAGTCGACTCCTTTTCCGAACAGGTTCAATACAGGAGTCAAACCTATTTACTGCACATACATACCATATATCCATAAACTGCCTATCTCAATATAGAATACACTTTTATCAACCATAATAGGCAAATAAGCTTCCCATAAGCAAACCTATAGTAGTCATACCCTGCCTTTGTCATTTACATATTAACTGTGTGTATTTACGAGGTACATTTCTGGATTTAATAATGTTTATAGCCAAAGTAAATGTAGAGATCAGCCAGTTAACTATGTAAATCCAAATCTTTAAATTATGTGAATCAGCATGAACAATGTGCAAAGTTTTGTACATGTCATACATACTTAGGTACCATTAGCCGAGGTGCTTGTGCAAAACAAGTGCATACTTTCGTGGTCTTATGAATGAAGAAATTTTCCAACTAGAACTCACATATCGTAACGCTATTTCCTGTAGTTTGTGGCATGTCTTTCATGCTTTCTCTATCCATCATTTGTCACTCAACTATTTTTTAACTGCTTCACAAAATCACAATTCATCACGGCTCAGATGTGAATAAGAACAATTCAAACCCTCTATTTCTTTATCTCTCGAATTATTTTGACACAACACAATACACATCGTACTAAATTAATACATGTTACAACTATGCCCTACTCGTCACGATATAATATTACAAAGTGAGGGTGGACACGCTAAAATGCAGATTTAATATCCTACATGTTATTATTGCACGGGTTGTAATGTAAATACACATATACATGCGCCATGCGAAAATAAATACTCATGCATAATCGAAACAGAAAATAATATATGCATTAAAATATTCAGCTGCGGCACGGCATAATCAGCAATACACACATCTAAGAAATGCTCGGGTAAATATACACAAAAAGTGGTGTAGGGTCGGTAATAACAATAATAAGTATAGCTAATGGGACTAATTCACAAATATCCATAAATGTGTAATATTTAAGAGCCCATTGTAATTGAATGGCTTGGTTCGGTTCGTGCACTTCTGCATATTAACATGACCTGTGTATGTGCAGATGTTTTCCTGTAAGGCTAAACAGATTTAGACTGAAACTCACCTTTCACCCAACGCAGAGGTGAGTTGTTCATTCACTTTATTATACGATTGGGGCAGACAGACATAAACTAATGTATGTACCTAAAAACTATGTACTTTGTTAATTTTCTAGTTAAGTTCGCATCAGCCCAGTGCATCCCAACTAGATTAGGTATCTGTTTTAGTATTATACAAGCAATGCAAAGTCGTGTCGACTCAAGTCGAGATATCGAATTATTACTCTTCTACTACTTAAAAAGATTAAATGTATCTCAAGTTTATCCAATAAAAAATAAACTAAAGTTGGGCTACCTCTTATAAACTATGTACTCCGTCTTCAAGATATAAATACAACTAACAAAAACTACCGATTCGTATTTATCTCTCTGCCTTTATATAAAATTGCACCCTACTTCTAATTTTATTGTATTGTGTTGCTCTATCTGTGGGTTATTTATCAATAGATAGTACAGTAGAAGATTTTAAGCTTATTTTCCTTTAAGCTGGTTAGTTAGTCAATTAATTAACCACTTATCATTTTTGAAGAGGTTTAGGCAGTGTAGCACGCTAAGGAAGCACACAGAACGCTACACAACTGCAATTTTATAGAAGCCACTCACACATTATCCCAATGGAGCATTATCGCACTACAGATGTGTAGGTGGCTACAATGAACTAAAAATATCGTGGACTAAGTAATAATTTTTATGTTTTCTTGTATTGTTGTATTGGTATACCTTATTAAATCTCTGTATCTAACTGAATTAGTGAATTACACACAAAACAGATATTCATTGTTAGGCGAGAGTTGGTTGTTGGCATCTAGGCTTTAGATGGCCATAAGATTTCGCAGAAAAGATGAGAGCATTGCCATATACACATGCCTATCTCTATTTGTACTACGTAGGTAGCCATCGTAGAAATATATTTAGACCTAGCTAGGGGTTAGCAGTAAAATCCAGCATAATAAATTGTAGTGTGCACAGAGCAAGTAATATAATAAATTGGAATAGAAATGGCAGAGAGAATAAAGGTAAACACGAAATAAGTGAGTTGAAGTTGAATAGAGTGAATCGTTCGAGAAACCAAATAAATACCGAAGTAAATGCATCCATCCCTCTCAAGCGTCCCTACTCTTAATATCTGTAGCATAGAAGATTTGTAAACTGAAGTGAAGATATAGTCAAGTCAATTAATTCCGAAGATATCTTATTGTCAGTAAATATTACAACGTTGAGCATAATAATACATAACATGGAATCTACCTATTACATTGTAAACTGTAATAAATGAGAGTGATTCGGCGGATGGAGCCAAAGAAAGTTTCCCCAACTTATACGGTATAGGAAATAATAATTGCATATTAAGTATACTAGTCCAAGTTTGTTTGAATATTTGAATAAGGAAGGAACAAAGAATGTACACTTTAAAAAATAAAAGGGAAAGATAAGGTCAGTCTGATAAATATTATAAAATGCCAGGTCATATACAACACAGGTTGAGAGAGTGCACTATTTGCATTAAACATCTTAAATATCTGTCTACATGATAATACATATACTTTGTATGTATGCACTGTATCTGTAAATACCTAAGTAGGTATGGTATGAGGATCGAAGAACTTTAGGTCAACCCATGTAGAGCTGCAGAGGAGTACACACTTACGTAATCCCTGTATGTCTAGCCTGAGCGATATAGCATGTAGATGTAATAGCGAGTGCTAATATTTGTGTGCCACCCTCTGTAGCAGCATATAGTGCTAGTGTATGTATGTACGAAGCGGTAAGGAAGCATTGTAATAATTGGTAGAGGATATTGCATGGTTCGTGGGCAATCTTTGCATCCTGCCACAAGGAGCAGGTAAAATTAGTGGTGAATTATCGACTTATCAGAAGACAATGATCTGATGCAAAGCAGCCGAGTGGAAATGATGCCATGACGATGGCCCATACAACCCGTTCCAGGGAAGGCGAACGAAAGCTCCTTGTTGATATCTCATATAGAACATCTCGCTCGAATCTCAATCTCTCCTTCCACTCAACTCGAATGAACTAAACTACCCACCACATCACATTTACTATCCAAACCACTTTCCTTACTACTTAAACTATATTAGAGTCACTACGAGCTTATTAGTCAACTCCGCCACGGATAGGGCTATAATGGAGAACCAAAATACTTTTTACTTGTATTCCGTCTACAAACACTGCCTTCCTTCTAATATACTACTTAGGTTAATAAACACAGGAGCCAAGGGAAACAGGGAGCCCCAGTCAAGAAAGACAAGTGGCTACACTCCACGTAACTATTACTACTACTTTATAAGTACTTACCTTCTGTTACTGGTCTTGCCTTATGTTTCTTTTTCGTATAATGTATGTACATACATTTTTTCTGTTTCTTCGTTTCGACTGAGAAGTGAGAAGAGTGTAGTCAGAGTACGTAATAGCATTACTACCATCCTTCAATGATATAACATGAGACTTCCCTTCCTAATTCAAGTCCCTTCATCATAAATCACATTTTTCACGAGTTCCACTATATTTTCTAAAATAGTGCATAACATTCCTTAATCGACTGTACGGGCGGTAGTGTTGTGTATCCGTAAAATATGCAGTCCCTAGTACCACCACATAAATAGTGTACTATTAAAATTATATTGCCTACCTAGGACAGATATCATGTTTTTTGTGCTACTTGCTTATACTATTATATTGTACATAGCGCATACGTAGACATTTATGAATTGTGGACTATGTCTGTGCTGTCCTTAGTTGATATCTAGGTATGATAAGAATGTTTTATAATAATAATAATATGCTCTCGTTTTGGTAACGTTATACAGACAAATGTAATAATATTTTTTAGCCAACACACAACAGACAATTAGCTAAGCTACACTTTATAGACCTGCAGATCTATCTGTCTGATTGACGTGAAAAGGATTTACGTGTGTACAAATGTTATGTTGTATGAATGTAGCGTAAATATAGTACGACTGGCGATTGAGGAGTAATCTTAAGGTAACTTTGTAAGTGAAAGAGGTTTTAGTTTGGTCTGAGTGCATTATTGCATATACAACAGAGCTGAATTCGAGATTGAAGTCGAGCAATTGAAATCTTTCATAACATAACTCTGGGATAGATAGGGGCGAGTGTTTTCTTGAGACAAAGATATAGATAGCTCAGTGTGATTACTGATAACCGATAGAAAATAATGCAAAAAGTAGATTGTTGTAGTTGTAATTCAAGAAACATTAAATGGATGATGTTGCTTACTTTTGGCTTGCCACTATAAATTAAGGATAAGGTCACGGTTGACGGTGACGGGCTCTGCGATAACTACAACTTAATGCTTTAATGTGCGTACTTATTATTACTGTAGTAATGAGTACTATAATCATATACTTTCCAAGCGTCATAGATATCTGTACATACGTAGCGTAGGTACACAGTTGTGTTATTTATGTCTGTTCTCAACAAAGATACATGAAAAACAAGGCCTGTCTTAATTGTTGGTAGAGCATTTCCATGCATACGATGAGAATCAGGATACTGAACCGAACTAAGTCAAAATTACACTCTCTTATGAATATTCCAGTCTTCACACACTCTACTCCCTTCGCACTCACATTTTCCGGAAACTGATCCCTAAACATATTTTACACAACTCTAATGTTATCACCCATATTCGAAGGGAAGACATACTGAAAAATCTGTTGGACCATATTTATCGTTGGTGTTTCTTATTTGTATTAGTGTTTTGGTAGACCACTGAAAATAAATCTGTCTTGTGAGCTTTGTTTGTGAGGGTAAGGTGCATTTGATACATGCAAGTACATCCACTGGGGAATTGGTTTAAAGCAGTTGACGATGAGTGGGCAAGGACAAAGTGGAGTGGTCGACGACTGAAAGTGGAGTCCGTGAGAATCGACTAACCTGTCCAGCGAGGTCCCTTAGTTTCGTATCTTCTGGAATACTAGGGATCAAATGCAGGAATTTCTGTGGTTATTTTCCCCAGCTCTAAACGAAACCAGACACCGGAAAAATCTCGCTGGGCTACAGTTCTCGTCGTTGTTATTTGGATGCTCTGAGCAATGTGAGTAGCTCTTAGCATTTCCGTTTCCGACCGACTTTTGTCGACAGTTGCAAGCAACCAACGAGAAAAGTAAGCACTCCTTTGTTCACAATTACAAAATCACAATTTTAACATTTCAATCTCAACTTTGCTGTTATGCTAAACATTTGTTCATCTTTATTGCCTAAGTTAGAATCTTCATCCATAGTTCACTACAACAACTAATTGTATTCATTTGCCTAAAAATTGGTTCAACTTCTGAAAATGTTCCAATTAATTTGGTTGCGACAACAAAGATATGCCACATAGATTATAGAATACTAGAATTAAAAAATCTTAACAAGGAATTTCTTCCTTTGTATTGTAAAAATTTTGCAAACTCCTATGGAATTTCTTCAACTATTTATTTATTGAAGTCCCCTATTGAAAAATAAGTATTCATAGTATAAAAATACAATTATGGTAATAGGGGAAGATATCAGTGAGCGTGAATATCTTTGTATTGTGTAGCAGCATTGTATAATTGAATTCGCAATGTACAGGGTAACCTGCTAACTTGGCATATATATTCCCAGAAAGTCTGATAATGGTTTTACGTTTAGCAGTGTCGGCATAGAGCGTTTGATAGATGCCAGAGAAATGCTTATACAGGACCCTGTAAAGAGCAAGTGTATAATAACATGTACCTGCATGTTTCTGTACTCACATGCTCACATTACATGACTTCCCGATTTATTGTAAAGCATTTAGAATGCGGATTTAGGACCGGAAGGATTGAGTGGTGCTGGGGATGCTTGGAATGGTTGTCCGCTATGCAGAGGGAGTAGGGAAGTAGAGGCATTATAGTGGGATTGGGTGCTGCAGCTGGATATTAGAAAAGTTATTATTTTTACCTACATACGTAAGTAGCTGTGCTGTGCTGGGTGCGAGGAAGAGGAAGGGAAAGGGAACAGTAGTGTTGTCGTAGCCAGTGCAATGTCATCACAAGATTTTTGTGAGGATTCTGGTAATGGGATGCGTAAGTATTGTTTCAGATGGAAAAAGTGATATATGCCCATGTAACGGTACATGATGCATCAATTGAAAAGGGTAGTCGATCCACAACTTAAGATTTCTCCTCAGTGGAAAATGAGGATGGGACGCCCAGAGCTCATTTTGGTATTGTATAGAGATTGTCGGTCTTGTTCTATCGCCCGGGTCTCAAATGGGCGTCGAACTGAGAATCTTATGAGCTAATAAATTTTGCGACAGTTGTCGTTACGAGTTTAAGTAATTTCCAAAACCCATTCCCCATAGCTCGCCTTTTACAAAACTTGATGTCAGGCACAGAGCAGTCCTTGATTTATGGTAATGTTCCTTCTTTCCATTTTTGTATATTTAGCCGATGAGGACTCTCAGTCGAACTTGATCGAGGTACAGGTGATGAAACTAAAACTTCTATTAGCGTTTCCACATCTCGCCTCACCATTCCATTGTTTCAAATTCCATAACTCCACACAGCAGCGCCAACCTCTGTAATGCATAATCTGTATCTCCCGTGTTCACCCAAGTAGCCATGCAACTCAACTGGAACAAACTACAACAAAACCAAGACAGAGCTACTAATTATTTGTTACTACCGTTCCAGCTTCCACGCTCCGCTCTCCTATTTAGTATCACAATTCGACCGCTTGCGTTTTGACATAAATATTACATTGGTGCAAGACAAGAAATACCAATTCCCTGCCATCCTCTCCACCAACACCAAAGAAACATTCTACATTCAGAGTACAAATGTCCCTTATTCCTTCCAACTGTACAAGAACATTTCCTAATCATATTTTCACTGCTCTTCAATATCTATAAGTACAACCTAATATACACGATTATAGCACCACAGACTGCTCTAATGCACCACTTGAGAAGATATACATACTTCTCTTGTGTTCACATTGCCAACCCTAAAGGCGAAAAAATGTATTCTTTACTATTGAAGCATTGATAAAGTTGTCTTATACCTACATTTGCATGTGCAACATGAAAAATATTTGAGATTGCGCAAAATCTATAAAAAGACCATATAAACTGTCCTGTTGAACGAAATTTCGTTGCACCACAGATTAAAATTATGTCATGATTCTTTAACAGCAAATGTAACCCCTGTATACATTCGTTTTCTTAAGGGCTACTAAGTTAATAATTGTAATCTAGATGGGTAGCTCAGTATGGGCTCCTGTGAGATAAAACTTCGATATGACCACATTTCATCTCACCAGAATCACAAGAAAAACATGGCATATCAGGTACCTACTTTGCAAGTTTATATACGGTGCATTTATACTTGCTCTTTTCTCATAGGTATGCGGTTTTGAAGGTTACACGCTAGTTACACCTCAGAATATTACACAAACATGTAATGTTGGGGATCAATTTATTTACTGTCAACGCTGTACATATACTTAACTTGTATGTAAAGATGGTCATTCAAGTCTATATTTACATTGATATTGTATGTGAACTTAATATTTGCATTTATTGCTGCAGAGTTTAATGGTTGAGTTGTTTGCAATCGTGGGATAGTTAGGAACTACAGCTACATCAATCCAAGAAGAAATTCGCTTATTAATTTTTTGACTGGGAATGAATGCTAATATTGTAGAAGTGTGAATGAGAATTGTTTGGAAACTGTGGAAAAACTGAAGAAGACATGAAAGAGCATTTACCACTTTATTTTAGTTTATAGCAGAAAGAGTCAACTTAGCAGTCGTGGGTGCATGATTTTTGTGTGCATGTATTTGTTGGTAATACCAATTGAGTTGAGATTTAGATACGATCAAGTACTTACAGATCAGCTGAAAGTGGAATCTCGTGGTTTTCAGATCTCTGAGATAAGTACCTTTGAATCTTATTGTTGATCAATTTAATATTACTCGGTAGTTGTACCTACGTCTTCATTCTTTTGTATTATATACGTGCATACGTGAAATTCTTAGAGTCAGTGAGGATTCTTGTGCTTATAATAGTATATGTGGATTCTAGTGCTGATAGTAAACGCGGATTCTTAGTGCTTATATTGTTATATGTGGATTGGTATGTTTAAAAATTATTGATGCATTAGTTTGATATGGTCTGTCGAATTTCGGAGGTACCTGCAGAGCTACATTGCGGAAATTAAACTAGACAATTTCGATAAAGCCAAGGAAGTCTATTTGTATGGATTGAGTTTTGTTAGTGAATTGTTGCTAGAATTTTATGTGGATGAGTGAGGGCTTTGTATTTCATTGATGCAGTATTTTATATCCGTGTGCGTAAACTAGAAGCTATATCCTACGCATTAAGATTTGTTATTATGATAGGGACATAAAGGGAACGTACTATTATCACGTTCCCGTAAGTATTATTCTGTACATGGAGGATACCTTATGGGTATAGGGACTGGTTGGACATTGGGCACTGCCTGGACTTGTGTTTGCCGAGTTGTTGGAAGTTAGGGCCAGGAGGGTTCCTCTGGATTTCGTTGGAGACGGTGATGAAGAAGACTTAAGTGGAAGGTGAAGCAGTAGATTAGATGTACATGGGAGTGGGTGACTGCGAGCGGAAATAGTGAAATAAATAAGTGGAACATCTGCGGTTGGGGTCGATATGATGGAGTCATTCACAAGTTGGAGGTCTGGAGAGCAGTGCATTTATGAGGGGCTATATGTGGGCTAGCCGAAGAGTTATGACAATTTGGTTTGGTGGTGGGACAGAAGGTTCGACGATCAAGCAGATATTCTGGTTTCTGCTGTATCATATCATACACGGACTCATTGAAATAAGTTGGGCTCTAACAAAAACTTTTGAAAGCTGAATCATCTAAAAAATAACCCTCTTTATATGCCATTTATACATAAAGCCCCGTATATAGTTCTCCTGAACTCTGAGTCGGAGGCTATTTGACTTGATCCCGAAAAAAGCAAAGCTTTTTAAATCTGAGCAGCTTTGAGGATTCTTCTGTCTCGTTTCTTTGCCAATTTATGCTAGGGAGTGGATGAGTTTGAGCTGACGCTCACACCGACCGACCAACCGCCCAATAGAAGGAACTATCCATCCACTGTTTTCACAATCTACAGATTCAACAAAGAAAGAAGTCAAGTCAAGAAGTACTTTCGACGACGTTCTCCTGCTACACATTATAGTCGTATATTTACTACACTTTTCCTCTTTTATCTACGTTAAAACTATGTAACTACTATACATAAGTACCGGCAGCTAGAATCCTACGCACATACAAAGCAAGACTACATATGTAATGTTAGACTCTATCTAAGTCACAACTAAGAACTAACACAGAAGTATCTACTCAGTAGTTGCATTATTGCAGCCCTTCCGACGGTAATAGCCTTATGAAGCTTCTGAAGTTTCCATGAGAACTTCTTCCCCGTCCATCTCCGTGCACTATTCACTCATACTCATCTCCTAACGCCGCTACCCATACAAAAACACTCTAAATATAACTTATAGGCCACTGAGTCTCTTTTACGGACCCTACCTCCGAACAGTTCCTCTCCGCAGTATACGAGAATGGCTCCTTGGCGCTGGATGACAGGAGTTACGACTCCCGTCCTTCAGCCGACTTGACAGAATGGAGGACTCGACATGGGCCGCACTGCCCACCTGAGGATTTAGCGAGATTTCCGGTTGCTAGGAGCTCCGAACAGGTTGGCCCATGCCTCGCACATTTCAAATTGGAATGGAACCGTCCTGGCCTTAGTTATTTATGCAGATGGTAAGTGGTTTATGGAGAAGTAGTGTTCCGGCTG
Source organism: Yoshiicerus persimilis (assembly GCA_020352615.2). Taxonomy (NCBI): domain Eukaryota; kingdom Metazoa; phylum Arthropoda; class Collembola; order Entomobryomorpha; family Tomoceridae; genus Yoshiicerus; species Yoshiicerus persimilis. The sequence continues at coordinate 16,938,193 of CM060170.1, forward strand.
GGTGGAAGGCAATAGTGCTTGCTCTATCACTAAAGGTTGGCTTGGCAGGCACAGTCGCTAGTGCGGCATGCGAAAGCACCCGTTCCTCCTTGGGCTGTTTGTAGCTGTATTGTAGTGTAGTGGAAGGAGTACTGGTAACACTGAGGTAGTCGGCACTCGGAGTCGGTACGCATCCACGCCGTGGGAGTGATGTGTTGTAAGTAGTAAGTAAGTAGTAAGTAGTCGTTACATAATGGGAAGGAAAGGAGCTGGGAAAGGGAAAGCGTATTGAGGAGTGCATTGAGTTCGTTTCCTGAGCCGAAAAATGAAAAGCGAAGTTTGTCTGGGTGGCAGATATCAAGAATGCAAGGAGAGTTCCTTTTTCAAATCCGTTGAAACATCCGCTATTACCCGAAAGTCGATCAAAGTTTCTCGCTTGAGTCTAGCAATGGAATAGGTAGCGGAGTTGTATCTGTATTTGTAGTAAAGACTCTGGTGTACTTAAGTATATGGAGACTAAACCAACTAAACTACAAATACACGTTTGTTCGTATGTACGTAGTCATGAGTGCATTCATGAGACATCCAAACTCGCAGAGCATGGAAGACTTTAGTGGAATGCCTCTCGTGCCTTCACTTGTACTCCCTTTTTAAAATATCGCCTCGCCTTCGAGTGTTTCACAAAATAAACTCTATATCTTCTTTTCCACGCCATAAAATCCTAGAAGAATGGCTGCAATAAGACAATTGTACTAAATTTGATTACAGATTATGCCCATATATATTGCTCGAGGTTAAGAGAAAGTCTGAAATAAATGCAACTGTTGCAAGTCTGATGTACAACTTAGTTTACCAGGACATGAGAGACAATAACCGAACAGTCGGATTCCTTCTATTACGTCACTCCCTCCGTATACTCACAACAGCCTCCTCCGTAACACACTTATACTAAACATTCCGACACTCAAACATAAATACATACATAGTTCCTCATCTAAATACATTACCTTCCTATACACGATATTACCAAATACAGCACAAGTCTATAATATTAGCTATTATCCATTTATTATACTGAATAAACACAACTCAATTTATATACTCCTACCTCCGTGTATACACCACATACCAACTCAGCCGCCGTCCGGGTACCTAAGTAAGCTACCCAACCCAACTCTCTCTCTCTCTCTAAGCTCTGTGCCCGGACTCTCCAGGCAAGACAAGTCACAATACATTCCTTAACTGCTAACTCCATCCACAAAAACAGCTAACCGTTTTCTATCTCTGTCTCCACTAGTAAAGAGTAAAGATTCAGTTCAGTTGACTTGACTTGACTTGCTTCCCTTCTTTCTTATCCTTCAACTTCCCTTACTTTCCTTTGTTTTCCTTTTCGCCTTCCACTTCAACTTCCATTTCACTCAACCAGTTCACCCTGTCTGCTTTGCAATGCAATCATCCTACTTACTACCACATAATAATATTACCAAAGACGCTAAGGATACGAACACACTAATCCCAAGATATACTCTCTCCTCAGACTATCAATTATACTCATCCTTGAACTATCTCTCCTTTTACATTTCTTACCAACCAAATTTAGTACACAGTACTTCCATCCCAGACTACTCTTCCACCAATCTTCCATTCAAAACATTCATGCTAGTACAGGTGCCAAATGATGCAAAACCTGGTAAATATCTTTAAATAAATACACAAGTTATTTTTAAACTAAATAATCATATACTCTGGTATAAAAAGGGGTTCAAAACAATTTAATCCCTCTTTGTAGAATTTAATGAAAAGAATATCTAATATTTACAAATATATTTGCTTTTAAATTACCATGGCACAACTTATCTCTCTATCGCGCATTTCTACAAAACCAGTTCAGTAATACAAAATATAGTGCAAAATTGCATAGGAGAATTCATTTGTTTTACTGTTTACACGTAAACAATCAAGAGTTCTTGAGAGTGTGCTAGTATTATGTGACTACAGAAATAGGTACTCACCTAGTATGAAATATGTAGCTACGTGGGCTCTGAATTGAATGTGCATCGCCCTAAGAGCGTGAAATTAAATTGTTTTACTGTGCACTAATTAAATACTTTAATATAAACAATTATATTTACACTATGTATACAGAGTAAAGGCATAATTGTGTTATTGTTAAGTAAATACACATCTCTATTACCAATCTTGACGTTTTATATTTAGTATGTAAGTGTGTTTATTTCTCTTAATGCCTACCAGAGCAACAAAGCAAGTTCTGCAGCATCAGTTTTATGATCGCAAAATTGCTGATTGTCATCTCAAACTAGTTCGGTAGATGCTTTGTTTACAAACAGTTGAATGAAAATGTAGAAGCAGTATTTACTTTATTGTGTACGTGCTATTTACAAATGAGCACACAAACGGATTATGACGTGCTGTTTGCAGAAATGGAAATGGATTATAACACATTAGGCGCCTACTAAATTACACCAGACAGTTTTGAGAATTTTTAATTTGCTCCATATCAGTTGTAAAGCACTGGTTTCTTTAGAGACTCGCCATCTAATGTTTACTTTTAAATAGCTAATAATATTGATCAATTTGATCAAGACTGATCAATTTGAATGGACTTTAAGTCAGCCATAAACATATCACAAAAGTTATTTTTCCATTACTGTCCTTTCTAAATTATTTCTTTAAAATTCACTCCGTTTGGCAGACAAATAAATAAGTGTTCAATATTGTCATATAATTGTCAACGTATTGAACTTAGAATATATTTTATGTCAGACATGCTTGGACATGTATTGGACCAATATTTGACCAATTTAGACTCTGAATATTATTGGCTGAAAATGTCGTTGTAGAATTCTATGAGTAAGCAGGAAAATGAGACATTTTATAATGACGTTTCGGAACTATTTTGTAATCACGGCCTCTGATTTAAAAGCCCAACTTTTCTCTATATCCAAGGGATACTTTAGAGCGGTAGCGTAGTATTTCCTTGCCAATAAGTGCCAACAAGACATGAAAACTGCATAAAGTAAGACCGGGAGGTAATTTAGGAATGATAGGAAATGTGACAATGCTATTGAGGATACCCATAAGTACAAATGAAAGATTCACAGTTATTGTGAGAACAACTGAAATATGAGTTTTGTGATGAGTGAGAACATAAAACATGAATGAATGGCTACAGAGGATTGAAATGGTTTGTGTTCAGTTATAAAGTAGTTAGTATTGGTGTTTATGATTGTGATTGTCATGTATGTAAATGGAATGGAGGAAGACATGGTTAAGTGTGTACTTTGTGCCCCTAAGCGTTGCTAACTGAAGTACCTAGTGTCTTTAAGGCGAATGAATATTGGAGCTGACAATGAGTGAATGAGGTGCCATAATAATATTGCATTACATAGATATTGCACTGCTGGCAACAGTGACTGGCGATGAGTTCAGTTGGGTTTGAGTAGCAGCGGTAAGTAGACTCTAGTATATAGACTAGTGTTGAAGATTAGCAGAAGCATTAGTAAATGCATTAAGTGGAGGACGGCGCTAGAGAAGTGAAGTTGAAGTAACGTCATCATAATATAGCAACATGGGAAAGGCAAACCCAAGAGCTTGACTCTTCTACTTAATTCATTATTATTATTTGTAAGTGATTTAGTGAGGAATTGGGAAAAGTGGATGAGGGACGTGGACAGATCGACAGCACACCTCGCCGCACTAAATCTCTTGTCTCACTTACCTGAAGAATCAACAGTGCTTAGTTAGTTAGTTGCTGGGAATAGTTTACTACTGGTACTTTCTGGACAGGTGCGCAAATATACTATAGTTTCTGCAGTAAAGCTGTGATTTTAGTGTTTCCTCTGAGTGCAATGAGAAAAGGTGTCGGTTGGCTAGAGTTCAGTTTAAGTTGCAAACTAACATCTCACTCTATCTCATCAGTCTCATCTTTGTACTTACGTACCTCAACTCAACTTATTGTCTTCACCATTAGCCTTATGTTAGTTGCATTGCATTGCAGACTCTGCTAACTCTTCCTTCTGCTCCTACAATATTTTTCTCTCTCGCGTTCCGTTCAGACTTTATACTGCATATCACATCACACTCGTACTTAGGTACACTCCATAGGTTCTCAAGTTATAACTTCTGTGGTATAAACTTTGTGCAGAGAAACAGTTCCGTGTATACTCTTTTTTATATTGCTACGTGCATGGTTTCATATTTTATTCCTTCGGTGCCGTGTTGTACTTAAAGTTCCTTTTTACGTCGTAGGAATTTCTCTACTTGTGTTGCTACTATTGCAAATGTAGTAGTCAAATTACGACATTAGGTGAATAAAAACAACGTAACAGTGGACAACAAATTTATCATTAATCAAAACAAAAGGTGATTATGACATAATTGTTTTTCTCTATACAGCTTTTCCGAACGTCTCATTCATACAAATAAAGTGTGTTGCTGTCCTCCTATTGTTAATGCCTTGTCAACCTAATTTCATTTCCACTGTGTTCATTCAAAGTGTTGGTGTTTATTACTTATCAAACAACATACCTATAAATATTTTTATTGTTTTGTGAAAACAAATATCTAATAAGTACTGCGGAATAAAATTAACTATCTTCAAATCTTACGCTTTAGTGACTCTACAAAGAACAGAGTAGTTTCCAAACACAATGCTCAAATCCAGCGGCATTTGTGTATAGGTTGAGTCTAGTATCTAGTATACGAGTTATAAGCCTCAGCGTAGTACTATAATCAACTTAAGTCAGTCAGTCAGTGGAACATTATAACTTTTGTGACTTTCTATGAATAGAATGGATTATTAGAAAGAAGTCAACTGTGTTCCATAAATGCGTCGTTTGTGCCTGTAGAAATCATAGACGAAAAAGTAGTTATAGTACTCCAGTGAAAATATACAATATATATTCCCTGGCTAAAGAACACCGTATTGAGGGAAGGAAACGAGGAAATTGTGGAAAACTGAGAGTGAATAGGATGGGGAACTCTTCGTCAGTCTACCGATTCTCCGACTGACTGTGGAAAGTTGAAATTGTGAAAGCTACTCTTCCAGCTACAGCTGATGAGAAATGTCTCGCTGAAAGCAAGGTGAACTTCGCAACTCTCTTTTATTCACATACACTTCTATCCACAGTACATACTACAAAGCATACAAAACTTTAAGAGTAAAATTTTGCGTTTGAAATAAATAATTATATTCCTTATCACGTAATATTTACATGTGCTATATGATAAATTTTGCAATTACATATCCTTTGCATTATAAATGGGTTATGTAAGCAATTAGATATTATATAGATAGTACTAACTGAAGAATATAGAAAGTTTCAACATTTAAACAATTGTGTTTATCAGTAATAATGTTCAAACAAATTCATGAAAATATATATGCAATTTTAGCTTACACATTTATCTATTCCAAGTCATTCCAATTTAAAAATCTGCAGAGATTATTCTGCATTTTGAAGAGAAGTATTCTTATCGGTATCAGCTAGTGGGGTGCTAATCCTGGAAATTGAATGTTCCTTAGGAATGGCACTAAATAGTAAACAGTTTGTTGGAGAGATGCAAATAGGTAGAAAGGAGATGATTGTGAGGGTGGACGTGGACAGGAAGTGAGAAAAGAAATTCATGGAGGAGGATTAAGAAATAGATGGAGAAGCGGAAGTCGGGTGGCAGTGAATTCAAAGCATTATGCATTGGATTTCGGAGTTTTGGTGACAGAAGACGGGTAGGTACGCCGTATAGAGAGGAGGAAGAGCTGGCGGGATTAGGAATGGTTTTGCGATATGAGTGCGACTTTGCGTCAAGCTGAGCTGAAATTAGGCAAGTAGAGATGACAAAAAAGCTGTTGGCGTCGTGTAATCGAGAGATAAGGGAGTTGTAAATCCCTTCCGTGCTTTTGCCTGCTTCATTTGGATGTTTATCCACTCATTTTTTCTTCGTTATTTCCTCTGCCAAAGATTGGAGATTGGCTGTGATATTGAGAAATGCAGGGAAACGTTCTTCTCCCGATAGAGTCGTTCCATCCGCCGAAAACATTAGCTCATTCCCAGCCGACTGATCCCTTCTCCAACATCTCCTATGACACTCGATTAGCATTTCTCCCTTTCCACCGACCTCGCAATATCCATACCTCATCAGCATACCTCTCTCTGTCTCCCAACATTCTGTCACCGCACACCAACAATCCTTCTTCCAATCCTCACTTTCGCCTCTACTCTCCAAATTTCCTCCACCACTGCAAACCCAAGTAATCTCTGCACAGGAAATACACCTTCGCTTCCACTTTCTTACGGGCTTCTTTTCTCTCAGCACACCGGAGAATGCCTTTGCACCTCTCCACCAGATAGTATAGGGACAGAGCCACAACTCTCCCTCATAAACATTTTTGTTTACTATTTCCTTAGGAATTCCAGCACACTGTTATCTCTGGACAGCAATATGCCAAATTGCTACCAATTTAAAATTCTTTCTTTGGCGTCAATTAAAATATATTTTCATTTGAAAATTATTTGCAATAATAATGTAATGGTAGGTGAGATGTCCAAATTGAAAATGAGGAATTAAAAATGAATACGCAGTGAGTATCTGTTTTGTAATGATATTTTCCAAGAGAGCAAGGATAAATCACAAAAGTTTCAAAATGGTTAGTGCCTGAAATACAATAATATTCCAATAAAGTGTTAGGTATTTAGTGCTATAATTATAATGTAGCTGCATGAGTTCTTTCATTCTTCATTATTCAATCGGGTAGGTCTTAAAGGTAATTTTGAGGCCGCTTTCTGATGTGTTTCCTTCCAGGGCGACTTTTATCAGTGTAATAATATCTTAACTGGTTGTGCACTACGCGTATCTACCTTGTTAGTATTTTCGGGTTTCTTTTGAATGTTGTCCTTTGTGAATACTGTGGGATGCGTATTGCATAGTGTCACGCTAGGAGACAAGCTTGAAGACATGTGAGCTGTTCCGAATGATGACAAGGACTTACCTTCGTATTCGATATACCAGATATGTCCTTGCCTGTTCTGAATTGACTAAGTACCATATACTTAGTGGCTGCATGCTATAGACTGTATAGGGGCTAAGTACGGCTCTCCCTTTCATTTCTTGTTCGGCAGCAACAATCAAAGGCCTAAGTCTCACACCATCAACTGTTTTCCCTCATTTACTTAGTACTAATAATTTAAATCCCGATCGTTACAACTTGCATTACGACTTACTAAGCACTTATGTAGTTTACTTATCTTTAGCTTAAGTGTCCCTATAGGCTATGGTTAGAGTATATATGTATATGTATTCGGAGTCAAAGCAGATAAGTTGGTCTGCCTACACAAATGACAATCAAAATCATCCGCCTATCATATGGCTGTGCACACATAGCACCCGTCTCGTCTACCAAATTCAGAAGGCAGCTCAGGCTCATCTTCTTCAAGTCATTCCTATTACCGATTTCCATTCCCATACGACCCACAGTAACAGCACTCACTATCCTACTTACTTACGACGTACTTACAGACAGATAAGTCTTCATCATGCAGTTTACAACACACTATTACTTAGTCATTTATCTCCAATCGTAGGTGTTAGACTATCTGTCTGCAGATATATCAGTGTCGAATTCTAAGTAGCTTCCTAAGCTTCTTATGTTCTCAAACAACTATGTACCGATTCTGCCATACAACTATATCCTACCTCTGCTGCTGTGCTCTGCCTCTATATGCGTAAGTTAACTACATGTCAATCTACGTATACTGTACTACTATGTTTCAACCGTATGCGTGTACAGTTCTGCAATCTTTTAAAATCCTATTATTGTCCACATATACCATAATAAATAATATTATGTTCGTTTCAATATGCGATGTCACTTCACATCTCATAGTCGTACTTTTCACGCAAATAATTTCATGGACGAGCCAAGTAGTGTCAAAAGAAGAGTAAAAAGAAATATATTATCAAGTACCTACTTACCCAAATGTACTACAAATCTTCATCAATTCGCTAACTCACTAATTTTGTGTACGTGTACACAAAGAAGCAATCTGCTTAATATGTCCTTCTTTATGGCGATTTATAAATAACACAATTGTTAATGTAGGCGCGTTTCTACGTGTAATTGTTATTCTTAATATTCTTAATACTTTACACATGGTTAACATTTGACTAATGGACTTTATTTTGTTTACTCATTCCAGCAGCCCTCAACTTTGATCTGGTCTATTACATAACGTGGATCACTCATCCGTGAATAACACAGTGGCCTAATTTAGTGGTGACAGGTAAGTATGGGATCACGGAATTCCTTTTCAATTTCTATTTTTAGGTGTTAGAGATACTCGATGATTTTCTTAAGTTCCCCAGTAAATCACTTGTGTTTGAGTAGATATGGATAAGGAAAGTTACATTTTTTGGAGTGAAAAGACTAAAGCACTTTACTTCACTCACCCCTTACTTTATGTACTTCTTTCTATTTATTACGGCAGAAAGTCTGTTTTTGTGCAATTCCTTGTAGTGCTTTCACTCATGTTAGCATTGCTTCGCCAATGAACACGCAGTTAGAATGTGATGCGGTGTTACTTCTCTCAGAGTTAGCTTTCAATAAAGCTAGCGTGTCATTGTTGTACTTTGTACTTAACCATAAGTAATATTAATACACACCGTATTTACCCAACTAAAGTCACCAAGAGAACTATTTCTCCTTAATACCTGACACTTTAATTCTACTTATTATGCAGTCATAGTAAATTTATTTGTATTAAGTTTTCATACGTTATTATAGAATTACTGTTTGTAAAGAATAAATGTGTTCCGTATATATCTCTTTATTAAATGAAGATTTTAAAAGCGATTTCTATTCTTCGGTCTGCTTGTAAACTCTTTGTTTTCCAAAAAAGCCGAGGACTACAAATAGGACAAATACGGTATCTGTAGTACAGATACGTTGTACATTTATGTCTTTATGTAGTTAGGTACAATTTATTATACATACATAAATATATAGAGAAAATAATATAGGTATAAATGCACATAGGTAGTAGGCAATATGAATAGATGTTTAGGGAGCCTTAAGAGAGGATTAGTATATGTGTATTAAAAGTGTCTGTATTTTATGAATGTACAGGGATGTATCATTGAAGTGTGGCGCTATGTGTTTGTGTACAGGTCTGGTATATGGACATTATTTATGCGCATAACCAGTAGTTATGTGTTATGTAAGTATCGGCAGGAGTTGAGTATTTGTACATATGTATGAATGAGATAGTTTTGATCTGGAATGGTCCGGTTGGATGTAGTCCGGGTTGGCGTGGCGGGGTCTGCCCGCCTTCCTGCCATCAGTAAAAACTGTTTATTTGCCCAAGAGTGTATCAGAAGGATATTTAGGAGTATAGAGGGACCAGTCGTAAAGTTTAGCAAGGTTGTGTATGTGTCAAGGAAGTTTTGCGTTATGGTTTAATTTTGCTGAAAGTTGGCTGAGCTTATGGAAGTTGACGATAGGAAGAAAGTCCACTATTGGCTTTTGGACAAAGAGAAATAGTCAATAAAAGGAGTAGTAAGAGGAGACGAGCACTTGGAACCTTTTATCGAAATAAGACAAGTATATCATGCTTGGGAATGTGCTGATCCTTGAAGTTGACTAGTTTGTTTGGCTACTCGCTCCTTCCTGCCCCTGCACACATAATCTGTACATACATACAACTATTTGCCTCAATGGTCAGTGCAACATCCCAATATCTCAGGACCCGCACTCCGCCCGCTCTGTTTCGCTGCTTATGGGGCCTATTTCACCGCACAGTGCATATTGCATACTAACACAGCCCTATGGCCAACAATACTAAGTAGTACAACTTACATAACATAAGTGGCAATGTACAACAGCAACGGAGCGGCGAAGGACCGGCAAATGGTCATACAAGGGAAGGTGCTCCATTTCTCTGTCCTGCATGTCGTTGCCTCGTAGCTCCATTCCACCGAGTCCTCCCCAATGCATCGTTATGCAAAAATTGACAGGAACTGATGATGTGCCAGCACGGCACGTAGTTCACATATAGTCAAGATTATGTTCACTGACAGTTACACAATAGACAAGCCAAAAGACACAACTCGGCCTCTGAAAATTCTCGAAGGATTTTAGTACCATGCAGTATTGATACACACTGCCACTACCTACTTATAAACTTAAATATCTCTATAGACGTCCCGTCTAAGATCGTAGTACAAATATAAAGCGAGCTTCCGGACGCAATTCAATATTCTGTACAAAGACAAAGTAGAGGCACATTGCTCCTTCGAATCACACAATCAATCCCATCCAACCCAGTCCAAAGCAATCCGCCACAGCCACGATACGACAATTACTTTTGTGTGTAGTTCTTATTGTATCCATAAGCACTTTGGAATCCGGCATGGAAAAGGGGAGGGGACACCGCGAATATTAGATCATAAGCAATTCATATAGCGTAAGGCATTGAATATGTCTTCCGGTGATAGGTACTATGTCTAAAAATATACTGGGTATACTTTGTTGTTATGTACTAGGTATGTACAGTGTTATTGAGTGGTATGCATAATAATCACGAAAAGGTTTTCTCCCACAATATTGTGCGATTCCCTGCTTTTAGTATGAATAAAAATTAAAAGCTTTTCTTGTTTCCAAGTGACCCAGAAAGGGGAAAAGCTTTCGCCGAAATTTTCTAAGTTTTCCGGTAGTCCAGGCAATTACCTATTTCTCAAATGAATAAAGTGGGAGAAATAGCTTTTCCTCCAGGGTGATTCCTCTAAAATTTCCGAGGAGCTACTCAGCTAACCCGGTTTGAATTTTACTTATATTTAGAGATAAATATTGGTCACTTGAGATGGCATTAATTAACGTTAGGGTGGTGAGATCTAAAAAAAATACAGAACACGAAAGGAGACCCATGATTCCGATTATAGGACTCTGTACCGCTTCAACAAAGAAAATGTAGAGTGGATTTCCCACTACTTTTTAGGAGAAAGTTCTGAAACTCGTGGAGGTGCGCTGACTACTTTACAAAGAATGAAAATATTTTTAAGATACATGAGTGATCCCGGTTTCCAAAGTGGTGTGGGTGAAGATGTAGGCGTGGAGCAAACCACAGTTAGCAAAACACTCCATCTCCACTCACTCCACTCTAGGTAATGCCTTACATTAATTTCCCACAACGCTTCAAGGTTACTTAGGAAAATTTGTGGGTTATCCGTTTTACATACCGCATTTCTTTCTTTATAAGGTCAGAAAAAAATCATGGAGAAAGCTCACATTTGGATAAAGTTCCCAGAAACTCCAGCAGAAATTCTAACAGCATAGGAGAAATGGCAAGAAAAATTTTCTATGCCTACAGCTATTGGAACTATAGATTGTACACATAACAAGATGGAGACGAATACATAAATAGAAAAAATTACCCCAGCTTAAATGTTCAAGCAACTTGTGACGCAAAAGAATGGTTCACCAGCATTAATGCTGAATGGCCTGGTTCCGTACACGACAGTCGTATCTTCAAAAAGTCTAATATCTGCCAAATCATGAAACGGTCGACTGATGCTGTTTTAATAGGTGATTCAGGGTATGGAATAACTCCGTGGCTCATAACACCTTATGAAAACCCCCAGACGAATTCGGAACAGCATTTCAATTCTATTTATGCAAAGGAGCGCGTAATAATAGAAAGATGTTTCGGTCAACTTAAAAGAAGATTCCCAATTCTCCATTATAAAGTGAGAACCTCCCTTGACACCGTACCGTCAATAATCATTTGCTGCGCTGTGCTACACAACATGGCAAAATACTTAAATGATCCAGAAGATTTCCCTGAATTTGATAATGATGTCCAAATAAGAGAAGTTGGTCACGGTCAAGTTATTCCAAGCAACAGAGTACGTCAATTGGGACAAAGAAAGAGACTCGTTTGCAGAAATATTGTTTAATTTGCGGTAGAACATTACTAAACTCGTTACATTTATACGGGTTTTTATCTGCATAGTTTATATTCCTATAGTGCAACTACTGATAAAGATGTACTAGCAAATAAAGTGATCGATTGTAGTTTATGTGAATAATTAAATAATAAGATTTAATGAGATTTAACGTAACATCAATATTCAGTAATCAACACTAACTCACAAACTTCTTATAAGCGTTTGTAAAACATTATAAACCAAGTAACATTATAAAATATTATGAAATAAAACAATTCAGCTGTGATTCATTGTAAGCCTTATCGTTTTAAAAACAATTGTTCTCTTCATCTGAGTCAGTAAGATTGTGACGAATGGAAGCATTTTCAATAGTCATTGCGTTTCCGCAACCTGAGTTTGATGATATTTCCAATTTTTTTGTTTCAATCTAATTAATTTTAACTGCTCCAATAAGACTAGACGCTGAAGGTCATTTATGGAAAGATTCTTAGTTTCGTCTGTCTCGTATATGCTCAAAACCGCATCTGCACTTGTTCTTTTAATGCCTTGTTTTGGAGGAGCAGGAATGCCAGGTTTTACAGCAGTAGTTGTAATAGAATCTTTTTGTGTAAGAGGAACAGGAGCAGAAGGGTCCTTAGGCGCAAATGTTTCAGCAACAGTAGTGCTATTGGTGGTACCAATTGATGCAGCTCCCTAGTATTGTAAAACCAGTAATCAGCAAAATATAACTCCACTGCAATTTTAACGAATGGCCAATTGATTTTTAATGAGTGAAGTTTCTCACCGGAACTTTAGCTATTGTTGGATTTGAATCCCCATGTATTAAATCAAACATAACTTTCTCCCAAGGCCGAAGTTCTATCTTTTTGTTTCCTGTTTGTTTTGCATCGGCTTTAGCCTTAACATCGCTTTTCATTCGTGATAACTTCTTTGTTAAAGAGTCTTTGTCAAATGTTATACCTAGTATTCCTTGCAGCTTTTGAATTGCTTCAGATGCACATTCTTTTTTTCTTGAAGCAACTGACGGTAACTGCTATTTGTTCAACAAAATGGGATATTCTTTTATTACGTTCATAAATGCGAACTGCTTTTCCGCACAACCTTTTCCAAAGTTAATATCACCCGTGGAAAAATCTTTGTCAGTCATTTTCGTTTCAAAATCCAGTAGATGTAATTGCTATTATTCACAACTCAACGGCAATTTTCGGCCGTTGAAACAGTTGAAAGTATTGAATAGAAGTACTTCGTTTTTCAGAGTAATTTTTATTCTCAACAAGAAGTTTTCCGAGAAAAGCCTTAATTATCGAGAAAAGGTCAGAATTGCCTGGGAAATGAGTTTGTCGAAAGGCAAAAGCTTATTCATACGACAACGGGGAAATGCTTTTCCCTTTTCCTTCTGCCCGGAGGATTAGCTTTTCTCGAATCCCGTTTCCATAGGGGTTTCTCTATTTTTTATGCATACCACTCATTGTCAATGCAAATAAATGTGCAATAATTAAAATAATATTGTTTAGGGTAGAAACGGATAGGTTTATGGGTTTCTTATTAGTATCAGCAATGGGTTTGCCTTTGAATAACACCATTGGATACTTTAAGAGATATTTTCAGAGAAAAACAGATTGGATTTAGTTGGCTGCCATTGTATACAAGTTCTTTGTGTAGGACTGCAATTAATGAAATTTGGCACCTTGGAAATGTTGGTGGTGGAATTAGTTTGGAGGAGGCGAGCCATAAATATAAACAGTGTACAGGTTTTTTGTGAAGGTATTTGAATGGGTTGGTTATTGAGGTGGTTGAGTGTAGCTAACAATATTTGTCCTCCGAGCGGAGACATTGGGAGGAGTGGAGGAAAGGCAGGAGAAAGGTCCAGAGTGGGAGAGATTAAGTGGAAGATGTGTGATGAAGAAGAAGCATGAGAACGGTTCGGTTTGGCTGAGGTTGGTTGGATATTCATTTCCGATGGGCAATACTTGAGGGGTATTCGTTAATTTCTTTGAAAACAATTATATCTGAAATATTGCGAAGGATGAATGGGAGCCTCGCTGATATATAGCCGCAAATTATTTGCCTTGCATATAAAAAGGTCTGGGAGCATTGTGTGTCTTTGGCTTTGCCATAACATTCTCATTTTCAGGATTGTGATGATAAATGCAATATCCGCTCTTCTGCTGTGGTATTTCCAAGTGGGCTACTGTAGTCGAGCGAGAGATTCTTTGGAGTGAGTGGGGCAAAGTTCTTTGCTTATTGGAACGGATCAAAAGGGAATGTTTTGTATGAAGCCAGTTGCTGCAGAAAGAAAAGAAAATTTATCCCTTTCGTGGCGTTGGACTCGACCACATAATTGTATTATGCACAAGATTCGCCATCCATAATGGTCTTTGGAAATGGTTGAGAATTTCTGCTTTGCCTTTACATCCTTCTGTTGCAATAATCCCCGGCCGAATGCTCTTCTTCGTCTTGTCTTGCTTTGCCTTGGCAAGCAAAGCAAAGCACCAACCAAAACTCAACTGATACATCCATGCATACTCACTCACTAAAACTCGCCCTACGTAACTAATACCAGACTCAACTACATCATCCTAAATATATTTATCTTTATACCATAAGTATCTCTATGTACCCCTATTATGTATTACTACTCCATACAACTACTCAACCGTCCTTATAAATGTAGTAATACCAGAGACAGTCCCAACCAAGAGCCAACAAGCTACTCCTTCTTTTCTTTCCTACTTATCATCTAGTGGCCTGGCTTGTAGTAATCCTTCCAACACCACTCTCCGCTACTCTTTATCACTCATCCCTTTTTACCACTCACCACTCATTGTCACTATTTCCTTTATTTCATATTTGTTTTCACGTAGAGCTCATATTTAATTTTATTATTAACGTGCCATCAGAATTCATCATCCAACAAAGAAGTTCTTTCACAATTTTCATTTTATCTCCTCCACGTAAAATATGGGAAAACACTAAACATATATATTTTACGTTGGTTTTTTACTATGTATTTCTGTAAAAGAACGCATTCAAATTAAAGAATTATTGTTCAGTGTAAATTATTTGTAAACTTATTTGTGAAAATTTTATTGATGATATTTTTGGGAAGGAGTGCTAAAATGATTTAGGAATTAAGGGTGTTATCTCCATAACATTATGTACTTTTGACTTGAATCGCTCTCTCTTCTCTCTTTCTTAAACTGAAGATATATCATCTGTGTTTTCTATAGGGAGCTATAGTTTTGTGTTGGATGCGTTTATATTTGTACTACCTGTATGTATGTATATGAATTGTGCCGTTCGCATAATATTCACTTTGCATTGAATTGTGTATTAAGTTCTGTACCTACTTATGTACATACTACAAGATATAAAATACATGCATAATAGGTGTACTGTTCTACTTAGTAGTAGGTAAGGGAAGGGCTAGGGTCTTTATAAATCTGTTTTTTAGAATGAAATGTAGATGTGAATGTGTATATGTGTATTATGTGTGTCCTTAGTAAATACAGATTTAGCTTTTGTGTTCTGTTGGTGAGGCTATGCGATGTCCTCTTCTAGCTAGATATTACATTGTGTATACCAAAGAAAATATACAGCACCTATTTCATTTTATATAACAGATACTGGTGTTATGTTCATATGATGTAGGTGCTTCTCTTTCCTTTCGCTTACTATACGCTTTGTTCTGCGATTTCATGTGTTCTGTTCTGTTTGGTGTGTCTTTGCTCGCCGCTTCTTAGTTCAGTAGCACTTGTATGGATACAGAGATCTCTTTCAGAGTGACTACCTCAGAGCAGCACTACTTGAACCATTTCTTCGTCTTTCAACACAAGACATCACACTGATATGCATAGAACTGACTAGGTACTTATCACCGCCACTCCACTCCAACCAAACCAAGACTCTCCACCATTGTATTGTACCAATGTATTGCTCTCCTCTCCTTTCCTCATCTTTGCTTTTCTTTCCGTGGCTTCCATTTGCCCTTTTCTCATCTTCTTATTACTCTTATTGTTAAATAGGTACTATCCCTCCTACCACTTTTTATATACGGATTCTCTATTTATCGAGTTGTTCTTATTCTGTGTCTATGTACTAATAATAAGTCTGTCTCGATCCATTGCTTTCTATTGCCTTCTTCTTACCTCTGGCTTTTATGTAAATCCCATCTGTACACTTTCTTATTATGTACCAAGTCTATACACATACCATTCATGATTAGTCTTATTTCATTCATTAAAGTAGAAATACTATAACAGAGTTTACTGAAAGTGATGTGGTTTCTGTTTTGTTCTCTTGTTGTTTGAATACATTTAAAGAGAGTTCGTAGTTCATGTTGTATTCTTTGAACTTTTATGTATTGCGGTATCTCTTGGGTAGCATTCAAGTAGCCACACCACACACATGCATTTACTATGCATATTCCAAATTGTTTCTTCTTTTCCCTGTTCACTTCCATACAAGCCAAAAGTCACAGTCCACAACTGTTGTGTGTATTGGATGTTCTCCTCGTTACGACTTCTTCTTCGTCTGTACCAACAAAAGTGTGCATTTTATGTATTTAAGACAGCTCTCTGTTTTGTTATATGTACTAATAAAAGTGTACATACCATAGAAGTGGTATAACAAGACGGAGATAACTTTGAGTGAGTGAGGAAGATCAAATGGAAGGTAATGGGCGGTTGTAATAAGTATTATGTAAGGTAACCACGTCAAGTTCTTTTTGTGTACTCTAGAGAGTCACCATTCATGTCTCTTCTGCATTTCCTTGTTCTTCCACGGTGCTTATCAATGCAAATACTAATTGTAAGAAAAAGGGATGAAAATAATTGCAGGACGAGGTAGGCATACCAAAATAAAAGTTGATGCAAAAATTCCGCGCACATCTCCCTTCCGCAGACCCACCGTCTCACTTTTACTTTGTAAACGAAAGTAAACTCTAAGTCTGAATGCTCCCATTTAACTCACAGACAGAGACAGTCAGAGTTCTCAGTCTGGGCATCCCTCTCTCCAGTACCTCTCTTTTATTTTATACTTTTAGTAGGCGTATATTTGTAGGTACTCTCTGTGCAGTATAATAGGATGGGACTGCTTAACCAGTCAAAGTCAGTAGTATTGTGCTTACACGTTGAGACAAAAGAGGTATGTATGTATACATAAGTATATGTACACGGTTTCAATAATAGAAGGCACAGCAAGGTCTTAGTTCCAGGTTGGTTGGTTGAGTTGACTCTTGCTTACTGTACGCACAGCGTTATTAGAATGTACAGGAGACTGCATGGAGGAATAGGCAGTTGTTTAAATAGTCCAAGTGAGAGTTTAGATACATCCATAGCTAAATTACATCATACATACAAAATGACATGATAGCGCTCTGCTTTGGTTTCCTCTTTGCTCTCTGGCTGTACTTACAATTAGATTGGTCATAGTAGAGTGGCCTAGACTCAGCTTCCCTCCTTCGTTGCTAGTGTCAAGTGCTGCGCGTGATTTTAATGGAATATGACAAGGATGGAGACTATAAAATTAATTGTGGACGAGATAGCAAAGGCATCAACTAAAGCGCAAAGGAAAAGTCATAAAAGTTTTGGGATGTGCCCGAGTCGTTTCCTATGTCAGCCTTGCAAACCTTTCTCGGACGACAGCTTTATGAAGATCATATGTTACTAGCGTTTACTTTCGCCACAGCTCTCTTTCTTCTCCTCAGCCCATTGTAATGTTATTACTCCTTGCCAACTTTTATCGAAACCATCAGAAGCAATTATCCTCCGATGCCCGACTTACCTCTATCCCATACAACAACAGTCTCATCCTATAATGGCCTAACTACAACTAACTAAACCCACCCTCTTAAAACATACAGCCCAACTTCAAATGCCTACACATTCCCCAACCTTGTCACTACATAGTCTCTTCTTTCTAAGTAATACTTTAGCCTACACCTATACTTACATCATCAACTTCTCCTTTCCTAAATACCATATCCATAAATACTTACATTATATTACCTTAAGTCCCACAATGCTATCGTTTCGCCAAGTCAAAGTCATTTAGTTACATCTTTCTTAATATGGTGTACATTAGAATTGACTATGCTAGTAAAATATTAAGCAAACAGAAATATTTGTTTCGAGAAACATGCATAGTTACATTCTAAATTTTCAGTAATGAAATTAATGGTCATGGAGTTTACAAAAAGTTGAAGAACCTAATTTGTAATTTTATTTCATTTTTATAAAAATATGTAAAAAATAATCATTAGCGAAAAACTTTAAAAACAATTATGCTCTTCTAAAGAATTAATTAATCGCACTTTATAATAGAAATTTTGAAGTAGCATATCCATAATTTAAATTTCACTTATTATTTTAAATTATTTTATGTAAAACATCCTGATTTGGCCACCTCATGCAAGTATTCTGCAAATAAATGTAGAAATATACAGATTAAGGTGATATTTTCAATATAGTACTACAACAGTAATTTATGACAACGATTATCATACAATAATAAGGGTTGATGAGTTGTTACTAATATTACTATATAAATAAGAAACCATTTAAATCCGCCTACATTGTTTGTACGCAGCGAAAGACAAGCTAAATGCATTTGTTGTTATCCCAAATAATGCCAATACCATGTTACTATTATTTGTCCTTACTAGTTTTAAAAGTTAGTTGTGATAAGTGGACAAGTGTATGGCTTAGGTGAGTTGGAATGTGCATAGCAACTATTATGAGGAGTATAAGGATATTTGTGTGGGACATTTGCGTCAGTTGGCTTGGTATATATTTTGGTTGTGTTCGGGTGGCAACAGTGGCAAGTAGGATCGGAGTAGGAACCACAGTCTCCTCATTATCCTCTCAGAAGAGTAAACAAGCTCCGTCTCTGTCCCTCACTATATTTATTGCTTAAGCTGACAATGGCATGGAATAGCAATAATTCTCACAATTATCAATATTGACTGAGCCTAGTTCCAAGGTTTCACATGATTGCCTCTCATCGAATGAAAAACAAGTCGACACATCAACTTGTTTTCTTTTCCTAGGATGCCTTCTATTAGCACAATCCTCAATATTGTCCTCAACTTCACAGAAGCAGGTGAAATACAAACACTAATCAGTTTTGACGTATTTGGACTTTGTAAAGCTGTCATTCTTCTGATATCTAACTAGTAACTAACGTACCAACTATTTAATTTTAAGTGCCCAATAACTATACAACAGGCTCTGGCATCGTTCAATACAAATATTATTACATTCATTTATGGCTCCTATTTCATGACTTTCATGTACATTACCAATATATCCTTGCCCATTTCTAAGTTTAACATTGTGTTATATAAAGTATAATGCTGGATAAATAGTAACTTCGATATAACATGTATTCTATCAGTACAGTAGTGTGTACGTGTTGCGTATTCGAATTTTATGACAAAGCTATTCCTTTTACACATTATTTGTTAATATACAAATTCTTCGCTTTTTACAAACAATATTTTTTCCAGGGTGGCACAATATACATACTTCTACAGTGGTTCCAATGGTTTTCATTGCGACAATTTCATTTTTTTCTGGAATATATAGTAATGACAGGTACTTTGGTTTTCAAAGAACAATCAAAATATAATTTTATAATAAACATGTGAGATAAAAAATGTCCAAATTTTCTTACATTACTAGCGTTAAAAATGAAATACCATTTGTAAAATTTTCAATATTTCCCAAAGCAGGTAAACAGATTTTGGATTAGTTGTCTTTTACAACAGGCATTTAATATGCACTTATTTACTATATGTATACATTATAGTCAAAGGTACTTCCAGGAATGCTTATGTAGAACAGAAATAGGTGCAATGCATAAAAATGTAGTCAAAATGTGCCCTAACTTAGTAAAATTGTAAAATGCTGTAGTCTAGTTAGGTGAATGTATTATTATAGTAATATTGTAGCGAGAGCTGAGCACATGAGTAGCACAGGACAGGGGGTCACTACTGGTATTGTTTGACTGTCTGAAAAGGAATTGTATTTGAAAGAAGGGTAGTGTTTGGTTGTGTCTGTGTGTGTGAAGAGTGTTGGGACTGAAGGAGTGTGCGTTGGATGGGCACATGGAAAGTGAGGAGCGCTTAGGTAGCTTACAGAACTGAATGACTATTTAAGACTGCTAGGTAACCGAGGAAGTTTTTGCTGAAAGTCTCTTTATGCTTAGCTTTATGTACTTATGATGTAATCCTAAAAGCAAGTTGAATGTTAAAGTTAGCGTTGTAGTCGTTTTACGATCTTTCTAAAAATCCAACAACTGTCTTTTACACGGAGTGTATTCTTCGTTTATCCACCCCATACTCGGCAAATTAATGGCCGTAAGGCAGCCACAACTTTATTGGATGACATTCGAACAAGATTACTAAAACAGTCTGCAAGTGTGTAGCTTCATTGCAGGATGGAAGAAATGTTGGTTGCTCCGTTTATTTATGTTGGTGAGAGCCAAGGGAGCTGAGAGCCAAGTCAAGCCGGACATGAGCCAATAAGAAACTCAAATCCAATAGCAGTGGCTAAGCAGCCACTTACCGTCAGTAAATCATGAGAGGGATTCCTACCCGGATACAAAGAAATAGGAAAACTAAAACTCTGGGGAGACACAGAGAGAGCAGAGAGAAGAGTAGCTAAGCCTCAGCTCCATGTTAGTATCCATATTCCTCTCAAATGCAAAATTGATTTCCAAGCAAATCTTCTCGCGTCAACATCGATTTCTATTCAAATTTGTGTTCTTGTCATCATCATTATCATCAGACGACTTTCTCCACCATCAAATCTTTGCTCGCATGGATGAATGGATTCTCTTCAACCAAAATTAACACATGAACATCTCAGATTTACCGTTCTACGTATGTACCCTTCCTCTCTCCTCTGGACTATGCACTTCCATCATTCCTTTTCTCATAAATGTCTACCCAAGGAACCGGCGAAGGAATTCGCTATTCTCCTACTTAATGGCACTGCCGTCTAAACTCTCACTTCTGATTGTCACCAAGCTGAGCGTGAGTTGTTTGGTGAAAAGTTCACAACTAAAAACTCACTTGCATGCCGGAGACGTGTGTGTGATCTCTGATCTCATGTCACTGCATGTCTCCAGGTTTGTGTACAGATATCAGCTCAGAACACAGGAATGGAATATCAAATGAACTTTGTGGCCAGGCAATTTCACTTCTGTTTGTCATTTCACAACTATATACATCCGTGAGTGCCTACAGCCATACAGCACTTTTGTCTCCACGGATTATCTACCTCATTACACCATTTTACATATGTGCATAAATAGTCTACCCCAAATTACTCTCTCCTACACCCAAACCACACTAACCCAACTCATAAGATTACAGTTGCATATATTTTACTCCAGATTTCACTAATTTATGCACAAGGTGAAGGAAACTTCGCATAAAGGTTGAATACCTGACTCTCGATTCCACTATTAAGCATCACTGTCTTATTATTGATATAGATACGTCCTCAATTCGTAATAACTCTACTATATTACACATAATATTTAGATTAGGCCACCAAATCTCCTTTCCCTTTGCATTATTATAGTATTATTGCTAAAACATAGAGATATCCTTGAAACTATAGCTATGCATTTGAGGACTGCTTAACGCGGGAGGAATGCGATGTTAGAAATCCAGTGAAAACAGAACCCACTGCAAAATGCGATGTTGTGCGACTCTGGGTTGTTTGATGGCATATCTGAGTGCTAAGAGAGGAGCTATAGGTGGATGGAGAGAATTGGAGTGAGTGGCTGGGGACAGTGGAGGAGCGAAGTCAAGTCGAGTTAGACGGGAGAAAGTGAGAAAACAGTGAATGCAAATGCGGGATGGCTGGAAGCAGGTGGTAGGGCATGTGGCAAGGATGAAGGAAAAGTGAAAGAAGCCACATTAAAGGCACACAGTACACATAGCGATGAGCCATTAAAGGATCAGCGGGAGTGGCGAGTTAGTCTTCTCTCGAGAAGGTGCAACACTCACATATGGAAATCAGCATAACATAGTCGACTTGAATCAACTTAACTCCGCACATCACCACCGCCACCAAATCAAAGCTAACCATAAGCAAAGCAAAGGAAAAGAACAGACAAGTCAAGTTAAAGTCCTAATATCCTTATAAACTCATATAGGTACTCGAACTTTATCTATCTAATATTAGGATCACTGAACGATATATTTGTCGTGGTACTATTGCAGTATACAAAAAATATTTTCAAAATACGACACATTTTCTGCAAAGGAGTTAAAGTTTTCTTAAAATAGGAGCCAGCAGTTTCACATTAAATGCAAAGCGATCGAGGTTGGAGGGAAAACGTCAACCTTTCGAAATATCCTTACATGGTTTAAAGTATAGAAAAGGTGGAGGGAGTAGGTACATAAATGGTGTTTGTATGGATATTAGCGAAATGTAGTATTTGGATAGTGGAGCTTTAAATGGCTTTTCATATAGGGAGTAGAGTTAGAGAGTTTGTGAGGACGAATACACAATGAAATATGCAATTGGATGAAAATGCTGATATTTAAGTCAAGTCAAGTAGTGCTGAGTAGTAATTGATGTGATGTTTACTCATATCATAACATAACGGGACTCTTCTCACTCATAGCCAAGCTAAGCATAACATTATCACCAAACCAGTCAGCACCACACAAACAAATGATAATCGTTTAGAAATCGCAAAGCTCTCTGCCATGTTATAGACGTCTAGCTGTTTCATTTTAGTATGCACTAGTATCTGTTGCCTGAACATGCTAATTTCTTCGCTACACTTTCAGGTGCTGCATTCATACATATTGTCTAATTCCATAACACATACCTTTACACTCTTCCCACCACTCACACTGTCGAACGAAGAAGACTCCAGCACATACTACTGCTGTAGGTGCATAGTGTGTAAACGTTTGTATTTATGGTAGCAAGGAGGGAACCTCTGTCGCAGGTGCTCTTTACGACACCCTCTTCTTTGATGCTCTTTCGATCGAGCATACGATTAGACATTCACTGATAGCCAAAAGTCAAGAAGCTAGAGGCCGACTAATGCATTCCGGTTTCAGCTTATCTGTCCACCTTCTCAGTTTCACAATCCATTGACCTAGAAATATCTACTTAATGACACTTACGTGGAAATAAAACTACTCACCGGAAACAAAATACATTTGCTCGTTTACAATCGCCTACAAAACCAGGTTTACATATTGTAAAGTTGTGAAATTGATTTCCCATATTCATTAACTAATCTCACAATTAGATAATATTATTATAAAAGCTTTTCAAGAAGAAAATCATCTGGTTTATTATTTATTATATATTAATTATTTGAAATTGGAAATTGCTAAGCGGCGTTGCGGTGTATGTGTTTTAGGTGTATCATAATCCCATTAAAAATGTAAAAACATTTTTTCTATATCTACGGTATATTATTTAGTGCATATTAATTATAACAATTGAAAATCAATATGTGGCGTTTATGCGTTAAAAATGTGTCATAATGTCGTTTAAAGGAAGTTTGCGAAAGAACATCTCCTATGGTGTACATTTAGTATGTATTAATAATAAATAAATGAAAATTGATATATGGCGTAGTGTTTAGTACTTAATGCTTAATATGCATTTCGTTGAAGATAGTTTCAATGAAATGGATTAGTCGAAAAAATAATTTTGAAAGCAAGGAAATGTTTTGTTAACGCCATGTGTGTTGGAAACAAAGTTGCCTTAAATTCTTCACATACTTCTTCACTACAATTAAATTAATACTAAAATAGTATTGTGAGGAAGTAATGAATGGATGGATTAGCTGGATAGTTTCTTTCTAGGTAGCTACCAACTACTAACTAGTGCGAATAAAATGAATGGAAATTTAGATGAGTTACAAGACATATGTGATGACCAAGTAAGGATGATGTATAGGAATGCAATAATAATGGTTACAGATTTGTAGTTGGGTGCGTGGATTTAGTTATAATATGCATTTGCAGATTTGAAAGATGTTTAGCGAAAGTGTAAAGAGTGTAGTGGAAAGGAATTGGAGACTTGGCTGGGTTGGCAAAGGAGGGCAAGGGAAAGACTATGGATTTGGGTTCAGGTCTGTTTGAATGAGTGGTGTGTTTGGGAAGACTAATCTGTAGTCGGAACGTGGTGAGTGAGTTTGGAGTCAGAAGGACTGGTGCTCCAGTATCTGTCTCTCCAGAAGAATGAGGGAAGAGAGGTTTAAGAGAAAATGAATAAGAAAGAGTAAGTACGTGAAGATACATAAGTAAGAGAGGAAAAGACTCAAAGGTTTATCGGAAATCGAGGGTCGGTCGTCTCAGCTCCACCATTACTAACAATAGTACACTATTCTGTAGTTATGTACATACTTAATACAGCACAACGAGTTTACAAGAGAGAGAGAGCGGCTGTAAATGTAGAAGAGAGCAAAAGGAAGAAGTCAGGCCGAGAGAGCCAGGGAAAGGACTGATGTTTTTTTCGGTGATCATGCAAATGAAGAGGGAATGGGGTGTCGCAGTGGGGGCCGGTAGCTTTGTAATTGACTTTCTTTTAATTATTTTTCTGCCGTGGAGTAACCGGAATCTGAATACTGATAGGCTGCAGGGACATTTGAATCCTGAGTAAATTCTAGAGCTTAGGCTATATGCCGATTTATTCTGTTCAGCTGTGTGGAAAAATGAAGGCATTAATTGTTTCTTTTAGAAGCTTTTTGAAGTTTGCAGCTTAAATTATATGCGCTGCAGGGATTATGAGACCTGATGAAACAATTCGATCTCACTCACTCACTCACTCTTTCTTCTCCAAAAACTTTCACCTCAAATGTCATATACGGATGGCGAGCTCCTATTTTAAGACCAGCTAACCTTCCAGTCATCATCTGCCTATCATCTTCCTTCAATCTATCTCTCCTTCCAATTCTCTCACCATTACGCCCTATCGCTCCACTCTACTGCCACTCTCTATAAATAATACAGTTCCTACATGTACAAACACAAGACACAGATATAGGCACACACAATCCCTTTGTTACATTAAACAGAGACATAGACTTACTTAGGTAACTAACTTAAGTAAGACTTTCACCATCCCGGCTTTTTCTATTACAGGCACTGTGCGATATAAATGTGTTCGCCTATCTACTGTATCTATCTCATTCTGCGAGCTACACCAATGCCTCTAAACTTTTTAATGTCAACAAAATCCTCCCCACATCCATCCATATACATAACCAAATACTTTCTTCTATTTCCATGCACTCATTCCCACAGCCATCACTTCACTCCAGTCGGAAGACTAACATTATTATTCTCCAACTCTATCTACATATATACATTATGTATTTATATCCAGCCAACTCTCAATTACCTGAATCTGAATTAACCAAAGTCGACAGAGTCACAAGAAAGGATAATAATATCAAGTGGCTCAGCTGTGTATTACTTATTGCGCCTTTTATTATATCCAATACCATATATTACTCATATATTTCCCTTTATATAGCACCATCATTGATTCCCTCACTTTTATTAGCTGACGTATCTCTTTTTTAATTGCATTACTCTGTTCTTTCCTCTGTAATTTAATGCTCTGACAGCCATTTCAAAATTGTTACACAATCCATGTAAAACTAAGAATCTTCTCCAGTTTAATTTGCACATAATTTATGTGTAGCAGAAATATTACCAAGATTTCCCTTGCAGTTAAGAGTTTTTATATCCACATTACTTATTATTACACACTACTTTTGCTAGAGCAACAAAATTTCCTTCCCCACAAATCTATTTACTTGATTTTTGTGTTATTATTGTATCTAAGGATCTAAGGTTGATGACTCATCTTGTTATTGTTTAAAAAGACAGATAGGAATGATTACATGTAATCAGACAGATGGAATTAGCAGGAGTTGGGTTGGAGAAGGTAAACATGTTTTACTTACAGGTACACAAGAGAGTAGATACAGACAAGAAGATTACACACATTTTTCTATCCTGTATAATACAGAGGATGAGTAGGCACATTATAGCCCCAGTGTTTGGCTTTAGTCTCTTCTTGGTTTCCCTATCATCAACATAAGATCCATATTTACGGGACATGGGATCAAACTTAATGATGAATGATAGTGGAGGGAAGGTGTATGTACATATTTTGATACGAATAGAGATTCTATACTCCATTGTATGTGCCGAGTGAGGACATAGGGAAGTGTTGTGAATAATTCACCGGATCTACTCTATGATGGATTCATATAGAAAGCGAAGCGCACGTGTGTAAAACAGAACAGAGCTACAAAAGATATTCTTCTTTCTTCTCCATGCTAACGATAAGTAACTTAAGTAAGATGAAATAAGATGTATAGGAAGGCAAATAACGTAGGTAATGTAGTTTCCATGTGTAACAATACACAAGAGCCACCCTATGGAGGTAGTTGTGGAAATAGGACGAGTACCCTAATAAATGTGGATCTATATGTGTTTATAACATAATAAAGTGTAGAAATGTAATACAGTAAGAAATGGGAATGCTGGCCGAGGAGGATGATCCAAAGTAAAAGGAAAAGTTGAAGAGTGCAGAGAATCGGCGAGGGCCACAGAATTATCGGCTCCAAATCGAGTACACAAATATAAGCAGGGAATCAAACCGAAGTCAGCGATATTCCTTGTAGATTTTGTCTACTATGTACCATTGCATCACATCGAATCGCATCACCAAGCAAACCAACCACCACACCACGACAAGTCAGCATAAGAATTCTCCTTACAGGAACACAGCGCGGTGTATTGTCTCTATTAGGATAGTGTGTATAGGGAGATGGAGCGAAGGATAAAAAATGCACAGATTTAGGCTTCATTTTTCATGAGGTTTATTGACGTGCACAGCAAAAAAGGCAAGGTTGTGAGTAAACAGACTGCGTCTTAGCAGCCAACCAACCAACTCATCTCTGATCTCTCTTTTTCCTTCTTCCCCATATCCATAAAGACATACATACACATACTGCCTACCTTTATGGACTCCTAATAAGATATAACTCCCATCTCCACCATCTCCACTACATCTTCAATATAAATATGTATGTGATACTGATACATCGCTCACTTCTCACTCAAATCTCCTCTTTACACTTTCCCTTGTCTTTTCATAGTGGCCACACTCGGAGCAAAACATTCTCCCACCCGTGGAAATGTTTATACCGTCCCAGACAGGTAGTATAGGTACTTACTATGTGTAGACACCTAAAAACGTTTGGCACGACGACACCGTCACTCCGCATCCTTTATCACCTAATATATTTTTGCATTTCCACTCTCTCCCGTTGGATAATCTCCAGTAGGAATCAATAGAAGTCGAAGCACACCTGACCTTTACTACATGATACACGTCGCAACTCGAGAGGGAGTCTCTTCTAATGTCTCTTCATTTCCATTGCCAAACAGGCCACATTCACTCACTCCACTCTTCACCAATGGTCACCGTCTCTTAAATTCACTTAATATCGCCACTTACCAGTCTAATAGCCAATACTCCTCTTTCTTTCAACTCTCCCCCCTTAAACTACACACATCCAACACCAAGACTTCCAAATTGAAAATGTATTACATTCCAGTAGCTTTCCAAGGAATTTTATATTACTGCTCATCCAACTGCTTCCCTACGTCAGCTATTTATAATGGCTTTCAAGTTTTTCACCAACGCTTTTCAAAAAAACTTTCCCTGTAATAACACTTAAATAGACGTGATTCCAATACTCAGCCCATCGCATCCCTCAAAGCATAAGTGTTAATCGCAATTACTTATGCACACACATGCCATCTTATCAAAAGTAGCAAATATCGCCGCTTTAGCGAGCCAGGGGATCACTTAAGGAACAGTGTTGTCTGTCCGTACGTACGTACTATGTTAACACTATTTTAACCTTTTGGGTGTTTCCTATTAAAGGAAGCGGCTAGCCAACTTTTTCGATGTTTCTCATTTTAGGAAGATGTAAGCCAACTTTTTCGGTGTTTCCCATTATAGGAAGAGGTAAGTTAATTTTTTGGGTGCTTCCCATTATAGGAAGCTGTAAGCTAGCTTTTTGGGTGTTTACCATTATAGTAAGTGGTAAGCCACTTTTTTATATTCCTAATAAAAATTAGTAATTTTCATGCTTCCATGACAAAATTAAGTGATTTTAAGTTTTCTTGACAAATGTTGCTGTTCTTTTGTCAGACAAGTAAATTTTAAAAGTCCTACAATAAATCCGAAAATTTATTCAAATTTTTGCTTACTTTGCTTTATGGATTCCTCCTCGCTTTTGTTACGACTTGTTGTCAGTTTTTTGTATTTTTATTACGGCAATAAATTCCATTATTCTTATTACTTGATTTTCACTTTTATTTTAAAATAAAAAATGATAATTCCTGCTAATTACACACTTTATAAACTACCTGTATTTATTCATCTAACTGTTTTATTCGCCACGTGGGGAAGTTAAGGTATTATACATAGTAAGATGAACATCAGTAATGCTAAGTTACAAATAATATCCCAAAGGTAGGCAAAATTGGAATACTAAAAGCAATAGAAAAAAAGTTGAATCGTTTATTACAAGTAAAAAAGCAGCGCATCCATTTAGGTAGATATTAAACGGACGTAGGAGCGTATCTATTAAATCTGAGCAAGTTTCTGAGTTTTTTGTATTTACAAGGGGAAACGGGAGTGAAAATATTTATGCCCTTACACAATGGCGGTGAAAGTTATGGTCAATGCATATGACTGTAATGGCCAGGTGGGTAGGTATCTGTCAGTATATTATAGACTATAAGGAGAATTTAAGTATTATTTATGCAACGGTATGTACCCAAGTATTAGAGAAGAAAGGAGCACACATATCATTATTATGTAAAGGAATGTACATACATGTAAATACATCAGAGTTGAAAAGTAGCTTGTTTCCTTCTCCATATTTATTTGGGTTCCTGGAAGGGTAGGTCTAGAGAAGACAGATATTAAATAATATGTATTTGAGAGACAATTACTGGTGTTATGGTCTGGGAAGAGTGGGTAAGATTGTGTGGGGGCTGGGGGCAGATAACCTAATAAGTAAATAGGTGATCTAGCGTGTTGGGAGAGTCTGGAGAGGAAACAAGGTGTTTTGTTGGAGGTGGATGGGTTTGTGAGATAGGAAAAGGGGGTAAGGAAGATGTAATTCGGTAATAGCGCGGAGGAAGGAGGTTTGCCTCCCAGAGAGTGCCCAGTTGGGCACACTCTCACCAAAGAATTTGTCGTTATTGAGCTGTTATTTATTTCTCCTCTTTTCCCGTTGACGACAGAAATGATTCTGGGAATTTCCGAGGCCATTCATTTAAGTACAAAGAGTTCGGACTCTATGCAAGAATGACCATAATGGACAGCAATTGTTCATTTCTGACGTTTACTGAAATTTTGTACAATTTCGACCACGTAGTTGCCGAACTTTTTGAAAAAATTGAGATCGTGCCAAGCTGGAAGGGATATTTTTCTTGGGTTCCTAGTAGTATTAAGATTGCATTGCCTCCAACAATATTCGTTTGTCCCTATAGCCAGAGTCTAAGTAGCCTTGTACGTAACTCGGAGTAGATCAAGTGTCTGTAGTAGCTGCTTGTAAGCGAGAACGAGGAAAGAGGCTTTCACCTCCGTCCATAGTCATACTACCCGGGCACCTAAGCAGTTCTCCTGTATATCAGACCATCTCCGTTTTTCTGAGACTCGGTTTATATCGCCAGTATCTCTGTTTTCAATATATTTAGGTATGTACTTAATAGCGTGTGTTATCCTCCGTTGAATGGTGGCAGTGCGGGGAAGCGGGGAAAGGTAGCTCTTTTGCAGAGAGTCGTTTCTGTATGTACACAAAGACAGTGGCAATAATAATACAAAGTCAGTGCAATAGTTTTGTACAGTATCAGATCAGTACAAGAGGAGTTGAGTAGTTCGGGAACGATATGGTGCGGATATTACCTCTACATGGTTCATCTGATCTCTTCTCCCTTTCCAACATTCAAACAATGCAGACTCAGCCGTAGCCAACCCAGTGTTATGTAATAGCTTTAAGTTAGCATGACATCATCAGTATTGGCAATAGCAATAAGAATGCAATGTCACAGTCAAGTTTCCGTCTTTCCATCTTTCCTTGAAGTTTCCAAAATTCATACCCATCTTCCCCGTGTACCGTGCATTTATGCATGCACAGTGTACTTACGTAGCAGGAAAGTCTTAAGTTAATCCTTCATAAACTCCATTGGATCAGAGAAACCTGCCTACTTATGTTTAGTAGTAAATACAATTGGGAGGCATTTGATGGGATCGTAACAGGAGCACTAGAATTCTTCAGGGGTGATATTTCTACCTCTTTTTCAGCATTTCGTTATATAATAATCGTAATGGTGCAGTGACGGCAGGAGTGAATGTAAGTTGGCATCGGGTGGAAGTGCCGTGATGAGATGTGCTATGGCGAGCTGATAGGGACAGGTATAGATTATAACGGGAGTTTGTGGTGACAGAGAAGTCTCTGAGGAGGCGGCCTTCTTCGGGTGTCAGGCTCCATCAACCATCCAATTTCAGCTATTGCCAATCATGCATTGATGAGATAGCCACACCAATCCACCCAATGATCCCATCCTCCAATAAAGCCCAGAATTATTATCGCCTACATGGATTGGCAACCAGGAGGAAGTTACTTTGGCTCAGTTTTAAATAATACTACAGACATTAAAGGTCATAACGCTCAGGAAGTACTGCATTGGCCGACCTCCTCAATGTCCACCGTAATGGCTCTCCGTAAGCTTTTCAATGTTCTCTACGGACCTCAAACTGCTCACTCAGCACAACATTCCCGTCTTTCTCCCATCCATCCGCTACGCAACATGTTATGTCACCGTTCATTCCTTCCAATCACCTTTCCATTCTTCCGACCCTCAAATTCATAATCCAAAGACTCGCCATACCCAACACAGAACAGAACACTTTATATACACCAACTATATGGGCCTATTTCTCCCGATTCTCCCTCTGGAACCTAGCTATGTACTACTAGCCAAGCAAAAATAGTCAATAGTTAAGGAGAGCAATGACAACGTACATTCTCCGTCCGTTGGTAAGGCATGGCCAAGCCAAAGCCACTCAACCAGATACATTTCATTCCTCTGCAACTACTGTCAAAACTTTACCGTGTCCCAATTGCATTATCCTACGAGTTGGCTACGTCCTAATTCTACCCAGTCACTTTTTCATCCTATACACAATTTAAACAAATGTAATTGCAATTCAGTAGTAGTCACAGTAACAAATCTTCTCTAAATCCAATCCTGTCGTTGTCCATTAGACCAATAAAGCATTTTTTAAACAAAATCCATTCAACAATTTAGGCTAAAAATAAATATTGCAGCTCAAATAGTGACATACATTCTCAATACAATAGTGAAGGTAAATAACAGGGAATTTTACTATTAGATTAGACTTCGAAGTCACTTTGGGCTCCAAAGTCACAAAGCAGGAATCATTTTGTGTCTCTGTCGTCCTGACTGAATTTATACTCACGCGGAGCATTGGAAGTGATTCTAGCTCAGTGAAGCCTCAACGTATGTCTACTGAACTGAATTAAACTGAAGTGAAGAGCGACACTTTCCCCTATCAACACATTCTCCTCGCAACTTCCAATATATTTCTGATTCAATTCGCTCTCCTCATCTGACCTTAGCTTAATACAGTTTCCCTATAAATAAAAAGTGCGACACACAAATATCACAAGTAAGTAAGTGGACCTAGACAAATGTACTTTCAGACTCTCGCATTCGTTTCTCTAAGTTCATTTTGAATGCAGTTGTAGTACTTGTACTGCTCTACAATTTTACTACATAGGTACTGGTTGAGGATGCATATGGCTTGACACTCTGGTTGTTTGCCGGTGCTAGATCCATATTGGCAATTGACACAGACACCAAACTTCAGTAAAGCGGAGCCAAACCACATGCACAGAGATTGATAGATTTCCAGAGATAGTAGTTGAGGAAAGATACCTCTGGGGACGTTTTGAGGAAAATCTTGGCTAGTTGACTTGACTTGATTTGTATATGTAGTGTATGTATCATGTCACTTGGATCCTCAGTTAGAAACTGGATCTGAAGGAAAAGTTATGTAGAGAAATCGAATTCTGTTGTCATCCACATATCCTTATCTGATCCCTAACTTGTGTTCAGCTATCCTACTTACTATACGATTTCCATCTCTATACGTAAAATACACGTTCTTCTAGTATGTACACATGTACAAGGAGTCATAAATACTGTATTCACCTTTGAACATATTGTACGGATCTGAAGGGATATTTTGTAATGTTAAACGTATGGAGTCTTCTTCTGTAAGTATATAAGTATATATTGAAGCAAAACTATCTTACTCTCCGATATACTTAAGAAACCAAAACTTTTGCATAAATGAAGAGCCGATTTTCTAGTGAAGCGAATCTTTATGAATGCTCTGAAGGATAGTATAAGAATTGCCTTATCGTTAGTTTCCCCGAAAATGTGGTTAATAGAGTGCAGAAGACATAATGTCTGTGAATTTTGAGAATGAGTCGTATTTGCTAGGTAAGACACAAGATTGACAGAGAGCTAAGTGGCTGGAGTTGGTTTTAGTTGGAAAAAGGAGATTCGTGCTGTGTGTACAGGGTATCGTGCAGCTGCACAACAGAGTACAGGAGGTGGATGGAAAA
This sequence comes from Yoshiicerus persimilis, assembly GCA_020352615.2. NCBI lineage: Eukaryota > Metazoa > Arthropoda > Collembola > Entomobryomorpha > Tomoceridae > Yoshiicerus > Yoshiicerus persimilis. The sequence continues at coordinate 16,970,875 of CM060170.1, forward strand.
TGAGGAAGGATGTGTGTAAATCCAAAAGGGCAATCGGCTGAGGCTGCAATCAGAGAGACAAGATGCAAAGTGTGTTGAGTTGAGGGAATTGGTGGATTGACGAAGCGGTGTGTAAGTGTTGGGTTTCGCCGGTGCCTATGATGTCATGGTTGGTCGGTCGCCCCGGCCCCGTTCACTTATGCCTCGAGTACAGCGCTTTGTGTGTACTCGCTGCAAAGTGACGGGCGAGGAGGACAACGAAAGAGGAGGGAAATTTTATTGAGGTGATCGTTGACGGGATTTTGTCGACGAGTTGTGGTTTGATGTTAGATGATGTCTTAATCTGCTTGACTAATTCAGAATCTCATAATGTAGGTTTGGATGCAAACGGTGAGCAGTGTTATTCACGGAAAAGTAAATCTTATGCTAATTACTGATAATACTTCACAACAGATGTCGAAATTTCATTAGATCCTCTTGTTTTGGGCGCAACCGGGTGAATGTGCTGCTCTGCTGTGAGGCCCAACTCCACGGCACATTCCCAACTTATTTAGTCAAGCAAAGCAGACAATCAAATGAAACCAAACCGAATCATCATCTACTGTACTCATGTTAGAATGGAAGCTGCTCTTTCAACCATTACCATAATTATATTCATGAAGATACCGTCTGATGCCTTTGTCAAACAGTGCTTCCCCTGTACATCTTGCCCCAAAAGAAATTCAACAAAGAAATCCACCTTTTCTACCTCCTCACTTTCCCAACTCCAATTATTGACTAAATTAATCTTTACACATTCCAATTGCTCAGTCAGTATATTCTTATTTTCTTACTTTCTGTGCAGAATACTAGTAATGAATTTCCAAGTTCATCAAAGACATTCGTGTTACGGAGGGAAAAATCAGATTTATCTAATATAGGAAAAATAAGTGAAAATCCCTTTAATTTGATTATTACGACAAGTTTAAAAAAATAATATTTTTCAGTATTTGTATGTTAATCCACAAACTAAAGATTCATTTTCTTGATTAGCTAAGGAGAGAGTACATGTATCCAATGCGATGCTACATACAAGTGTTGTGTAAAAGAATATTTTCATTTGTACACTATTCTCATTCTTGTACAAATATTCTAATTTCGTCTCTTCCGTTTTACTTCTCGGATTTAAAATTTGAATAGGCAGGAGAGCATAATAGTGAAATGTGTGTAGACATTGCTATCTGTAGTGGTGTACTTTACTTAATACATTATTCCATAAACACAAAGAGCTGTCTCAACTGGTAGATTAAATTAAAGTCGGTTTGCTTCTGTGACTTTTGGTTTGGATGGAAGTTGGTCTTTGCTGGAGAAGTGGCTAAGGCAGGCAGGTAATCTTTTTTTAATATTATGACATGACTATTGTATTGTGTGTTCCAACTACAGGCGTATTTGCATGAATGCTGAAATGAGAGCAGACCACAGATTCCGTCTCATATATTGCCTCTCATAGAGGAAAGTTGCTATCTCATTCTGGAGGCGCACTACGGTAAAGCCATTGTAAGCGACTTCTTAAGAGTTGTGCTTCTAATGCTGGATGTTGACTGTAATGTTGGAGAGTAGTGTGTTTGAAATGTAAACATGTAGACACTAGTCTGAGTTCTCCAGCAGCTTGTATGTAATGTAATGTCAATAGAAAGGACACTACAAGACACAGCACGACAATAATACATACAACGACAGGCTATTTACGTCTTTATGTAGAATTGAGTTAAAGAAGAGACTAACCAAATAGAAGTGGAGAAGTTGCTTACTTTAGTGGAGTCCTGAATGAGCCGTACATTACACATACAGGTTAGTTAGGTACATGCATATACATACATTAATGTAATAATGTGCATCGTGCATAAATGAGATGCGAATTTTATGCTACACACAATACAGAGCCTAATGGTGTATTGCCATATTCATCAGAGCTGCGTCTTTTTCTCATTTCCGCCTGGTTCTTTTAGTTGTGTTGTGTGTTTGGGTGCATGGGAGGGAGATGGTGAGATATGATGATATGCAGCGGAGACTGGGAAAGTGTTTCCAGCTTCGTCTAGGAAAATGAAGAAAGTGGGTAAGAGTGTAATAGGAAAGTACATAGCTAACAATAAGTAAGTGTATACATACATAATATACGTATCTACTAAATATGTATTCTTTGTCACTGTTGGCTTGGCTTGTTGTCATTAGAGAGTTGCCCTACCTGGTTGTGGCTCTGTCGGTTGCCACCATGACTTTTAGCATTGCTATTCATTTGATATGCGAGAACCATTTCTGGAGAATGTGATTGCAAAGCCCTTTTCGTTATAGAACAGACAAAAAGACTCTCTTTCCGCCATAAAACTATTTACTGTGCATAAGGATCTTGACTAGGCCGTCCTGTCCTGTCTGACTAAGAAGAAGGCTCAACTTTTGATCGAGGCTGTTATGTTAGTGTTGACTGTACAGAAATGTACTCCAGGAGTACATAGAAAATAAAACTACCTTAGAATGCGGAGTTGCAAGGAGCGAGGGAGATAGACCTCGAGTACAGTTCCTATAATAATAAGTGAGTACACTTATGGAGAGAGTTGTTAGTCAGACGTAGGTAGTTATAGAATACATTTATACACAGAGATATACAACATCACGACATTTTCCTTACTTAGCAGGAGAGGAAGGAGAAAAGCAGAGCAAAACGCCCGTCTTCAGTCAAGTGAAGGCCAACAGATTATTTTAAAATCTGCACGCTTACCAAAAATACCTTCGTAGAATGCCAAACTTTGAAATAGATGTGACACCTTTTATAGCCTGCGATAAATATCCTTTCTTCATCTATAAAACAAATGCTATTTTCCTGTATGGCCACCATCATAAAAATTGACATTTACGATGCGTTCATCTTGAGAGTTTGCCGCACAATGTTGTTGATCTGACTCGGCATTTTTTCCTCCTTCCTCTCTCCTCCTCTGTTGTGTTCATTAACCAGGGCGATCCATATCTCCATTTCCCATTTAATTGTCTCCAGTTTGTTGTGCCTCACTCAAATTACTCATTCTGCACTACACCAAATATTGTTCCTGCTCTTATACTGCCGACTCCCTAGGTAGACAACTCTTGCCAACTATTGTGTTTAGTATTATGTGTTAGTGTTACTAAACAAATGTCCCAATTTTCCTTCATTATCATTTTCTACTTTGCACATAACTACATGGGATCATAACCCGTATTTACTGAATTACACTATGGTTTGTGTCTACAGTAAGTTCAGAAATAAAATAGGACATTGCCATTTGAACAAACGTTTTTGAATTGGCCAACACGAAACTCATTACATTTTGCTGTCTCATACATAATAATATCTATTCCGTGTACCTAGTTTGTAGTTTGAGTATGAAATAAGTAATTGTTGTGCTTTCTGTAGTTTAGTCTGTTAAATGAGGAGCAGAGGTGCACAGGTAGATTGTGTGGAAGGAGAACAAGCGCTGCATGCGAGAATGACGTGGAATGCAAATGGATGTACAAATACAACAACATAAATGAACAGAAAATAAACTTAGCCACATTAATGTTTAACTTTGTCAATGTAAACGATGTACACAAAGTACATGCATAAATAAGTACTTCCACATTATGTGTAGGTATATTACACAAGGAGGACAGATGTATCTGTACATATTTATTAAGTGCAATGTACAATGGTAAATAGTTCTTCTCCTCACATCAAAATAACATTTGAAGCTCTACGCTACTTACATAACTAAAATAACATAACAAAACGTACACAATGTTAGTTCTTCAAAATACTCATCAGGGAATTTCACAAGGGTGGAGAAGTGATGTGATTCTCTGTTTATTATGTGATTTTCTATTCACTAATGTTATGAGTGTCCTAATATTAAGTATCATAGGCAATGCACATGTTGAACTGCCTGAGCAGGACAAGTGTTAGTTTATCCAATAGTCCATGTGCATACATCACATCCACTAAAGCTAACTTAACTGGAGTGACAGAGCTCAGAGCTTGTCAACTGCGTCAGTTAGCTGTGCAAAGCTAAATTTAACTATCATCTTTGTATTTTGGAAATACAGCCAGAGATGAGATTTTTTCCCCTATTTTGTAAATGTTAGTTACTTACTGGTGCAGGAAGGTGTAACAAATTCTGATGTGATGTTGGCTTTTAGTGTAAATTTTCTAGACGAAAGAAACACGTACGAAACATTTTATGGTCTGTACACATCGCTAATGGTTGTTTGTTCCCATCCAGTTTGCTGGTACGATGAATGTTGTATATGTAAACAGTACAAGGTACTCCTATCCATTCTATCTGACATGTATGTACAGTACACGTATACGTGAGCATCCACAAGACAGGCATAATGAACAGATAATACACGGATAGCACAAAATTCTCTCATCATCTGAAAGTGAGACGAAAGGACGAAGACGATCATATCATCTTCGTGTAATACACACAATATAATTACCTTATGTAACTATATTTGTACTTCCATCCACTATAGTCAATATATGTACGTGGTTATTCTTATAAACTACATTTTCTGTTTACCATTTCAGAATTATAATGTACTGTACATAATGTACATAGGTACCAAACTGACTCGACTACAAAATAAAATACTTTGTGTACCTTTTGCTACACACATACAGATACTAGTCTATCTATAGTATTCCTACTTAAGTCATCACATCACTACAAAACAAATTATTGCAAGGCATTTCAGTTTAGTAGGCTTCACTTGTTTTCCCTCTATACTTACTCGTCATCACCTGTATTCAAGTAAACTGAAATATTTCACACTAAGGTAAAAGATTTTTAACTCTGTAAAGGTAACTTATATAGTACTACTCTCCTTTGATTGTCTGATAGACTAGTACAATACAATTCTTGCTTGCTTTTGTAAATGTTATCTCTCTATGTAAACACTTTTCATGTTTTCTAGTAAATACTAAAACATCACAAATTACGTTATTTTGTAAGCAAAAATCTTGTTTTTATAGTTGTAATACTACAATTACAACTTTAATATCCTTTGTTATGCATACAGAGCGTAAATATGTACCCAAATGTATGTGTACCAACAGTTTTCCGTAGCAATGTTTAGAAAATATCAAGTTTTCTGTTAATAATTGGCAGTTTATGTTGTCTTCTGTGAATTTTCGACTAACGATTAAAGTAAGCGGTACAATAACAAAACAAGTATCGTATGACATACGTCATAATAGCACACTAATTGAGAGAGGAAGATAAATATCAATGTGTTTATATGAGAGTGGGTGAGATCGAATAATGTCGAGACCAGGGGCGTTTTGAGAGTCAAATGTCAATCTGTACAGATATGGTGTAATAGCAGCAGAAAGACTTAGATGGTATGATAGGCGGAAAGGAGGATGAGGTATAGATGCTTCTAGCCTACATTTTAAGATTCTATGCACTTTTAGTTTATAAAAACTGTTCTTACATGTTCATACATGGTTCTTTGAGAGCAATGGAGTTCTGAGAGGGTATGGTGATATAGCTGACAAAATGCATTTCAGTGAATGCAATTCTGAGGAATATGTGTAAAAAGTCAAGTCAAAGATAATTTTTTTTCGGGAGCTGTTGATCCTGGCTGATAGTGACGGTTATAAGTTATACTATAAGGTCATGGGGATGGGATTATAATGTTTGAAACGTGTGGGAGACGTGAGTTAAGATAGGACAGTATGCCTGAGTATGTGTAAGACTGGGTTGAACAAATGTAGGTAGCTAGTGCTCCTAGGCTTCCTAGGCTCCTCGGATAAGGAACAGACCAGCCTAGTAAACCAGGCGAAATAAGTAAGCCAAGCCTTAGGACGAAAACGCAAAAAGAGGGAGAAATGCAACTGGAATGGAAGCGAACTTACTTAGGGTATATTCCTCTTCCGTTTAGCTAAAACTTACGGTTGGTGACTGCATCATGGTAATGTAAGGAAGAAATGGATACCCAGTGCATTGCATAATATCACAGATTTCCAGTAATAATACCGAACTATAATTTGTATCAGTGGCATATGGATAGCTGGTAGGCATTTGACAAAAATTGAAATCTTATTGGTACACAAAATATCAAACATGGATCCTGCATTTCTGTATCAATTTAATTGAATCATTTGAGAAAAGCAAAAAATGTAGTTTCGTCTTGAGAAATATTTGGATAAAATAAAATAAAAATCTCAGGGAACACAGTGCATATCCAGTAGCACTCATAACCAGTGCCTTAGTGATTAAAAATAAATGGGAGTTGCGTAACTCGGTCATTATTTTTCTATGTTAGAGCTTCTTGAGTCTTAAAAGGTTGTAGGGTAAAACATTGTTAATTTTTAGTGGTGAAGCAGAGTTCGTAGTAAGACTGGCATGAACATGAATGAATTTGATTGAAACGTAGTATTTAGTGATAGTAGAAGCGGTGGTGTGGAGTCGACTATAGTGCAGAGACACATGTGAGGAGATTGTTTAGGGTATAGGGAGAGTGTGAGTATAGAGTGCGGAGATGAGGCTGTGGGATGAGATCGGGTGAGTATCGGACGGAGACACTGAGTGATCGTGAGTCGGGTGCATTGACGGACGGAGGATGTGTAACCAGAGAGAACGGGGTGGGTGCGAAGAGTTCGGGGGATCGCGTGACTGAAATCAGGGTGAGGGAGGTTGAAGTAAACCTCTGTCCGTAGCCTCCGTTCAGTCCACTCTGTTCCAGCTGAATTCAGTTCCGTGCCGTTCGGTGGAGACGAGGTGCCCCTTTACGAGATGCGCGTAGAATTCCGGTGGACCCTGTGAGTGCTAACGCGGATCCTTGTTCCGGTCCTCAAGTCCAGTTTCGTTTTCATAGGAGACACATACATACGACACCACAGCATAGCACACCGTTCCCAACAACTAAATCACAATCTTGTCTTACTTATGTTACATCTACTAACTTACATTAGTTTGTCTCACACTCCATTCAGAACGGTAACCGAGAATGTTATAATATTGCATGCTAGTCTATTTCTTTGGTAGTTTCTTTCCTGGATGGCTATTGTGGATAGGAGGGTGAGGAAAGGAAAGTTAGGAGCTAGCTACTGGTTACAAAGCGGAGGAGGAAGTAAGTAAAGTAACTGGGTTATGGTTGAGTCCAGTTCACATATTACACAGTGACAAACTGGTAATGGCATTGCGGAGTTTAAAAAGGGCCTTAGTGCTACTGCAGCAGTATATATTAGTTGCTATTAGTGGTTGTGAGCATTAGAGACTTGGTTGTAAGTTATAGGTATGTAATGTGATATGATAGGAAGACTTCTGACAGTCTCACTCTCCTTAGACGAAGGCAGAGCTCGGTATGATATCTTGGAAGAAAGATACGTAGTGGGTTTGGTATTTGCAGTATTATCTAACTAAGTTGAAGATCAGTGGTGAGTCGTAACTGAATATAGTGTGAGTGGTACCTACGTGATAGGATATTATATGTACATACATATAAAGTGTCTGTACTAACGAACTTAAGGATAGGAGGGAAGTATATGTTGAATGTGGCTGGTGGTGAGTTAAGTAAGTATTGCATGATAGTGTGGGCTAGACTCCCTTTGCTCCTGTCCTGACAGACTGAGTTTGAGTTCTTAGCTTGGCCTGGCCAGTCCAGCAGCTTAGTCACATTCACATCAGAGCGAGAAAGATTCTTGAGCTCACTTCACTCCATTTTCTGCTGGCGGCTTGACTTGGTTCGTCTGGTCGTCGTGATCTTCCTCCACTTGTCATTCCAAGTGTCCCGACCTGCACTCGGGCAGAACTACCTTTGTCGACTTACCTGCATTGTTGACGAAAGAGATTAATTGGTCCCTGGTGAGATTTGTGAGGGACGCAGAAGGTGAAGTGACCTGGGTACTTAAGGTGCGGAGTGCTGTGATGGTGATTCCAGTGGGAAAAGTGGAGGAAACGGTGGTGGTTGAATTGCACGGAGTGAGGAGCGGATAGTGGAAGGTGCAAGGTGGTTTGGCGTGATTGTCAGTCAGTCAGTTGGGTTGAGTTTTGTTGAGTGCCTTGGATGTGTACAGAAAATACAGTATATAGGTAGGCACCTACATGGGAGGTTGTTGTGTTTGAGTCTGGTGGTTGGTATGCGGGTGGTGGAAAGCAAACTTGTGCGATTCGAGGGAAATGCGGAACTTGTAGACTTTCTTTCTCAACTCACTCCGGGAAGGAAAAAGAAACTGAGAATTGGTGGAATGGAGAGTAAGAGAGAATTCCGTAAATGTTGTTGAATTTTGATGAATATTCGAGTTGTGTAGAAATAGTGGGCGCTAACTGAGTTAGAATATTTGTATTATTTGTGCGTATGTGTAAAGTAGACTTGAAGTGATCCTAATTGCGTTTTCTAAGACGAAGAAGGGTTTGACATTCTTATTGGCTTGCGCCTGGCTTCTTCTTCTGTTTAGTGTTGGTAAAGGAAAGTGTGGAAGGAGCTGTAGAGATATTCAGTTGTGTTCTTCTTAAAGTTGGCGTGGCATTGCATTGCATTACATTACTTGAGTATATACAGTAGTGTTACGGTGGGAAAGGAAACGATACTGGAAAGTTACGTTGGTTGCTTTGCTTTGCTATTGCATAGACATGGGAGGAAAGCAAGGTAGAAAACCTTAGTGTTTTCCGCTATGCAATGGAAAATATCTCTCACTTAGACACAACAGAACAGCGGAGCTGGGCTGAAGCGCAAGCGGGTAGTGAGTGAGTGGGAACTGTATGCTAACGTGTGGTATGCCCGGGTATTGCTGTGTCGTGGCACTACTTCACAACTACTACTACGTCTCCTAGTAGTATTACCATCTCCGTATACATACATACACTCCAGATCCTAGTAAGTGAGCTTTCCCCCAAGATAGTGCTGTGCCGAGTAACATAATACAATAACTGTCTTGATTGTACACCAATTTTTAACAACGCATAAACGTTCTCCCATTTTCTCCCGTTCTCACAACCACACTTAACAACAAAACGTCAACATCACAAACCCAACCAGTGTAGACTAACCAACATTTCAAAGACGCCCGAGAACTCTTTCCATCTTCTACCCCCAAACAAATCATTTCACCCCCAAAACCACGTGCACTTCCATAACCTCTCCAGCAACTCCATCAAAACTACAAATACAACACAACACCACAAATACTGATACAGACTCTCTTCGCAACTCAACCAAGGCAAATCACGCCAAACCAGGCAAGGGAGGTTTTCGCCTTTCCTCAAACTCTCTCTCCTCTCTCTCTGTCTCTCTCACAACGGACCTTGCCACCCGTCTTTCTCCTCAGACACTTTCACTGCTAAAAATACTTAAAACTAAAACATTCCAACCCTGACTCTTCTTCCTCCTTTCATCGCAGCCACAATCATCATTCCCAGGCAAATATTCTTCCGCTCTTCTCTCGGCTGTCCGTTTCTCCCTCATTCTTTACGAATTGGGTGCTGGGGACAACATGTGGACATTAAGCACTGGCACTCCATACCAAACAGGACTCGAGGTAAGATTCCAATAACTAATAATACTAGTATTAACCTCTGCAAACTCTTTCTAATAAGTTTTAATTCCAATTCCACACTAGTAAGTACTAAAAATTATGCAATTAAAAAATTATTTTACACAATTTGTGAAGTTTTTCGTTTTTTGGTTGCTCAACCCTAAGAATGTAACTCAATAGACACTTCAGGGGGTTAAAACACAGTTTTAGTTCATAAACTCTTAGGAATTTTATGACCACGCTGATACGGTGAAAAAAGGGTGACTTGCAATGTATACTGCAGAATGGTAGTAAATAGTGTATGTAATCAAGTATGCATACATACGGTTCCAAGTAGTTGGGTTGTTTTTGTACAGAAATACAATACATATAAACCTAATCCTATTGTATTCTGTGGAAAAATTTATGTTTCTGGTATTATAAATGTGAAAGCGGATGGAAATAATAATGAGAGTCATCATTTTTACTCTGAATGTGGAAAGAACAACAGTTTTTAATTATTTCCGCTACTGTGACTTTTCTGTTAGTAAAGTGAAATAAACTATTGTGAAATGAAGTTAACTTGTTAACTAAAAGTGAGACTCCTTAGTTGGTCTAATTCCGTGAGCCACCCACAGCTTTCATTTCGCACAAGACTACACAACACACCGGGGTGAATGTTACTATAGGATTCGGAAATACCAGCAATGAAATTCCAGACCTTGCTAGAGAATTCTCAGCATTCCCTAGTCCTCTCTTCATCGCGTTTATTATGTTAGTCGAATATTTGTTTCTGGTTTAATAACGGAAACAATACGGATTTGTTGTGGAAAATATTAGTCGTGTTAAGGAAAACACGTTGAAACACCTACTGCTGATCTTTAAATAGTGTTGGCAATTAATTTGTGAGCTAGTTCATCGGTATGCAAGAAACAGTGGCAATTTTCTCAGTAAGTAATGCCCGCTTTGACTTCCTGATTAGCCAAGTTCTGTTCATTAAGGCAATTTAAAGTCAAGAATTGTGTTCCGAGTCGAAATGATGGTCCCACTACGTGTGTACATGTGTATGTACATGGCGAGTTGTGGGACTGTAGAAACTAGCATCCAGTCAAAGCTAGAGATCGTCTTAGAGCAAAGCAAAGCAACACAGAACAGAGCAGTCAACCCGGGTGGAGTGAGACACGAAAACTTACACGCCGTCTTCTCGCTATTCTCCGCGTGTAATAACACAACCGTTCTAAAGCTAAACATAGTGATAAAGTCAAGGTAGAGCTTGTAGATAGAACACATACAGAAGACAGGACAGCAAAACAGAATACACAACAATACCAAATCCATTTAATATAAACGCATGCAGAGCTCGTCTCACAATGCAACGGCATGGCAATTACCAACGGATGGTTCTGACACAAGTAAAACAATACTTACAAGGGAAGCTGGTTACGTACACCATGGAGGCACGACCAGTAAATAAATATCTACATACTGGTCTGCTCCATTATTCTAATCCTTTATTATTTTTCTATGCTGTACACCACACTAAAAGCGAATGACTGATTGTGAGTAAACTTTCTTTGTCATAATCACGTCACGGCAGGAAGTCAACTTGATATTTTGAAAACCTATACACTGTGAAGTTGTTTCGAGGGGGACTGTGCTCTTCTGTGTTATGTTACCTTCTGTAGTGTATATATTATGCAGTAGGATGTACATTGTACATCTCCTCTTGGTGCACTCCAGCTTTTTCATTTTCAGTGACGAGTACTTCTTATGTGTCACGTCACGAGCATCTTTTTCTCAGATGCTCCTCTCAAGTTCCTCCTTCAACTCATCTTTCATTTATTTCAGCTATAAGTTACCTTTATCATAAATCAAACTCTTCGTTTGTATTGTATGATGTGCTCTGCGACTCAGTAGACAAGCATTAGCCATTCCGTAGTTAGTTACTCTTCTAATATTCTCTAAGTCACCGCGTCCTGTGTTGTGCTTTTACCTAAGTTACTGTATTGTGGACACTTCCTTCCTCAGTTCCTCCACCAAACAATTTCTCGTGATTGGTTTTCAGTACTTATGGGACAAATTACCTAAAAAACTTTTAATATCCCGCAGTATATTGAAAAGAAGGTGGCTATATACACATTATGTAAAATTAATAATTCATTTCAAGTTTCCTGTTCCATATTTTGCCCATTTTGTTAAATTCTGACGTACAGGTAGAAAATTCACGAATTCCTAAGTTTGCTTGTCACGTATTGGAAATTATTATCTCACAGTATTGTCTATTACACATAACCTTATATAATTTTTGGTTTTACAATTTTGTGTACTATGAGGGTTGAAATTTTAAAAGCTACATGATGCCAATGACTTAGTAACTTTAAAGCTGAAAACGTGTTTACTACTAGATTATAAAAGAAGTGAATTTGTAAGATTGTATTCTGGTAGTGATTAGGTTTCGTTGGGCAATAAGTTGAGGAGTACATTAAAATATGTGCGATAAAATAAAAGTTACTTAAAGATATAGATGTAGTGAAGATAACTGATAGTTTCCCCTCATTTTATGTGGGGATCATGTAGTTGGAGTAGGGAAGAGTGGACTGGTTTATGTGTCTGGCCATGCAGTAAAGACTATTAGAGTAAAGACAGAGAGGAGAAAAAAGTGAGTGGAATAGACAATAATAATAATAAGTGAATAGTCGTAGTCTCTGGGTGGAGAGGTCGTGTTATGTTATGTTATGACAATATGGATGGACAATGTGATCGGACAATTACAATCTGAAGGAGGCTGTTGCCTTGTCTATATTTATACAGGCTCCTTAATAGCCACATGACTGGAGACACTCTCCATGATACACAATACACTTTAACAGTGCAATCCAGAAAGCCATTTTGAATGGAATGCCATGTGAATCTTTCGGAACTATTTGGTATTAGCGAGGCCTGGTGTAAAAGTGATCCCCAATTGCATGTTTGTAGTCCTGAGTTGTCGTTAGGAGTGGAGTACTGTTGGTCAACTATCCAGGGTCTAATTTCCCTTGAGTGCTGTGGCAATTGGCTGTCCAAGTTTTGGGTGCACCGTTTCCTCCTTTCCTATCGCCCTATTCTAGAGGAATGGACAGTCAAATGATAACACATCACCCTTTCCACCATCTGAATAGCTCGGACTCTCATCTCCACAATTTCCTTCCTCACTTCTCACTAACTGCGTATAGGTACCACTATAGCCTCCGTGAGGCCTCTGCAGGCTCCGCTATTCCCAATATCTCCGTCTCATCCACTCTCCCATCCATCCGATACAAGACATTATCATCTCTTAGACAATCATTGACTCACTCCTTTCCCACACTCACTTTTCGCATCTCTGTCGTCTTAACTAAACTTATTGTTCAAAATCGTCAATCGCTTACTCCGGATAATCCACCCAAACAAAACCACCCGCATTGTCTGCCATAAACCAACTCCGTATACCCCGCTCCACACACAATTCCTCTGCCTCCATAATAACCTGACGTTCGCCTTCTCTTCCTCTTCCAGCTTCCCCCTTTTCCACCATCACCCCTATAATTACTTTGGTTACGGATGTCAACTCAACTGTTTATATCCGAAAAAAGATCCACTCTGCCTCAGCATATTTTCATCCTTTCCACTTACCAGTAAGACCATTCCTAAACTTTTTCCTCTTCTAACTTTATTCAACTACAGGTAAAATTACATTTAACCTTTTAAGTAATTGAAACCATTCGCCTGTTTATTTATAGCTAGAATTAAGTAATTACTATTTTTTATCAAATTTACGTTCTAATTACCTAAAAGTTATTACTTTTATCACTACTAACAATTACAAGAGTTTTCCTCTCCCTTAACTATTATATTTCATCATTAAACATTTTAAGCCGTACAGTAAAGACGAGTTATGACCCTTGTTTACTTATGCGTCATTTGATTTTTACGTTAAAACTTTATAATTATATGTAGTCTGTATACCTTACATAGGTAACGACTGAAAAACTACAAAGTTTTATTATCATCCTCCATGGTATTATTAATATATGCTGCATTAGCACAGAAACGGATTAATTGTCCTTGATAGAAATCGTCAGTAAAAATATTTAATATTATTTAGTGTTTAATTCAGTATTTAATATCGCTTGTGAATTGTGCAACAGTAATATTTATTTTAATTAAAAGAAATCAGTTGCTTTTGACAGACTTGCTAATATCATTGGATTTTCTCTGTAGTTGTTCAGAGGCAAATTACACAGGGTTACTACAATGAAGCGTGAATTTATGGAAAGATACTAAGAATTTCCTTGCGTGTAGTATCCAAATGGCTGTAACATAATGTATTGAAAAACAACTTGGGGAATGAAGGAAAGAGTTTTAGTGCATAAAAGAAGAGGTATCACTAGGCTAGGTATAATTGAGCAGAATCCTTATAGTGTTTGGAGTATGTGAATAGAGTTGACTAACGGGCGCAGTAGTTACATTTCGATGCATCCCTGGTTTTGGGTGTGGAAGGAGTTTTGTTCCTGCAGTCGGTTGGAGTAGCTAATTATGTTATATCGTGTAGTGTCGTGAGTTTGGACTTGGAGATTAGCACGTCGTAGCTAGAAGGTCTTGTTCTTGGGAGATGTGTAGGAAATGGAAGGAAGAGAGTGAGTACATGGAAAGTGGTGTTGGGTAGGTTGCGAGGCGTGCACGGGTCGGGCGGTGTTGAAAGAGGAGAGCGAGTGTCGCCTTGACCATAATATTGTTTGTATCAATTAGCGTCGGAAACGAGAGTGTCAAGCAAATTGGCCGAAGCAAAATACTTCCATTTTCCTGGCTATTTATGTAGAAAGTTATTGAGAGGAGAAGAGAAAGTTAAGCGAGATCGTCGCCTCGTTTCTAGTCCACTTGCTTACTGACTGTGATTTACGTTGTTTACATGGAAAGCACAAGGAATTCGATTCGTCCCACTATCTCCATTTCTATTTACTTTCTCTACATGTATTGAGACGGGACACTCTTTTCGAAACACTGGGCTACACAAGTAACTACATGTTTTGCACATAATACGTATAGGAGGACTCTCAGCATTGTGTCTGTAGTCTGCAGAATAGCCAAAGTCTGGGTTAGAGACAGGACAGGAGTCCCGGCGGGTATAGGTATAACTTGTGTGTGACCTATAGTGCAGATGGGACGTATGAGATGATCTGGGATGGGATAGAAGAGTCTGGGACACGACGACGAATAGTATTTGGTGAAAGCCGGGTGAAGGTGACAGAGAATCTGAATTGCTTTCACTCTTTGGTGATGTTGACTAAAATGCCGTCTCACTTGCTTTCCTTTGATCTCCTTTCTCCTCTTCCGCTCACGATTACTTTCCTTTTAGTGTGGTGTACCTACTCCGCTAGCCCTACCTCTACCTTTCCAACCAACGCAGTCCTCTTGTCATCTTTGCCACTTTCCAAAACAGTCCAATATCACTATTTTCCTTCCACATCACAGACAAATGAAACCCTGGTCCAAGTCAAAATCAAATGTAATAGATAAACAAGTAGCGTTCTGTGGATAACTAAATATTTCACAATATGTCTACAATCTCTCGCTGTTTCACACCTAATCTACCGAAAAAGTACTATTTCAATATATCTATACTTGCACAAATGCAACAGAATACGCATATCTGTGTCATAGTCATTTTTTTGACCTATTTATTTTAGCAAACGTAGTAGTGTTCAAGTAGATGCAATATTATTCACCATAATTTTACTACCCTATTTATGTTTTTCATACACCTACAGTGGAGTTCTATTTAAGTAAATGTAAATAATAGCGCATTTGCAAAAAATTGGGGTGTTGTGATAAAAAGCAATTCCTTAAGTTGTGTCGTTACATAACAGAAATACCTTAAAGAGCAGTTTCGTTAATTTTTTAAGACATTACTAATTAAATGCCATGATTTGTTGGGATGTTAATTAATCTTCGGATTAGGAAACCAATATTTGTTGTGGCAAATGTCCACTTCTTGCAGTTGTAAGCCACGAAACTCTAATTTTCTTAATACAGGCCAAGTGAAACCAATTTGAATTTACTAACAAATTGATAATAATTTATTGCTGCAGAACATATTAATACTTTGTGTTATTAAAAGTCAAAACTCTTTTATACCATTAATCAAGATGATGTTCTCACAGTAACTAGATTTAACTATATTACTGTCACATGAAATCGTCATGGCCCTTATTAAAGTAGTAGTGTAGCAATTCCCACTTTGACTTCACAATGATTGTCATGTAATTTTAATGTAGTTTAATGTCAGTCGAACAGCAGTATCTGTCATGTCCACGTCATGTATACGATTTTTCCTACCCTGAAAGACTGGCTAATATGCCATATTTAAATTTTTGTTAATTTGCATTACCTCTACGATGTACTTACGGGCATACAATGTTTTTTTACTTTTCCCTTGAGACATTGGGGTTGGAAGCTTTTTCCTATCTCTTTTTTATTTCAAGTGGTATGCCATCCTTCAGCCCTGCAGTTCTATTTAGTGCATACCCCGTATCTGGCTGCATTTTCTATAAATGTATTTATCCGGATGCTTACTCCTTTTATACATTGATTTTCGGTAATTGCTTGAATACCAAATAATAATATTATATATAACGATAAGTGAATGATACATTTCCTCTATATGAATCCTCCACAAATGTAATAATAATAGTATAATACAGAAGTATGCTTACGATCAGCGTAATAATAATAGTGTATCAGCATGAAAGAAAATATTTGCTGAAAATGGATTGCAAATTTTTAATAACTTGCCAGTTTAGATGTTTCTGATGATCTTATCGGTGTATTACTACTTTTAATGGTTTATGTAAGAAATTATGTATTTGCAATTCAATACAAATTTTCTGTTGTGCTCGGAAGAAACCGAGAAGTTCACTTCTACAAATAAAATACAAATAATGAGATATTTGCTTTTGCCCCCAGTATATCTGTGTACATGATTTCTTTCAAGCATCTTTAGTTTTGTTTGCTAGGATAAAAGACAGTTTTAAATGTTAGAACAACGAGCAAAGTAGCTACATGCAATAATAACATCTTTGCAATTAACTTGACAAACTAGAGAAGCTATATCTGACTAGAGTGTTTAACTATATTTAAATAGGTAGGATACGTATTTTATGTAAGCTGCACTATTCCAATAAGTAAAAGTAGATATGCTATGATTAATATAAGTATAAGTATATACAAATGGCAAAGCGGAAAAACTGGTGAATTTTATTGAAACTGTTTGCAAAGAGTGAATAGTCTGTTCTACTATGTTTACCATTAACTCAACTGTCTTGTGCTTAATGTGTTTTATCATCGTGATAGGGAAATGACTGTCTTCTAACTGTGCTTGTATGTTATGTTGATGATATTGCATTGTTTTGTTGTATTTTGCTGTGTTCACTCTGCTGTGAATGAAAGAGTTGAGCTTGAGCTGGATATAGAGAGTGGAATGAGAAGATTGAGGATGGAGCGGAGGTTGACTGTTGGAAACAGAAAATATACAAAGGAGTGTATTTGTTTGTAGTAGTGTTGTGTTTTGAGTGGAAATAGAAAAGAGAGGGTAGTCTGGAAGAAGTGGAACTGTAATCCGAGCGATTGGGGTGGAAAAGGTACACAGAGACTGGAGAATTGATTATCCAGAGTGAGGAGAGTTGTTTATCAGATTGCATCGGTTGCTCTGCAACTTCGTCTCCTTATACTTCTTACTCACTTGTGTACACAGTCTATGTGCACACAACACAACAGATATGCCAGGACTTATTCAGAGGTACAGTCAGCGTAGTAAGTAAGCAGAAGACCATTTGGTAGTGTTTACTCAACTTGACAGATGGGAAACAGGGCCGCATCAAGCTACAAACACATTACGTTCATGCACAACACTTGCATCAGTCAGCCAAGTCAAATCCAGCCAGCCAGCAAACTATCCATTATAACAGAGACCGTTAGTCCTCACCAAAGATCTTCACTTTTATATATATTTAAATCTACATCTCCAATAAATCCTCATATATTTTCTATTTATATACCCCTAAGTACCTACATACTATATACACAATAACCCAACCTACATATTCATGTCAATTAATCTGTCATTAAAGGTATTGAATTATATCATCACATTTAGCAACAAGCTTTCATTCATTGCAAAATAAATTTTTATTGTCCATTCAATAATGAATAGAAACTCTATTTTTAATCATTTGAAATATTTTGACTTACTTTTATTCTAATAGAAGTTCTGTTTTACCATTACCGTGAAGAGTTAGAGAATAAATAGGTCAAATACGTTCTTGGGTACCATTAATTCTTGTTCTATTTTTGGTAAAATGATAATTTCATTTAATTTGCAGCGAATTCATTTAAAATAAAGATCTTTTAAATCAAGTGCATATTTACAAAGATATATTTATACACATGTATTGCTTGTTTGTTGGTACTTGTTCTTTTTTCATCGAGAGATAAACTGGAACTAGAGTGCATTGAATGATAGTGATGGATGGATAGAAAACTGGATGAATGGATAGTTGAGTCTGAGAATCGTTCTTTCCGTCTATCCATTTTAAATCATAAATTGTGACAAAAATTGTCTATGTTGCTTTTAGCATGGGATGTCAAGAAAACACTTGCAAATGTTGTCCTTTTTCTAAAAGAATGAGCTGAACAGCCAGTCAACGTCAACATTACATATCTTCTTACTTATTTCTGCATTCACGGAAACACTCGCCGTAATACAAATCCTTACATATACAAAAGCATATACCTAAACGTTTATATTAGTATACAAGCACATTTGTTGTGTTTTGTTCTACATAAATTATATGGTTACCTATAGGTCCCCAAAGCTTGGATTCAATAATATTTCAGCTATTATGGTTGCAGAGGTACGAAGAAAATTGTTTGCCGTATATTTTCATTCGAATGAGTACACCATTTTAATGCCCGATAACGTTATGTTTTGATAGAGAAGACTAGACACCATTTGGACAATTCTGCAGTTGGGTAGAGAAAAAATGGGACTGACTTGTCTTCAGTGAGTAGATTTAAATAGAGTCAATAGCTATTTGTATATACTGATCGTTCTGTGCTTTATCCACTCGTTCTTGGAAGGATATCTGTCACCGTCAACCCCATGAATTTGTTACGATAAGTAGAACACTAAAGAAAAGCTACAAAACATGTATACTTGCTTGTCACACTATCAGTGGTACACAAATGGAATAGAATAGCAAAATTCCAATCCAATGACTCCATGACAATGCAAAGTTCTCCGTCAATTCATATAGTACTTGTGTACATAAATAATACACTAAGCCGGTTAGTACAATGGGAGAAATGCCCGGTATGCTTTTCCTTTGGTATGTGCACATTACATAATGTGGTGTAAATATATTCATATATGTCCTATGCACTTATTTTGCGTATGTGTGCAACTTGGATGAGAAATCTGGGGAAAAGAATTTCTAAAGGATGAAATTATTTCCCTTTCATGGCCGCTGAAGGGGAAATAATGCATGAACACAATTAGAACGGTATTGTAAATGTTAAATAGGTTGCATTGCAGGTTCCCAATTCGGTGTTATTATATTTGTCCGTCCTTTGAAATGGAAAAGGGATAGCGTCAACACAGTAAATACCTTTTAGTTGGAAGTGACAATGTAATATTGTGGTGTGGTGACTAGTACTTTATTTGGTGTATATAATGTGTAGCATTGTAAAGTGGGGATTGCGTTAGTGTTGATGTGGGCGTGTGGCTGTGACTTGTGTGGACTTGACTGGACGAGATGTGATGGTTAGTTTGGTGTGTGTGATGCGGTGAGGAGAAAAGCCGCAAAAGGACTCATTGCTTGAGATTAAACTGTGGTATCGTGTTCACACACCATTTGCGGATTCACTGACCATTTTTCAGAGCGGAAGCGGAATGCACAGACGATGGCACCTGTTCCGTGGCAAAGCCATGACTTGTAATGGGTGCACTCGATCTTTTTGATCGGATGAGGGATGTGCGGTGAAGCTCATGCCAGCCACCTACTCATTTTCCTCCTCTCCTCATTTATGGACACACACTCACTTATGCACTGTCCACAGACAATGGCCAATTTCGGTTTCTCCTCTTCCATCTCTTTCCTTACGCTTCCCCATCACACTGCTCATCTCTTTCTGTACGGACTACAAATTATTTCCTATTAAGTTTCAAATTACTGCGAGATTGAATATTTAAATGTGCCCCTTCGCAATGTGAACAACAACATTCCTAAATCTTCCATAGTTTTCTGCAATTTTCTGTAAAAATCATTAGTGAAAAGGTACTACTTTTGTTTTTGCAATAAATTTCCGTAAGGAATAGAGAAAACATTGTCCGTGGGGACATAATGGGAATAAATGTGTAATGGGGTGTAATGTTTGTAATTCTGCGGAATTATGCATTTGTATTTTTGTAGGAGTGTGTTGCGTTGCATGTGTGTACAATGGTACAATGTAGTGCACATAGGGTCTTTAGTGAGTGTTAATAATAAATATAATAAAATGCGTGGTATGGGTAAGTAGCCGCCGTTAGTATTGGTTGGAGGTTCGAAAGGGAGTGTATTGAAGCCTGGCTGATAGAACTGAAGAAAAAGACCCCATTGTACTCGACGGTGTGGATTTTTCAAGCCTTTTTCCGATTACATGAACTTGTGAGGGCAGTTTCATGAGAACCTCAGCAGAAATCTCTTTATACACTTGATGCATATTTGGTGTTGGCAAGTCATTAATCGTAGCCAAGTATTTTGGGATGAAGGCTTGTCATATCTCCAGATGCGCCGGCTTGTTCTTCTCAACTAGCATTACTACATTATCCCTATACCAGGCCCAGACTAGGAGTAGCTCTGCAGCAAGCACTGTGTCTTCTGAGAATTATATAATAGATTTACACGTAGGTATGTATTATGAACACGAACAACATAGAGATGCAACACTAAGTAATATTGGAGGAAAGAGTACACAGAAATATTGGATAGCTAACCTGGATATGATGTTTCTTCTACATAAATAGAAGCTTCTTTGCTTCTCTTGCCTTGTCTTGCCTTGCCAAAAATACATATACTGACGAAATGCTATTCAATCTGTAGTAATCAATTTTAGGACCAGGAGTCTGCCTCTAGATTTATCAATTCGCCCACAATAGCTCTATTTTATATCATCAACTCGGAAGGGAGCCATATCAATCAACATGAAGCGCTCCCTTATTTTTTCCGATTGATGGTTTCAACCGTAGCCTTACACGTAGTCACATACATAAGTAAGTACATATTCTTCTAGCCGTGTACGGAGTTGCATATAATAATATTTCATCCCTCCCTTTTGCCTATCTGTCTGTCTGTGCTCCTTGTCATGTGTATAAGTAGACGCTACAGCTACGTGTGTGTCGGCACTGCTCAGGTATTCCAGTTCATCATTTGTGCACGCTTCATTAGTCCTTCCTCATAAAGCTGCCCTAAAGTCTCTTCTCCATTCATAGACTAAGTAGAGAGAAAAACCTGGGCACTGCTATACACGCACATACCTACTTACAAATGTAACACAGGTTAAATGCTTTCTCGGCTCCATGTCTCAGCCGCTTTCACCAGTCTCACTCCCTTATGTATCTTTCAATATTTTTGGGACACGTTTGTCTGGACCTGAGTGTCTGCACGCTGTAACTTGCATTTGTCAGTCAAGTCTGCATACTAAAAGCTCCCTACCTACTCAAGAATGCGAAAACCTTCTCTTTTCCTACAAAATACTAAATAGGTGAATGGTAGTTAGCAGCAGTCAATAACTCAATACGTCAAATGTCAATTCTATATTCCTCTAAGAGTATCTCCCGTAACCTTATCTGCTTTTCCAGTTCTAATACCTATAATATACAATATATATGCACATAGCGTATGAGAACAGACCAGGGAGACCTTTAGCTCTCTTTTCATGTAGCATCAGTATAGTCAACTCCATTTGTTGTATTAATACTGAATATTTTCCTACTCTTTGATTTATAAATTATATGCTTACTTAGAACTGCACTAATTGTGAACAGGAAAACTCCTATTAACGTGGTCGTTACACGTCTCTGTATTTTAAATGCCCGTTTTCATTTTCATTCTTCCCATTATCAGACGCATAACTTACATAAGTGTTTTACATAATTCTTAAATATGTTAAACTGGTATTTGATTGGGTTATAGCTAAAGTTGGGGAAGGGAAATAATGTTTATGGCTAAAAGCAGATTTTACTAACATTTGATGCGGAGAATGCATTGTCGTCATTTTTATATTTATACCATCACTTTTCTGAAGGAAACATAGTTTGCATATTAAGTGTAAGTGGGAAGTATTACAATTACCATTAGAGAATGAAAATATAAGTATAGTTAAGAGGGAGCTGAGAAACGGGGACATGAATGGACCGTGTAATATCTGTGTAATGATTGTGGATGTGTGTCTGCCTATGAATTGTTAGTGTTGAGGTTGGCGAAGCTCTTTTGGTACATAGAAGGGATGAGAAAATACCGCCTGGGAAGGATTTGAAAGAAAAATTACGTTTTGTTTGATTTGTTCAAATGTATGCTGTGTTAATGGAGTTTTGCCGTCTCTCTGGAATTGATTTAGAGAATCTGGATGCTCAAGAACATCTTTGCCATTTCGACTCCATTAAAAATGTTATTTGAGAGTTTTTCATTGATTCACAGATCAGTGAGCACTTAAGAGTAGTTAGTTTGCACCTCTAGAAGAATCGTCTCTTGATAGCTGCACAACTCTATTACTCATATCCATATGTAGTTAGTGTTAGTGAGTGCATGTAGTCAGAGAACAGCTTCAAGGATGTAGCAGCTTAAGCCAGTCTGCAACGCAGGGTGAACTACTCACCTCCAGATAGTAGCTCCAGAGTAAAACCGGAGAGCTCTGGAGTGAGTGCTGGAACTCTGCACACAGGGAGGAACGGAGGACTCTGGTTAGCTGCCAACGGGAATGTGGACGAGTCAGCGAAAGACTAGGGCCACCTAAGAAGGACACAGGAACATGAATACACGTAACGCAGGGTGTCACACGCTCACACAACTATTCGCCAACTAAACTTCCTATCTACTCCTACTTCCAATAATATTCCCAGAATACACACCATGCCTATCTTATAGTGCTACATATCAAAGGCGCACTATATTCCTAGTATGCACCCTCAAAAATCATCACAGTTTTCTCAGAAAAGGATTTAAAGATGCTAGCAGTATTTCATAATTTAAAATAAATACTCTTTTCATATACACAGTGATGCGCAGAAGTCACGCACCATAGGGAAATGACATTAGTTACGTTGTATGAAAATGCCTCTTAAAAGTTTGAGAGGCATTTTCAAAAATTACATGCATTTTCCTGTGGTGCGTGACTTCGGCCCCAAACCCTATGTTTTTCCCCTTTGGTGCGTGACTTAGGCGCATCACTGTATATTGCAATGAAGTAGACTGAATACGTACGTGATGCTTTGCTTGGTTATTTATGCAAGCTTGCAAACCATTCAGTATAATTTCCTTGTTTTTATTTAAAGCGTAGGTACATTAATAAAAATTGACTATATGGGCATCGTGAAAATTAACTACGAAAACCAATATAATTAAATGCCCTACGAAATATGGTAGATGTGTGTAAATTCTTGTAAAAAGCTTACAAGTCTTTTAGAATTGTGCGTTGATAGGAAATAAGTGAAGCAGAGTGAGTAGCCTTGGTTTCGACTATCAGTGGTAACATGATATATAATTTTTGTAAAGAATGTTATTGAGTAAGTAGCTTTGTGTGGAGCTGTTTGAGAGAAGTGAAATGAATGTACTGTAAATTGCATAATAGAAGGTAGGTAATGTTTATATGGATTGTAAAGCCCTTGTGGAGGTAGTGAGGACTAGACAGGGGATGTGTGCAAGTGAAGTGAGTGAGTGACGAACTGCGCGCACAAATGAGCGAGATAGCATTTGGCCCAAGACAATGCGGATTGATGCGGAGGGGATCTCTTAAATTGTATGCAGAACATATCACTTTACCAAAGCACTTATTTACAATGTTCAAAAGCTGGCGATCAATAAAAGTGCTGTATATTGAGTAAACAGGGGAAGAGGAGAGCTTCGTGGTACGTACAAGTTCTTGAAAAGAGCTCGGATCAAATTGGCAGCAAGACAAGACTCTCCCTGCTATTTCAAACCCCAATATCATCAAAATTTATAATATGTGCAGTCCTCAACCTACAAGTAGTCTTGTATTTTATTGGGACTGTGTTTTGACGTCCCTTCGCTCTAACGACTCTCTTATCTCAAGAGACTTTGCAGTCTGCACACCGATACGTGGACCTGCTCATCCCTAGTCCACCTACCAACCAACCACAAGTCCAGCGCATTACATAACTAAGATAACTATAATCGAGCTACTCTCCATCATTGCTTCCTTTTCTTTTTATTTTCTCAACTAAAACCAATATCGTGTTGATACAGTTAAACTAGATAGAGACAATTGAAATACTTGTCTGCAGTCAACTACACGTAACTCACCATAAGTACCAACAATTACAATCTTTTCTTTCTAGTCTTACGACATACACTTTTAACTGTATCATTATTTTAAGTACCCACTATCTAGACAACATTTGCACTATTATTGCAATACATACACATTTACAAACGCAGAACAATATGTTAGGCCAAACGCTTTGGAACTCCATCCATCATACACAAAGTAATTCTATTATTTTTGCAACACAAAAAAGCGCAATTCAGAAATTTTGGGGTTGCAATATAGAAAAGGGTAAAAATATAAACCCTTAGGGTTAAAATGTGGGCAAGGTTTCAAAATAAAGATTTGCTTCATTAGGCTCAAAATATATTTTGAGGAATTACAGGGCATTTTAGATCCATTTGCTAAAGTTACACGCTTAGTAATTTTTTGGATTGCAAGAATTGATATAGTGACGGCTTTAATAATTTAATATAATGTACACCTAGGTAGAAAATCTTTAGGTTTACAAATAGTTAGCATGTAAAATAATTCTGTTTTCGTTTAGATTTGAATGGAGAAATTTTCGTCGAATCCAATGGTTTGGATTTACATTTTGCGTTTGAGCTGCTGGTGCATTGGAAGATTGGGATTCGTGAGATTAGATATGATATGAGGGACTAAGTAAGTGTAAGCAAGTGTATGCTCTTGTATGTTTTAAGTAATACGTTTTATTTTGTATACGAGCGAAGGAAAGTTTACTGAGAGTGAAGAGACAAAAAGAGCAGCTTGCAATCACGGAAATTCACTGAATCTTTCACGGACTGACTGACTGAGTGAAAGTTGTCGATGTCTCAGTAGAACATGAGGAAACATTCTGTATGTGTCTTAGGAAATTCTTTTTGAGGAAATTTTTAATAAAACGACACGACGGAAGAGGCATAGATTGAACTCATGAATGATTAAAATAGTCTTTAGTGTGGAAAGTTGCTCTTGTATAGAAATAAGTCCAGCAAGTAGTCAGCAGCGCAAAAGGAAGAATGAGACAGAAAGAACGGATTGTGACATTGCATTGCTAGTGAACTGAGTGAGAAGTTAAGATTAGAGAAAGACATAACATGTCTTCGCCAATATCGCAATATTAAAAAGTGTTGGACGGGAATAGAAAAAAATTAATCGGGTCGAGCGGCAGTCTGGTACCTACTAAGAGATTTCTCTTTCTCTGATTCACTGTATTCATCCAGGCCTAAAAGAAACTTAGCAAATTGAAAATCAGATCATAGAGTGACGCTGAGTCGTGACCAAGATATTACATATGCTTGTCACCCTCACTGTGACACTAACGAAAGAAAACTTCTCACATCCCCTCCTCCACTCAACCCACACGTACATAAATACATCTCACTGACAATGCACTACGAAAAGACCCTGCCTCACTCAAACAGCTTCATGCTCTCCTTAAAATACACACATGTAGCCACCTTTGAAATTCTCTAGAAATTTCTTTGATCTTTATGCTAACCAAAGGTATACTCTTATAAAATAAACTAACAAGGTGAAAATATATGGAAATTGGAGCGCCTACTAATAAAGGTACTTCTTTTACATACATAGAACCCTCTAACATACTAACATTCCAAGAAATTCTACTCTAACAAAGAATTTTGCTTACAGGCAATTATTAATTATTTCATCTCTCATTTTGTTTAACTAATTAAAAACTGGATTTGAAATAATATTGATTTACCGTTTCAATTACTGTGTTTGAGTTGTGATCCATGAATAAATTAAATCCTATCTGTGTTTTATACCCGAAAATAATATGTTTGATCAATATTACACTTTTTCAGATTTCAAACTCTAAAAACCTAACATGCAGTTAAAGCAAAATATGAATGGAAAGAAATGCTAGCTCATTTAGTGTTGCTACCTATTTAAGTAACGAATGGGCAAAGTATGCAAAAGTAGATAATGGGGTTTATCCTTAATCATTGAAATGTACATATTTATTGTTTTTATATTGTATTGCTGTAGTGGATTGTGTTTTATGGCGAAGAGATAATGTTTGAATAAGCGTTGGATGCGATTTGTGTCTGGGTAATTGCAGTATAAGGGCAGAGTCAAACCACTTGTCACGTTACTCTTTTGGAGACAGGTTTCGTTTCAGCCGGGTCTTTTAGTTTCCCGGTGGAAAAGTCTTCCGCTGACTTGGCTGCCTTTCTCAGAGCGCTTCCGCTAAATCTCACAATGATATCCCATTTTCTGACTTGAGTTCTCTTGTGTTCGCAGAGAAGCTCTATTGCCTTCCTTTATGCGTCTCCCCAACTTGAATCTCTCTTCCAATAAAGTCGCGTAAATAACTCGTTGCCGACGTCTTATCCCACCCTTCACCTTTATTCGTAAATAATTTTCCAGAAGTTGGCGACCGCTACTCCTTTGCATTTCCAGAAGAACAAATCAACCAACAAAAAGCATCACATTCAAAGCTCTTTTAACTCATTTCAACTTATCATTTTATGTAGTTACGTATGCTTCAATAGTTCCGCTTTTACAAAACCATTCACAGTTCCGTCCCTTTTGTCTTCTAATTTTATATACAACACGGGCAAATGTCAGTTATCCCTAAATCACATTTATTGCTCTTTTAAATTGCGGAATCGTAAATCCTATATCTATAGCAAGGTGGCTCAACTATTTTAATTCCTTTGCATTTCGTGTCCTACTCAATATATGTATTACTTCTGCATAGTGAGCAATCCTGTCTTACGAATACAGCAAACACACTTTTCTTTCACAATATTGTCATCTATTATTTTCTTCATTTCCATTTCAATTTGGCTCTCGCTTATTACAAATAAGATTTAATGGGTTGTGAGGCAGGTACAACTTTTCTCTGTAAAACAAAATCAAGTACTTTAATTGACATATCCTTTCTATCTTCGCCCTTCTTCACACAATTAGCTTTATGGAAAATAAAGAAAATGAACTGCTTTTTAAAAAATGAAGCTGGAAAGGCTACAATATTTTGAACATGCACAACTCTACTGATGCATTAAACTCTTTATTGTCTTACATAGACAATAAGAGTTCGAATGAATCCATCTTCGGCGCGTTCTCTTCTTTATGAGAATACCTATTTCAGAGTAAGCCATATTTAGATCTGCAATCCCAAAATTTAGAAATTCGACTTGTATTCAGCCTGATCTTAGATCCAGTAAGCACCAAATGATGTAAATGACATTAAGATCATTGAATTGGCAACAAAATTCTCGACAAAATAGTGTCACACAACATTCCGTAACTCCCTGGAGTTGCCAGGCCCCCTAGACAATCCTTTCTTCCAATCGTGTACAATGGTCAGGCAGGGCTCGGATATTTAGTTGTTAAGTAATCATTTTTACCGGTTCATTCTACAGCCGAACCAGTTTGTATATATACGTTTCATACTATTGCAAGTGCATATGCAAATATTTTTGGGAAACAAATTTTTTTCTTATTTAGAAAATACAATCTTTGCCAAAATAATATAGTAAATATTTCTGAGAAAAGAAAATTTTTGCAAATATTTTGACGTTTTCATCAATTAATTCAAAAATGTGTAATGTAACAATTTTTCCAAAATCTTGCAACCAATCTTTTATTTATATCTCGAAAACAATTTTTGGAAAAAAATTGAATGGCTGTTTTTGAACGTAAGCTTTTGACATCAATTTTAGGTATAATAAAATTTTATCTTCAAGAAATTTAGAAAGGCTTGAAACATTAAAGTACATTCTTTAGTGAATTTATTGAAAATATTTTCGAAAATATTTTGTCGTTTTTAGGAAACATATATTGAAATATTTTAAGATTTTTCGAAATTAAATATCCGAGCCCTGGCAATGATTGACCGCCTCCAGAAACATTCAAGTTTATAGTTTGTAAAAATAGGAATAACGTAAGCATTGACCTTAGAATAAGCATTTTGTTTAAATGTGCCTACTAGTGTTGTGTAAATTGTGAGTAAACAAATAAAATGACGACGTGAAAAAGTTTGTGAAGCGGTTTCTTGCAATAATTGCAGAGGTGGGTTGTGTTGTTTGCGTGAGAAGGGATACGATACGAGACTGACTGTTAGGAGAGTTGTTACTTCTGTCTGTGAGACAAAATAAGGAGGAGAGGAGAAGGAACGAGTGCGGAGGCTGGGATGTGGTGTAGTAGGCTAGCTGTGTTGGTTGATGTTCGTTCGTCTCACTTGAACTGACTGACGATGAGCTGCATTAAGCCGTTTTAAGTAGAGTGAGTCAAAGGAAAGGAAGTATGGAGAGCTGATGAGATAGGGCTGGTTGCATATTCTGAAGCGACGGCTGAGGCCAGGCGATGTAAAATCTGACAAAGTTGTGTAATGGCGTAAAAGGTGATATAACGGATGATAATGTGGATAATGGTATTTGTTATGTACATAAAGTGGAGTTTAGTGCGTAAGAAAGAAGAGGAAAGGGAGAGAAACTTGAGATGGTGCAGTTGTATGTTGAGACTGGGTGAGACTGGAGGAGAGGAGAGGAGAGGCTGACAATGAGTGCGGCGTGTATTTTTGACGGAGACAAGTTGATTTTGAAGGGATGGACATGGGACTGAGTGAGGAGCGTGAAAAATTTGTGAGAGTGAGAGCGAGAGGTATGAATGTTGAGTATCTGGCGCCAGGGAAGCGAGTGAGTAAGTTAGGCGCATCTTAAGCTGTTCTAGTAAACAAGCGGTCTCGCAAATATACTCGTATTGATTTATTCCCCAGCAGCACAACAAAATATTGTGGGGACCACTACGCGCAGGGAAGCACACAGCAAAGCATGTATGTTTGATGATATGTACTGCTATACAAACGAAGCTGCCAGTTTACAAGTTGGTCTTGCCCTCGATGCACTCATCGGGTTTCGTCTCTCGCTCTCCTCAGCATACACAACACACATTCGTAGGTCACTCAATCAGCTAAATAGCTCTTCGTCACAAACATATGTCTTTAGTCGTGGTCCATGTGCCCGTCAGTCACTTGCTCCATTTAAGTCAAGTCTCACCCACCGGGACCCACTCTCACGCCGTATTCAATTACGGTCCAGGAGTCTGGACTCGATTCATCTGCACACAGTTGTCACCCGGTGCTCCTTCCAGTCAACACCAAACGAATCGCAGCCAATCCAGCACTAAGTGACACAGTTCCGATCCACACGGGCCTCAATCCTTTCTAGGTGCGTTTAACTAAGCCCCTGTCAGAGTTAACATTATTCCGACACTTGCACAAGTGAAAGTGAGTGAAGCAACTCTTGCACACGGTATCCTTATACTCCAGAGCTGCTATAATAATAAAGCTGGCTTTACAGGCCGTAGTGACGTGAAGTTCAAGTTGAAATCCGTGCTCGGCCTTTTCCTATCTCACCCCCAACTACTCATATTAACCCTTTTCCGCTCTTCCTCCTCCTATACCCATTCATATATAACTTTATTACGTATACTAAACTTTCTGTCTGCTCCCTAATATTTTCTCTCCTTTTCCTTAACATTTATCTTATAGGGCAGTCGTAATAATAGCCCTCAGCTATATATAGACGTCTCTCGTGTGTACCATTCCCATTTCCTCTCCCAGCAGTTCAGTTCAACATTTAACCCTATCCTGATTCATGTATTCTCGCTGATATACTTGTCCAGTGCGAGTGTGTAGCGGCTGTTCGACTTTCAAGTGCATTGGAACTTGTCTTTGAGTAATAGCAGTCCATCAGCTTGACAATATTATCATCTGGGAGCCAACACTGTTTTAGCGCCAACAGATTTCTCCATCAGCCGGCCAAGAGACAGAAAGACTTGCGCCTTGTCTCCAAACACATTTAAGTTACTTCCGACTTCTTTCTCACACCTTTCATCATATTATAACTCACCAAGAAACGGTGTCGTGTGCAAAATTCGTTACCATATCAGTGTGCTCTCGAAGGCCGCTTCCTATTACGTAAAGAGACACCGGTGTCATGAATAATGAATTTAGTTACTAAGAGACTGCACACTTTTTTCTTCATTACTTCCAGCGGCACATTTACAGTTGAAGGTGAAGGAATTCCAGTCGACTGAATCGAATTTACACATTTTACTGTTCTCAGACGCATATATTCAAGTCGTTTTACTAGGAATTCGACGCTGATTAGATAGATTATAATATTAGCACGGCTGACCAAATGCATGTTCCTTTGGAAGAAAACGGCGAAATTGGCGACTTCTTGTCCCCGGTACAATTTCATTTATTTCTCAAAAAATCCCTTCATACTAATGCTTTATTGTACAGTGTGCATAAATTCCGCATTTTTCTGTTCTTGAACAATAAGTCAATTAACTTCTTGAGTCAAGCATATTTCTGGGAATTTTATCTATTCTATTTACGTAAGCTGTAAACTGTAAACCATTGTTATAAATCTTTAGGCCATTATGTTATGTGTTTGTTTATGTTTACTACTGATATCAGCAGAGAAAAGCAACAGCTATCAAATAGCATTTTATTTTCCTTTGCTGTATACAATGTCATTGCTTGCATTTTACAACTTCACAGCATCGTTGCAATATGCATACGTATATACATTCCCGTTTATTTTATTATATAAACTACCTACGTAACCATGAATTAAGCAATATCTTACATAGAACTAGAGTTTTCGAAATATTCTTATCCCCTATTGTTTTCGTTTGCTCAAACTATGCGTCAGCAAATTGCATGTTTGTTGTTACATGCCATTAACATAACAGATAACAATTATCCAATTTCAATTATTCCTGTTATACAAATAAATGTACTTCAGTATGCAATTTTTATGACAGGATGTCACAATACCATTTTCCAAAATAAATGTTTGCACTAGAATAGGAGTTTTAGTTTAATTCGAAGATTGAATCTCTTTACTTGGTATACGGTACATGAAGTATACTTGGTATTCCTGGTTTCCATGTCAGATTACATCATAATCAATTTGGCTGGATTTTCAGAAATGGTAATGTGACCCGACAGCCACCAATGAAAAAGGAAGCCTTAGGGGAATTGAACAGCAAACCGTCGGATATAAAAAACCAACCGTTTAGAAAATAGTTGAAAAGTAAATAGATGTAATACGTGAATACTTTTTAGGGAATTAACCGATTAGTAGTGGAAGAGTTGAAGTGTGACGAATAGCTGATAACTGATGGTTGGATTTCTGGTCTGACTGCCTCCTCTGAGCACAGTCAAGGGAATTGTAACATTCGACCTTTATTTCTATGAGTTAGTTGGTTACTGATGTGGTCTTGCGTTCACTTAAGATTATCTGATGAGATGGAATCATATTGTATGAATATCCTTTAGAGCGATAGCATGTTTTACGTATGCAAAATACAAACATACGTAAGTAATAATTTTGAGGATTTCCAAAGGTTATGTCCTACAAGTATTGTAGTTGATTGGGCGACCTATAGGAAAACTTATTCATACAAAGCAAACCCAGTGTTCTCATACATAATATGTGATGCAAATGAAAGCGTACGTAAGAAAACATGCAAATAAAAATTTCAATTTAGAATAGATAAGTCAATAATAGTTCGATACATCGCAAGGAAATAAAATGTGCCATTATTTTAGAATTTTGGCTTATTGCCTAGTAAGGAGTAAGAATTATTCCGCCAAATTTAGCAGCATTGATACCCGAACGGAAGCATGCAGCGCAACCGACACTGTAGCTAACAGTCACGCATGCACACCAGACAACCCTAATAATACAATCTTTATAAATCTGTTCCGTAGTATAAAATAGATTACATACGAATCTAATAGAGTACTTTCGATAAAAATAGAATACTTCAAAATAAATAGAACATTTTAGATAAAAATGTAATTTCATAGGTATAAATAGTTCTTTTTAGGTATGATTAAAGTTATTTAGATACAAATAGTATTGCAGAACTATTTATACCTATAATATCACATTTTTAACTCAAATATTGTGTTTATTTTGAAGTATTCTATTTTTATCTAAAGTACTCTATTAAATTCTTATGTATTCTGTTTTATACTACGGAACAGTGCAACCTAATTAGGTTGCTAAATTTATAAAGATTGTATTATTAGGGTTGTCTGGTGTGCATGCGTGACTGTTAGCTACAGTGTCGGTTGCGCTGCATGCTTCCGTTCGGGTATCAATGCTGCTAAATTTGGCGGAATAATTCTTACTCCTTACTAGGCAATAAGCCAAAATTCTAAAATAATGGCACAAATATGTATGTAAATAGCATTCGTTAAATCTGTATTCTATGGGTTTATAATCTATGAGGCAGTTTAACAATGAGTAAGTGTACAATGTGTATAAATATCTTACAGATATAGTACTCAGAAAGCAAAGGTTGTTACTAGGTCTTGCAAAAGTCAAATTTTATCGAGTTGTTTAGTAAATGCATGTTAATCTTACTGTATTATTCCATTATTCCATCCGGTAGCAATAATGGAATAAACGTGGCCCGAAGACGAAATACTAAAATGTTGGATAGGAGGCAGTTTGGCAGCTATAAATCACAAAAATACAAATTGCAAGGAATATACAATAGTACAAGGTGTGTGTTCGGTTGTTCTACGCTGGGAAGACCAGGTCAGAAAAGGCAGAGGGAAGCGTAAGATTATTCAACTGAAATTCATGTCCCTTGAAAAGATATTGTTCATAGAGAGGCATGTGTGTTTATATGCACAAAACACACATGAATGTAACATAGTGCACCGTATTATAATACGGTTATGCAAGTATGCAGTGCAAACAGTGGAGAAGTGCGGGGGAAACAATAGAAATTCGGGTTAGAGGCAGACGGCTTTATTTCAGTGGCAATAATAAAGTCGGACAAGGAAACGGAATCCTCATCGGATGAACTTGAGGGCATTGTTTCACTCTTCTCAATAAAGTATTGTAAACCGTTGGATGGAAAGGCTATGGAAGATGAAGTGCAGGATGACCGTAATCGTGTTACATATGCATGGGACTGGGAGTCGGAGCCGTCCACTTCCCTGCCAAATTCAATACACTCGATCCCGTTTACGATGTGATATATACGGGAGCAATTTATTCCCTTCTTACTTTACAGTCAGTCACAGTCATCTTCCTTACTCCTTCCCTCCTACTACATATTATTATTCTATATCTATCTTTATCGTGTCCTCGCCACTCTACTGGCTCGCTACCCCGTATGTCCTCCTCTGCAGCCACCGAGTCTCTATTTCATTTTGTCTACTCCACTTCCATTTCCCTCAACTCCTCATCATATAACTTCTTTAAGATATCTCTTTCGCATAATACGGGCACATATACAAAAATACGCCAACAAACTGGACTTCTACTCTCTTCTGTATTGTTTTTACACATTTACGGCTACACAGCACATGAACATCATTGCATTGTTACAATGTCTTTGCATTTTGTATTCCCTAGTCCTCCTTTATTAAGTTTTTGTTCCCATATCACTAACTTGCCTCTTTTTCAGTGAGTATTGGTTTTTCTTTCTGTGATCATCACTTCTGTTAGAATGACGACGTCAACTTCTCTACGGATGCAGTTAGTCTGTGTTTGAAGTCCCACTAGTTTCAACTGACGTAAACTGCTATGTGTGTACAAATATTCATTGTAGCAGTATAATGCGCGGAATATTTGTAGAGTCCGCCATAACGAAATCAAATGTTTTCTAAGTTGGCAATGGGGCGTTCTTTTCGTGAAATATTTGGGTGTCCTTTAGTTGTTTCCCTTGTTAATCTACATGTATCATCAAATGCTTCATGTTTTATTCAGTCGTGTCACGACAACCCTTTGCATCAATCTGACCGCATTGATTTCTCCCACTGATGCCTCTTGCTCCACACTGATGCTTCTGCTGCACGACATGCTCCACCAACCCAGCAGAGTCCTTGCTCTAAACCCTTCTTCTTCCATTCCCCACTATTTTATACCTTTTACTTCCTAATTGGCTCATTCTATATCTTCTATCTATTTTATACTAAACAGACGGTATCTACATGTGTAAGGGTAGGTTTTAAATATTGGTTATGGTAATTCCAGGGAATTCTAGTTATTGCTAACAAAGAATATTATTTTGCACTGACTTCCTAATTCCTTTGTTAGCCTCTTCTGTATTTAGTACGAATACATGAGCTTCAGCTAGTGATTAGGTTTAAACTTGCTTCACAGTATTTCTAAGTGTATCTAATACGTGCTACATACACCGTAAATATTTTATTGTAACCCCGAAGTTTAAAGGGAAGAGGTTAGCGAAGACTCCAATTTAGAATTATTTCAGTTGACGAGTGGAGGTTCTGAGGATAGAAAGTACTGTAGTATTAAAATCAAGCGAGGGTACGTCATATACATTTTTATGTACATTAAGGAGATAAGTAATGTTAATATTTACATGTACATACGATTTCTTATGAATGCAGAGTTGCTGCTTGTAAATAAGCATAGGAATGGTGAATGGTGTGCTGTGTAGCGATTTCCGCAATGTTTCCTTCTTTCCCTTTTAAAGCTGATGGCTTGATCCACATGTATAATACATATGTTTAGTTATTGCATATGTATTATTCCATTTGTATTACGTAGAATGTGTTCACTTTGGAAGGTATGCATGACAATGAACAAGTCGGAGAAGGCATTCAATGATCTTGTAACGTGGTAACCTTTGCTCGCATCACTTTACAGATTTTAGCCGATATGCATGTAGCCTATTACTTATATTGTATTTATTATACGGTGTGGCATCTTTGTTGGTATAAGAAAGTTGTAAAGTGAAGCAAAGCATCAAAAGGTTTTTGTTTGCCACGGTACACTCAGTTTGTATGTACGACATTTATTTATTTATAGTTGCACTATTTATTTGAAACTGACTGACAATAACAATAGTGGAGGAGAGCCATAATATCTGCACACGTAGTAAGGTTACAACTATAATATCCGAGATCTATGGAGCATAGAATAGAGATAGATGGGGAGATTGTGCTGCCATTGTATTGCCACTAAAACAAATACCTCCAATTGCCAGTGTTGTGTTATATGATTTTATTCTGTACAGATTCAGATAATAAATATAAACTGGTATTAGCACAAACATTACCCTGTAAATATAAACGACTGTTGTTCGCGGTGCACGTCCCTATCTCTACGCGTTCTCCTGCACGGCACTTAACTTACATAGACACTAGACAGAAACACAAGTGAACAATTGTATCTGTTACTACACAACACATCATCCTAATAAATACTGGTTGTTGTCTCGTATAATGTGCAGCAGATACTTATAAGGATAATGTGTACCAAGAAGAATTCTTAAATGGAGATGCTTTCTTGTGTGTATAGCTAACTACTCCAGTATTTATAATGTTTTGTGTAATATTTATACGCTTGTTGGTTTATCATCATCAGAAAAGGTACGAGAGTAAAGAGGACATGAAGGAAGAAGATAATATAGCGTTTCTTGCAATAAGTGCAGTTCCAACGAATTGCTCATTCTCAATCTGACCCTACAGGATAATAAGTAGGTAGCAGCCAGATAGATGACTTTTTATATGAAAAAACATAATATGTACATGTATACATTTCCATTGTGCTCCAAAGCACTACGTTCATGTATACGTATACATTCCCGAGCACAAAGAATATTGAAGGCACTAGAGTTCTGTATTTGTGTTTACATTTGTATTTATACTGTTCCTCAAGTATTAGTAGAAGAAGAACTGTTTCGTTCAATTCGGTTCGGTTTTCTCTTTACTTGCTATTAGAGCTACCTTCTAGCTCCCGACATAGTTTGCTTCTTGTGTCTGCTCCTTCTCCAGCATTCTGGTCACGGCAGCGAAAAGTATTGTGTAAATGTCTTTATATGTGATAAGTTGGGAGCGTCTGTCAGACTGTGCATTAGAGTTTCTTTTATAGGTAGCTTCCTTGCCATTGCTTTGCTTTCTTTTGTGTCTGTATTGCTAAACAGTACAGACGAACAACCAAACAACTCTTCTGACTACAACATACCAGTTCCTCTCTGTTTACTACTACAACTCCACTGTGTCACTCTGAGTAGCTCAATTCATCTTTACTTTCTTTCTATGCCATCTCTTCCAGTCTCATCCACAGCTCAATAGCTCTTCCATCCATCCATATTCCCGTCCCAGATCATTCTCCTTGCCTTCATGGACCCCACAACACAAGCTACCTCTCTTCTACTCCCACTACCTTCAATCTTCAAGTTTTTCTTGTCTCAAGTTCTCTGCTCTCTTTATTGTATTTGTAGTGCTCCATTGCTTTTACTTCTTATGCTCCATTCCCTCACTTTCTCCCTTACACAACTCTTTTCCAGGCGCCAACACCATATTCTCCATCTCTCCTTCCTCTCCGCTTTTCATTTTTCAAAATTACTTTCCTTGCAAAACCAAAACTGGTATACAAATATACCTGTTCGGTATATATTTTGTATTTGTATTTGTAACCATTCAATTTTGTCAACCAATTTGAAATGATATTTAATTGATTAGTTCATCAAAGTAGGCTTTGGCATATTGCCAAGACTTTTTCCCATATAAAGTTTCGCCATAAAGTATTCTGTGAAATATTTTACCCTGTTTTTGTATTTACGATATTATATTACGCATCATAATTTAATTAAAGCAAATTGCGTTGTTTTTCTTCCTGTATTGTAAACAAATGTGTTAGTATGCTACGATGTTAACATTATTATTTTTTCCCGGAAGAGTATGTAGAAACATAAGACCGGCTTTTAAATTTAGGGAAGATACAAAAACAGGTCTAACTATTTTGAACGGCCGGAGCCGATTTGTTTACAAGTTTTGTTGTTAATGCTGTTTTTATTGCAGTAAATACCTGCGTATTTAGGAAATTACAGCGCTGTATTTTCAGCTGTATTAATTAGACTGAGCGTATTTTGAAAATCACAAGACATAAAAAGTTGTGTTGTTTTATATTGTTTGTTGCTTGAAAGATACATTGGTCTAAAGTATGTTTGTATGCAAAGTATTGCAATAATTTGAATAGGAAGATGTTACTGTATATACATCTGCTCCCTTTCCGTCTGTTTCTTCTTCATCGCAATACAACCTATGCGCGAAACAATTTCTTTATTCGTCATTAGTAATTACTGGTGAAGATAAAGAACTTTGCCAGATTGCCATGCAGCTGTTGGCATCTGGAAATAAGGAGAAAGTTTCTAGAGTTTACTGTATGGAAACTGTCCTAAGATTTAGTCATAGTAAATGTGATCTGAATTTCTGTTTCCTTGTATATAATTTCGTCCAATTTAAAATTGTTAGTGATCCTTATTGTTAATAGGTAGATAGCTACACGAGAAAATATATTATAAGGTAGGTTTCCAAAAGGCACTTTCTGTTTCAACGAAACTCAACGGTGCTTTATGTAAGGTCATTTGCAACGCTAGCATTTGACTGATATCTTGAGAATATCTGGTTGGCACAAATGAGACATTTATTTTCCTAAAATGTTTTATATAAGCGGGAAGTGAAGCAACCATGCACTCCATGCATGAACATATAATATACAGTATCGAATTCCTAACCACTTTTTACTTCTCTATAAAGACTCGACGAATTTTCCACTATAAACCACTCCACTACTCCCTTCACGATCCTGCCTATCAATATGATATACTTGGGGTGCATTTCTATTAAAGTAGCAAAAGACATTTGTTTATAATGTTGTTTGTTTTATAAGGTGAACTAAAAGTGGATATGTATATGTTGTGTTTTATTTGTATGTGCAGATGTTGTTCGCAGTTAAGCAGCAATAATTTAATTGTTATTATGCATTATTTCCTTTACGACGGAATTACCATTTGGTATATTTCAATGTAGAGCTATTCAGCGACAAATTATTACAGTTGAAATGAGAAGCAAGGAAAACGACAGAGGTAGTTAGCTCAAGATGAGTTTCAGTGCAGGTTATACAAAGAGAGATAAAGATAGCAGTATAGATAGAAGCAGATTCTATCTCAACCTTCAGATAACTACTATTTAATAACTCCTTTATATACTTGCTATTTCACGTTGGCTTCCACTGACAGAGAGAGAGTGATGTTGTGTGATATGACGGCAGGATTAAGGAATACAAAGCACAAATGTCTAGCTAGATTAACGAGAGTTTGCAAATTCCACTGCTATGCAATGAAGAGAAAGCTTTTATTTAAACCACTAAATTCAATCGGGTTACGTATAACAAATTCCCATCCATTTATTTATTTATTTAAACAAAGAAACCCAGAATTTATAAACTCTAATTAATTAATTATTTTCCTAATTGCAGCTTCGTAGTTTTCCATAATTTCACAAAATACACAGGTAATATAAATTGATTACTAATTTTCATTATTTTAAAATAATTATATCAGCCGTTTTAATATTGAGATAGGTAAAATACTTGCGTTGGGTACAAGGTTTAGCGATACAGATCTTTTATGTTCTCCTTATTATGTATGCCTTGGTAGAAAATAGACTAAAGGTAAAGTGAAATGGTGAACACAAAGGGATGTTTGTATTAAATTGTGGCAAGAAACCTTGAAAATGTTATAGTCTAGTAGGCAAAAAGACAGTTGCATTTACTAGTTCATAGTGTACCATGGGTAGGAGAAAATCCAAGGGAAGTCAATGAAAGTTGCTATAAAAATCTCGTTTTAGATCCAACAATGCAGTGAGCTCTATTACTGCAACCATTTTATAGGAGGCAAAAATTTGTGGTTGGAATTCCAGCTGTTTAACCCTCTTTGGGAAGCAAGTGAGCAAATTAACGAAATCATCTGTAATGTCTGTAGATCTCTGTAGACCCACTCTTTCCGACATCATCCGGCCTGTTGTCCTCGCTTGGATACTTTAGCCAACCCAATCATACCCTCTACCTATATGTGCTTAATATAAGTTTATAGCATTCCTATAAAACGGAAAAATCTTTCTTTGTCCATAAGTATGAAACAATCAGATCATAAGAAAACAATTCTTGTTCGTAACTATAAACTGCTGCACGCACCACCATAAAAGTATTTGTTCCTATTTATTGTACATATTGCATTTCATTCCATCGCTTTGTTTTAGATCGTATCGGAAATGTACTGCCGGTACTAAAAACCATATCCAATTCATTCTGCATTAAAAGTGAATATTTTTTCAATGTTGTCCAAAATAATGAGATTTTTATGACAAATAACAGAATTGCACATATTATTTCTAATATCACTAAATACCTTAAACCTTTCCAAAACTGAATATCCGCTACAGAATTCAATAGTCTAAGTTGTTTAGTATGCAATAATAATATTATTGTTATTGTGATATATAGCAGATTTATCACATGCAATATTTTCTACTAAAGAGCAGTATTGCCTGTTAGCTATTTATCTGATCGTCTTGAAATGTTTTAAACTGCATAATATGCCTTCTCTGCTTACATATTAGTACAGCATGAAAATTTGTTACGTATACCGGTAGTAAATATTATTTGGTTGCAACAGAGCAAAAATAATGATCTTAAGTAGAGGAAAAAATGGACTGGTTATTTTACTTATATAGCCCCCAATTTAAAGAATACAAAACAAAGCAGACGCTTGTCATTTGCCGACCTTGCGGAACGAAGAAATTGCACTAACAAGAAAACTGTGTTGTGGTGTACAATACAGGCTTAATTTGTGTATTGCTGAAGATGAGGAAGGGAGTATAAAAATGAATGGATGAAACTAAAGTGAGCCAAGTATTACACTCATCTTCATATCATTATAATAATTGAGTTGACGTGGAGCAATAGTATGCAGAGAGACGAAAGGAGTAAAAGTGGTGTATATTTAGCGAGTAGTGAGGGAAAAGACTTAACAAGTTGAGAAGTGAAACAAGAGATTTGTATCTTGAGGAGAGATGAGGCAGGTTTTCTGACTTGAGTGACTGATTTGGTTGCCGTGATGTTTAAGGTTATTATGCTCAAATCTTGTGTGTCAGGATATGATGAGGAGTTTGAGTGTGAAGTGAAGTGTATTATGTGTGATATGATGCGGTATGATATGGATACTTGAATGATGATAGTATAATACTCTTTGTATTCATGTAGCCCCACTTTATTGCACACTACACAATATTGCTCTGCATAAAGTGGTTTCTAACAGAGAAAAAGTGTGGAGAAATATGGAAAAGTATGTGCACTATTTATAGTAGACAACTAACTGGGATGAAGGGAAGGCAGTAGGTCTTACCTCTTACAGACGTCATTTTGAGGCTTGGGCCGTGTTGTATTATGTTGTATGTTACCCAACTACATTAGGCACATATGTGCATTCATAAAAAGTGATGTAGGAGATAACTTGGGAACGTTATTGTGTTATTTTATGTTCCATGTATATTTATGCATGCAGGAAGAAAATAGAAATAACCGAACCGAGTAAAAGTAAAGTAGAGCCAAACTATTCCTTATGATTTCTTGAGATACAACAACAGACACTCATCATCAGTATCACTACAGCACAATCGTATTATTAGAATGTACGTACATATTATTATTACTCCTACTTACAAATGCCTTCTCCCTTGTCTTGTTTTCATGTCTCTTGTTTATTCTGGGTCTGCATACATAATATTTATTTTTCTGCTCCTCACCAAAGTAACAATGGGGCACTTTAGCTATTGCTTACCTCCTACAGTCCTTCTCTACCGTTATGCAAGGCAATCAGCGGATGCATATAGTCTGAATAGAACTTGCATAGTATCGTCTCACATCAGCTCTAAATTGCATAATATTACGTGTGTAGTCTCGTGTGCCTTGTTTATCCATATATAATAATAGTTCATCAGTTCTTTAAGGATTTGTGTTGTTTGGTACTGTGATGTGTAGTGATGTATGCGAGTGAAAAAGTCTGACATGCTATTTAGTAGGTTTTGTAGGTAGAGTAGGTTGTCTTGTGTGTATTTATGCTTGTCTCGCCTAAGCTGCACGGTTCATCGGCTCTAAATCCGAATAAAGTATGAAGAAAAGGAAGTATTGTGATGTGTAGTGATTTGTGTAACTTGTTCCCAGCGTATAATCTGTGGAAGGCATATAATCTGCCTGGGCATATTCAAGACACTAACTGAATCTAGCAGGAGGAATGGAAAAAATCGGTTTGGATTAGATAGGAGCTAACGAAAACTGAAAAGCTGCGTATAGAGAGGGCTAGCTAGGAAAACAAACTGGGTGAGTGTATAGAGCTGGGCTAAGACAATGTATAGAGCATGGTGCATAAGTAATAGATGCAGATAGATGTTAGGTCGAAAATAAGGAAGGCACTGAAGGCAGTTATTGAAGAGACGGAGGAGATGGAACGGCAGTTGTTGTGTTTGTAGTTAGTTGTTCTTGTTTGCTGTTCTGTTGTATTTGTATCGTCGTCGTATCTTTTATGTTGTTTGGTGGAGGGGAGCTTGGCTGAGCTGGCTTAGTGAGACTCGTCGATTTGGTTCTCTTTCTCGTTCGTAAACAGAAATTATAGTTTAACGTTTGTACTACATACGGAGGCTTATCCGGACTGTGTCGTGTACCATGCCATGCCAGGGCCAGACTGATGAGATTCGTATGTGCTGGATATGAGTATGAAAATGAATGGATTAGCCGTTGTTTGGTGTGCGAGGTGTGAGGAGTCGGAGGGACCGGACACAGAGCCAGCTTGTTTACCATAAATTACTAACTGTAAGAAGGAAAAGTTGTTGATGGAGAAATGGCAGTGAGTGCAGTAAAGCAGGCAGGAGGCGATGTATGATGATGGGGAAGGAGTTGGCATGAGAGAGCACATGTAGAGCCACTCCGTGCTCGGCTGAGACTATTGATTTTGCTCAACTGTTTGTTTTATTGTTTGTTTATGTTGTCAGCAGTTTTCGTTTTTCCCGTGCATTCAAAGTAGCATTATTGATTGGGAAATCCAATCCCGAAAATGGTTGCACACAGCTCTAGTTTACTACTTTCAAATGTACATAGTAGTTAGCAGTTCTCTATGTGCCTCTTCTTCTCCCTCTCTCCATGTACATTCATGCATTAGTACACAACAACCTATTTAGTTATATCAACTCGCTTCACCCAACTCAAACTCACTTCCCTTCCAATGCCTTTCCTTCACCAACGACACAAATACAAATTCAACTACAAACTACAACACTACAATTCCAGACACAGACATAAAATCCCTAACTCTCTATTACTCTGCACACAACACAACAACACATTCCCTCCTTCAGTCCACATCAACCAAAACTAAACGAGACCAGAACGGGAACATTCACCATCACTCTCTCTCTCTCGTTGCTTCCCGTCTTCCTCCTCCACTCCCAACACACCAGCCAACACTTTTACCTTTCCAATCCTTTGCATATTTACAAATACCTAAAACCTATCTCCACTTCCATTATTACTTCAGATTACACCAAATACACCTAGTTCACTACTACCACCTATATCCCTTCTTTTCTCCATCAATAATCTCCTCATTCCTATCTCAAACTTTTACCCGTGGACAACCTTCCATCCAAAACCTTCTCTCCATACCAATCAGGCTACAAATACTGCACAGGTAGCGCAGAGGTTTGCGATGGGCATATCTTATACATCAATGTTTAGACAAAGCAGTAGTACTGCCTATCCAAATTAAATTTTCTCCTTTTACATTCACTCAATCAATTAGGCTTACCTAGTATACTAGTCGATATTAAACTTAGTTAGATACATAGTACACAAATTTTTTTAATTCCGATTCTATAAATTGCATTCCGTTTCAACTTGTTTACTATTTAATGCAAATGTAATGTACCTACATTTATATTATTGATAAACCTTTAGTAATGATAGGCAGAGATGTTTACAATACGGGAACTTATTCTAATAAAAGCTCAATGTACATTTGTTTTCATAATGTGTCTGCCGTTTAATATTGTATCAAGGGTATTACATTTACTTGGAATCAAGTTATGTCTGTGAGAAACCATACTAATTTATTTATTGATGAATACATTATGTGTAAGACGCAAATTCACATTTACATGCTGGCTATATTATATATTGACGATGCTACAAACAGAAAAATAGAAACGTTGTGGTAATGCAAAGGAAAGGTAGGTGTAGGTAAATACTTACTAAACATATCATCCTCTTTATATAACTCGCCTTGTTATATTGTATATGCCAAAAGTGTTCCAGTTTACACAGTTTGTGTAAATACTTATTTATTACCACGACTGATGGAGGATGTAGGTAGAATCATTCTACGCATGTTTCTATGCTTCTAACCAGCTAATGAGTAACAGCTATTTATTTTGTTTAGAGCCTGTGATAACTACTATAATATACTTACCAATAAAAACAATCCATAAAAATGAAGCAGTACGGAAAGCAATTGGAATTGGATATACCCAAATAGTATCAGGACACAGGAGAATATGCAAAATAAGGAGAATAAGCCTGCATAGATTAGGATATATTATTTTGTACACCTACAGCATAGTTCAATTTAGTGCTATTACTGTTGCTTTTGAAATCTAAAAAGACTCGGATACGCAAGAGACAAGTAATACGATATCTGACGATGAGCTAAAGGTTTAAGCTTTTGTATAAGTAAAAGAGAGGATGTAGATTACAATTACATGCTCACCGTTTATGTAATGTGTGACGATAAATGTGGGAAGGCACAGCATGGAGAACTGGAAAACAAAAAGGACTACCTACTAATGTTAATGACGATCCCCTTGCATTAGCTTACTTATCCATACACATTGATAGTTTCATATACCTTCCTAATACATATTTAATACACCTTGGTACTAAAGATAAGTATTACAGAAGTAACTGTTGGGAAGGAAAATACATGAAAGCTCAGCAAATGAACTTACATACCTATCCGTGATATTACAATGTTTGTTGTGTGTTGGCTGTTGTATTGTTCTGCGTTTACTCAGCTGAAAGCATCAGATAGAAGGATCAAATGCACAATAATTGGAAAGACTGTCGTGTCGTAGTGAAAATGCAAGGAGTATATTGTGCACATAAAATTTAGAGCAGAAGTGTATAGACACCTAAATATAGTAAATAGATATCCGAATCTGCTTTACTTCGCTTGACATGCACTACCAACCAAACCAACACTAAAGTACACTACACTAATAGCAAAGCAGTTTATTTGCTGTCAGCATTTGACTCGCTAGAACAGAACAGACGGAAATACAATGTCCTTGCCTAAGTGCCGAAATTGCCTTCTCTCTTATTCGTCACCTATTGACAAACAAACAAGTCAGGGTCTTTTCCTTTTTGCTCTTCTTACAGCGACTCTGCCTTCGTGCATCCAGTTCCACTTCTCTGTACAAAATAAATAATAATTCAACTCTGACCATACAAATGGCAGCACAGGGACACTTATAGCTGTGTAACAAAGTTCATGACAAAACAAATTCTTGGGACCCTGATTTGTTCAATTCCCAGATAAATCTCGTGTTTGTATAAATTATTATTGAAGTTAGATTATCTACTGTGGAGTGCGTGGAGTCTTCAAGATGATGCAAACA
This sequence comes from Yoshiicerus persimilis, assembly GCA_020352615.2. Taxonomy (NCBI): domain Eukaryota; kingdom Metazoa; phylum Arthropoda; class Collembola; order Entomobryomorpha; family Tomoceridae; genus Yoshiicerus; species Yoshiicerus persimilis. The sequence goes on from CM060170.1 coordinate 17,015,463, forward strand.
ATTAGACGTCACATATGCTCAAATTACAATTATTGCCTTGTGTACAGTTCTTAGCATCTACAACTTGGCTTTAAACAAAGACAAATAATTAGGCTTCCTATTAATGTCGTTGTCGCGTTGAAAATATTTTTCCTCCTCCATGATTACTATTTTCAAGTTACAGAAACATGAGTCATCTTGTTTTTGATTGAACACGATAAATGTCAACTCTACCCTGGTTTGTCTTGAGTAGTTATATTCTAACAAATTAATTGTCTAAATGTGTGCCTCTTCTACCCAATTCTACTTTATGGTATTCAATCTGAGAGTAATGCCCAAATAGATAGAATATTTAGCCACCTATTTATTCATCCTATGTCTTGAAAAACAGTTGGATCAAATATATTGGACTATGTATTATATAGGTAGACCATTCTACATAAGTAGCAAGTTGCGCAAAAGAATATGCATAACCCCAGTATAGAGATATTGTAAAATCGTTCACATTTAATAAAGGCATTTGTCGTAGGTACTTATTATGTACTTGACAATACATGTTATGCTGCATGGAGTGAGGAGGATATGTCTAGTTTCAGATATTTTACTTGGTAGGAAACTATTATTGTTAGGTATGGCTATGGCATGACACGACTTGGTAAATCGTTAGCTCGTTCTCTCGTTCGTGAATGCCCAGGGCAGAGTCAAAATTGAACCTAATGCAAGTAAACCGTAGTAGTAGTTTAGAAAACATAAATATATGAATACAGATATCTATTTCACTATTTTATGTCACTCACATACATTACGTGTACATTATATACATTATGTATACCAGTTCGGGTGACTTTCATGTACTTAAACACACAAGTCAGTGAGTTTATACATTGTAAACAAGAAAATATAAGAAAATCTATCTACCTAAGTGCATCACGTTACAAATACCGTAGTATAACGATGTAAACTAGAAAATGTTAATAATGTGCCTCCATTTTATAAGAACGCAACCATAATATTAGTGATCACTCTGAATAATTATAGGGATGAGTATATAGATAATGCAGTAAGGTAAAGTAAGCACTGCGAAGCAGACTTATTTGAGAGTGAATTGGAAACGGGAACTTCTGTTTGTTTCTCTGAATTGTTTCTGTGAATTGTATTGAGTGTTTATGGTGGAAGTCCAGCGGAGGAACAACATCGACGAAGACAACCACCACGAGACAAGACAACAACAACATCGAGTCCTTGGGAACTTGCTTGCTGTTTATCCATACATCCAAAACACAAACAACTAGACTGGCGCAAGGCATTGCAGGGCACATGGATACCTACAAATACAACACACCTACACTATACACTGTGGAGCCGTATAGCATCGCTATATGCAATTCATACTTGACTTACCATTATTACCACCACGAAGACAAGGCTAGGCAAGCAAGAAGGGTAGCTTTGTTGTCTTATCTAGCAGCACTACATTTTATCAGTAAATATGTGGGTACCTTACCCACCGTGGCTACATCATATTTATTAAATGTGCAACTACTCACTATTTACTAACAAAACGAAAAGAAAAGCTTGTCATAGTCATCATAAGGTCTCTCTCCTGCAAACTAGTTGTTGGATCACTTACACAAATTAATTTTGTTTCTATCCTCTTATTTGTTCTTCTCTCATATTCAAAAGTTCATACAAGGCTATACCACCGGAATCCAGTGTTTCATTAGATATAAAAAATACGACCTTTTCATTCAATCCGAACGTATCTGGTTTGATTTCATTTATTGCTCGTTTAGAATACGGCCGGAAGGATTTTGTGCAAAGTTCGTGCTTTTCATTTTGCCTCCTACAAAGTCTACTGGAAAATATGAAATAATAATTCGTATTGAAGAAAGTTTATAGAGAGTTGAAAGAAACAGTTGCACAGTACAACAATAATACTCCCACTCAACATTCTAATCATAAGTGTTATGTAATAGTGGATGTATATACATTGTGGAAATTAACAGCCATGTAAACTGAAATTGGAAAATTTCCCCTTGTATCTGTTTAGTTTGTTGTTTCCGTAATAAAAAAACCATCGGTTCACCATTTGAGAATGTGTGGTACAGGTGCTAGAAAAAAACCTCAGTTAAATCAAGTCCTCATTGCATTGTACCATAAAATATCAAGAAAAATGTTTTTCGCAATATAGTGGTTTAATTATTTGTAAAAACGTTCTGCATTGTAGTTATTTTCCTCGTATAATTACTTCTATAAAGTTTTGTGTCAAGAATCAACACATGGCCTGTGTACATTGGAGGTAGCGTACCTACTTATTATTTCCTACTTACATCTTCTGAGAATGATCATACTGGAAGTATAGCCTATCGGAGATATAATCTTTGACATTGCACTTTAAAAGGCGTCGACTACCGCAGTAGACTTTCATTATACTAGTAACATAGAAATGTGAGTGCGTATAAATTTACGTGAATGTTGTAAGACTTGACTGGGTGGACTTACTTATAGTGATATTGACCCTTGCCTTGGTTTGGTTGGTTAGGTTCCGTCGTAGATTCGGAATTCGGGTTTCCCAGCCAGCGAGAAAGACAAAGTGGGAAAAGTAGGAAGATGAGAGTTACGGAGATACGGAGAGTGTGAGGCGAGAGAGAATCGATGTGATTTCTTGAGACTTCATTCCCACTCCGCCCTGTCCCACCAATGTCTTGTCACACCAAGTTGCCCGGCAACTGACGTAATTTATTATGGCTCATCATGTGTCCCTAATTACATTCAATGCTCCGTGGCTACCAACGTGACTGACAGTGCACTTCACTTTTACTCAATTCGACCAGCTATTGCCACAGACGTCCTTACAGGGCGAGACTCCTATACTCACAGTGCACTCCAACTCCCTTTCCTCGATACCGGTAACTATATCTACTATGCACTTAAATACAGTAATTATAGCGGTTAAAGAAATTTCGGTACATAAGTAGCACTACTGGTATCTTCTACGTGCGATGTACCTATACAGATAGGAATGGTCGTTACAGACACGTACTAAAATAAAGATTAAAGATACGCCATCGCATTAGTTCAATTCACTCACGCTTCCTCTTAAAGATACAGACAAGTGAAGAATTTTATTAGTACCTTACCTGCTGCTCGACCAATACTTGGCCATTAGTTAGTTGTCTTCTCAGGCAGGACTAAAAGTTGCACGTCACTAAACCATACAAACTCTTTTCCTCCTCACAAAGCGATCTCTTTCCGAATCAATCATTCACTTACCTAATTCAAAAATGTTAATTTCTCACGTGACATAAACATTCATCTGTCATTATTTCTACTTTACGTAAAAGCAGCCTTTTAACTTTTGCACAGCGAATAAATCAAAGACAATGTGCCATTTTGAAACTCGGCAGTTTTCTCGAAACTAGAGATATTCATAAAGCTATTTCTGCTATCAAGTATTGTTGCCGTTGTTGTAGTATTCGACCTCCGCGTTATTACAAAAGCTTAGGCTACGTATAAAAAGTAAGGAAAACATTAATTGACAGAATGGTGTGTTTGGATCTGAAGTTCATTTAACACTGAGTTTTTATTTCAAGCAACATTAATGAACTAACTAATTTAGCTATCAGAAAACTCATTTCAGTTGAAATGAAGGATGGAAGAGGCTATTACTGAAGTATTCCTTCATGAAAAGTGAAGTTTGTAAAATGGCAAAAGTTTTTATGATTTAAGGAAAAGTTAACACCTAAATGCAATCATTTGACAATTCTTCAAATTATTGCGTTAACAGAAAACCTCAACGGTGTAAATACTGATTATTCGTACGCCAAGATATGCAGGCTTGATTTTTTCACCTCCTGAAAACTCCGCTCACCTAACAAGCCTAAATTAATTTCTAACAAAATAAAGACATAATAGGCATCAGCTTGATTGGCCTCAGGGTCAAGGTTCTTCACATCTGTACGTCGCATTTGTACACCAGTTGTAAAAACATAGCAGTTAGAAATACTTACAATCTACCAATGAAATACTATACATGTGAAGTGATATGATAAACTACAACTTTTGGGAAGTTGTAAGTAGTAATTTTAAATGAAGATTTAAAAGACCAGGGAATTCTCTATGTGTACATTGCCACGTAATGCACAGTATCGTTAAGAGGAAAATAATGTTTACTCACTCTTCGGTAAACAAATAGATTTGAAGTCATTGAACTGCCTAAGCATTTTAATGCACATACTAATTAGGTACAGAAGTGTCTTTGGCAATTAAACTTATATTTGTTTATTGTTGTGATTAATACTCTATAGAAACCTTTGCGGCAAGAATTAGGCTAAAAATTAAAGTGGGTTATCTCTTCTATTGCAAGGGATAATTAGTGCCAACGAACCTGTAAAATAACAATAAAGTAAAGCAGTTCATAAAGTTTAGATTGCTGTTGGAGTGAATCACTTGTTTATATCCACATTTTAAATATAATCAATTTCTACTTGTTCATATGTGACATATAACCTGGAAGATTTTTACTGGAAAAGTCGTTTAACTAAATATGCAGAAAGAAGTATTACTTCGACTTATCGAGGAAGGACAATTTTTCCATCCAGTGGTATTTTACTGACTTATATTTATTTCTTCTCAAAAAACACTTGCAACTCTTTTGCAGCGTGTTTTACTTTTCTAAAAGGCCAACACTTTGTTGGAGAATATCTAATTGTCAGTAACAATATAGTTTCCAGATAGGATACCTTATCTTAATAAATTTTCTGACAAGAATTGAAATATTTAGGTAATTAGTACAACAATTTTTAGAAAGAATACATGATTAAGAAAATAGAGTCAAGTAGCAAAAGGAGAATAATTCGGAATTCATGCATGCGTAAAAGGATTTAATTCAGTTCTTTTATTGTTGCAAATAAGCTGTGTAGCACGTAATAGTGGGTAGGACGTAAAAAATATTCGTTAGAAAGTTTTGGGCTGTGTGGAAGCATTTGAGAGGATTGGAGTAAGTAGGATGTTATTATAGAGTGTAATAGAAGGCGAAAAAAGTGTTAGATGAAGTAGAGATATTGGTGCGACGACATTGTTAGGTAGGACTAATAGGAGATAAAAAAGAGTTAGTTGGAATGTAAAAGTAGATAGGTGATGTTGTGTTGGAGTTGTAGGGCATGTTTTGCATGTAGACAGGAAAGGAGTTGAGCGAGTGTAAGCCTGAGTCATAAATACAATCTGTACGTCTTACACAATTAGAACGGAACTGTTCCAGATTAGACTTACATGAAGATAGCGTGCTAAAAGCTCTTCGAATTACAGAGTAAAGTTATTGGGAGTTGGTGGCTTGGCTTGGCTGACTGGGACAGAGTGGAGCGAGGCTCTGGTCGCTGTGCTGCGTGGTGTCAAGTGTGAAATAAGTCTATACAATAACAAGAGAAAGGAGTGGTGACATGACAAGGATGCTTATATTATATGCTCTGTTGTTTTCCTCGGAAACCAAGAAATTAATATGGAATGGAACTAAGTAACTGAATCAGTCAGCACAGCAACTGTGGAATGGAAAGCGAGGCCTAGCTCCCTGACTTATTATAGGAGACATTAGGCTCCGAATGTGGCTACATATGTATTTATACGCTCACTCCTCGGCTCTCTCCGGCTTGTTTAGTGTTTAGTTTATTAAAGTCATGCTGCCCCAGAACAGAGCAAAATAACACTCAACAACTTACTAACAATAAGCTTTCGGGTATTGTATAGGGGAGAGATAAGATCATTCTTCGAGAAAGTCCTCAATTCCATTACACTACACACAGACTCTGCTTTCCCTCCTTCGCTTCCTTTCGCCAGAGACGTTCCTCTGACTTCTAACTCTGGCTTACTTCCTTTCCTCCTGCTTTTCTTCCTCTTTATGTCTCCACACTGCTTTCGTGTCCTCCATTCCCTTCTCTATCCCTCTCCAGATTTACTCAACCTTCTCCGGACCACACATCTAATGCATATATCGCTCAGGTGGAATGTGGAATTAAGGAATGCCATCTTAGATACGCGAAATGTGCGTCTTTACTCTTACTACCATAACTTGTATTATCTTTAATTATGAGCAATTAGAGTAATTACGTGTTAAAATCAATTCTGATTTTAGTATGCAGATGATGCCAATAGTTTACAATGACATTGTTAGCAAATAATTTAGGTCGAACAACAATTATCATATTTGTTTATCCATTTCAATAGGTAGGTGTTTGTACAAGAGTGTTACATTTATATTCTATGCAAAGTTTATACTACGCTTATAAATTTTCTGTGGGTAGTTAGCTGTTTAATGACGTCTACAATTATGTTGTCATTTGTTTGTAAAGTTATTTTCCTAAAGAAGCGTGTCCTCATTCCACGAACAGGTATGTTGTTGCCTTGTTGCTCAGAGCTTAGTTGGTTTGGTGGCATAGGAATGTGGTGTGGCTTCTAATGTCAACTGAGTCTACCAATCCGAATGTGTGCACAGACGGATTGTAGATCAGCCACTAATAAATTCGCTCAGTTGTGAAAAGTGTTATTTAGGATGGGAGAAATTCACCTAACGAGACTTTTCTTACTATTATGCACAATGCTCATTATCTGTCTCTTCGTTTCCTTTTACCAAATTTACAAATTTCATGCAACTCTAACTTTTAGTGTGGTGTATTTATTTCATAAGTATAGTATATGGAATATTTTCTAAATTTAACTATGCATACACAATATGCATAACAGTTCCAATTATTTAGTATTATGTGTCTTTAGATATCCACAACTACAAATTATCACTTATGCAATGGCACCTGAACACGTTATTTACTTGTCTTATGCCCTTGAACTTTAGGAAAAATAAGTTTCGTAAGATAATCATAGGCTGGTGATTAACAATGAAGCAGTATTGGTGTTTGTGATCGTACAAAGAAATTTAATTGTTGTGCAACCGTGTCTAAGTAAATATTAAATTTTGTGGCAATTTTTATACCAATTTACAACTACAAATTTGTTGTATGTATATAAGGATTGGAATATGGGCCAAAGCCAAGCCAGCTCAAAAACACGTCACTAGTTCAGTTACATCATTATCAACACATCAAATGAAAATTATCCAATCAAAAAATTATATTATAAATTGCAAAGATATAATTGATTTGTTCGTTACTGTTTTCACGTTTGTCAAGCGCATTTTACAATCACACCCTTTTACAATTACGAATTCACTTGCGCTTTACAATTATATTTTCGTTTTACAATGGCATTTTACACTACATTTTTTTACAATTTAGTGGGTTTTTATAATAAGAATGAAAATGGAATTATTACTAGTGTACTCAGGAGAGTCCTTACTTATAAACAGTAAACCTGTTGTCAGTTGTACGGCAACATCTTATTTTTCAGTTTTTCATGTTTATCTGCACAATCTGGCTTTTCATCACTGATTTTCAAATCTTTTCTCGCTAATTTAGGACTGTTCATCAAAGTTTCTAGTTTAGCTTCTAATGATATCCCTTGTTTGATTTCCTTTATATAATGGGCTCTGAGTGAAATAAAGCCGAGCACTGCAAGTTCATATCCTGTCCCAGTGCTTTATAATTGTGTTCTGCTTTCTTATCAGATTCTTTCCTTGCAGCAGATATAGGTACATTACAGGAGCAATAAGAATGCATTCTTTTTTCTCCTATTATTACTCATAATAACAGGGTCTCTCTACCTTAATTAAACCGAATAAACAAAGTTAATAAAAATTATATGGCTGTCTCTATACTTAAAAGTAAGATTAGCAATCAGGATTTCGACTACCAACAGAGACAGAGCCAGATAATAAAAAGATTACTACATCAGATAAGAAACATAAAATACAAACACTAATAATACACATATAGCTAAGTTTTGTCCTTGTACAGTAATTGTTTCTACGTTTTGTCAATTCTACTATATTTTGTTGCATTGCTGTACACGTATTCAGTAAGTGTGGAAAATTATAGGTTGTAATTTGTTCTTCTGCTATTGGCATCACTAAGCACACAAACTAAGGGGAAAATCGGTTACTTATGAACAATCGGTATTTGCCAGATTTTTGTCAACATGTTTTGCTGCTCTGCAGTGAAAAATACTGATGGTTAGTGAAGTAAAAGGAAAAATACGGAGAAAATAACCTAGGAGGATTAATTGAACTTATTGTACCCCCAAGACGCACTTAAAATGTTGTTTATCACATACGGCATGTCTTCCCAACTTTTAGTTACGTATCTGAACTGTCTTTGTTCGCAATAAAATATTATTTCTTAGAGTGTCGGAAAATATTAGTGCATTGAGGTAGACATTGACATGGATAGGAAGACAAGTGGATAAGTATTTGTATTTTGTGGTACGAGAATTTAGTTGGGACTGTGGTGGTGGAAGATTAAATAGGTGTTTTTAAGGAAATGGGATTATGTTGGTGTTTCAGGATGGCTCAATGATGGACGCGGAAACCGACGGTGATGGAGCCATTAATCTTTCGACTTCTCAAAGACCCTCCGCAGCCAACACGCCAAACGGGAGCGTCGACTACGAAGACAGTGCCCAGGTTGGTATTGCATGTTTTGTTCACACTTGTACTCCAGCTATAGATATATTTACTTTTAATCCTGGCCAGAGTCAAGGTACATTAGGGTACTACACCCTACGACATAATATCTGTATTAGCACACTGTCTGCGTTGTTATCAGTTAGTTAGCGTATAGGAAGTCTGGAATAGTGTACATTGTTTGCGTTTGAATAGAATTTTACTAAGTAGTACGTAGACAGTAAATAACTTGTAACATTGCATCACAGTAGTGCTCTACTGCGAGTTGCTTTTCTTTTATGCGTACTTTCTTCGCGACGCTCCCCTTGGTTTCTGGTTAGTGACAGAAATTGGAGTAGGAGTTGCCGAGACTCCTTATAGTCAGGCTGCGTGTATAGGCAAATAAAGATAGCAGTTTGTTCAGGTTAAGGCTAAGTTACAGTGATACAATGGGATGACACAGAGTTACGTAAAAGAGTACAAATAATAATAGAGCGCAAGTATAGAGTGAGGAGTAATTGTGATTGGCGCAGCGAAGGCAACTGAGCTCAACTAAAGAGACATAAAGGGAAAGCAGCAATATAAAACAGAGATAACAGCGACACTGATATGTCATGCTGGGCTTCCCCTTGTTAGTACCATTCAGGGAAAGCATTAGTTTATACGTAGACATTGACCTATTCAGTTAACTGTATGTAACTTATGATGTAAGCAGTACACAGAAGTATAATATGCTGCTTTTAAGTGCTTTGTTAATAGTGTAATTTTCGTAAAGGCACTACAATGCACTACATCCAAGACAGCCTAACAATAACCTGCCAAATAGTAAATAGGCTCGTTACAGCTCAGTGCGGCCTGTAACGAATTATTGTGCCACTGTGTAAATGCGCGTGGAAAATAATTAAGAAAGATTGTAAGTGCACATTACAAAGAATCTATTTCACAATATAACTCCTATTCTCAGCCACACTTTCTTCAAATATCTCTAGTGACTTCAAAATATTTTCCACTGTCTCCAAGCGTAGGTAACAATAAAGGGGGAAAATTATATATGGCAACTAAAAACAAAAAGCAAGTATTTGTCTTTTTGTCTGATTGTATTGGCCCTGGCCTGGCGTGGCCTGGCCTGGCTTCCCATCGCAAGGTGAACGGGACAAATAGATGTATAAAAGAGCAAACTACAAAGCATCAAAGTATCAATATACCGTGTGGTTCCTATATAAAGGAATTTATGTGTAGGTAACATATAAAGGATTGTGACTCTTCAAATAAGAGACCATTATATTATTCGCATAGGAATAAAGTATCTTCTGTAAGTACTGAAATGGCGATGTCAGGGTATTATTTGTATTATGAAGAGAATGGAAAGGAAAAAGAGAAGAGCGGGGAAATGAAAGACTTTTCTTCACCATTCCATGCCAAGGTACGTTGATGGAGTATTATGATGTATTTTAAGGAGGTACAATTATGCGTGTATTTCGTATTATAGTTGAATTGGTATGACGTAGGACGTGCACACTTAAAAGTATTTACGTTATCTTGGGCTGAATGGAAGTTGTTAGCGTACAGTGATGGAGGTGTTGCGTTGTTATGTTTGTTAGATGTTAGTGTTTTAGAATAAGTGTCGGAATGAAAGAGTTGGCTAGAGGGATGGCTTCTACTCCGGCATACGTGAAATTAGAAGAGGAAGGAAGGGAAGAGAGACAGAAGGCAAACCATGGCATCGGATTTTGACGGGTTGAAGTGTGAGAAGAGGTGCATGCGGAGGTGATTATATCCCCTGAATGCCACTCATTCTGTCTGTCGAGAGCGGTTGATTGCCGTGTCACAAAGTTTTTGTCCTTTTGCATTTAATGATATATATTTCGAAGAGAAGTCTCGGGGAAAATCATATTTACCAAAAGTTATAATTAGAAATGAAGCTAATTTTTCATCTTTTGTTTTTAAAAGATCGTTCTTCTGTTTTAATTAATGCTAAGACAAATGCCAGGTAGATTAGATGACTTTTGCCCCAACTTATGTTCTGTGTCTGCATCTCCTTCTCTCTCAGCTCAGCCTCCTTCGTCCTACTCTCCACTTTCACTCTCCGCCTATGCACATCTATAGGACTACTAACTCTCTTCTCTGTTTGCCGAACTGGCTGAAGCTGAACAGATAACTTTGATGGGGAATTGCCGTCAGACGGATTTGTCACTTTTGTTCTGACGCAAAGATTCCTAATCCAGTCTCTATTCTCGAAATACGATGACAAACTCTCATTCGTCTTGTCTTCATCTTCTATTTTAAATTGTATATTTCATTTCACCCCTACCTCTTCTCCTTCCTCATATATCTGCGGCAAATCTAACTTTTACGTAATCTAAATGAATGGACACCTTCAGCTATGACAGGCGTCCGCTCAAATTTTACCATTCAAATTAGTACCTTTTACGGCATCTAAGCATATATCCCAAGAAGAACATTTTCTCAAGTAAAATCAATTGGAATCACAAACGATATACCTATATTAATTTCTGAGCTATTGTTAGAAAACTTTTCGCCTTTATTACGTATGTACTACTTTGTATATATGCTAACAGAATAACTTTTCTCTTCTAATATTACAGTAATATTTGTATATTTGCATTCGGGTTAGAAATTATTTCCAAAAGTAAGATTAATGCCTTAAATACTCATTTGCAAGCTTCTATGTCATTGGCTGCCACAATTACTTTTTATTACTCTTCTTTATAAAACCTTAATCCAATAATGCAATATATATTGATACGAGGAAATATACAAAGGACGAATATGAAGGGAAATGGTTTATGATAGGCAATTCCATGGATTAATTTTAAAATTTTAGAAGGACAAATATGGTGCAGTATTTTATACAATCATTGTTTGCGTAATCATTCTATTGTCAACGGTTTAAAAAAATTGAATTGAATTAGTGTTCAGTTTCTTTCAGTCTTAACTTTGTATACAAATCTTCTATTGACAATAAACCTGTAAAGCATTTGGATCGTAACTCATGGAACACATTGTGAATGCTAGTGGTGTACAATAGAAACTTAGATCCAAAAAGTAAAGTTGCAATACAACAGTGATATCAACTTGTAACACTTAAAATATACAGATTCAATGCCAAACCGTTTTCCTATACGCAGTAAGTAAGAAAATCATGTTTGCAAGAATCCCTGTTTCACTTCCTAGACTTTTGGCTGAATCAAAGGTGTTTTCTCCCTCCTTTTTTGACTTTTATTTTGATATTCTGTGTAGCTGTAGTTTTTTGTTCCATCTTTATTTTCTGCACCTGAAAATTCAGTAAAGTTGAGTGGAAGTACAAGCGAGGAAAACTTCTGCAATTCTGTAGTTGAGGCAAGTCCACACATTGGGTCACGTAGGGTCACCGATTCTCCCACTGGAAAATCATGAAGATTTTTCTCAGCTAAAAGTTTTTGAAATACAGAAAGCTAGATAGAAAGGGATAGCCAGAAAGAAAGGTTGATAGTACGGAGCATATTTATTACAACCATACACATAGAATAAATATCCTAACTTTCTTGAGGATCAGTCAGTCAGGATTCAATATTAGTATACATTGCCAATATTACATGGTTTTGTATTCGTATACTGAATTATATTAAGTTGCGTCAATGCAATGCTAGCAAGAATAAATAAATTTATGGTTACCAAACGATAGTAAAATAGTCACGGCGAATTTTATTTGTGTTGCTAGTTTTTTACCAAGGTTTTTTATTCAATAGTTCATCTTTTCTGTCCCCTTGTGTTCTCCTCCTACCTACAAAACGCTTGGTTTACTTCTTGCGTTACTCATGCATGATATACGAAAAATGTACTTGAGTTAAGAACTTTACTACTTCAAGCAACTTGGCAGGTATCTTTATCAGGTTTGTATTGAAATGTAGTTTCTCTTACGGATATACATACCAAGAAAGTAGTAAACATTTTTCTGTAGTGATATTCACCTTAAATGGGAATTGACTTCATTCTTTGTTATTCTGAGTAAAGAATTTCTACAAATATATACTCACTTCTATATCACTGTATTCCTTTCTATGTATTTATATGTATTTATATGAAGTCTATTTTGACACATTTCCAGGCAACTAACGTACCATTAAGTAAATATACTTAATAATATTATTCCTTGCTCCAAATTAAATTTTATAAAATTATAATTAATTAATTGAATTTATATTAAGCGAGTATATTAGGTGGACATTGATATTGTGAGAAAATATATGGCATACCCTGCACTAATTTTGCAGTGACATTGAAATTTTAAAAGTGCAGTTAGGTGCTTTGTTGTGAGTGACTGTCATGAATTGGTATCTATTTAAATGTTGTCTTAGTATGGAGTTGTCTCTGTCCACATTGACAAAATATTATACATGTATTTACGTAGCTTTGGCATTAGAATTTATGGAGCAATTACTGACATGAGCAAGTAAGTGGAGCATAGCCTAGTGTGCATGCATAAGTTAAATGCCTAAACACTTGGACTGATAGTTTGTATTTCTTTATTTGTTATTACATGTGTCGGTATTAGTAAGTCGGTGGGTCGCTCTGTCATTGACGGTGTACATTTATGCATAATTGATGACTAATGGGAGCATTGATGGTGGACAACAAACAGCTAACAATAATAGTGTGGTTTGTTTTGTTTAATGTGATTTGACCATAAAATACGTTAAATGAACCTTCACCAAATTGAGTGACTACATACTAAAGGTTTGGCTATCAGCTATCTGGCTGGCATTAAATCTTACATTAGAAATACAATTGATTATATGGCATTGTGATGTTGTAATGTGTCCAAATATAATAATAACGTATCTGTGCGTGGTTGGTTTTCCACAGTGTGCTGGGAGGTTTCCATGTTTTGTGTAATGGCATAGCCTTATATAGGAGAATTTAAGCCAGCTATTATTATAATACCTAAAGGTAGATAATACACATTATTATTAGTTTAGGACATACATACATATAGGTTGGGTAAAAACCACACACACTACTACTGCATACTGCCTGGTGGATGTTCCGTCCTACGCTCGCCTTACTGTAGTATATATGTGTTGGTTCAGAGGAACTTTACACAGGACTGTGTACATAGTTAAAAGAATGTGGAATTATAGAATAATGAATAGATAGACGTTAGTTGACGTTGGAGCAGGAATGTTTGGCTGTGTGTATTTATGTATGTACTTATGTAGTGTTGTTATGCTGACTGACTGAGGACGAGGACGATGAGAAAACAGAGAAGGAGCGTAGCTAAGTAGAGTACAACAGAAAGACACTTGGATGTATAAATAGTGGAAGGATAGAGGTAGGAAAAGTGTGTCTGTCTGTCTGTGCAGTGAATGTGTGTTGAATGAAAGGAAGAAAGAGCCAATCTATTATGTATGATGGGGACTGAAAAGCGTTTTGAAATTTGTATCCAATTTACTTTGTTTATGCAACGGTGTGCAGGGAACGGGACGTATGATGTCCTCCTATCGCTGTGCTTTCAATTGGATTTGGGACGCAGGGCTTGTTTAGATTCCTGCATGGCTGTTTAGTTTAGCCCAACAAAGAAAACAGTCATGTGTTTATTCTGCTTGAAATAGCAGTGTGAGCGAATGCACGGATGATGCGAGTACATCAGGCTTTCTCCAATCTTCCAGGCTCTTGTTTGGCACGAGTAAACAAACGGTGCAATACACAATGCCTTCACGAACAACCCCATTATGACTTCATGGATCCACAAATATACACATAATACACAGCCACAGCAAAACATGCCTCCCCTTATAGCCAATATACAAACAGCATACACACGTACACTTACTACACTGCTCGCCTTCCCAAATTAGTATAGACACATCTCTCTCCAGTAAAAACTAACTCACAGCTCAAGTACAGCACAGAATAGATTGTTTGTCTAATATACTGCATATTCCGATCTACTGCTGCTATACTGGATTCACCATGTGCAGCTATTACTCACTCATAATAATATAATGTACCCTCGCTCACTGTCTTACTTGTATAATGCTCTCTGGAAGATTCTCTCCTGCAACACACGATGAATTACAGTCATTGTTGTCTTTACTATTAGTATTCCAACTTTAACTTACTCACGCCACGCCAAACCAAACCAAACCACCATTCGATTGGAGACACTACATATTGCCTGACAACACACAAACTGCTTTACTTAACATTTCCCACCGTCGTCACATCACCATTCCATATTTTCTTCAGTCTCACCCAATCCATTTCTAGTGCCTCAGAACAAAACATCATATCCTATTACATCTACATCTAAAATCGTCATTAAAGTCATAATCCTCATCCAACACTCCTTTCAGCAAATTTCATAACCATTCCAATCTAACCGAATTCAAGTACAGCGTTCATCCCACCGCCAGTGTATGAGTTGTAGCAATAACATTGCCTTTTCTGTGCCATTATTTGTAGAGTCATGAAATGTAGGTGCGCTATAGGAAATTTCAGTTTTCCACTATTTGCATACAGGTCTGTGCTCACTGCCAACATAAATACTACAATACCAATAACACATTTACCATACCAACTTTACATAAAAGTCAATACCATTATTGGTTCTATGAAATGTTTTCCTTGTCTGTATGAATATCAGTTGTTGTTTGGCTTTGCATCGAATGAACTAATTGCAAAATACTGAACTCGTGGAATTCCTTGACTCACTTTCCACAAGTACCACAATATTGCAAATACGTGGACAAATTATATACGTATCAAATTCCCATTAAAGATTAATTTACCGAAGTATGGCAAAATTCTTCTATTGTAATTCATATGTTGGCACTTGGCATTATTCTGCACATAGAAATGGAAGTTCTCGTTAACTAGACGTTTCCTTCCATTTAACAACATTTTCAGTCATGACTCAATGTTTTGTGTGCATATATATCATATCTACTACATATTGCATTAGATATCTGTAGGGTTTACCCTAACATGAATAACTATATTGTACATGTGTGGCATGTAATGTATGTATGTATAAGGGGAGGAAAGGCTGACTTTAAGAGACGCTATACAAACATGTTTTCTTTTTGGGGTTTCTAATGTCTTGCAAAGGAGCGAAGCCTTTACAAAGTGGTTTGGTTTCCCAGCAGCTTGGCTGGGCTACAATAACTAAATATCTACGTGCACACATAACTTTTGTGTTATTATTGTGTTATTGTTTGTGTCTGTGAGAACAGATAGGGAGATAGTCTTTTACTTTGCTCTAACACAACACAACACTCTTCCTCTATATTTCCCTACACCAAATCGCATCTTGCTGAGCCGAGCAAGTGACGGAGTCGGTCACCCTGTCCCCTTCAAAGCAAAACTCTGTTTACTCATTCCCATTCTCTCCTCGCATCCTCTCCGCTCAGACACTCTGCTCCAGCACAAATAAAGGATAAGACAACACAAGATAATGTCAATAACTACTACTCTCATTCATGTAGTCACCAGCTACAACCCAGTTGTGCATTTTATGCACACATACTATATTCTCATAAAATATAAATATGCACAGGATATTATTACTAGGTAAGCAATGTCGGCAGCTTACTGAAATCATTCTTACAGCAACTACAAATATGCATTGTTAACAATAAAAAACATGATGCACCCTTAATTTTTATGGACTATTACACAGAATGGTTATTTCAGCTATGGTTCTATTTAATGCACGCGATGCATATAAACCAAGGGGGAAATTTTCAGGGTTTTACAGCAAAGACGGACTGTAGTAACGGATGTCATTTTCAACGATTATATATAGAACAGTTATAAGAAATGATCTATTTGCAAATCAAGTTCAACGAAACCAAAGCCAGTATTATAATTTGTATATCTACGCAACATATAATAGAAAAATTGGCATTTTTAGTGTATAAACAAAGTTCATGGAAATATTTTATAGTGCCGGAAAATAGTGATGCTTTAGACATTACAGTATAAAATTTTGTATTTGTGCATACAAGAAAGCATAGCGAGAATGTGTAAACAACTTGACTTAAAACTTGGATTTCTTTATGAAAAATATAGTTTAACGTAATTGCCACGAAGTTGTGCCTGGATACTTTATATAATATGATGTTGAGGGAAGGAAGTAAATAAGATTCGTGGATTATGAGTGGGAAGAAAAGAGTATTTGGTTTGAAAGTGAATAGAAATATATTAGCGGAGGGATGTAGGAGAAGAGAGAGAATAATTATAGAGTCGTAAAAATGTTGAATTAGAATATAGATGCTGCTACTGTTGTGTTGTTGACTGTAGAGCGTTACGAATTGGTTATAATTGCAGTGCCGTCTTTGTTGTTTTGCTTAGGAAGTGGGAAGGTTTGGTAATGTAAAAAGAGGGTGAGTTGACTTGGTTGTGTTTGATTACCAACAGTTTGAGTCTGATGATACTTTGGTTTACTTACTTATCGTTAGTTGCGATGATATTATATTAGTTGGGTTTGCGTTAGTTTGCTTGAGGCCGAGATTCGTCACTGCTATCGAAATATTATATTTGGTCTGACTGGTAATCTATGTGCTGCGTAATGGGTTGGCAGTGGGTTGCAAGTATCTGTAAATGCGGAGCTCTGATTGTGAGTCGACTCTTATTTTTAGTTATTAGATGAGTTGTAGTTGTACACAGAGAGAGTCAAGTCAAGTCAGTAATCGAGTGGTGCATACACATTAGACTGCTGCGTATTCGGTGATACCTATTTGCTTACTTTTAGCGTCTATTGTATTAGGAGAGTGGATCGGAACACATTTTCTCTGGCTTGGCTGTCTGTCCATGCTGTGATGTGGAGTTGTGTTGTTTTATTTGTATTTTATTCCGGAGCTGTATGTATAAATGTTTTAGCTGACGATGAGTTGTGTTAGTGTTATGTGAGATGTGCTTTGCTTTGCTTACTCAGAAATGGGCATTTATATTTTGTGTATGTTGTCAAGGCAGCTGTTTGTTAAAGAAAAGGGGGAAATGATCGATACAGCAGACTACAGGATATTGCTCTCTACAGACATTTACAATGGGAGGCGACTTCCCCGCTTGTTTAGATTACTCAGGCATCCATCTGCAGAATAAACAGAGGCGTAATTGCGCTACTCTCCATCTCAATGTCAGCGAGCAGGGGAGAATGTGCATTGCAAGCCAACACACACCCATCCCAGTTAAAGTCCTAATTTTCAGTTTCACGTTTGCAGTCACTCAATTCCAGATCAGGACCTCACTCACACCACAGCATCGCCGTCACCCAAGTCCCTTTCCTAATTCCACCAGGACCAATGTCCACCTTCACATCTAAGACACGAATCTTCCTTCGCTTATCTCTTCCACTATTACTCAATCTCTATATCAATCCACAAGAGTCCAGTTCCATCCATCTAAGTCCATCTTCAACAACAATGCTTTCGATCCTAATTAAACCATTCTAATTTTTTAATTTAGGATTATTTGAAATTGAAAATTTGACATGCCGAATATATCGATAATAAGACTAAATGAATTTGGTTTTGAAACTCTAATGATGTCTAACAGTTTGAATCACCAATTCACACTAATATAATGGGCAACTCTGATTGAGTGGTGCCTTATGGATATTATAGAATGCAAAGTTCTACTAACAATGGTAGTAGTAGTAACAATAGTAAAGATTTTCAGGAGTTTGGGATAAATATAGGAATGCACACCTACTAATAGTAATGGTATGACTTATTGCTGGCTTTAATGAATAGTAAAAGCAGTTCTATTATTGGGGTACCCCGTATTTTTGTACCTCTTGTATTTAGCCTATCCTTGCTAGGTGAGACGAAATCGGAAATGAAAGCTTAACATAAATCTATTCTTCAAGATAGTGAGCCAGACTCTTGATGAATAGTCAAACCCGACACATGATTTGTTTCACATCAACTAAGTATTTGACTTGTACGTTACGACTTCGTTATCTTGATACATACCTACTTATCGTTAGTGTGTATACCTATGTAGTTCGTTGCAATTAAGTATACCAAGTTTTTTTGTTTTAATTTTCCAAAGATTTATATAGTCGCGTACAACAGAAAGTTATTTGTAAGCTTAATGAACGGCCTTTCAGTTTGTTTTCAAAGAAATTTTGAATTAAATGTAGCCATATACTTACGAGTATAGTGTATATGAGTCACAAACGTGCAAATGTATGCACACAGTGCATAAAGATAAGGAGAAAAATTAAGTTTCCTTTAAAAGAATAGAAAGAACGGTGGAATTGAATAAAATAGGAGTAGGAACACAATGGGAACTGGAGGGAGTAAGAACAGTAGTGTACATTCTTGATTATGAAGTAAGTACTATTAAGAGTGGGAATGCCTTGCTTAGCTTTGGTGTGGTGTGGGGTGAATGTGGATGTAAACTAAAAGAAAAGAACGGAACAACTTGTGTCGATGACAAAGTAAAAAGTGTGAGTGTAACATTTTGGAACAGAAAAATTTTCGAAAGGGTTTGTCTTTTGTCTCGAATGGGAATCAGTACATTACATCACATTGTGTCGGAGTTAGCAGTGTTAGCTATGCTGTGTGCACTACTTATGTAGGCAGTTACTAATGCATTTTATCGGCAGTCAAGGAAAATATATAGCAAAGCAAACTATGTAGTATGTAGTACAGAATGGTTCAGTTGAGATTGTGAATTGAGGGTTATAAAACAACCGTTATATGGTTACACTGGCATAGCATTGTGAATATAAGTAATATAAAGCCAACCAAACCAGTAATAAGGAATATTTTGTCCAGAAAGCAAGGCTAGCTATCTTCAAGCTATATTATAAGAAGAATCCGAGTATAGCGTGGGTAATAATACGTATAAGTGGTCTGGTCGTGAGTAGACACTAAAATAATGTAGTTAGCAGAAATAAGGCACCTACAACACTTATTCCAGCTACCTTATGTAATAAGTAGTAGTGTCGGAACCAGAGAATGAGCAATACGTACATTCGAACAGTATTAGTACACAACATATTATTTATATGTAAAATGCTTATATAGGTATAGAATAGATTAATGTATAATATAAGGCAGATTCATGATACTACTTCCTAGTTCTTTGGAATCCCATAGATTTCAGGAAGCGTTTGATTGGGTCGTCTTTAAAGTTCAGGAAATCATTACTTTTAGGAAATATCTATTGCTTCTCTCTTTATTGTTGCTACCACGTGCACCCCAAATCATATTCAGCACCAAGGGACATATTTTAATGTTCAAATTCAACATTTTCCTAATTTAGCAAAAACCGTCTGTGATTATTTATTCAGTAAACATTTCGAAACAGGAAAAACTGAAAGGAAATAAATAAATGCTTTTACATGGCCAATCAATAATAGCAGGTATAAAAATATTTCGTAATAATGGGGTTCTGCAAATTGGGAATTCCTAAACTGGATTAGTTCCTGAAAACGTAGGGAACTGGTAGCAGTGCTGAGTTAAGTCAACAGTACATAAATGGAGGACTCGACTGGAGTATAGGGTAGGCTAAACGCAGACGGTGAAGGCGAAGTGTTAGTGAGTATTGTAGTAAGTGAAGTGAGTGCGAGTAGTAGGAAAAACAATAGTGGATGGGGTGCGAAAGAGATTGCATGAATTGATGAATAATTTTTTCTCGCTCCCACATCGTTTTCGATAACCGACTTGAGCTCTTAGTTGTAGTCGTTCTAATGACCTGTCGCGGGTTGGGTAGGGAAATATTGCCGTCATTAAGCAAAAGAACTTTCCAAAGAAAAATGACGAAGTCAACAAAACTCCTTCTTCATTCCGCCGCTTTTTATAGAGCATGACATAATTAGAAGTGGATCCGATAAAAATGCATACATTGCACCTTACTTGGTTTTCACTATCCAATAATTATAGGAAATTAATATGCGAAACGCTAACTCTTGCCTTTCCAGTATCATTCTTCTCTTTCCCCGAACGTCACGTCCGTGTCATGGATGGAGCGCCTCCTATCTCCCTTCCCATCGCTCCCACACAAATATATACCCATTACTACTCACAATTTATATATCACCAATAGCCGAATCCTAACTACCAAAAAATACCCACATTTTTCTTCCGTTTTTTACTTCCACTTCTCAATGTCTCCTTCATTGCTATATGCTATTTTGATATTTACTTTCTTTCCTTCTTCTGTTATTCTTTATCGTTTCTTTTACCTACCTTTAGGTTAAGTATTTTCTGGGCGCTCACTTTCATTTAACTTTCTTTTCTAACATAACATTCGTGTCCACAAGAAAACTTCTATTCAGTTTAGTTGCATTGACTCTTTGTATTATGTATAAGTAAAAAGTTGAACTTTTCATTTTCTCAAAGTATATCACCACTTAGGCACAAAATATCATGACTTTATTTAATACTTCCGTTATTACTACCTACAATCGGAAGTATTCATCGTCACATAATTTTACATCCTCTCTCGCAATAAATGACTAAATCTGTGTACTAAATAAGGTTTCATTTATTTATCGTTACAACATCCGAAGAAAGCACATTTAGTAAGCGCATGCAACTATAAGGGAAGTTGCATGTATTTATTTTTCCGAATGTATTACAGTCAAACATAATGCTTCCAGTCGTTAATCACACGTAGAAAGAACTGAAAACAGAAAAGAATCAAATAACAAAGTCCTGTCATGCCTTACTAGAAGCAAGACATTTAATGCATGCAAAGCATATGCAAAAAAGAATTGCCGTGTTTCATAAGTAGAATTAATGCAGACACTCAAATATAAATAATATATCTTTATTTGCAATTAGTATACATAAGATATGTACATATATTATTGCAGAGTAAAGAATAGCATGCTATGTTGAAGGCGCCCTAGGAAAAGCTCTGTATTTCATGTATATAAGTGTCTACATAAATATGAATTGAGACAGAAACGGGGATAGTGTATAGGATTCTAAGAATAGACAGGTTAACAAAACCGGGACGGCATGCAGTTCACTTACAGTTACTATCTGTATTCCGTGGTGCACTGTGCTAACAATAAGAGTCACTTGGGTTAGGATCTCCCTCACTTCTGTGTACACTGATCTGTGACTTGAGTCAATTCAGATTCCGAATCCCAGAGTTACCTTTACCTTTCTCATCGTATTATATAATGTAACATAATATATACCAGAGTAAGTAAACGCTAGTCTCAGAAGGAGTAAGAAGGACTATACATTGTTTTTGCTTTTGGCATAGACCTAGTAGTATGGAAGAGAGATACAAAGACAGGCGGATCTTAAGTAAGGCCTAGTACGCGGTGGTTTTTATGTGGAGATAGAAAAGTAGATAAATATATACATAGTGTGTCTGTATGGTTTGGTTGTACATAGTACACAGAGAGAGAGAAAAAGAGAGTATCTTAGCTGGAAAGTTCAATCTGAATCAGGGGAGAAGGACAGGCAAGGTAAACTCAGGACTTATGGGCATGGAAGGAAAGCCCATCCAAGGATGCGAAGGAGCGAGGAAAAGAATGCAAAAACTCGCAGGAATAGCATAATTTTCTAGTTGTCGAGCCTTTACTTTTGTCTGCTCTGCTCTCCACTGAAAAGTTGTTGGAAGAAGTTTACCACAGGAATTTATTATTCCGTAAAAATTATCATGCCGTGAATTGGGTTGCCTACCCGATGCACATTCTGGTTCCTTAAAATGAAAAATTTAATTTTTCACGGACTAAAACAGTCGGGTAACATCGTTCATTCTGCCCGAGTCGTTCCCCAGCCTTTCGCCTGAGCAATCATGCAGACGCACTAGGCGAAGACTCTACCTCACTCTCATGCAGATACACACTCACTGCATATCATTTCTCCAGCCAGCATCATGCCACGCCAACTATGAGGTCCCTTGTCTTCCGCATCATATCATCAGTTAGCTGTCTTCCTTCACCCTCCACCTTGCACGCCAACACCGGCCTCCACCTCCGAGAGACCTGCACAGGCACCCACCTCCGTCCTGTCAATCATCGCCGTCACCTCGCCACCTCCCTCCTGCACTAATACACCTGTCAAACCCTGCACTGCCCCTGCTCACCTCACACGCCTATTAGTCCACTTCTCCAGCATATACCACCTTTCGGACCTGTCTACTGATATGGCTATTGTAGGTGCCTATCGAAAGGTATCAAGGTGTGCCTGCTCAATTACTATTGGAGGAGGAGGAGGTATGTTTTGATTATTACGTTATAGGATTTAAAGTTTGTTTTTGTTGTTAGTGTAAGGGGATTGGTGTAAATTGTAAATGCAATTACCGACTGTTTGTATATGCGTTTTGGGTAGTATCTGTAACTTCATGGAAATAAAGTTAAGGATTGGAAATTACAGTATAGGTATATTTGATGGATGTTTTGGTAGGGGTAGATCCTGTTCTTAATGGAGGAGTATTGGAAATAAAGGAAATCCTGGGATTTGGTAATAATAGGAATTATGTGCGTACACACACGTGCGACGGGAGAGTGTAGTCATTCATGTAAGCTGTCAACTTATTGTTAGAGCTACGCAGAATTTGTGACGCGCTGGTAGGAAGGCAAGGTGTTTATTAAATAAAAAGGAAAATTGGAGGAAAGTTTTTTGCCGGATAGCTGTTAGTGCCTGAATATATTAGGAGGTGCAGGGTTGGGTGTGGGCTATAGCGTCTGAGGATGTGTGGGATAGGGCTGGTGGGATTTCGGTTAGCGGGCAGGGTTGGGACGGGGAAAGTCAAACGTGAAGTGGCTCTGCATTGTCTGTAGTGTCAACTGAGTGTAAGTATTTAAGATTCAGAGCCAAGCCGACAGTGCTCAATCAGACACTGCCTCCAATATGCCAATCGTATCTAGACATGAATGAGATTGAGTAAAACTAGGAGAATTTTATGATGGGTTTGTGCTGGTGTCATCGTAATCCGAATGGAGGTTGATTTTTCACATTAGCATGGGTCCCACATCACACTCGCAGCTTTCTTTGCCTGCCTCTTCTTTCCCTTCAGCGCGCCCACGAACGCTCTCCGATTATATTTCATTGAAATTAAGGAGTGACAAGCCTTGCTGATCGGCAGAGAAAGGAAGAAAAAGTTTTTCCGAATTCCAAATAAAACTCTCGTCTGCCGAAAAATCCGAACAGCGTATTTACTCTAGGCTAGGCTTGATTGCTACGATGTATCCACGGAAACCTGCATATTTTTCAGAGAAGTGCAAAGAAGTGTAAAAGCAATTAAGTGGGGCATTGTTTACCCACAGTACGCCACATTCCATGCAGAATACGAAGGACACTGGTTGGTATTCATGTGCTAAATCCTCACTCGCATTCTCAATTCTCTCTATCCTCCGTATAGCCATCGTATCCTCGCTCCACACTTTATTTCACTCCTGCCTCTACAAATACCATTTCTCGCTCCGCTTTCACTCTCCACCTTTACTCAGAAGAAAGTTACTCGTGTCTCCTCTCTTTTATCCAACTACTCTATACACTCACACTCTCCATTTACTATTGTCTTGGATCCACTGTGTACAGTCATCACATCACATCACCGGCCACCTTATTCCACTTCCCTGACTCTGACTTTCTCTCATTGTTTCTTATTGGCAGGCACCAGCTTTGCATTCTACCCCTAACTGCAACCCTCCTCCACTCTTCCTCACTAAAACTCCATACGGACACACACCGCCACAGTCTCTCCTTACTATTTACCTAATACCGAAATCAACTCACTCTATAGCTTCTCACATAAACTACTATCATCATCGCAAATATAACTGTTATTCCCTGATACAACTTTCACAAAGGGGAAACCCATCTAAATACCCCTCTTAAGATTCTACATACCCTATAGTAAATGTGTGCATCTACTCTACTGTCTTGTCTGCAGTCTGACTGTAAGACTTACATGAAAAAAAGGATTCTATTTACGTGAAACTCCTCGAAATGTTTAGCAACGCCTCAACAGTCTTGTGGATTTCTCGATCTGACGCTTCTTCCCTTATCCACACATTCATTTCATTGCGTCCGGTCTGTCCAAGGTATAGCAGAGCGTATTGTAGGTTGCCATCCGGAAGATTCCTATAGAGATATATGCATGCTGGATGTGTGGAGGTAGAGATAGGAAAGTCTGGACAAAGAGGAATGCGGCAGTGCTCTTCTTTTCTCCGCTATGTACACAGTGGCTTCCCAAGTAGCACATAGGTAAAGTTTGAGTTTACAGTTTTGACTCGCATTCGGATCGGACTGGTGAACATTAGTGGAGTCTGACAGCGGATGTGTTTGTAGCGACGGTTGTTGGCGGCGGTGTTGGCCCAAGTGGTCCAGTTGGAGGTAGCCCAGCCCAGGAGTCTCCGACACAGCAAGTCAAGTCAAAGTTGACCTTCGAGACGCTCCTCCTCGCATTCTCCGTTTGTTTTAGCCTTCGCTCTCTAACGGAGTGGATCCACTCTCAATCCAACTACATGCACACAACTCCTTCGCTCTCTCCTATTTGTTGTACTCGCTGTGTACCAGTCGCTCACACCACTTCTCGCTTACCTCACTTCAGATGCTCCCTAAATATCTCACTCGCTTATAAATACTTTTCCACAATCTAGTGTAAGTATACTAGGTGTTCCAGCATGTATTGTTTCTCTACCTGGGCTAAATATTTGTACATATTGAGTAATTGTGTTTGCACTGTGTGTCTCTTCTTTGGACTTATGTACGATTAGGGAGGCGATTTTGTATTATTATTTTGGTGGTATGGTGGTTGGTTTTATGCTGTAGAATTGGGAAGAAGTGAAGAGGAAAAGTAAAATAAATTGAGGGAGTAACTTGAGTTGGTTTGGTAGACGCTTTCGGTTGGTGTTTTGTATAGTGGAGCTAGGATGTATTTATTATATGCAATGAAATGCAAAGGGTGCTTTTCCTTTGACATACCGTGTTGCTTGGGTATAGAAAGGGCTCTGTAGCCCAGTGTGGTATGGATGGGAGAAATGCTTGTGATTGAGCTATATTCATTTTGATTAGACCTCGACTTGATTCATTACAGCCGACTAATTATGTTAGTACATATTACCGACCTGTTTCCATTCAGTATAAACAGCCAATTAGCGGGATTGCGAATAATTTTCATTTCATTGTTTGCTGAAAAATGATACAAGGGCAATATGCCAATCTATAGGAGAATATGTTCCCTGAGCTGCATTTAGTAGCGTGTAGCAACATTATTGGTTTAGTTGGCATGGGAGAGAGTTTCAATTCGTTGATCTATGTATCTTCATGTACACAATTACTTTAGCGCTCCCTGCACTCTCCACCGACACTCGTGTATGAATATATGTATGTATTTATGTAATATCTGGATGACTGAGGATAAACTGACGGACGCTATCACGTTACTAAACATTATAGGAAGTAAAATCGTGTGAATGTAGTTTCTATCGCTAACCTGTGTCCCGACTCCAGTAGCAGCAAATGGAACTGGCAATGCAGGAGCAGAAATGAGAGAAAGAGAAGCTCCGTCGACTCCGAATGTGTGTACAACTAAACTACAGAACTGTCTAGCGACTGATACGGTATAGTAAATAATATAGAGCCCAGGCAGTCTATAGAAGTTTGAACAAACGTATTATTAGCAATAATAATAATAGTTGGAGGCAGGGTGGTGTATGTGCCAAGCGAAGCAATTAATTAGCACGATAGCGAAAAGGAGCAATATTAGTTGGTGACGCTGGCCTGGTCTGGCCAAGGTGCAAGCTAATGGGAAACAGCAAATGAGTCTTTCTCTCTTCTTTGGTCACATCACATCCTATGAAATCATATTAGTTATTAGTTGACACAACACACACATACACACACCCCTGCACCAGCCCTAACTACTTGGCAAACATTCCCACTACCTGTTTGTTGGCAATCGCTTAATTGCTTGCTTGCGCCTTCTCTCTAAAATTTCATATAGCTCTATTACACTCTCTAACCATAAATACACATATACAAAGTGTTCTGTCTCTATCCACGCAAGTATCGTATGTTATGCTGTGTACTTCTCTGCACGGAATATCTCTCTACTTGTAATAACATTCTATTTGCCTCTGTTCTGCCTACCGCCCGCTAATAGGGACTACATGTGCTGGCTATGCAGACGAAAAATACTTTTCGGTCTTTAGAATGATCATTGTTCTGGATGTGGCTGGTTTGGTTTGGTTGGTGATGTGATGTGATGGCGACTCTCAGTCACGGCGTCAATTGCTATCAACTATAATAGCCTCTATTTTCCTTTGTGTACGAGCGATCCTTCCCTTACCACTGTTATGCTCCCTGCCACACACATTACTTCACATTGTGGCCTCTACAATCGTTCTTCCGTCATACAAAGTAGTCGTGTCGCTTCTTCTGCATTTTCACACACTAATATAATCTAAAGCTGTCCTATAGGGAAAACAATCCCACCACATAATACGTTTCGGCATACATACATACACTTTCTATGCATTTGTACTGACGAACACAGTGGAATAGTACCAGAGTGCAATACTTTTATAAGGAAAAGTCGATCTAAAAGAAAACTAGAAAGTTTGTGATCTGAATAGCATCTTTTGCAATGCTGACTTTTCCTCACGAAACTATATGTGTGTCCCTTACGGAGGGTGGTTTGGCTAGTAGGTTTGGTTGTGCTTACTTATTGTTAGCTGGTTACATAACATAATGCAGGAAAAGCGCACCTTGGATATAGAAACAGAGAAACAGTACAAAAAGTAACATGGGATGTTGAGTGTCTGAGTCCCAAAAGTCAACTCCCCAGCCCGTATTTTTAAAATGGACATATGGACATGCACAAAAGGACAAGTCTTTTCTGTGACAGAGAAAAGAATCCGTAGGAATGTAATGTGTGTCTGTATTTGGTTGGAGACCCTTTGAAAAACAACCGTTGTCTTCATTCATCAGGATTTCTCTTATCTGGTGTCAGGAGAAAGGAAAATGAGAGGACGAGTGAAAGTGCTTTTCTGGCTTAGCCGCTGGCTTGATAATTTGGTCGTTAGGATTTAGAAGGGCGTTGTTGTGTAAAAGTGTACGCGTCAATGTATTTGCAGCTTAGGATATACATTCAGTGTAACGCCCTTTGCTTGTATGATATCGCACCCATCGACATTTTTCCTTCTCTCCGAAATGGGCTCAAGTGGTCCAGCGAGAAATGCATGTCGAGATAAGGTCCGCGTGTCGAGATTAATGAAGAATGTCTCGAAGCGATTCCCCCTTTCAAATGGCCATACAGACGTTAATAGGTATTAATCAAATGAGACTTCTTCCACCAACACTCACTGACCCAACAGCCGTCCCTCCACTTCCTTCACACTTACGCCATTGTCCCTTCGCTGTAAACACGCCGTGGTCACTGCACAGAGGCACAGACCCCATGAATATAGTTAGGCTCGCTCCTAAGCACAGGAACTTAATTTTTTTTCAGTATAATCACACATTTAATCGCAATTTCGGTGTTCCCACCTAGCGACCTTGTTTTGTTCCATTTGTCCCTCTGATTATGATGACACGGTTGGCTCCTGTCTCTACCAGGCCACAAACATGCATTAAATAATGTAGATATACAGTCATCCAGCCCAATCCACACTCAGGTACCTCTGTATCATTATAATAATGAAAAGCAGTGTGTTTGCATGTTACACTTTATAATAATGAATTAAGGTAGTGGTATGGTAGCGCTTAGGTTTGTACAGTGGTCATACGGAGGAAAGAAGGATATGGTTAGACAGTTCCGTGTGCTAATGTATTTTTTGCTATTGCGCTAGTTTTGTTGGTTTTGGTTAAGTCAGAGGCGCATAGGAGTTCTAAGTAATATTGCGTGTATCAGGAGGAAGCGTTTTGTTTTTGTGTGGCAAGTTGGGAAAAAATTAGCTAGTCAATAGTTGTTTCAACTATAGGGCATACATAATATCTTATCTACTTTATTCACCTGAGCACAAGGAAGCAAGGGGCTGGTGCAACCTGGTACGTCCTCAGTTCTCACCTCAAAAATTACTTTGCTAAGGGTTTTAATCGAGCCACTTTGCCGTAATGTGAGCTTTGACTTGTGTCGAGTCGGCTGGGATCCACAAATGTTAAGTATAGACTTAACTTACGTGTCTCTACTTCATGCTTCCCAGAAACACTCACTTTTCCTTTCTTTCTCCTGATATCGTATCACTGTCAGCTTTCACTCTTTATGCTCCCTCGGCTTAGCGTATATCTACTGCTGATTAGAAGTTACTAAGTTAGTAGTCCATGGATCTCTGCAGTATAAACTGTTATTGTTGGGCATAATGTACAGATATTATATTCCCACTATAATGTTCGTAGAGACAATGAGTAAATGAGGGGAAACTCTTCTGTATGTGCTATTATGTTGTACTCTTGTGTCTTTCTCCTCGTCAGACAGATTGGTGGCTATAAGACAGACGAACTAATCTTTAGTAAAAGTAAAGTGTAGAGACTGGAAGGAAACGCTCCATAGGATAGTGAGAGACAGGGGCACATAGGAATAAGAAGGTAGAATTTAATGTAATGTGCTAATAGTTAGTTTAGTTAGTTAGTTGGCTAACGGTGCTATGGCTGTGAGTGAGGTTATGTTTTAAAGGCACATAGGTTGCTGATATGATAGTAGATGAGCGGATGTAGATCCAGTCTTCTTCAAGTTGGGAGCCGGAGTCCTTGATGGATTCCACCGCTAATGACAGACTTGTTATAATGATTCTTCCTGAATGACACTAGTGGGAAATGCTAGTACACTTTAGATAATTTCTTAAGAATTCCACTTTTCCTGGATCCAATAAAATAATTTACTACTACTGCCGCTCATCTTATCTCCCTTCTTTCCAACTGCCTCGAGCCACGCATTATGTCTGTCTCAGCCTTTATGACCTGACATTTGTTCAAAAACCTGGTCAAGGAATGCTTCAAAACCATTGTTGCGAGCTCCTTTCCCCAGCACACTTTCTCCATTCTTACAACTCTGATCTCCTCGATATTCTCTCTTTGTGCACAAGAAACTCTTTCCTCCTCCGCTACACTCACACTCACCCACTCACACACTACTACCAATTACAAATAGTCACTTCAACCAAACCCTGCCTCGTATAAATACATGTACCTGTATGTATCTCTTAATGCACACCAAACTTATTCCTTAGGCTTCACAGTAAAAAGTCTCCACGAGGTTTTACGACAAAACTTTCTATATTTTCTCATTATATTAATCTCCCGAATGTGTACAAAATATACTCCAGGCATATTATAAATATTTATATATACAGACCCACATTTATATATATAGGTATACGTAATTTAATGCTTACAGAAGCATCAGTATAAAACCATTTCCTTTTATGATTTGTAACTTTATATTTACCTCCTTATTTATTTTTTTTGTCCTGTGACTTTTAATGGTGTATAAAAGTTTATAAAAATCGCTTAAATAACTTGGAAAACGGGAATAACATTTAACATAGGATTTCTGTAGCGATCTGAAATTATGCTTACAAATATATCACTATTTTTATCATTTTAGTTCTTATTAGATGGTGTACTAGCATAATTATTGCAGTAAATATCATTGTAATGAAACATTAGGTTTTGGTAATTGAAAATGAAGTAAATATAAAGGGAAGAGAATGTAGCATTATTGGAGACATTCATTATTTGCGTTAGGGCGACTGTGTAGTATCTACTTAAGCTGTGTGATTTGGAAGATGTTTATTTTAGAGATAGTGCGTATTGGGTGCGTGACTGAATGCGTAAATGAGTGTTGGCGAGGGCCGTGGCGATGATAAAGAGAGTGGTTATTAGGTGGTGATGAAACGGGAAGGGAGAAGTTGGGTTGAGATTTAAAAATGAGCGTAATGTATGTATATTATGTGATTTGAGAGAAAGTGCCGTGAGTTGGTGAGTGATAGTGGGTTTGGGTTGGAGATGGACAGAGGGATTGACAGTGGTGTGGGATGATAGATGTGTGTGGAAATGAGGGAGTTGGTTTGGCTGTTATGTAGTTGCTAATAATAATATATTGGTGACGAGTGTAATGGTATGGCTGTGTATTGGCTTGGAGTGTAGTTGAGCGATGCCAGGATGTTGGAAGAGAGTACAAGAGCCCGAAGACTTGAGCGTATGAAGGGAATTGCTGAGTTTTACTTAAATGCTGAGTGTGCATGACTAGAGCCAAATGGCCTACAATCTAATGTGCTCTGCTCGGCAGCCAGTGTCCTCCCCAGCCAGCGAGATTGTTTTGCACAAAGACTTTTTAGAGTTAGAATCGTCCGGAAAGAACATTAAAAACTGCTGGCCACTGACAACGCTTCCCTAAAAATATACATGAATGCATTTGGACATCTGTCGCACTCGACCATTTTTTACTCAATGACCGGGACAGCCGGCGTGAGTGAAAATTGCAACTATTCGGAAGAGGTCCCTCCCCATGATTTACTTGATTTCAGACACAGTTCCATGCTAATTCCCTTATCAACAGAAACGCTCTTGTCGAGCCGGCGATAGCTCCTATTGATGCATGCACCTCGTCCTCAGCCAATTTTACCAATGGCTCATAATTTAGCATTTCATGTCCAGAGAGTGACTGAGGCCACTGGACATAGCAGCGCAAAGCCCATCCACAAATTCACTTCATTTCTTTCCAAGTTCTCTTGCTCTATATCTCAGTACATCCTCCTTGCAAATGAACAGTCCATATTCTGTTAGGCTAACTCAGCATCAGTCTTATTATTATGTTTAATGTCCCACTAGCAAGTAGCCTGCACTGCTATTCGACTTGTTATGCCTATACAGTGGGGTCTTGCATTCTCTTGTCTAACCCGTCGCCGATATTACATGTAACGAGGCTGACGACAGAGTGTGCTTATAACTGAGTGACATCAAATGAAATGGGGACTAACTACATCATGGAGATAGCTGAGCCTGCAGCAGGTCTGAAGGTGAGTTCACAGCTCAGGCATTTCGCCTACCATCACATAACACATATGTTTATGGGAGAGCAGTGCTTTTGGAGGGATTCCTTCCCAGACACAGTCGCATAGGTGCTGCAGGATGCTCTGAGCAAAGTCCATTGATCAGTAAGCAATCCATATAGGTAAATGCTAATATTGGTGAGTATTTCATGCGTGGCTGCTGTTTCGGTGACGGCTGATTTTCTTTAGAGTCAGTGGAAAAAGGGGACGGCCGTTACCCTATCGGCTCCAACTCCATAAATCTTGCGTCAATGTCCGTAAAGATAGCACCTTGGCCAAATGGGGGACACCACGTTTGGATTATGCAGGCGAACGGAAAAAGAATACTATCCGCTTTCGCCATTGACAACAGTCGAGTCACAGAGGCACAAGAAGCGCAAACCAAACCAGAACAGACCAGGGCATCTGATTCAAAAAGGATGAGATAGTAGATTATTACTATTGGTCCGTGTTGAAACCGAAGAGAAAAATGGAAGATGGATATCGAGGAAATTGCTTTTATTTCACCGCATCAGTTTCATCCCTTGGTTCTCTCACTTCCTCCGTGCATACTTACTCTCTCGCTATAACACAGGACAATGCTTCCCAACACAGAGGCGACTCCCTCTTGGCCACCAAATTCCCTTCCATTAAACATAAGCCCAGCTTGGCATTCTCTAATACATTGTTTAGAACTGTCACTCACCTCGAACTATCGATAGCTCACTGCCGAAATACAACAGTCTCCACCAGAGTCATTACAATTGCTTCTTTTATTTTCAAAATAAAAATAGGTACATACATGGGGACACTTGAAGAAAAATTGAGGCCTCAAAAAACCATTCTTACAAATGCACTGGTTGTCTTTCCCTACAACTCTGGTACAGATCCCCCAACTTTGGATTGTTGACTTTTCCACATATGCTTGGTATACGAGACATGCTATGCTATACTAGTAACATATGACTTTATGCGTGTGTCCATCTTTCTCGTCTGCTTAGAGCCATTTCTTTCCAAGTTGAGTTTTCTTGTCCAGTCCTGAAATTCAGCATCAGAGATAACCATGTCATCTCTTTTTCTCATATGACAGGGAATAGACACAGTGGTTCTGTATCTATCCCAAGATAAATAGATGAGAGATCTACTCAACCATGATATGCATAGATCCTCCCCCAGTAAATATACCTACAATGTACTACAGTACACACAGTTGAAGGTTTTCTTAGAAAACTAATATTTATATATTCTGTTTCTATTTTATAAGAGAACACAAAGAAATGGAGTTCTGCCATATAAAGAGTATCAATCCGCCTATACAATTGTGCCAGCGCTGCCAAACAAATTTTGCAACGTTCTCAGCACGAAACATTCAGATTCTCGGTTGAAGAACTATCTGCCACTTTTTACTCACCCTTCAGCTCCTCTTGCAAACATCAATTCACAACTGTCTCTTGACTTCTTGCCATGGAAGAGATTTTCACACCCTTGATGTAGTGGTCCATCTTTATCCTTTTCCAAGGAAATACTTATATAATGCATGAATCCAATCCAAAGAAAGACAAGAAAAGCATGTAAACTCTAAGCGTCGTATATCGGTGCATTATACACATATTCCGTCCACTGTATACGTTTGCATTGTAATGATGATATGGTAATGGTGGTAATTAACATATACGTGGGCACTATACATTTAAATTATATAAAAGAACACAGTATTGTAAGGCAATACATCTGATATGGATGGTAACTACAACTGAGATTTAGTTGAGGGAGAAGGTAGAATGTTTTGTTGGTGAGAAGAGTGAGTTTGTGATGCCATGGGACAGTTAAGCGTGGGAAGAAAGTTGACGGTGATTGTTATGTGTAATAGTTGCGGAGGAAGTGGAATTGTGCGGCAGATGAGGAAAAACGTAAGGAAGGGGCAGGGAGCTGCCGTTGTAATTAGTTGGAGGAGCTCGAGGCAGGAGGCAAACGAAGTCAGTCGAGTCAGATTCAGTTCCTCTGTTTTTGTATTTGCAGGGAGAGCGGAGCGGAGTATCTCCTGTGTGTGTTTGTCCTTATCGTTAGTATGTATAAATGTATACGCGTAGTTTTTTCGGTAGTTTGGCTGGTGGATGGTGGAAGTAGGATGCACGGCGACGAATGTAATTTTGGTCGTCGGATTGCATTAAGAATGGAGGGCGAGAAGGAATAGAGGAGAACTCGAACTCTTGCCCAACCAAAGTGGAGAATGGAGTGAGAGAAAGAAGGCAGCGAGTCTATGTGAGAAAGTTGAAGGGAGCGTTTGAATTTTAAATAAAAGCAGTAGAGAAAAAGAGGTAGGAATGGCATCACATTTTCGTGATTATTGAGTCCTTTTAACATGCACAAATGAGCTTCGTGCAACTTTTATTTGAATTACACTCTCGGGATCGTTTCCCGTTGCTTTTTCGCCGCTTATCTCATCCATGAAATCTTCTTGTAGTGCCTCCGAATTAAGTTGATAA
Organism: Yoshiicerus persimilis; assembly: GCA_020352615.2. NCBI lineage: Eukaryota > Metazoa > Arthropoda > Collembola > Entomobryomorpha > Tomoceridae > Yoshiicerus > Yoshiicerus persimilis. The sequence goes on from CM060170.1 coordinate 17,049,430, forward strand.
GCACTTTTCTCAATTTGCAATCCACGTCTGCATTCCAGAACTCTCTACTGCCAGCATATGTCATATCTCCTTCCAGCTCCACTTCTCCACTTCATTCGCAGTCGACTCAGTCTCCCTGCCTTCCCCCGACAAGGCCACAGTTCGCTATAAGCCAATGAAGCCCACACTCTAAAATCATAACAGTTGCATTGTATTGTCACTCGTCAAGCAATAGCGTCTCCTTAGGCCATTCTCAACAATTACTCAGACTTAAAACACCCAGATAGGTCGCTACCCACGACATAATATACAAATACTTACGAACATCAAACTACTACCGTATTAATAAAGTAGTTATCTTCACTCTCAATGTACTTGCTATTAAAACTATATAAATATGTTATTGTACCGTTTGTAGTAGATATAAGCAACTTCTTTGATATCTGCCCTGTGTGCGAACTCAGACTGCATTACAATTTACGACCCACTGCTAAGTATACATGTACTGAATGGGTGTAATAATATGTGTTACTTTTTACTTCAATGCCTTTTCTTTCGTTCTATGTAATACTGACACTCTAATATTATATGAATACAAAACTATAAACTTAATTTCAGGAGTGAACTAATTTCAGTACATAATTCTATATCAAACACATACGCAGTGATGAATACAAAATATTCTTAACTACTGAAAGTACAAAAGTCATTTCCTGTGTTCAGAGTGCTAATCTACAGATACATTGCCACATTTACTATATGAAATGTAGTGTACAGAAGTGTGAAGATACTACGGTTGTGTTTTCTCTCCATCTCCCGAAACACTTAAAATGCTCTTCCACCATGTCTTATCTCACTTTTGCATATATTTCTTGTCAAAAGTGAGAAACAGAGGATGAGGAATCTTTGTATTGTTTTTTCCATTGATTTCTACTAAACCTATCTCAGTTTACATTGTTTTGTATAACTGGTTCTTCATCTTTCTCTAAATTCTATTACTTAAAATTAAAATGTGGTGCTTATGAGTTTATTACATATAGCAATGCATCTATTAAGTTATTTTTCAGTTACCTTGTTGAGAAAGTGTAGAGAAAGTGAGGCTGCCAAGAAAAAGCAAGCTACTTTACTACAGTGTTTGTATTTACGTCCACACTTGAGATTTATTGTTTTATGCTAGTAGTAGTACAGATAGTAGAACCTCGTGAGAAGAATAAGCCGAGCCAAGCTAAGAAGGAGGGCAAACGGTATAATTCAAGATTTTTCATTGTGTACGAGAAATGATTTCGTCGTCGCTTTACAAGGAATGAGCAGTGAGGGTAGGAAAGACCCGTTAGTTAACTGATAGGAAAAGTTAGAGGAAAGCTAGAAAAAGTGGAGTAGTCTCCGTGGAGCCAATTAGATGACTTTATGTGTAGAATTATACTACAGCAGGTAAGTATAAGACTTTCTACACTGTATTATGTACTGTTGGGATGAGAGTTGCCGAAATATATAAAACTATCACTGCTTATTCTATATTACAATCATATAATAAATGACCGTAAACAATATACCAATAGTATTGTTAATCAAGTAGTGATTATGTGTTTTCCATGTTACATAAGTGTACTATTCTATAAGAAATACTCTTAGTGTAATTTAGAGTGAATTCGCGTTTGTTGCTCAGTTGGTGAGACTATCTAGGAGTAAGGCAGTACCTAAATATTTAGGTAACGGCGGAAGACTCATCACTACGGGAAGAGTGTACATGGACACGGGGAGAGTGGAACGACAGTGTTAGGAGAGGTTTGGAGGTTAGTTGAGTCGAGAGCGGAGAAAAGTGAGGGAGAGGCGCGGTTGTGAGATAGTTGGGATGAGAGAGCGAGTGGAAAGAGAAATACTGCTACATGAAGTTTATGGGGAAGAAGCATCACCTTATCTGTGAGTTGGCCGAGAATCTTTGCCCCAAGCTGGTAATTATGCACGCGTGGTTGAGCTTCCTTAGAACTGGTACTTTATTTTTCACACTCGACTCTTTTTCGTTCTGCAACGCCTATTATGGTCGGCATCCAGTTGGGAAGTTCCGTGGTCACAGTCACAAATTGTGACCTGAGAAGTGAGCGTGATTGCGGTGGCTTTTTCCTTCCAAACTCATCACTCGGCCTCCATTATACTACAATGAGCCAAAACAAAGTCAAAGCTCCGACTCCAATGAAATCCGATCTGTTATTCACTTCTATTTAATAGATAAAGACCATTACTAAGCTAGGAGCAGTGTGGACAATGAGAGAAAGAATCTGGCATAATAGACCCGGGTATAACTATAGAGGTTTCGTACGGCGTGATTCCTGAGTGGCGCTATGTCCACGTGCGATATGAGTCTCTCGAGTTGAGATATAATGAAGTCGCAGTTCACTTAGAGTTATAAGTAGGTGCTGCTGGGGAAGGTGGAAGTTTTGAGGAGAGATTATATTTAGTTAGTGGAGAGTGAGAACTGTGGAGTGCACATTTCCTATCAACGACTTTCCACCTAATTTCTCGATCTCGATTATTGTTTTCTGTGATGACTTCTCAATAGTTGGTTTGTGATGCCATTATCTAGGGACGCTGTCTTACATCGATTGTCATGAATAGCAATGGCAGGTTATCGTTGGTTGTTGTTGATGATTTGTGGGAAGCGGAAGCCGATGTGGGAGGAATCCATTAGTCGCTTCACTAAATGCAGAAAAAAGCTTAGCCAGGAACGGGAGTTTCGTCCCACCGTGAATGATTTCACTTTTCGCTCACTCCTTCCCTTACAGTCCATGTATTTCAGTGAATTCCGAGTGAATTTTAGTGGCGAAGCTCAGAGTCACTTTAGTTTCTCTGTTTTGGACTACAGATCTTTTATCAGTTAGCCGACTACTGGAAAATAAAGTGAAAAAGTAGTTTCTATCTGTATTCGTTCTCTACTGTGGAAGGTGCTCGCTGGTCTTCACGATTTAGTGAAGAGTGCCACTTATGGTATACCCTGTAGTGGGTAGGAAGGGAAAACAAGGTACATACAAATAAAGACATAGTCCGTAAATGTAGTTGTATTATAGTGAAAACACTTTTAGTGCATTGGTAGCTGCAAGGAATGGAAAGACAAGAGTTTCTTCGTTTGGCGTCTGTGAAATGGTTTTGTGTAGTGTACATGGTGTATGTAATAGTTTTAGTGAGTGACTTTAGCGTGTGAAGGTATATTTGTTGCCGTATTGAGTAAGTAGTACAGAGAACGAGTCAATGTATCCTTCCATGTACTTCTGTCTTGGTATATTCTAATATATGGCTATATGTAGCGGCAGAGTTGACTGGTAGCTCATAACTTGCTCGGTTAGTGGATGAGAGCAAGGAAATGTCCATCGCTTCGCTTTCCGAGAGTGTAAAAGTTTTTCCGAAAAGTAAACGCCTGCCATGCCAAATAGCATAGGCAGTTGTTTGAATTATTGCAAGGAATGCTTTTGAAAGGGGGCATTTTGTCGGCGAGAAAAAATAAAAAAGAACAATCGTCTTCCTTAAGGTTCAATATACCTATTGCATAGATGGGAATCGAAGAAAAACTATCGGATGTGGGGTCTATCCTAGCATTATGGTGCAATTTTCCTATGAAAAACACTTTCCTCTAGATGTCCCCCCAGAAAAAGACAGGCTCCCAGCAAATTGTCCCGTCGCGTGTCTTTTTTCATCACTCATACTACACACTCACTTACGAATCACTATAGGCTACTTCTAGCATGGGAACACAATAGTCTACGCATCTCCCCATTCATCCACACACTAGACCTAAATGTTCCTCTCCACTCGGTGAACAATAAGTGAGCTCCGTAAGTAGCTGAGTTGGCCAACAAACCAAAGCAGAGAGGAAACAAACGGGATTTACGTTTTCTCCTCATGTTCACTCAAGGAATGGGAGATTTCACTTTAACTCTTCGAAACACTTCGTGCAATAGCGATGGGCACTACTACTTATTGGTCACTCACTCACTCTCCGTTTTTATTACTCTGCTTATGTCACCGTGGTGTATCACCGTTCTCGTATTATTATTTTTATTATTATACGACCAGCTATACTGCATTATTTGTACATAAACAAAGATAAATATCGTAAAGAGACATTTAGCGTGCACTCAATTGAAAACCGAATGTCTTTTTCATCGTTACTTTGTCTTATGTTGCTATTATCTATTGTACATTGCAGTACACTACATCTATCTACGCACTACCATACACCATAGAAAAGAGTTCTCTCCACAATAATTGTTTTTCTGCCTGTATGGTAAAGAAGCATTTGTTTGTCAATTCCTTTTTGTCTTGAGGGGGTGATTTCCTAATCGCCGGAGCATATTTGGTAGGTAGAAATAAAATATTTGTGTCAGTGTCATTGGAGATCCTCAGAGACAGTGGTCAAGTTAGTCCACGTTAAGGGGACAGTAAGAACCGGAATTTGGCAGCGGAACTGGGATCACGTGTGCTGTGAATTAGAAGCCGAAAGAATAAATTTGGTGGTATTTTTCGTCCCATCGGACGATGGTGATGGCCACTGTAAATTTCAACTTTAGCTATTTCTTTGGACTGTACGTGTGGGGATAGTGTTGTAATATATTTTCCATTGGGAAGAAAAGTGTGAAGTATAGTCCGTCGCAAAGGGAAACGTGGGGAGTCGTAAATCAGAACCTATGTTATTGCCATTTAGAAGGAGATGGATACTCTGACGACTGGGAATCGCATTCAAGGATTCAATATGCCATCGTAAAAATGGACTTTCGTGTGTGAAATTCAAGAGTCATCGACATTAACGAAAATGGAGTGTAGTACATTACGGCCGACTCTTCTTAAACCTCTTTTAGCCGAATATCAAGTGGGTCGCTATGTATGAGTGTCTCGAGGTACCTGACCGCCTTCCTCCATTCATTGCATTCCTCCGTATCTCCTTTCACTGCTTTCTCTCTCACCATTTTGTCCGCTGTCCGCCTGCACCCAGGCCTCTTCCCTGCATACTCTGCCACTCTAACTAATAGAGACACTTTCCACTTACCCCACAACCAAACACATTCTAACACATAACGCCCTGCCAGAAATATATTCCACACGGTCTTCTCCATCCAAATCTATCTAGCACCAATACCGTAAAAACACAAGTACTACACACTTTAAATAATATTTCCTTTCCCATTCACTATTTTTAATATTCCCACTACCTAAATACAGGGTAAAACATAAATGCTGCCATTGCAATACTGTTTAAATAAAATAGATCATATTATGGGTACTAGCATTGAAAGAATTAGGAATGTGGATTTTATTGGGGATTTTACGGTGTAGTAGGTCAGAACATGTGCATATATGTATTATGTACAATGTGTAGTGAGTGTAGTGTAAATAGAGTGATGGGAGCTCTAGTAAAGTTACACATACTTATTCTGGTTATTTGCCACAGTCGGCACTTCTGTGTCCAAGAGGCAATCTCTACTCCTAATCTCCCATCCACAGTGTATCGTGCCGTGTCCCTCTCTCTGAAATGTGTTCCGATTCCAGTAAAGTACGTCTGTACATCTTCAGATACATGCGACACATCTGAATCTCTGTCTGTCCAGCCGACATTCCCTCATCATTCATTCCCTCTTCCCTTCACTTCTCCAAGCCAACCACTACACCAGTCCACCAATGCTTACAGTCATAACAGAGCAAAACAATTTCATTCCGTAAGTCTTTTACAGACATTACGACATTACTCTAATACGCTATTTTACGTAAACGTAACGTACGACTGATAGCTAACACTGATATACAAGCTGAGAGAAACTATCAAATATGCAGTATCTTCACTTTCAGATATTCTACTTACCTTAAGCAATTTCAATTCAATGTGCCACTATTTGTAATACATACATACCTACACGAACACATTTTTCCCTGCCGTCACCATATTATATCCACTACATCTTCCTGTCTTGTACTCCAGTAATACTCCTTAGACATAAGTATTTATTATTTGAATTCCATTTTATTGCCCATATTTCCCTAACTAACCATAACTTGCACACTCTCCTTATGTATGACTTTATCTTGATTTAAATCCTCACCCGAGTTTAAGAATAAATAAAAAACGCATGCTCTGACAGTCTACACGAAGGGGAATGAAACTTGGAAAGTTTTGTAACAAATATCAGTTTTAAATTGATTGGCTATTATCAAATTTTAAAGAAACAAAAATTGGCCTTCCTTCTACAGCTAAAAGGTTTTTTCTTTTTTGCCAGGTAGTTAGACATGGGTTTTCATTATATATTGGGCTAGCATTAAGAATCATCACTAAATCAAACATCCGTACTAATTATATTGTCCAGTTATCCATGTAATGTAATTTAGTGTGCTACACATATATTTAGTAAGGCAGTATTTAGAGCGGGCGTAAATGGTTTTCGATAGAAGGATGAGGAAAAATGGTTTATAGAAAGAGAAAACAGTGTGGTTGGTTGAGAGAGCCGGTGGTTTGACAAGGTTCTGCCTTCTGAGCGCGACATGGTGGTGTTGGGTTGTGGGGCTGCCTACATATCGTGGACGAGACAGAGATGAAGACATTTTTGAGCATAAATAATCAGGGCGACAGGATGAATTCTGAAGAGGAGATTTGAGGTTAACGGGAAAGGTTGTGTGTTCCACGTTAATATGATATTGTAGTACAATCTAAGATGTAGGAGTTTCTTATACAAATTTTTCGTTGACACTTTTATTGTTCTTTGCAGTGACATTTAGGCTGTAGCCTTAACTCCCTTAGCTATTATAGCTATTACAGTCAGCTTCTGGGGTGACGCATGAAGATTACCAATAGTCATATCATCGTGACTGATGGGCTTTGCAAAGCCCATCAGTTCTTAGCAGCGTCACCTCTGTCTCCGTCACTTCAGCTCCGTTCGCTCTACCTACACGACGTTGCCCTCCTTTCTCCTCCGCAGCCGACACACGGTCTCCCCTGCGAGCCTCTCGTTCATGTGTGGCCTCCCTGGCCTCCACTGTGTGCTAAAGAGAGGCACCTCGCAGGACCTGGCTTCCCTTCCTTCTCGTCCCAATCCCACCATCTTCAAAGGAATATGATCTGTGATTCGTGCTCATTTTCTGTCTCTAGAGAGGCTATGATCTAATGGTGAGATCTTCAGGCCAAAACGTCCCTCGTGGGCCATCAGACGTTTCGAACTCTATCCTTTGGCTTGTTGCCGCTGACATGGGTAATAACGAACATGATAATTTTATCAACGGGAGACAATTCCCTCTTAGGCGCACTCTATTTTGTAGCATACTTATTAACAGAATCATTTCGGGAGATAAATACGTAACCTACATATTTGTGATGCTTTGGAACTTAATTATACGTTGGACCTTAAAGGTTAATCTGTATGATATTGCATTAGTAGTAAATATAAAAACATATTACGAAATGCACAGTGTATTTATTCGTAAGGCAAGATTCTTCTTGCTCTATATAATGCTGTAGTAGACTTTTGAGTATTTATGTAAATATCTTCCTATACTTATGCTGCTAGTTCTAAAACTGAAGATAAACCCCGTTAGTAACTACTCTGTTTAGGGGAAAATGCTCCGAGACATAAACAGATCGTACTTACCAACTTAACGATAAGACGGTTCGTTTCCTACGTGCTCAAAGCCTGGATATTTATTTACTTAAAATTGTAACTTTTTAAGCCATTCTTTAAAAGTTATATGTAAGCTGTAGTTCGGCTTTTAAAAACTATTGTTGAACGAAGAGCAGATTAAGAAATTGCAGTTGCGAATTCTATGAGAATATACGTCCATATGGAATAGGCACTATGATGGTAAGCATTGCCTACGCTACGTAGTGTAAAGATGAAGTAATCTGTTTACACAATGGAAATACACATAGAGCCAAACTGCTGATCGTTTTACTATAGTGTAATGTTGAAGTACACACAATAAAATATTGTTAGAAAGCGGAAAATTCTAGTCTTGTCCAATACGATGATCAGTTGTGATGTTGTGAGTGAGCATTGTAACATTAAGTACTTTGCATCTTCAAGTAAGTATAGGAAGTTAAGTTTCCAAGAGATACATAGATTTGACTATTTTACTAACGATAATCTGTGACGACTAGGCCGATGGCATTGTCCAATAACTTTTCAGTCCAATGGAGCAACTTTGTGTTTGTTCTTTTGCTGGCCACTTTAATTAATTGTATAATAAAAAACTTATTATAAGGAATCAGAAAATCCTTATAATAAAAGACACAAAGTTTGAACGGGTCAACTGACGAGCCCATGTCACTCTTTTAAATACTACTAATTTACACAGCCAATAAACCGTAGGTCGAACGTTACTTAATAATACATTAGCCTTTTTTTAGTTTTAGATTTCTTTGAATGAGAGAAGTAACATGAAGAGTAGCCTGAAGAAAGTGGCTGATGGAGGACCTGAGCAGTGACGTATAGTTTTGATGTTAGGTATGAGTATTTGTATGTGGAGATATGATGAGCTTGTTATTGGAATGATAGTTTGAGCATTAGTGGAGACTAATACTAGAAGTATTGGTGGTAGTAGAAAGGGGATTGTGAAGTGTATGTTAATATTACAAGTGTCCTTGTCATAGAGGATGACTCTTGGAGGAAAGTGGATGAGAAGTGCTTTATATGTATGTACATAATATTAGGATGAGACGTCGTGGGTAATTCTGTATGTTTATAGTATTGTGTGTGGGAATATAGGGTGGACTACTTCTTAGTTATGTAGTGTGTTGTATCTCGGGTGTACATGTTGGTAGTTGGTAGAGACAGTTGGAGTGAGCAGTCGGAGAGAGTCTACATATTTATAGGTACGGTTAGTGAGAATAAAAAGGTCTTAGGGTATAAATGTGTGGGGAAAGTGGAATAGTTGTGCGATGATGATGATGCCAAAGTCGTCTGAGTGTTGGAATTATGTGTTTGTATGTGTTATGGAATAGTGTGGGATGATGCATCATGTGAGAATGGTTGTTTTCATGCCAAAGTTTTGAGTCGTCATAATACTGCGAATGATACAGTGTACGAGTGCATTATATGGCACAGAGGTTGTTTGTCTCTTTTACGACGAGGCGAATTCGGTGGTGTGGCTGGAGCGGGTCGGGCGGCGGGAGCGTGTAGTGCCCGTTGTTGAATTTACAATTGTGGCTTTTATAGAGCAATAACTCTGTTCGGAGTTTGAGAGTCGGGCGAAGTGAATTTGTGTACAAGTGAATGATGTCCAGGATGGGCGGGCTGAGTGAAAGGCCGGGTGAAAGTTGGCACACGAAATGGGAAGGTGCACGAGATATGATTGTTTAGTGGGTGTCGGAGATGATGAGGCGCTTTTATCGAGGTCCTGAATGCAGGTCGCGTTTTTATAACAATGTCTCATAGCATTTGGTCTGTGGGCAGGCAGGACGAAATGGGCCATCGTGAGCAAATATTTACTCGGTGTGTGCTTCTTGCATGGAGTTGTGGAGATGCTGCAATGAATGATAAGACGTTAAAATGCATTACTATGATGTCACATGAAATAAAAGCCATACACAGCGGAGCATTATGTGAAAAATATGGAAATAATATTGCTGCCGGCAAGCAAAACATCGCCCTGCATATGAAATATGTGATAAGGGATCTTCCTTTGAAAGGGATGAAACGGCGAAGCGAGTTTTTAAGTTGGCCCTCGCGTGCCCCGGTGAATACCAATGGCTTAGGTAGGAGCCTCCCGAGCTCCCCGGCCTCTCGCACTCGAATTAACGACGAAAACAAAGCGACCAGCCCACCACACTTGCTCTTTACGGCCTCAACATCACTTCTTTGCATACGCAACTTTCACCACCACCAGCCCACATTATCGTCATCCCACTCGCTATACGGCCACTCCGCCGATATCTATTGACAGTGCCAACACAAACCCTGCTCACACATAACTATACTCCTAATGCCACCACTTTCCTTAATAGACACTCCTTTGACTTCTCCACTCCTCGCATTAGTGGACGACTACACTTATTGCACTGCTCCTGATACACACTCGCCACTTAACCCAGCCTCTGACATTGCACTCATTTCCTCACATCCTCCGCACTCCGCCTCTCTCTCACACTTACATCCATATTTACAACACACACAACTCACATTCACTCACAACTCCTATATGAATACAAATCCCAGCCTCTTCCCAACATTCTTACTCCTCGACACAAATAATAACAATAAGGACATCCAATTTTCTTTTACGTCCATTTAAGTCTCCTACCTCACACCCAGGTTTTGTTTCTGTTTTTCCTCATTGCCTTCCAGTAAATAGTTATTGTACAGCTCCATTACATATACATAGCTTTTAAACTCCTCATTCCCTATTTGTTTGCTCAACTTCTTGGAATTCTACGTGTGTACTCTTCTAATATTACCTTATTGCACAACAGACATAAACGAATACTTACAGAACCTACTTTCTTCACTACATTTGCAATTTCGGTGAAGTTACGTTTCTATTGCTAACAATAAGTGAACAATGAATGAACTGATGTTGCCCTTAGAAAACTGTAAAACTAACCTAAGTATGCTTTATGTGAACATTTCACATCCATATATCTCATAACTAATGAAATAGTACAACATACTCGATTTGCTGGGAAACCAAGAAAGGAAAAATGTAAGTAGGTGGAAAGGGGCATATCATGACAGAGTCTGTACAGCACGGTAGTATTACATGCATGATGCACACTTATCTTTGGCAGTAGCTTCTTGTAAACTTTCTGCACAACCTTCTTTTCCCCTTAGACTTGCTCCCTGTGCATTGCCAGCTAATCTGACTTAATTACATCAGCATATTGCATGTCCAACCCTAGTCTTCCAATTGAAAAAAATTCAGAGGCGATTTATTGGATTTTGTACCTCCCAGATTCCATTCACGGAACATCAGTGAGCAACTCTCAATATTCCTTGCATCTCGTCTTTTCCCTTGTCCGTCTCGCTCACCACAAAATATTCTTGCATTTAATTCTACTCACTCGGCACACACTCGCTACACATAAATATATGCATACAAATCCACCATGTACATGCTACATATTATTATTAGACATACTGCACACTACCACTGTTGAATTGATTGTGGCTAGATACATACAGCACTCAGAATTTTTATCTTTCTCTCTTTCCTCTGACTATACAAGTCTTCCTATAGAATACAACACTTGCATTATTCTGCGAGTATCTCTCTCTCGGAACTTACTTAGCCCAGTCCACGGCGCTATAAGCCCTTGAATCATATTACATATATGTATGAAATGAATCTACTTTTTTCTTTCTCCTTTACGTGCCAGCGATCTGTGCACTACTTATATCACTTGACTTTTTGTCTGATACTCGTGAACTATTGCATTACTTTCCTCCGTTTTCCCTCTCCTTCTTGTTTTTAAACCTCTTTTCAAGAACATACTTCCAAACGTGATTCACTATCACTCTGCGCCTATACGAATAGGTATTTATAACTTATAACCCTTCAATAATAAAATCAGATATTTTCATCTGATTCTTGAAATTCCTCAGAGTTGTAGTCAATAAACTTTCTTCTTCCATTGTCTCACGTATATACAAAGTAAGCACTCACTTCTATATTTTTACCATGGGTTTCTCATTCCATTATTTCCTATAAAAGCAACATGCACACTAACTCCTATGTTAATGTGGCAGATAAACACGAAACCAAAATACCTCATAGTATATAAAAAAAGCATTATTTAGTAAAACAAATTGAACTATTTTTTATTCTTTTCCCTAAATCTTATTCTAAATCTAAATATTCTTTTTTGATTTGACATTTCAGGTAATCGAAATACATATTAGATTTATTTTAGTATTTACAATATCAATAGGATAATATGCAGAGTTATTTTGCTCCCGGTACTATTGTATAGGAGAACAGTAACAATAATCTTTAAAATGCCTTTTATGTATTGTGGTTTATTTCAATTTGTAGTTTGTGGTAAAAACGGTAAGGAGTATTTATCTGTATCATGCTGTCTTCGTTGTATAAATTTGTTATTAATGTTGCGTGAGAATGATTTTAGCGAATTTATAGTTATAGTGGCGATATTTGTATTTGTAAGATTTTTGCTAAATGAAAGAGGGGAAGTGTACGGCGAAGTGGTCAATCAATCGTAGTAAGAGAGCGGAGTAGTGGTGGAATATGGGAAACGCCTGATTACTTATTCATGGAAACATGTTTTCTTGTTGGTGGAAAATCTGCTTAAGAAAAGCGATATTCACTTCGAACACAGTTTGGTGAATGATTTAGTATGAGCTTAATTGACAGTGAATTATTGAATGAATAGCCATTGGCGAAATAATAGTTAAACATAAAACAGTGTTTGATTTGGAGTGATTTGGCTGGGTGTAGTGCCATTGCAGTGCATTGTTTATGTATTGATTGACTTTTCATTACAAGTTAGCTAGGAGCACGTCACGTAACGTCACTCACACTACAATCAACTATCTCTGTGCTCTGTTCACAAACTTTGCAAAACAACATGAACACAAAATACAAACATGTCTCAGGAATATTTTGCTTAAACAGCTCCAATTCCCGACTCTCGCGAGTTGCTCACATTTGTAAGAACAACCAAGAACAGATGTATTTTCCTGCTCGGCTTATATATGTACAGCAGTGGGCAATAGTTAATGGATATCAATGACTAGCTGTCGATGTAACTCTTGAAATGATTCTTGCATGCAAACATAATGTGTAGTTGTTGGTTCGTTGCTCACATCATGTCCAGACTGACTATCGCTCCTATCTTCACTATTTAATGCATGTACATCCATTAGACCCCGTTACATTTACCCACTTTATCATTTCATTCGCGTCCAAATTTAATCGACAATAATAAGGAACAAACAACATTTACACGATATCCACGTATACCTATACATGTGTATACGAGTACATTCCCTTCAACCCACATTATAGCACATATCTGTATTTACAATAAAGTAGTACCTATGTATTCAAAGTCGAACAGAGAAAGCAATCAAATTATCACACACAGTGCCAGTGTCTTGCCTTGGCCCCGCACACAACTCGCTATTTTCTCTACCAAATAACTGGTCTCAACCTTTTAGCACTGTAATGGAACTCACTATTTATATTGACTCGTGTGTTTGCATCACTATTAGAGCGTTATACATTCGTAAAACACATTTGTCCTAATATATGAAACATGGATTATAATTGTGTGTTATGTTATTGAATCTCCAACTCATGAAATCACAATCACAGTTACTCTAGCCTTGCATCTCAAAACATTTATGTACACGCACACACGCTCATTATCTAATTTACTAATACACCTCCGTATCATTAACATTGCTAAGTGAATTGTACTAGTATCACCTAATGGAAAAGCAGCATTATTGTCACACATCACAGTATCTACTATTTAATTAGTGCAACAAATAATTTGTGGTCTTCTAAAATCAGAATCGGATATACTTTACGGTTATTATTGATCTCCTTGTTCTCTGAAAATTGTAGTTTTGCCTTTGCATTGTCATTTAGAAAGCAGTGGCAGTTACGTTAGTGGTTTTGTAATTGTGTCTAGCACTCTACTAAAAGTTAGACAGAAATGAGTGCCAAAAGTGTAACAGTGGAGATTGTGACTGCACAGAATATTTGTAAATCCAAGATATTGTAGAACATGAAATTTCGAGTTTATATCTTTATTGCATTGATTAATGGTGCGACATGATGAAAAAGGTCGGATATTTGAAACAGAAAGTCTTTAAAGAAATCTGCATAGAATTAATTGAAATGGGAAGAGTGAGTACTAAAGTATTGGCGGCAGTGGAAAAAGAAAGAGTTTTTATTGTGGAGGAGAGAAAGGATTGAGGACGCGGAGTGGAGACAAACGCGAGTTTCCTCGGTTGTATTGTACATAATTCTGATAGTGAGGTGGGTACATGTAAGTCGGAGCGAGGAGGACGAGAATTACTATTGCCAGTTTTAAGAGGGTGAGATGATTGCATAGCGCACAGAAATTGAGCGGTGTGCTTGCCGACCCGACGGAGAGTTGGTGGTTATATTGCAGTGAGTTGGTTGGTGCACATCCCGTTGAGAAGTTTAAGTAGTAGCTTTTGTTAAAGAGAGTTCTGATCTGGCGATTACAAATTTATTGTATCAAGTTAGTTGAGCTAAGAAAACTTCAGCTACCTAGATTCCAGTTGTCACATCTAAATTGACTAGCAGATCAACTTGTCTTTACACTGTAATATATCGTAGTTTATAGAACAACGAGTTTTACAGTCGCTCTTCTGTTGTCTGATAAGAACAAAGTTTTGTACATTTCTTCCTCACTTCTGTTTCTCCATGTAGTCCACTTAATACCCGGCTACTCTCTCCATTTCACTCAAACAAACAAAAAACCAACGCCAGTTTCGTCTTGTCTGGAGTCTTATTGTTAACTCTACGGGATTTCCTCCAGCCAGACATCACTGTCTTCAATGTGTATTTATTGCAACCAAATCGGCATTTAATCATTTGGCTAGTCTCTTAAACAATGTTAAGCAGTGATTCCGCATTCCAACTCCAAAGTCTCCAACTTTATTGTGTACTACTTATCCAACTCTATCTAACGCAGATTTATCCCTATTTACTACAAAATACACAAAAAACAGTTTTCCTAATAATGTAATACTCAGAAGCCCGTTAGAAAATGTTAAAAAGTTACATATACACAGTGTGCTACATTTGCAGATAATTAAAACATATTGTACGGCTACACAATAAACGCCTATCATTTAATGTGTTCTGTGAAAGTGAAAAAAGTACTGCCCCTATTAATTCTGCAGTTTACATAAAATAACAAAATCATAAGTTGAATACATCTTGCTACGAAAACACGATAATGATTACATGTGTGTTTGGTTATTTATGTTTCAGACTCCCCCATTGGTGAAAGCATTGAAACAACGTCAAAAGGAATTGCAAAACGCCTCCGCGTTCGACGTAGCCAAGATGCGAGATGTGTCAAGTGGAAAAGATGGAAATATGAATACTAGCAACGGTCAAGTAGGAACTCCTTCACCCCCAATGTTGCCCAGCGGGGCTAATCAGTGCCTACCCATGTCCCATTCGTCTGTAGCATGCCACAATTCGGGAAATTCGCTCATTCTCGGTCCCAGCATTCATCAAGTTCAGCAACTCCTTCAACAACAACTGCTCACCCCCGCTCAGCTACAATCTCTCATGCAGCAGCAATCTATGCTCTTCCAACATCAAGTAAAATCCTTTTTCTAAATTAACTTCATAAACTATCTCAACTATTACAAATAATCCTTTCTTGCACAGTATTAATACATTTACTTCATAATTTCTGTTCAAAATGCTGCCTTTTTAAATTTATGTCGCATATTAATACATTTCGTTAGCTTTTCAATAAAATTATTGTTACGTTTTGTACAGTTAAATGTACATACCATGAATTAGTGATCTTTTCAAGTTCTCAAATACTTTAACTATGAATATGATATGATATCCGAAATACTACAGTTTAACTATTTATTATTTTTTTTACCGCGTGAGGGATGTTAAACGAGTTAGGTTATTTAACCCAATTTTAGTATAGTGTGAATGTAATCATGAGAAAATGAAAATTTATTTTGGTAAACCTACATTATGCATTCGAGTTCACAAAACTCGCCCTGAACATCAATCGTAGATGAAATTATGTTATTGATTATACAGGTTATGTGGAGTCTTTTAAAGTTTTACTAATGACGAGCTTATTATTGATTATTAATGCTCCTCAAAATTACTTTAATGTACAAATGTAACATTTGTTCCTTTTGTTTGGATTTGATTTGTAATAACTGTATAAATTAAACCTGAAATACGAGTAGGTGCACTCCTTTCTTTTGCCACTTTCTTTTGTTGCAATGCAGCTTAATTTCAGTGAAACAGTTTTAAAAATTCATAATTGTACGATTATTAAAATATTTTATTTAGCATCACCACCAACTTGCTGAAATCGGTAGAAAACAGCTTGAACAAGCCCTGCAAAACCTTCAGGAGCAATTGCAGGTCAGAATTATTGCGTAGTTTAGAGCTGAAAGTAGTTGTTGGTATTAAAGTTGCAATTGCATTGCAAGAACATAATATTTCGTAGAAAGGTAGCACATTGAAACGAGTAAGTTCCTTGGTTCCGTGTATGCTATATACACGGAGCATTATAAAATATTTTACTTAATGTGTTATACAGTTAAATGTACTTCAACAGTCACATATAATCCAAAGCGGTGATAAGAAAAAATCATCTGGTGCTCTCCAACAACTATCAGCGCAGCAACATCAGTTGATGCAACAAATAACCCTCACCCAACGACAATATTTACTTCAAGGAATGAATTTGCCCTCAATGGTCATGTCTGGAGGTAGTGGAGGTGAGTACAAGTTTTCTTTAACCGAATTGCAATGTAGTTACTAGCGGAATAAATGTCTGAGTAGCCTTATTAGCATATTCGGAGTGTGCATAGCGCAATATATCCGAAATCATTAGATCACCTGGAGAGTTAGTAAAAACTCATGAAGTTGTTTCAAATTTTGAACAAATCATAAGCAGACGTCAATTATAAAGCATTTACGCAGTAGAAGTTTAGAGGAGCGAAAAAACCATGGAACTTGCTCAGCTTTCCTATGGCGTATTGCAATTAAGTTTAAAATTAGAAACCATCTTTGTGGCCTACAACGGAATGATTTCTAACCTCTTTCTTTCAACTCTCGACTAGTGAAAATTGAGTTTCTCCTCAGCAATGCTGAAGGATGGTGCTCTGCCCCCATTAGTCAAAGCATCTCCACAGGATCAAAATTTTGTATTTCTTATTGCTAGTTACAGTCTTCGGAATTATTGCAATTCATGTCAACAGTCAAGAATGTTTTACTACGTTTTCCAATGCATAAGTTTTTGGCACTTTTTTCTTAAGAGCATCATATTTTTCCGATTAGCAATTTAAATTATGATTTTTCATTAAGTAGCACATTGCATACAAGGTACAGTAATTTAAATTGTAAGGAATACTTGCTTGAGTAGTACTTGAAGGAAATACTTGAGGAGAAGTTCTTAGAGAAAGGTGAAATATAATTTGCATAGGACTTATAGCTTTACCAGTAGAAAAGAGAATGCAATGGATTAATTATATGCAATTTTTAATTACCAGGGATGAACGCTCCGGAAGAACTGAGCAGTGGTTGGAAAGAAGGTCAAGAATCGTCAGTAAATCCCGGTCTACTCGATATACCTCATCAAAATGGGTCTAGTCCAAAAAATGGGCCCAATGGTATGTTCTTTTTACAGAGTTGAGTATACTATATGTCCTACTTGAGACATTTGGTGATTGTGACAAGAGGAACAATTTTTTCAGGTCTTTTCGCTGGAATGACAGGTCGACGAGAAAGTGTAAATGGAATGACTGTAGACAATGACAAAGGAGAGACAGTGGAAAAATCAATTAGTCAGCAACACCCGCTTTACGGACATGGGGTGTGCAAATGGCCGGGATGCGAATCCGTTTGCGACGACTTCTCCGCTTTTCTCAAGTAATGGGCTAATTCCTACCTCTAGCTTAAGGGGAAAGAAATTAGGGAAGGGATTCAGTAGGTGCTACGCCGCAGTCTGCCTTAAGTCATTGGGCCATGGATCACTCTTGATTCGGAGGGAACGAGTCTGGCTTGGT
Source organism: Yoshiicerus persimilis (assembly GCA_020352615.2). NCBI lineage: Eukaryota > Metazoa > Arthropoda > Collembola > Entomobryomorpha > Tomoceridae > Yoshiicerus > Yoshiicerus persimilis. The sequence goes on from CM060170.1 coordinate 17,067,150, forward strand.
TTTGCTTTGGGTTGTGTAATTGTATAGCTGGTGAGGTACGGAGAGTGTTATGCAGCAATACAGGCGATGCAATAATAGTTGGTTGTGGCGTAAGGGGTTTTACTCCTTCCTTATGTGTTTCATGGGTGATTAGAAAACGAATCTTTGTGGAAATATTGTAAGGAACACTTGATTCTGATTCAATGTCAGCTCTTAAGTCGGCAAGACAAAAAACTTTTCTAATTATTCTTCGATCGAATTTAATAGAATTTCCACCCGAGAAGTGATAAATATCCTCAATGCTATTCTGATTGACAGAGCATTAAGAGAATGCCGATTTATCCTTCAGCTCACACCAACCCCGATTTGGAGTGAATGGAGAATTCTTCAGAAAAAAGCTATTTCCACTTAAACACATATATAAACAGGGCGCCTATAGACCCGTATAAAGAACTCTCCATTCACACTCTTCACTAACACTTGTCTCCATTTATAAACCTCACTTTCATTGGGAAACCGCTGAGTGTCTATGGAAATCTAAAAGAGTGTTGAATATTCTCACTAAATTGCTTTTCTTGGAATTTTTCAGACATTTAAATACCGAGCATACGTTGGACGACCGCTCCACAGCACAAGCCAGAGTGCAAATGCAGGTTGTCTCTCAACTGGAACTACAATTAGCTAAGGAAAGAGATCGCCTCCAAGCTATGATGCAGCATCTGCATATGAACAAACAACAAAATCTCTCCGCTAATAACCCTGCTGGAAACAATCTCGCTCGCCCTGACTCTCCTAAAAGTACAACGCCAATAACTAATGACCATGTACGCGCCAATCATCTCTCTCCTTAATTTATCATCCATATCGCAGCATTTATCTTTTTCTAATTCTTTTCCACTTCTCCGCAGAAACAAAGTTGTCATGGTGTCCCGATTCCCACAAATGGTCCTAACCCCATGTGCGGCATCCCTCCGCCCAACCCTGGACCCGGAAACGCCCTAGCCCAAGCGAAACTAGCTCTTAACCCTAACTTGCTCCTACCTGGGCTCTCGCCATCTGGACTGGTGTCCGCCGCCGCTGCCGCCGTCGCCTCCGGGCGCAATCCAGCAATGCTGCAGCCACCCTCCCACAGTAACATGTCTGGGCCTATTCGTCGTCGTATCAGTGATAAAGCGTCGTTGCCACTCTCAGGAGGTAAAAACAACTCTGTCAATCCATTCCCATTCAGTACCACACTGGTTACTAGTACGCCCAGTCTGACTGGTGCTCTGCTGCGCGCTGGCCTTGTTGGGCGCTTGCATGTTTTCATACAGTGGCTAATCCTTAGACAAATGTGTGAGTGAGTTTACTTTACCTGTACGTAGTCCGTGTAACGTTACTCTCTGCGTTTCAGAATGTTACTGTTATTAATACCACTAAACTCGTTTTTAATTCTGTCCTATAGCAATCTCATTTCCGTAGTGCCTTCTTCAATAGTCAATGCATTGCAATTTATACTCTAATTAACCAATTTACCACTTCTAATCATTTACCATAAAATAACTCCGTTTTACATATAATTTGGAATGAGTTTGTATTTTTAGGTTTCAGTTCCTTCTTTTAGCGTCATGTATACTTTTGGATAACAACAGATACTACACTTTTTCAGTATGCTAGTAAATACTTAAGTTACTGGATTGAGTGTGTGAGCTTGAATTTCTGGCTTTCTTTCCGTTTCAGTTTATTTAGTTGACTTGCATTTGCTAATGCTTGTACAAACTAGAGAGAAAAGCAGCATACTTTTCTTTATGGTAAATGTGAATTTTGTATTTATATCTACATGAGAATAATGATGTTGTACACTAGGCCCTTTCGAAGAAGTCCCCGTGAGACGACGAGTGGGTGACAGATCAGCTTTAGATATTACTGAAGGTAAAAGGCTAGTAGTACATACTATACAAGGATTGGCTTTTGGTTTGAAACTTTTGAGAGCATGTTCCTCTTCCAGTTTTCTCATTCTCTGTGCTTTATGTAACTGACAATCGTACATGTTTGTGCTTGGCTGTTATTGTGAGTTCAGCTGAAGGGTAGTTATTTAATAACTCTTGTTTTACCCTACTTCCGTCGAGTGGTGAGAGAAAGAGAGAGTGAATGATGCTTTCATAGTCTTTCAATATTTAATTCTTACTACCTGTCCTATGTACCATTTGCACTCACCATCTCTGTTACGTACTAACATCAACACTTTACTTACCTTGGAACACGACACTACTTCTATTCAACGATAATCACAAATGGCCAATAAAGTCCAGTACAGTCCACCACTTTTCCCTTTCTTTTTCTGAAATATGATTTAAAACTGCATAAAACTAATTGTTTATTTATTTATTATATTTCACAGTATTTGAAAATAGAAAGTTTGAAATGAGAACATACAAACAGACAATGAGAAATGAATGCAAGTTTTTATTTTGAAATGAAAACTAAAGAAATCGAGATTGAGAAAGGATAGGGAGAAAGAAAAGTTTCTTGTTGGTAAATTGATGTTTATGCAGTGCAACGTAGAGATAGGAAAAGTGTCAGCATTTGCGAGGGCAGAGTGAGTGGGACGCCTTGTACGGACTTGACATTAGTAGAGTGTGCGATGGCTGTTGTGGATGGAGTAGTGGCGCGTTGAAGAGTTCATAATTATATGATTGATGGTTATCGAGATTATACTAGCTATACGTATACACATGGAGTGTGGAGACTCCTGGCTAAATTATCCCTAGCATCAATTCCCGTATTCCGTGGCTGTGTGTATTGTATGATTAGTGTAACCTCGTAGGAAGCAAGCGTTGCTGAATCGCATTAAAATGATGACACTGTAATGCAATGTACATGTATGTATGCAAATATAATTTGATCTGTGATGTCTTGATCGTGGCTGACACTGTCCTTTTCTCTTTCTCTTTCAATGCTGCTGGCTGCGTATTAGGCCTTCCGTATTTACTGGAGAGAGCAGGACTAGATGTGCAGCAAGGTGAGGCTCTTTTCTTTAATTCCCACGCTGAGGCTCAAACCGCCCACACAACGGCAATATATCAGCATGGCACACCCAACTTGTGCTCTGTGCTCTGTGTGTGTGGTAAGGGCCACTAATTAGTTTCGATTGATAAGAAAGAATATTCCTAATGTAGAGTAGAATTCCTCCTCTTTATATTCTCCAGATAGGAACCACGGACCTCATTTTCTTCTGTCTAATCTGTCTGTATTGTAAGTGTACGGATAATAACCTACTAATAACTGCCTTTCTAGATGCAGATCACATTTAGTTTTAGTCAACACTAGTTTTTCTCTTCTCTCCCCATATCAGGTATTTAGTGCAGGACAAATTACTCTTCTCGGGAATTACAGGAGAAAATAGGTACAGGATAATTAAATTTTAATACAGACTGTATATCCTATGTTGACACCAGTTTATACCGTGTACTGCATAGTGCGGGGAAAAGTTCTACTAAAAATGTAACGAAAGAGGAAAACATGATGACATTAGTGTTGTCTTGGGCAATACAGTCTCAGTTTTCGTGGAAACGCAAAATGGAATTTGGATATTATTTAGTTTTGAGAAAATGGACGTTGATAAACTGGCTGCTAAATTCCAGGGCTATAGATACTTAGAATTCATTTATTTAGGTATAGAGCGTAGCTGTATTATTATTAGTAATTATAAAAGCATTGCAACCAAGAAGAAATTTAGTTTTGACTGTTTAGCAAACTACTTAAGACGGAAACTAGAAAGTGGATAAAGTTGTTGATATACCACTTACTTGTTTGCCGTTCCTTCTGGTTTGAATTCTGGTATTTGTATATATCTGTACATTTACAGCACATACTTGCTAATAGGCCTGCCTGGATTGTGCCAGTATATTTTCAGTTGATCTCGCTCGACGGCAGAGCAGTGGAGGAGCATAAAGACAATATTTCAGGGAAGTCGTGGTACAATACATCGTTAGATCGCTCATAGCTGCACTGTCTGTATGTGGCTACCTGGGAGTGGGAAGACTCCGGTGGCTGGGATATTATTTGTAGGTGGTTAAGTAGGATGTCTAGGAAGATGGAAGAAAGTAAGAAGAGTGGGCCAACATCTGCGATGTTATCAGTTGGTTGTTAATTACAACTGATGTGTGGAAGTCCCTCAAAGTTTAATGACTTCATCAAGATCTGAAACTCTTTGGCATCCAGGCTGTCATTAAGCTAAATGAAAGATACTCAAAAGCCACGCGCTAGAACTTTAAAGAAATTAGAACAAATTATGCAATTCAGGTATTGCCTTCCGTTGCTCCCCATGTCTTCTTCTTCGCCTGTGTATGTTATGTACAGATAGAAGGATAAATGTAGCTGCTTTGGCTCGTAGTCACGTAAGACTCTCTACTTCTTCCCCTAATGAAATTTCCTTTCATCAACACTCACTCTCTGCTTTCTCCTCTTTACATGTCTTTTATGAGCATTGTTTCATGGTTTCATTATCCAAGGATCTGCATAATGATACTCATACATACCACAACCTACAACCGTGGCCAATGCGCCTCCTGTGTATCCACTTTTCTTCGCAGCTCTGCAATGCAATGCAATTCAATGTCTTCTTCCTCTCACTCTTTAAACTTGCATTCCTCCACTCTGATTTCACTCCACTCTTCCCACTCCAGGTGCGACTACCATTTCCATCACCAATCGTTCCCAAACCACCTTATGCTTAAATGTCTTCTAAGTAGTTGTGCAAACACTAGGCGAACCCTCATTCTCAAGACTAACGGATCATAAGTATGTTTTCCTAAATATTTCTAGTAACTACTATGTTTAATAACGACCTCCATATTCAAGTAGCTACAGTACATGCTATCATATCTGCAGAAGCATTCGCTAGTATATAAAATACTATATAAAAAGAAAATACATATATAGGTAGTAACACTTTGTCCAATCTCTTCTGTTACTTTCTCTGATTTCATTTGCTCAGGTACAGTTTACAATTTCGGGTATTGAGCAGGAAGAAACTATGTATAGCCAATGTTGGTAGGAATACCATAAAATCTCCAGATGCACTGATGTTAGTTGAAAGTGTAGACTTGTGATTCTGTATTTCATACTGGAGCTAAAGGGACTTCACTACACACAGTTTGACTGCTTTCCTCCGGTCTCCAATCTGTACGCTAACTCTGTAATAACGAAACCATAAAATCCAGTCAACAAAAGAGAGAAATTGGATTGAGATGGTGTAGTAGTTTCTGCATTGCTATCAACTATCAGAGAAAAGTTATTAATAGCTGAGGAGTATATCTATTATGGAGTTGCTATATTTACATGTAGGACCTAGATAGTATACGAATTGTGGTTCAGTAAGTATCTCTATATCGAAGGAAGCTTATTTTCTCTCTTGTAGGGTTGTTCTGTGATGAAACCACGACTGTGTTTTTTGAGAGACCAGGGAGTGCCGGAAGGTACTTGGGTTTTTCTTGTTTTTCTGGACGTGTCCTCATTTCTTGTACAGGGAGACACATAAGCAAGTAAACATAGACAGAAGTTAGGCATTTGGGTAAAAGTAACTATTGTGGAAAGGGTGGTTGGATATTGTGAGATTTAAAAATAGTTGTGACGGTCGTGTATGTAAATAGCGTTTGGTTGTGGTTGCGGTAGGAGCTGTGTGAAGTCAAGGGCTTGTTGGACGTGTAATGGGAAACCCCCGTTGCTAAGAAAGTTGTCTATCACGAAGAGAAGGGCTTATTTACTACCCATTTGAGAGTCTATAGTGGTGGAGTAAAAATGATAGGGCTGTCTTATGCTGGAATCTGCGAACCATGAATGTGAATTCTTTAACGAGCTTTTTCAAAGGATTCTTAACCATAATGGACTTGTAATGCTGTCATTTCCCCCAAGAAAAATTCGTAGAAAAATGCCTAGGATTTGAAGTAATGGCTCAACCGCCGCGTTTGCAAATAATTTACCCTGGACGTTTGATGCATAAAAATTTCTTATTATCTGCCGTTCCTACAATTACCGTAGTCTCCCTAACAAATATTTGCCAAGTCGTTTTCATCGTGATCCGCTCCAAAGACTCGTTTCTTTGTTATGTCTTTTGTGAAGAGTTGTTCCTTTTATTGTAATTGTTGCCCACAACATGACTCAATACATTATTCTACTCGCTATCCATTTCTCCTCGACTACAAAGTATCTATCTATTGAGCAATAATGCCAGCCACATCACATTCTCCTTTCTCCCTCTTCAATGTCTGTCTCTGCAGTCTCTTTCTGTGTGCATGGGAGCTCCGCTGTCCTCTGCACTCTAGACTCACTTACTTCGCTACAATTAGTATACCCTTAACTGTTAGTGCTATCAGTCCGACTCCTCAACTACGGAATACTCCAGATAAATATCTTTTCTTACCTACATTCACAAGTACAAATCTATTCAGGTTCCTCTGCTATAAATAACTCTCTTCAGTCTCCTCTCTCTATTCGTCTTCTATTTACGACAAATAAATGTAATACATAGAAATAATGTACAGCTCTACAATTTATATCTTCTCTCACTTTATTTCACCGTACCGTATATAAATACAAAGCTAATGCATACACAGCAGAAACACTCTATTTCTCCCTCTTTCTCTGCAAACTTGGTCCAGTCGAAGAAATGTGCAAAGTAGTGAAAAGCTATTTTCTATCATCTGCCCCTCCGTTAGTTGTAGAACCTACTTATTCTGAGCCTATGTGTATGTCTCGTTCAAATGTTCTAGTATTACTCAATACCAACTACCAATCTATTTTTAATTACAAATTCCGTCTTTCGTAGCTCAATTCAATGCCAAAAATCAGTTAGAGCTTCCTCATCTTTCTCAAATCTAATTATATGGGGTATCTTGCTCTTGTCTTTTCCAACTTGAATCTTCTCTCTAGTTGTCTATCAAAGTATACTAAGACATTTACAGCGAATCATACTGCTCTAATACAGATAGTCATCTTTCCAAGCCTTATCATTTATCCAGCAAATGTTGTGCTTTTGCAGAAATCCAGCGAAACCGAGAATTTTACAAAAATGCAGACGTGCGACCGCCATTTACTTACGCTTCGCTGATTAGACAGGTAATTTTTCTTTCATTATATTAATTATGTGCCACCACAATCCAATAATATATACGGATACAGTAGCTTTAAATATAATTTTATTCTAAATATATTTATTACTATACTGTACGGTGTAAATGTATTCTTCAAAATTTAACCATTTCTGTGCTAAAAATTGTAATCCAATCAGAAATGACTCCTTCCTCATAAAATGATGGACATAATTAATCATTTCGTTTTAATTTTGTGTTTTAGGCAATCATTGAATCTCCTGACAAGCAGTTGACGCTGAATGAAATTTATAATTGGTTTCAGAACACCTTTTGCTACTTCAGACGAAATGCAGCGACGTGGAAGGTAAAACTAGGCACAAACGAAATCAATTAAAAGCAAAATTGTATGAGAAATAAATTATCCACAGCTTCGGCTTAACCAATACAATACAATGGTCCTCCGACGGATCCTTAAGAAAGGCCGATTGGTTTGTCCGATTGTCATTTAAGTTGGTTTCGCATGAGCCAGCTCGTCTGCTCTTTCACAGTACTCTCTTACCAAGTTTTAAACTCACTCACATCGCCACGTCTCGCCAACTTTCTCTGTATTATATGAACTTACAAATCAAAAAACAAATTCCGTAATCTAGAAATCCTAATCAGCGATCTAGAATCTTTTTCAGTAGGTAACAAATAGTTTAAATGATTAATAAACAAAAAATGTTGCTTAAAGTAAAAATTATGACAGTTGAGTATAAATTGAATTAAACTTGGTAGAATATTTATTTAGGTTTGATATATAGCTAAATATGTGGTTAGTTAAATAGTGCATTAGTAGCCATTTGTTAGATGTTTTGGCAAAAGAGGATTTCCAGATATGAAAATAGTACTGTTGCTGTGTGAATGGCATGGAAAACTAGAAATGTTTATTTTCTTTCGGAAAACAAATCTTGAAAGTTTATTTGCTCTGAAAGAGAAACTTGAAGTTTAAATAAATAAAGTGAAAGTAATATTAAGAGAAATGTATTGAAAATAGAGAGCAGTGGATGTACGGAGGGAACTAAAGGCAAATATTAAATCAGTGAAAAAGAAATGTTTTCTTTGTGGAAAACACAGTACAGCAATAGTACCTACGTACACAACAGAGTGGAAGTGGGGAGAGCTGGGAAAGGGAATTTGGGTAAAGGTGCTGTATTAAGGAAGCAATGAGCAATATTGTGGGGTAGATCGAGTGCAAGTGTCAACAGTGACAGACAGACAATTCGTGAGTCTTCCTCCGCGTCTAGGCAATGCAGTCAACTTTACTAACAATAAAATTGTCTGTATAACTTGTACATATAAACAAATAGAGTTGTAATGTGAGTTGGCTGATGTGAGTGTTATATGAACTGGTGAGACAGCATATGTGCCAGAGGCAGACTCGTCTTTAGGTAAGTAAAGTATGCAAATGCTGTTGGTCCATATAATGTGAATGTTTAAGCGAAGCTATATAGTAAAATAGTAACAACTAAGAATGTATTATAAACATTACAATATTATACATAGTCCTAGTTTAACATTTAAGAGTAGAAAAACAGAAAATGAAACGAAGCGAATTGAAAGAGAATTGTTGTTGATATTCGGGATGAAGTTGAGAAGAGGATGTAATGCAAAGTATTTTCACAGCCTCTGACACAAACTCCCTCCTATATACATAGCCAAAGCCAGGGACGGGGTTGGCGTTGGCGTTGGTTGCATAACTAGAAATGGGATCCTATACCGGAGAAAACGGACCGTAGGAGAAAACTTCTTTTAGTGCTGCACTTTATATGAGTTGTCGTAAAGTAGGAAGGAATGGGAGCGGGTGAAAGTATTTCTAATCGTAAATACCTACAGACTTTCTTTCTTGTAAAACATATTTTATTGCTTTAAAAGTGCAAAGTGCTGTTGAGTGTAAGCGACCACGTACTTATGTAAGTAGATATGCAGCCCTGTTTGAGCTGGTTATAATCTATTCATGTATACTTCTTTATTAATACACACTTACTTTCTATTTGAATTTCTGTGAGGAGCAGACACTAATTTTTTGTCACAAAAGTTAACGAGTTGTCTTGAAGGTTAAGGAATGTATCAGTTATACATGTGTGAGTCTTTCATAATGTAGAAAATCGTAGCAGAATACTGGCTAGAGCTACAGATAATGAGAGGGTGGTTTTTTGTGGGATCACTTGTATAATAGGAGTTCTGATTGTTGATTGTATGGAAATTGTTAGTACACAACCGAAAGCATTATTAGAGCATACTACGGCATATTTATTGCATTAAAAGTGCTCGTGTCTTATGCTATGGTGTGACGAACTCTTTGAGATTGAGAGAGTCATTGATCTTGGAATAAGTAGCGAGTGTGGGTTGAAGAGAAAGTATAATTACGTGTGATTATTTGTACTGAGAAAAATGTGATTAGAGAGCGGAGAGTGGAAAGGGAGCGTTATTTGTGTACTGTCGGTTAGGGAGGGATTGCAATTACGTAGGTAGTGAGATAGTTAGCGAGAGAGAGGTTATATATTGGTGAAATTATAGTTGCCGTACCTGTTTGGAGTTAAGTAAGTATGATTGCATGGATTGTGAGTGTGGAGAGTGTGGAGATCAGATAGAGAAAGTGGAAGTAGGTAGTTGATATGTTAATCGAGAATATGAGGAGGTGATTATGATTGGCTGTGTAGCTGTATGATGAAGTGAAAAAAGGAAGGTTGTTTGCTTTGCTTAGGCTGCTCCTTAAGATTAAGGGAGAGTCTTAGACAATATTGACACTGTGAATGTGTAAACACCTGACACTGTTTACTCAAAAATGCAACCAATATATATGCAAATGTCTATGAATAATGGAGAGCTTTGAGATCCCAACAGCAGGTTTATCTGACTGTAAAGTTTTTGTTACGTCTTGCTTGGATTCAAGCGACCAGGAGTCGTTTTTAATATTTATCGAGATCTCCTTTGTTATTCCTACTTCTCTTTCAATTCGCTTCGGTTTTCAGGAGGAGCGCCCGCGATAAAGACGAACGCGGCCCATCCACAACCAACGAACGTTTCGGCCTCGTCTCCTACCCCCGCCCCACCTGCGACTGCAGCCTCACATGCTCACTTACTCACTTACTCACTTTACTCACTTACTCCACTCATCGTCAGTCAGTCAGTCACTCGCTGTGTACGTCTCTATTTACTCCCGTAATCCAATACTCACTCCATGACAATACAGCTCCCAACTCTGCTGTCTCCCTAATCATGCCTGTCTGTATCGCCCTGTACTCGCCAGACAGCGGACAAATTCCGCCCCTGCCCCTGTACACACCGACTGCCTCACTCTCTGACTCTCTGTTTACATTCAAGTGAGGCTAATACATTTCTCGAGTAAGTTTCCACCGACTTGTGAAGCATCATTGCTTTCTCAAGAGCTTCAGTGCATGTGAATACATTCAGAGCCATGCCATGCCACGCCACACATCTCATACACTTTCTTACAGTTTGTTTTTCGAATATCTAATCAACTCCATGCTGTACGGACTATACACTCCATTAAAACTCACTCTTCCTCATTTCAATCTTCTCCACAATACTTTTTCCATTCATATGCACTAGGTGAACCCAATACCTCACTTTCCACACTCACTTTCACCAGAAATCATCACTTCCTTTCCAAACCCTCTAACCTCTCACCCTCTCTTTCTCGAACTAGTGTTTCACTTACATTTAGTATCTAAACCGCACAAATACTCTTTGGAAATGCAATAAGTATGCGTTGCATTGAGTAGTTATGTAAAAAATCATGTGTCTGTTAACAGTAGTTAACACAATAATGTTTTCTGAGAATTTGTGAGGGTGGGTAAATGTTTTTGTATAACCCGTACAAGCAGGGAGTATTATTATTACGTTTTAGTGATTACGTTTTAATTACTGAGTTAAGATTATGATTTACTAGGATATGTATATGATTTGGTATTATTTGGCACTGGTAGTTAGTAGAGCATTAGTAAATTAGAGAAAACTAGAGTAAGAACGGACACGAGTAGATTCTATGCTTGCTGCTCAATTATTTGAAAAAACTCCAGAAAGTGACTCTCCGTTATTCCTCCTTGGGTCGATGAAACTTGGTTTGTGTAGTGAGAGGTGGGACTGACGGTTGGTCATTTTGCATAATAATAATTGATTGTAGAAGCTGGCTAACTGCTAGAGCATATCACAGCTGGACCCAATTATAATTTATAGTGTCCGTAAGTATTTAGTAGACGGATTGATTTTGACGATGATGAAGACTCTTAATGGATTTTGACGGAGCCATCAGTCTTTATTTTTGAAAGGTCCATCGTTGATTTGGCAAGGCTGATCGTTTTGTTTTGCATTTGCTTACTTTGGTGTGTGTCTTATTTTGTATAGAATGCAGTGCGACACAACCTGTCGCTGCACAAATGTTTCATGCGAGTGGAGAACGTCAAAGGGGCAGTATGGACAGTGGACGAGGTGGAATTTTACAAACGTCGGCCCCAGCGGTGTAGTACGGGGTATGTGCGACCAAGTGGCTCGCTGACACTTGTCAACACTGACCTCTCTATCTGGCTCTCTGTCCGGCAATCATGTCCGATTTCGCTCTTTTCTTACTTACGCTTCTCTCGTTCTATCTCTCTCTCTATGGTGCTCGTCATTCTCACAATACAATCACAATAATCGTTTCTTGTCACTCCTTCTTTTCGACAGCTTCTGCTACTGTGTCTCGCCCGGCTCTTCCGGTCACTCTCTTTTTAACCCTCTGTATAGTCTTCTCTACATAGCCACTCTTTTTCTTTCTTTCTCTCTCCCTCTCAACTCTTACGAGACGCTTTCGTTGTTACTGTACTTACATATTTATATCTGTTATCCATGTTTTCTGTGCTCACCCCTTTTCTTTCTAATTACTAATACCCACCTGATTTAGGAACCAACAACAATAAGTATTCACCTGTGGTGAAGAAGAGGAAGTATGATAATGAAATAGCTATGTAGACCAAAGAGGAGTTGAACCAGAGGAATAGCCTTGAAAGGACGGGTGTAGGACGAACTGTGGTCGAGACATTGATTGCAATGAAATGCTTGTGCAAATGGATTAGAGCATGCGGTCCATGTAACAGAGGTATTAGTGGGAATAGTCAGTCGGTCTGTGTAGACGCAAGAGTCAGGCGAAAAGAGTAGGAGTGACCGTCGACTGGGATCAGGTAAAGGAAATCAGACATGGTTTGCTGGAACTTGGATTCAATTCAAGGGCTCGGAAGAGGTCTTAACAGCTTAGATTCTACTTTCTCAGGACTTTCTCTCTCTTCTTTGTCGTACTCTTTTTCTATTTCTTTGGTGCTGTGTGTACACAGAACGCCATCCGCACCAATCTCTCCCTGCACAAGTGTTTTGTACGGTACGAAGATGACTTCGGATCTTTCTGGATGGTGGATGATGCTGAATTCGTCAAACGCCGACATTTGTCTCGAGGCCGACCTAGGAAATATGACCCAACCCCATCACCTTCTCCATCATCCCACCATCCGTCTGCACAGTAAGAATCCACTCACATTTTCGCAGCCACACATTTGGTGACCTCTCTCGATTCCATCCGCCAATCTCAGCACTACTCCACTTTCCCCTTCTCCTTTCACTCTTCTCTTTGTCAGCACCAATATTACGCTTTCACTTTTCAATTTCAAAGATTTTCAATATATTGGTGCTCTTTTACTCAAAGTTTTAGAATTATTATTATTATAAATAAAGATTCATGTTTTTTTCAGTCAAAATTTATATTTTGATTTATTTTATTTATTTGATCATTTAAATTGTTAAATCTATTTATTCTCTCAAACATTCGTTTTTGTATTTCCATTTGTAACATTTTGTTAAAAAACCGTAACAAATATCCTTACCACAAAGATATTCAGTTTTACTCTTTGGAAATAAATCTCTCTCCTTAAGTATACAACATCCGGTCTTCATCTGGAGTAACCCAATCCTAATCTAATATGATTGAATTTTACTTTATATGCAAATTACGAAATATGTTGTAATGAGTGTAAGATGAAATGTTACAATTTTAGATTGGTAATGTAACTAAGTATAGATATTTCATTCACTAGTAATGAAATCGTCTTTTATTTAGAAGAATTAGGCTTTACTGATTTGCCAAAGTTTCGATATTCTGCTCTAAATAAGGGTAGTACCTAGATATGTTATTTTTGCACAAAGTATTTAGGAGATAAAACTGATAGAATTTAGGTAACTAATAAATCCAAAGATTTTTGTAGTTACAAAGGTATTAGTAAGTATTACCCGTTTCTGGTTTGGTGATCCGAATATTTTGCAGGAAGAATAAAAATTTCATAAGTATTATAGGAAAACAGTTGTTGAAAATAGTGTCAGTGCAGAACAAACTAATATATTGAAATTGTTCTCCAGCAAATTTTGAGTTTCCTAGAATTAGAAATATCACCCAAATGACATAAGAAATGTTAAAGGAAAATTAGAATAATTAGCAAGGTATTTTTCGAGGAATGGAGATTGTTGGAACTGAATTTGGAAATCAGAAGTATTATGTACAATACAACGAAGGTTGTAAAGACCGGTGAGAAAAGTTATGGGAAATGTATTTGACAGTGCTCCCGTCCTTGTTTTTGTAGCCCCAGATTTTTCAGGATTTTCGTAGGATTTATGCTATCATCTCTTCAAGTGAACCGTCAGCGAGAGTACAGAAAGGTTGAACTTTTGCCGAACTGTTCTTTTTATATCTTTTCTCTTTTGATCGTCTTTTTTCTAATTCACTTTTGAATATCTTCTTGTCGTTTTTTCGTCTTGATATTTTCATCCATTCGGAATTATGTCAGTCGCGAGTCCAAGTGATCATCCACATTTTTTTCCGTCTTTTTCTCGTTATATAACCAAGAATACGAAAAGAACATTTTCCCACAGGATCTGGATACCAAGAGTAACAGGTAAAATGGTCACTTGGATGCTGACATCAAAGAAGGACTTTCCCTTAGTTTTCTCTTTGAGTTATTCTGATGTTCGTTGAAATAACTGAATGGTAACCTATTGATTGTAGTGTGGGGAAAGTCCTCTGTCTTTTTCTCTCTATCTTTTTTCTTTAAATCCGCTTAACAATTTTGTGCATTTTTGTGATATTTATTCTCAGGCCCGGTAGTTGTGTATCTCAGTCAAGGTAGTTTGTCGCAACGATTTTAGGAATGAAAAGCTGTCGTTTTTCTCTTTCCACTTCCGCTTACTCTTTGTCCTTCTTGATATTTTGTATTTCTTGTCTTCAATCTCAGTGTTGACTTGCATCCTTTTTCATTAGCACAGTCACATTTTTAATCACTCATACAAAAATCTTACACATTGCCTATTTTTCTGTCTCTCTTCCGCTTTTGAAGATTGTATCTAATTGACTCAACTGCGAATTCTAGGGGGATTCAATCCAAGAGCCCTACTCTAACACAAAGCCCGACTCTCTATGGCGAAAGCATCAATGCAAGTCTTCAAGTAAGTATTTATTTAGTAAGAAAATAATAAACCAATCAATTTCATTTCTTTTATTAAAATGCCTTCGTGCTATCCAAGGAACTTTTTGCTCAATTTACGAAATGTGTATTAGGCCGCCTTAGCAGACAGCAATTTGCCGTTTGTTGGGTCTATGAATGCCGGGAATGTGAGTCCTGACCAGGCACCCGTATCTCCACTTGATCCAAGGTACTAACCAACTTAGGTATACTTGGAATTATAATTAAATGAAGGTCTAAACATTCTGTAAAATCTCATTTTCTTTTATTTCTTTTGCAAAAGAAGCCTATGTACTTACCGGACCGATGAAATTCAACTGGTCCGTGTACGTACAGATGCTATTGCTATGGGTGCCTCATCCTCTTGTCGTCAATCAGCCAGCTCACCCGATTGGATTGGGTGTGCTAATTTAATAATGTTTCCTATTACTTAATAAGTCTTCCAGTCATTTGTTTTCACTATTTCCTCTATTAAATACTCTACTTGCTTTGTTTTCATTAAAATGTGATTACAATCTTTATTTTTACGTAGTGTACGTATTAACTATTGCCCAACACTAGATTTGCTGTAAATATTCATAGAGAAATGCCTTGTGCTTGCAGATCCCCGAACGGAAGTCCTTCAGGAATGAAAAGAGATAGTTCCAGTCCTATCCAGTCGAACGGAATGCACCACTTGAGCAATTGCGGGCTGGACCGAGGCGCCCTGAGCGCCCTCATGAAACGGGAAGTAGACATTTCTGAAAGCGGGACTCAGTACGGAGTTTCTTCGGATGGAGAATCCATGGGTCG
Organism: Yoshiicerus persimilis; assembly: GCA_020352615.2. Taxonomy (NCBI): domain Eukaryota; kingdom Metazoa; phylum Arthropoda; class Collembola; order Entomobryomorpha; family Tomoceridae; genus Yoshiicerus; species Yoshiicerus persimilis. The sequence continues at coordinate 17,082,535 of CM060170.1, forward strand.
AGATGATCACGAAGATATTCTTGGAATGGACAAACACGAAGACCTTGCTGAAGATCTCTCTTTCTCCTCCTCATCCCATGCGGCGGAGTCTCGTATGGACTCGAGCAGATTCGACCAATAGTTTCCTCGTCAACCAATCGTCCAACATCAGTCATTCCAGTTCATAAACAGATAAAATATTAAGATATACCTAAACACTATAGAAAACATACCCACTACCATTACTTGTTCTATCCAGTACCCTAACGATTTCATTTTACACATACCTACGTAATTATTTACTATAGTAGTGCATAAGTAAACTAACACACCTATGTACAAGCAAAGACTTGCGTCAATGTCTTTGGATTATACCGTTGTAAATTGTTACAGTTTGGTAGACTGTTTTTCATTACCTACTATCAAGTACTTATACTACTCTCAAGTCCTGATACTGAACATAGAGGTTGATTACAAAGCAGAATAAGGTGTCCCTACACAAAATTGCTACAGGAACTACTACCAACCATCAACCAATTCACATCTACTTACTTATACGGTTTAATTATACGAGTTTGCCAACACTGTGCTCGGAAATACTCATTGGCTGAATGAATACCATTTGATACTTTTAAAGAAACTCTTTATAAAGAACTTGAACTACTACTGTGTGTATTCAACCGGGTGCTTTTGTGGCAATATCAGTGACATTAGAATATGAATAAGAATAATTTACGTAAGGAATGGAAAAGCATCCAGATTGAAGAAGAAAATGCAAGTTGGACAATGTTGTGAGTATTACGATAAAAGGCGTGAGGAGGCCCCTCACATTTACCATAGGAGATGTTACCACATAGCAGCAGCAAGGGTATTGTAGATGAAACGAAATTTTTACTACGGCTTGTTATCTAATAATGAAATCTGGAAATAGAGCCAAATATGTAAAAGTTAACTTGTAATGTAACTAATAATTGTACGTACGTGAGTATTGTTGCACATATTATGGAGTATCTATTGATATAATTTGTAATTATCTATTTAACGTGTCTAAAGTACTGTTGTTCTGTCGAAAAAGTTTCTTCGATAAGGTTTTATCGCATAGAGTTGATAATTACGTCTAAATATTTCCAATACAAAGTATTACTGAGTGAATGGACCGTGTACAAAGCTAATGATCGAGGTAATGTAATTTTGCATGCCTGTATGTGCTGCTACTCCTCAAAATTGGATCGAAACTCTAATCCGACGAAATCGCCACTGAGTACATATTACGTAATAATTATGAAGTGATGTGTTAACTACATATGTACTAGATATCGTAAAACATACTTAGAGAACTGAAACTATAAATACACTGCAACAATGCAATATCGCCAATCAGTTAGGTGAAAGACTGTTCCCTGTACGCAGTGTAAATTTCTTACTGGGCTCGTGTACTAATTACTAATGATAAAACGATAAAACGCGCAGCTCCACAACCATATTTACTAAGAGCGACTAACTAAATACACGGTAAGGCAAGCTTTCGAAAGCTTGGATCTCAAGATAATCGCAAGAAGAAAGTTAGGCTCATTGTCAGTGACGTCAGCAGATTGAAAACTTTCTTTGCATCCACGAAGTAACAAAGCATTCGTATCTGTTCTCTCTGATAGTAAGATTTCCCTAGTAAGAAGTGTGTTTGAAGTGTCTGCCGATCTGAAGTGTGAATCAAAAGTTTACCAAGTACCTAAGTACATAATATTGCGTAACTGTAACAAACAATCAGAATACGTAACTAGCTCGTTACCACCTTGGGATACATATTCTACAACCAATGCAACACAATTCTTCATAAGCTCGGACTCTTCGTAAACGAAAATTATGTTAGAGGGAGGATGTGCTAGTTTATACTAAATGTGTGTCTGGAATTGTACTATAATACTGTACTGCTTTTATGTACCTACACTAGTGAGTGTATATAGTAGCGTAAGAAGGGAGGTGTGTAATGAAATATCAAATCATGACGATGTTCTATTGTAATCGTGTGTGTAATGCATTTCTTAGCGATGTATTATACTTATTGTACTGTAAGCAACTTATGACTTAACTAGTGCTGCTAAATGTTAGTAATACTTTAGAATGGACAGTTCCTAGGCTTTCGAAATCAATGAGTGTTGTATGCATGAGATTGAGCGTGAAGTTGCCAGCTAGTCTGTAACCAAATCAATGTAGCTTATTATTACTGTGTTTTAGATCACTCCCGGAAAATGAAAGGTTTACTCTCTATTATCTATTTACAGTCTATGCTAAGTAACATAATTTCCTCCCATTATTTCATATAGTACACCATTAGTTAAAGCAAATATTTGTATAGTTGTAGTTTTCTTAGTTTTATTATTATTGTTAATCAGTATCTGCTGTATTTAAGCATTATTACTGTACTGGTAAGCCTGAATTGAGTCTACTGTATTACATACAAAAGAGTATTCTTGCAACTGTATGGTTTCTATGCCAGGTAGTAGGTATTCCTATTAGAAACTGACTATTATTATATCGAATAGTATCAATCATGTTCAAATTGTGTGTAAAAATGCTGGTAGCTTTTAGACTGTATTGTATGCAACGGATTATTCTTAGGATTTTAAAGTAATTGTGTGTCAGAGGTACATCAACTGTTTAAGTTGATCCCTCCCTATACTATATTTTCAGTTCCTTTTTGTACTTTATGTGCGATATCTATAGGTACACTATAAGCCAGTGTTTTGGGTTCCTAATTAATTTTAATAATGGCACAGTTTCACATTCATGAGGTAGGATTCATAGCTATAGCGAAATATTATATTCTCTTTTATTTATTTGCACATTTATTGCAATGCTGCCTCTTTATGTATACACACAGGTGTTGTTTTACCGATGTCAATACAAGGAGCCGACTCAATTTTTCATCTGACAGTTTGCATCTCAAATAATTTACAAATAAAATACTATTACGTAAAAATGGATACACATTGTAAAACAATAGCAAGCAACCAACCAACTACCAACCATAACCAAAAGGCTCGTGATTGTTTTACTATTCTTAGGTTGAAGGAAAGAGCTTCATCATATTTTATTTACTGTTTCTTAAATACATTAAGGAAACTACAGACACAAAATGATTCTGTATTGTATGTTACTATGTAATCTCGTATAAATAATATAAACATGCTATGGTAGTAAAGCAACTATACAAAAGTAATTACCTGTCTACTTCCATTAAATACATAAGATGGGATATGATTATGTACAGTTGACGGATAGCTTTTCAACTGGTCTTACTAAAATAATATCCAAGTCAGATCATAACTCTAGGTTCCCTCATTCCTCCTCATTCGTGCAACCATACCACAAACACATTATATAGTAATGTATAGGGTAGATTTATAATAGACTTATTACTAGTCCTTTGCTGAGTTGCTTGCACAAATGTTTCTTGTGGACAATTAATCCACTAAATACAAGTACATGCAATTAATATTGTTAAACTAAAACTCTAAAGATGTGATGGCAAGTCATCCGCCACAGAAGAGGACAAAAATGATACAAGAGGTTCACAAACAGGCTGGGGTTGCTGGGTATGATTGTAGCATGATTGACTAATTAACCTGAATTAAGCCTTTAAGGCATGAGTGTTGATTGTGTTGTATGTAATGTAAATAAATTACAGACATGAGCGGTTATTAATGTAGACCCTTAGAGCAATACATTCCCTTTCAGGCAGGGATTTCTTTATAGCTGCTGAAATAAAGTCACTTTAAAGAATCTAAATAACTCCACTCTCTCTTTCTTTACCAAAATGTTCTGCTGCATCCCAATAATACCAACATGGCTGCATATTTATGTACGAAACGATTACTACGTGTTCATAAATAGTTCAATACTTAAAGGAGAATTAGCTGTTGTTCCTTAAATAAATAATAATATTTGCATAGAAATTCAAGCAACGAAAAGGACATTTGTGATGCTAACGATATTTACTCCAGATGTACACATGAATATTGGAAATAACAGCTAAGATAATTAATGCACTAATTAATAATTAATCTAGGGCCCTACATATTATTTTTGAATTGCCCTCAATTAAAAACCAAGTTTTTTCCTTACTCCAAAAGATCACGTAATTCACTTTTTAACCATACTATGTACGTTAATTTTTTGTTAAATTGCTTCTAAAAGGCATAGAAAGTAGTGTTAAAATTGCTTCGTGTTTATTTAATATTTATGATCCTCAAATCATGCTTTTTCGACCTGCGTAAAAGTTGTTAAATTTTAATTCTGATAATTAGAACTGAAAATATTGTGTCCTAGAATTCATTGAAATTAAATCCAAAAATGCATGTCAAAATTGATCCTCACTTCATGCCTAAGTGAACATGAATCGACATACTAATCAGTTCAGATTTCGATATGTGATGTTTACCCTTTCACAATGTACGTGTAATATAAGCCGTATTCACAATTGAATAGATCTGCTAATATCGGACCAACATGTGAGTATAGCACCGTAAAATTATTATTAAGGCTGAAGATAAAACTCAAATTAAATTTTACTATAAATTAATACATTTATACCAGTATTTTTCTTTTACACAGGAAAATTAAGACTAGTAAATTTTAGAATCTAAATAAATAATAATTTTCTACATATTAATGATGTCATTAGCTGAAATATTCGTTTGGATTTTGATTTTTTTACTCTAAATTATTAGCTTTGAATTTTGATCAGAAAAACTGCACAGTCCTCCATAAAAATCAAACCAATTCTACCACTGTTGTCTACAACTATTATGGATTTCACGCTTAGAGATCTTCAAGGACCAGATCAAAGTATTATGCCTGATGTTGTCTCATTAAGTAACTGCAATAAAGTCAATCTTTTTTAACGGCATATTTTCTCTTTTACTATATAATATTACAGAGTTTTCAGAGTTAGACTATATTAGACGTTTCAATGAAGTGAAAATTTTTATTTTCGAATTTTTGCAAGATGATTGTGTTTAGTTAACAAAATGTTAAAAAGAATAATGACCATGGAAAATTCTTACATTCTATACTAATATCAATATCCCTTTCAACTTCAACCCAGGTGTATTGGAGCTTACACGGTGCTTGAAAAGGTATGTGTCGGTTTCAGATAAAACAGGAGGGACGATCGATTGATAAGTTTGTTAACGGCCTGTGCATTAATGTTTGGTATATTTAAATATAATACTTTTTATTTAGCCCACATTGATTGAACAATACCCAAATATATAGCATGTACGTTCGTGTACATTTGTTTTTGTGTATATTGGGTACGTACCTGTACTCTACACCTATTTTAAAGAGTCCGTTAATGATTATGTTACGCTTGAGAGTTGAGCGGCAAGTAGGCCCCACAAATTTGTTTATGGATTGGAGGAAAGCGGACCAATACAGGAAATGTTCCAACGGCTGTTATTCTCCTTCTCTCTAATACAGTAAAAAATGTTTGGCAATCTGTAGTGTATTATTGTATCTTGTATCTAACTGGACTGGATGTCTAATATTCTATTGCATATTGTTATGATGCATGACTAGAACAACATAACCAATTACATTAAAAAATCCTTTCCATTCGTTACTGGTGAAGTGCTGGTGCAGGTGACTGGTTGAGTGATGGTTACGAGAGAGACACTGTAAAAGACATCCGGCGCTTGTTGGATAACAACTTGAAAATCGAATCTAGCACTAGTACAATTTTCTACGCAGCAAACAACGCATTCACACTAATTGTTTTATTATTCAACATTCGTGGCAGTGTCACTTAAATAGTACCACAAGTGCTGGGTTTTTTCTGAAACATATTCTACCAAAGCCGTTTGTCGTTTCAATAAATTTAGTCAGTGGCTTTAATGTGTATATCGATGTGAACTTTAACCCAATTCAGTGGAATTTCTAAGTTTTGGATCATACGGATTATTTGCATAACAAATTGTAAACATGCTCTATTTTATTCTCAACTGCTAATTTTCAGATGTTTTGGATGTTGTATGGTTGGATGTCAGATCATATGGCGCCTGAACCCAACTGGAATTTCATTATGGAATAACGAATGAAAAGTTTCTGTTCTTTTAAAATTTAATGACACTCTGGGGACTCTATTTGGGATATAAAATGTCGTCATCTCCGCAATTTTACCAGATCCGTCATGCAGCGTTAATGGAAAAACAAAAATTAAATGCACAGAGAGTATTGTCAATTTTTAAACTGACAATCTCAGACATTTTATTTCTTGTTCTGTACTGCCAATATCTATTGCCGTTTTCAGTTTTCAGTTGACTGTTGTCACTGCTTTAAGCTAATGTCACATGTATGTGTCCCATAAAGATGTCACATATGGCTCATTTGTTCACGAGTTACAAAATGGGTATCAGTAATCATCTATGGCTGGGCTGGGAATCTGAGACAGAATCTGAATAATCGCCCCATAAAACCTCCAAGTGATCTGACATCCAAAATATGAATCTAGAATGTCGTGCATTTTACGTGTTTCTGGTTTGGTCTGCAAAAGGTTTCTGAGGAAATGTTTCTGTAGATATCCTTTTAATTTAAAATTGTCGTTTTCAAAATCTGAATATTTAATTGGGTACATGATATTCGAAATAAACTTAAAAATTTAGAAGTATGGCATAACATAAGGAGGGCAATAAAATATGGCATTAATTCGTTTTGTGTCCCCAGAGCATCACAATTGGAAATGTGTGAAAAATTATCTCTGTTTTTTAGATCTTGAAAGCAGATTGACATTTCGAAGAAGAGAAATATAACGTATTTATGCAAGCAAGTGGTGTGCATCTTTATTTCTTATACACAACGTTTATTTTGCGTTGAAAATGAATGTATCTGGAGGACAAGCAAATGACGACGGACGTGATGGTACTGTTTTGTACGCCGCTGAAATTATTCGAGGTATGTCGATTTTGATTTGTTGCATTTAAAATTTCCCATTTAAATGGCATTGACAGTTCTAAGGGTTTTTATCATAAACTCATGAAAAGTCTGTAAGAAATGTACGAGCAGCAAAGGGGCAATGCATTTTATACGTCATTGAATTCAATGTAGGTAGCACACCCGCATATGAGAAATGAGAATTTACAAAGTTGTTTGTATCAAGACCTATTATTGCATATAAATTACTGTATTTAGTTCAGAAAATCAGATTCTTGATAAAATAAAGTAATTATGTACAACGGTGGACGAAATATTATTTAATTGTATCATAGAGCTATTTTACATTTATTGTTAAGTCTAAGATACGCACAATATTCAGATTCTTGTCTTGCCTGCTATAAAATAGTAAGTTTTACCAAGAAAAGCATTAAAATTTGTATTAACAATGACCACAAGGCATTAATTTGCGAAGCTTTCTCTGATATTTTAGTTAACAAAAAAAGTATAGATTTTCACAGCACCCCACGAATATGTAATTTAGTAATTAATAGCTTATAATCACTAGTAAATCAGAATTACAATTCTGTTCAGTTCATACTTTGCTAAACTTTGCTTTGCTACGTGTAAAGTGTACGTTGGTAAACAGAATGCACATATGCCGGCGTTCCGGCTTACTATGCTAATAATTAGGACATGACATTGATCTATTGATCTATGGGTGGTTGTTTGACACTTCAGCCAGTTCATTTGATCGAGAGTATTCGAATATCGATATTATATCAAGCCAAACAATCTGCTTTTACATTCTTTATTCCTGATTAATTGTAATTGGAGTTATGGCAGAGGTATACATTTGTAATCGTGTCAATGTGTTCTCAAGAATGCAAGCCGGACATTTTATTCCACATGTGGCAAAATGGAATTTCCCAATGCCAGTCGTAAATGTAGTGTAATAGTAGTAGTTAGGAAGCTTTATACTTTCCATATTTCTCTACTAAAAGTACTGTAAATGAAAATTAAAAAAACCTAAAAGGATGTAGTCGATTTGTTCTAAATGCGTGATGTGATGAAAAATTATCACGACGAAGAGACTAAAACCACTACAATTAAATTTTTTAAATAGATCGCCTGTTCTTTGCCACCTTGAGAGCAACGTACCGATTGAAATCAACGTCTAATACCCACTATTTCACCATTGATGACGAATTGGTGTATGAGAATTTCAATAATGACTTTGGACCCTTAAATTTAGCGATGTTGTATCGCTATTGCCAGAAATTAAACGGCAAGCTAAAGGTAAGAGTTAAAAAACTTTTTGTAATTGCTAAATAATAGTAAATAGGTACCAAGTCCGACTACGACAACCACGAAAAAGTCTAAGAGGATTCTTAATTTTAAAGTTTCTTGCCCATTCATTTTCTAAAGATGTGTTGTTTGATCTATACCTTGTTATTGCATTACTTCGGATTGATGATTTATCTAAAAGATAATTCATATCATGGGTAGGACATATGGGTACGAGGCGAATTTAAAAGCAACCTTTTGACTTTTTGTATGTTTGTACATATGATGGTATATGAATTTTAGTTAAAGGTGAAAGTCAGAATAGCAGAAAGTGCAAAGCTAACCATTAATCATAGGTAACATTAAATAAGCTTTTTGCTTATTTTTCAATTGTTTTAAATCCCAAAATTATGAAGATCTAATCTGTGGTTGGGAACTAAAACACCGCATTTCAAACAACTGTTTAGTTTGAAGGAACCAGCAATTCTTCTACACTTATAAGGGTGCTTCGATATGAGACTATTTCTAAAAGTACAAATTCGATGATATTTTGCCGCTTGGCATCAATGCCTGGAATTCAGTCTGAAACCGTCAATGGATTTCCTGTAGTGACCGTCTTCTCAAAGTATATTATTATTATTGTAATCAAGACAAGACGATAGGGACATAGGGATAGGCGAAATCGTGCGTTTGGCACGCAATGGGCATTATTATATACAAAAGGTTATTTATTTTTTTCAGTATTAAGCTTTGACTTTATTACTATATCTTTGGCACTCACAGGTTTTTTCCCTACGAAAGCAATATAATTTATTGCACAGGCAGACATGCAATAGAAATGATGACTTGTTTAGGAATTTAATTAATTGTTTTTAGTTAATCAGTAACTGTTACTGATAGTTTTTCAAATAGTTTCCAATGACACTTATAATTTATCATTACAATAATGGCATTTCCACTCTATAATCCAGTCTTTCCAATTTGAATAACTTTCACTAAAAGATTCCAATCAGCAGGACTGATTTTTTGAATGTTTTGTTTAATTACGGAGTGTAAATTCTCCATTTTACCTTTCTACACTCCACTCTACATTCCCTCTCCCAATGTTTGCAAATGTATGATAGTAGTGATAGTTATTTCCAATATTTATTCCAAAGAAATAATCAACATTGTTGAAAAACGCGAGAGTAAATCCATTCTTTCCATTCTTTCATTACTTTACTCTTAAGCATGCCTGTTGTGTTTGTTCACGAATTCATGATTTCTTTCTCAAGTGTTGATAGTTCGTTAAATATTTTGAAGCTGAGGCATGGAGTCATCTTTGGATGACTCATAACTGCATTGCAAATGTACATAGTGATAAAATTATTACGAAATCATTTTCAATATTTATGGAAATATTATGAATGGTGTGAATGGGGATATTATCTCTTCTTTTTCTGTAGGAGTAAACAGTGAGAGGATGTTCCTAAATTGTTATTACAAAGTATTTTAGAATGCATACCTATCCAAATTTAGGGTCTTGCAAATTATCCCACGTTTACATACTAATTAGCAGATGTACGAGAATGAACTGCGAGAGGATAAGTAGAGATATTAAATTCATGCTTGGTCATGCTTCATTGTTTTATGGATGTTGCACTTGTCGATTCGGAAAACGTTGCTATCCCACAGCTAATAAATAAAACAAAAGTATGCTCAGCGTCTCGCTCATTGTTGTCAACCACGGGATGAGTTACTGAAACGCAACACACTAATGAATAGATGTGTGGGCGAGGATGGATAATGCAGTTGGCTTATGCTTACAGTATTATCTAATTTTTCTATTGCCATGCTACCTAAAATTGCGAAAATGGCTATTTTTAAAGTTACTGCCACATTAATACCTAATTCACCATTTCAATTGTCATAAAAGTACCTAGAAACGAATAAAACTTAGTCGAGTGATTATAGGGTCATCCGGCACACCAATAAATTAATTCTTTGACGCATCATAAAAGTTTGCACTACTACTTGACTAAAAAGCGGACTATTTATTTTTGGCAAGTTTGTATAAGCACGGTTGAATTGAATGCTATTATTCATGATTCAGAACTGAGTTTCTATAATGTAAACTCGTGGTTATTGTTATTATGGCCTCTCCCATTTTGCCGTAGGATTTCAATTTTAAGTGGGTTCGTTTTTTCATGCGTGATGATGCTTAGATTTATTTTACTTGAAGCACCTCTATTCGTGTAATTTGTGCTGCTGCGATGACCTTCATACATATATATTAAAATACACTGCATATGAAAATCCCATGTGGCAATGGCAATGAGATGCCTAATCCGCAATTCCTTGCTAACTCCCTTTTATCCTTGTGATGCCCACACACTGCCAGCCTAAAGTTGACTCTTGTGTTGTAACTACTCACATTACACTACGTTTTGCAATAATGCATAATATATCAACCGTCACTCATTCCAAGCACAACGTGTTTAAGGAAGATGTACATGGACTTAAAATCTCTCTTTGGGAAACTACGAGTCGTGGACAGTGTCAGTGTGCTTATACGATTTCGTATCACGAATCACAGGGCGTTATGTATACTTCGTAGTCGTAAACCACTAGGAAACTTTTTTCATTTTAATTGCTTTGTCACTGTCACGACTTGCTGTCAGATCTTAAAATCATAATCTAACCATTTTTAAGATGCAAACTTGATATCGTCTAAATTTAAAATTTATAAACAGTCTGATGCTAACAACTGGACTTTTTTATAGTTCAAAACAAACAACAAACGTAGTAATAATAGAATGGCATCGAACATGCACTGAACTAATGAAATGGGAGTAGGAATTCATATTTTCAACAAGCGAAGTATTAAAATTACTTCTTTAGGCTTTATATTCAATTCGACGTTTTAATAATTTATTAATGTGTTGATGACTTTATTGGTTTAAAAAAACTTTCAGATGTCAGCTTTGTCCCGCAAAAGAATAATACATTATACAAGTTCGGACCCTCAGAAGCGCGTTAATGCAGCTTTCCTAGTGGGAGCATATTCGGTATTGTTAGAATTGCTATTGCATTATTAGTTCACACATTTATTTTTATTATTTGTATTAATATGTGCCATGATTGCAGTAAGTGCATTTTTGGTTTACTATTGTCAGATAATTTACCTAAAAAAGAGCCCTGAAGAAGCCTATCGATGTCTTCTTGGACCCAACGCACCTCCTTTCGTAGCTTTCAGGTAACGCCATTTTATCAAAAATTTTTCAGTTATCCAGCTGGAGTTTTCAGAGAATAATATTAAACAAGGGTTAATATGAAAAAAAACATGTCTTTTTCATTTTGAGACAAAGTGCACATTGGGGGAAAAGTAGGAAAATTGTTTCATTGTCCGCAGTCCGCAATTCAGCGAAGTAAATACAGTGAAATATAGTAGTTCACAGAATCACAGAATTCTGAAAAATGCATCGCATTGAACTGCACATTAAGGAAAATTAAGAATTGTAGCCAGTACATTTTTGTGGCCTTACTTAGGTAGTACAAGTATTTATGCACTTTATGTATTATGCACTCTGTTCAATAATTGACCCAATATAATTAAAGGAAAAGACAAGGATAGATTATCTCGCCGCGTATCTATCCTCTGTATAAACTCATTTTTAAAATCGCTTTGAAAAAAAACTTCTTGAGACTGTTGGATCCGACATTTACAACCTGAAAATTTTAGTTCCGGTCATTAAGAGAATTAGAAAATTTTTTATTAGCCACAATTGGTGAAGAATGCTATTTAACTGTTTTGGTATAGGAACTGATACAAGGTGCAGACTTAGCGGGTACCCCTTGTTTTCCTTCCCTATGAAGAAGCGAAAGCTTTCTTTATTTATCGGTTATACCCTTATGCATATGCATGACCGAAATTTGACTTAGTAACCTGCTACATTTATGGGTTAGAAGGTCACTGTTAAGTTTTTACGCCATAATATATTTGTGGTAAATAGGTAACTTCCGCTTCTTCTCTATACACATTGGTTGTGTTGGTTTATTTATTTTCGCCGTATGCATTTACAAAAATGATCTTTCATTTAATAGTGTTTCTTAGAATGATGTTGAAGCTAACTTGAATTTGATCGTTGGAAAGAAAAGCTTTGGTTGAGTATATAGTCACAAGGCAAACGCAAATCACACATTTTAATAAAATCAAAATAACGTTTTCGTATAAGAATAATATTTTTTGTACACAGGGACGCATCGTTTGGCACTGCATCATTTTATATCACCTTGTTAGACGTATTCAATGGTCTTCATAAAGCATTAGAATGCAAATACTTCGATTTTGATGACTTTGATGTGGACGAATATGAATTCTATGAGGTAATATTCAAGTTTCACTTCAAATGAGATGAGTTATAAGTTATAATTACGTTGGTGGTTTGTGCTTTACGATTAACAAAGCTAAGATTTGTACATTATTTCATTTTTATAGAAAGTAGAAAATGCCGATCTAAACTGGATTGTGCCGGAGAAATTTATTGCTTTTTGCGGGCCGCATCCTCGATCAAAGCTACACAATGGCTACCCTTTGCATGCTCCAGAAGCCTACTTCAATTACTATAAACAAAACAATGTTACTACGATTGTTAGACTTAACAGAAAATTATACGACGCCTCTAGATTCTCAAACGCCGGATTTCATCATAAGGATTTGTTTTTCACTGATGGAAGTACTCCCAGTGATGCTATTATGCATCAGTTCTTGGAGATTTCTGAAAAAACGAGAGGGGCCGTAGCAGTACATTGCAAAGGTTCTTATACACATTTCATTGCACAAATATAAAAGTAATTTTATATTTGTGTAACTATACAACCACCGGTGTGTAAGGCTACTTAACATTACACACCAGTACCAGTGGTTGTAGGAGATTTCTTATGGTGCACATAATTTATTTCACTTCAAAAAAATTGTTTTGATTATGATTTTTTTACAATTTGCTAAAAGCAAATAATTTTCACGAATACTCTAGTTTAGAAATGTCTGCGTTAGTACATTTTCGCCTTCAATTAATTTGCCAATTTATTGCCAAATAATGCAGTCTTGAAAAAAATAAACACTAGTACAACAAGAAATTATAACATAACTTTGATGTCGTTTTCATTTTTTAATCTGCTCACAATCCCAATATTTTAAAAAGTATTGCAATGTTGATAACTTTTGTTTTTCTTTAGCTGGCCTTGGACGCACGGGCTCTTTGATTGGATGTTATATAATGAAGCATTTTCAATTTACTGCTCGTGAAGCCATTGCGTGGGTAAGACTCTGTCGGCCGGGATCAATTATCGGACTGCAGCAGGAATGGCTTGAAGAGTAAATTTTATTATTCATTTCATGCGGTTACTTCATGTGTTTGAATTTGTCATAGTTATGACATGTTTATCACTTTTAACCCAATTGTTAAAACTTTACAGAAAACAAGATTTCTTATGGGAAATGGGAGAACTCTTAAACGGGGAAAATAAAAATATCCCTCACCAATACCGTTTCCCATTGTATAGCGTAAAAAGAAAGCACATGATTATAGATGAAAATGCCAATTCTAATGCAAATATGAATGCTTCATCCGTGAGTGGTAGTGACAATGTTCGATGCATATTGGCACAAGTAGGGTCCATGAAACTAGAAGATAAAGATGAAAAATCAAACGAGGTTTGTAAATATAAATTCTAGAACTCTCAGATTAAACTATGGCACTTGTGTTTATAAGGTTCTGAATTTCAGGCGTCGGTGGAAGACGAAGACGGGGGCGCTTCTTGTGGGGATAACGATGTTACTCAAGGCGATATGTTGAACAGAATCAAAGCTATACGACAGTAAGTTATACAATGGGAATCGCCTTTTATAACTTTTGGTTTTGACAGTCTTCTATAAATACCCACTGAAAGCAACTTTGGGAAGAATATACATAATGCATTTTAGAGAAAAAAGAACATTTATTTTACCTTTACCTTTCATGTTTACCATAATTGACAGAGTGTTAGGATTTTTTTAACCTCATTTAAAGAGAACCATTTAAGTGTAGTATCTCAGGTATAATTAATTTTAGTAGTCTATTATTATTGATATTTAATTAATCGCATTTTGTTATTATTAATGTTACTAATTAATGACTTATATATAATTTACACTTTCTTCAGGGTCTAAAACAAACTACATTTCCCCATTAATTCCCAGCCTTAATTAATTAACACTATTACTAAGGCAGCTAGAAATCATGGGACCGGTGGTCGTTATAATAAATATATAATCAAATAATGAGAATTTGTAAGAAGAATTCCAATTATATTATGACGTTATAATCCACATTATTGCTTCTGGCTCAATTTTGATATAACTATCTCTATACCTTGTAAAAAAGCCTGTGACCATGGTTTTTAGTTGTACCTTGATTATAAGAACATTTAAGCAGCCAGATTTTAAAGAAAAATATTTTTATTTGTTTTATGTAGTTTGGGAAATAATCGGGGAATATCGCAAGCACGACCTCACATAGGAAATAAGGTAGCTAGTCGCAAAAATCAAGGAATGGAACCAGCCCGAGAAGCGTCGAGAATGAAACGTTCGGCGGGTCCAAACTCTTCTTCGACCTCCAGTAAAAGGTATGGCATTATGAAAGGTCTCAAGACCTATTATCACAGTCTGCCATCACTTTCCACCATCCGAAAACAATTTCGGATATATATGTGCCGTTCCTTACGTCGCTTGAAACAACTGTCCTCTAGACGTTGATATTATTTTCCAACTGCTGTAATGCTCATAATCATGCCTTTAATTACTTGACTAATTTTGCATGGGCTACTTTTACCAACTATAATTTTATCCTTCTTTTACACACCACATGACTTTAATCGTTAAAGTTTAATACTGGTGCTATCATTAGTAAACGCACGCAAACGCATTATCATTTTCAATGCTATGTAATACCCTTAGCTTGTAATACAGATCCTGTGTAATTCCTTGTTATTTGTTGTTAATTATATGTTTAATAAAAACTAAATTTACGCATAATTTCAGGTGTATCAGTGTTAACTTTAATAATTGTTTTAAGAATACGCTTTGTCATCACCCTATTAAATTGTGGTCTTAGGTTTAGATATTGTAGACTTAACAAACTTAAAAAAGCTGTATGGACTTGGCCATTCCCTATATTTTTGTGGTTTGCCCATAATTTTAAAACGCATAAACGTGATAAATATTTTATGATAATAAAAAATATTGCGGATTAATCAGTCATATACATATAGAAAAAGTCAAATCAAGCAATACTATAACATGAAATGCATAGATTAACAGTAAAATATTTATATTTTCAATATTAAATGGGCACTTTCTACATGGACAATGTTTTGCCCGAATTCTATTTTTATACCGAATATTTAATATTTAATACAGTTTTTCAGTTGTTTTTAAGAAATGAAAGGGAAATCTAAATCGTCAAAGCTTCTTTCAAAATTACTTTTTATGTCCCCCGTACACCATTAAAATGAAAATCCTTTTGTTTTCAAAACTTTATAAGCTGAATTTTATAGTCCGAAAATTATTCAACAAAAATGCACAAAACTCATTTATAGGAAAAACGTACTCTTAAAAACAATTGCGAGGATTCTTTGTGTTGTCAATATTAATTTTACGAATGTCTCTGACAATTTACTTAAATAGTTAGGATGATTAATGTCAATATTTGTTGGAATGAAATGATTTAACGATTACCTTATGTTGCATTTTGTGCCCTTAATTTACTTTCGTTTGCATGAAGCGTCGGCAATGTGTGAAGTAAAATGCTCAGTGAGTTTGTCAGTTGAGAAATAAATTATATTTTAAATAATACTTGTAGACTTTAATACAACAATATTAATGTGTTTTTATTTGTTGTAATTATGTTATAATTATGTATTATTTGCAGTTAGGTAATAGTAGTGCTAGCTAATCATAAATAGTCTACTAATAATTAATATGTGACAGACTTAATCACTTCCAGGTCTATATTTTGCAGCCTAAATGCTTAATTAGTTTCTTACAATAAATACTCTTATATAAATAAATCACATGTTTTAATTCTTATTATGCACTGTCGTAGATGTTTATTATTTTTTAATGTTTAAGATTTCTTTTGTGATGGATTTTGGCGATTAGTAGAACGGTTTTTATGTAAAATTGTAAGTTCTGAAAAGCAAAATGTCATTTTATGTTGGGCACATTTTCTGTAGCTTTTTTAATTTCGCTGAGAGCAATTTTGTGTTAAAAATGCCAAGTGTGTTATTCCATTTATTTATATAAGGATTAGGCTTTCAGACAATGATTGTCCGCAAATAACTTATTCTGGGTTTCTGGTATTTCATTACGCTGCTGAAAACGGGAAACATGGGCGAGTAGACCTTACCGCGGCGCTGGCGCTAACTGTGGTTCTGGTTCTGCACGGCTACTGACTTTGTCGAAAGTGACGTTGCCTACCGCCGAAATGACTAGCTCTAACCTGCTCCTTGAACCTTTAGACAATGCAAACCCTAACCCTTGTGTCTCATGCAGCAGGAACGGTGGCTTCCTCTCCGAAGTCCAAGCTAATCGCCCGATGACAAGATCCTTCTCTCGCCTGGCTGCCCCTAAAGAGGTGCACAGTCCTTGCCCAAGGACGCTCCGAAACAAAAATCGAGGCTACATCGGTTCAACAGATCGTAGCAACCCTCACCTTCTGATAAAGCTACACGAAAAGAATATTCCTGGTGCGACCTCAACGATAACGTCAATTCAGAATTCTTCGTGCACGAAAATATCCTCGACCCCTTCCAATTTCCCGCCTCGAGTGTACACCCGGGCGACAGCAAGAATACAAAACGAACCAACGACCTCCCTAAAAATTCAGAACTTTGGGGTGACAGGTTTTAACAATAATAAGGATAGTTACACCAGTTGCCAAACCTGGTCTAAAACTTCAGCTGTGTACCGTTCCACAGTTGTGAGCAAGCATGGTGCTCAAAGCAAGTAAGTTGACCAATGCAATGGTATGGTTCAACTTTATGTCACGCTCAGTGACCTTTTACCAGTTTATTGTACAGACAGAATCAATGACCAAAGTCAACTTTTCAATCCTTCTACCAAATAATTGTTGATACTGTTGAAAAAACTGTTTTATAGCCATAATGCTAGCCCATGCCTCTTAATTGTAAGCTCTGCTACAATCTAATCCAAATATTGACAAAACGGCGGTGCTAACCTCACAATGGGTCTTACAATTCTAGCGTTATCACTTAGCTGTGCCAGTTTAAGCACTTTATTTCATACCAAATCCTAGTTCTAATAATTATTAGCATCACGAAGCGCAGACCTTGTCTCATTGTTAATCGTTTTGTCAGTCGATTTATTTAATATTTAAAAACGTACATATAAATATTATTACTATATTTAGCGGTGTAAATATTATAAGTAATTCGACATAACGTCGCAATTAAGTTATTCAACTTCGATTTGTTGGGTTTTGTTTGTCTTTGTGCCTTTTGCAGTTGTATCTGAATCTCTTATCAAGTGTTCCTTTGTCAAACAATTTATCTCGAATTGATCTTTCTACGTTGCCTTCTTTTAACCTACTTATAATTAATGTCAACTTGATTAGCTTGTCAACTATGACCTACATTTAACTCATTCATCTCAATAATTGCCAAAAAAATTCATATTTATCATACATATAACATCTTATGTATTATCCTATAAAACTGTATACATTTCGCATTGCATGTAAAATACCCTAGGCGGTATTTAATTTTAGAAAGTATCTAGAATGTATGATAAATAAGATTTAAATCTTTCGTGCAATAATAGTACTACTACTTACTTGGCTTTAAAAGGTTGGGGCTTTAAAAACGTGAGATTATACTGTGTTTGTTTTATCTTCTCTGCTCTAATACTGCCTGTCCAGTCAATTCACTGACAAATAGGGTCTTTAAATGGGGCTATGTTCATTGTTCTGTCCACTGTTATTTAATTATCACAATTTCATTGTCAACGCCTAAAGGGCGGTTACATATATATAATTTACACTATCAAAGTGCGGAAAGTGTTCAATTTTTGCAAAGCTTAAAAATTAAAACACGGTTTTGAATTTGCCTTCTTTGTTTAAAGAAATATTCAAGTTTGTAAGTGAAAACTTTATATTATACTGTAAAATATGCAAGATATTGCATTTGTTTTGTCAGTAATGTGGCCATGCAATCTTGTGATTTGTGATGTTTACATCTCACATACGATACTCATTATTACTTTACTCGTCGTACGCACATTTTTATAGATTTAATTGCAAACAGAAATAATGTGAAGTATTAATTGAGTTAATTTAATTTTTCTTTGAAATTAACCAGAACACTAAATTCTTGATTTCCATGAATTTTGTCTGTGCATGAACTAACAGGTAATGTAAAATAATTGCTGAAATGCATGATCAAAATCGTGTTTTATAATTGACAATGTGATAATGTGTTTAAAAGATACCCACATTCCCATATTGTTGTCGTTCGGACAAAAATACTTATTAACATTAACAAACTAAACTGCCTGTCCCATTTGAAGATCTCTTACAGCATTTCAAAAACTGGACTAATTAACTTTTATAATAAACAATTAACATGGTGTGATGATAAGCCCTTCTGGTTTTAGTAACAAGATTCGCCAAGCTGCTGCGGCAGGGAGAAGATGGGCCGGTTCGCCTCACATTTTTCGTCTATTGTCAGACGGAGATGCAACGGTGTCTTCCAGCCAACATTAATTACCAGCAACAATATTCTTTATGTATTAGAGGTAAACTTTTTATTGTTGTTCATCCTGTTTTCGAACACTGTCATGATCATGATTGAAATTATCACACCATTTGCATTTACAAGAAAAAAGGTGTTATATTAATTTCTTATAGATTCAAAGGTACAGCTATTATGATGAGGAAGCTAAGCATTTTATTGATCTGCTATGATTATCTGTTTTTGACAAAGGTTAAACGTCTATATATATTGCATGTTTAGTATTTATTATTATTTTCGATGTACTTATAGCTTCCGAGCGTGAACTGTTCTGCTAATTCTTATACCAACGGTGTCAATCATGCTCAAACAGCCGGTTTTGATCATTATTTCGTTGTTTTAACGAAATAAAACTATTACGTGCGTGGGCTTCCATTGATTTGGGTAGTCTATTACAAATTCATGGTGTCAAATGAAAGAATTATGCACTTTGTTTCTATCGCCATTTAATAAAAATGAATTCAGATTTTTTCCATTTTTCCTTTAAATATTTAAATATTTAGGTACAAACGCACCTATGTTTGCAAAACAAAGTTCCACCAAATATGTAATAATACGATTAGAGGTACTGAACACGGTGGTACTCATTATATCGAGCAACAGATAGTTCAAGACAATTATGTAACTTTGTCACAAAGGGCACTTCTCCTTGAATGTGAATCCCGCAAGTGTAAAATCTAACCGAATTTAATTAACTACTAGCCCAAATCTAAATCTCCGGGCTATTACTCAAATGACATTTTAGTCTATGTAATATGGAGTGATATGGAGAATGAATTGACCCGAGTTAGTTGATCATGAAATTGAGATATCAAGGCGACGCCAAAACTAAGAACATTGAATTTAGTCTTGAAAGGGGATAATTCAGAATACCCTACTGGTAACTAGAACAAGTTTCAAGGAAATATGTTAAATGGTTAATTTAAAAAAACAAGTTTTTTTTACTAAATCTGCAGTTTAAATTCCTTACTGTGCGTGTTGTAGTGAGGACAATGGTTTTTATTAAGCACGTCTAATACACAGTTGGTAGGTAATGCAGGAGGGCTGCATTTTTTAAAATAATTACCGTTGAAATTTTGTTGCTCCGGGTAGTTATTTACCGTACAATAATTTTTGGTGGGGTTATATTTTTCAGGCTGCAAATCCTCATATTTAAAGCTTTAAAGAATATGGTTTTTTTAGTGTAGTAGCATTACAGATGAGGCATTCGCTATGGTTTACTAGGCAAAAGTTACATTAGGTGTTCTCAAAGAAAAGGGGCCTGTTACTTTTTCTACTGTTAAGTGAAACCGTGAAACTATACTGTACCAGCTGTCCCAGGTTGTCAGTTTTGTAGAAGTAGATAATGCAAACTGCACATTGATTCCTTTATGCACAAAATTGGAAGGCTTTTGAGTCTCATATTTTTTATTCCTAGTTGAATCGTTGCATGCATCAGAATGGGGTTAAAATTTTTGGTTTTGATGAAGCCAAGTGAAATTTCGAATAATAAAAGGCTAATCCATAATATTTGGACATTAAAATGTCGTTTTTCTAATTAAGTAGTGCCATAGTGGTTGTACTGTTAAAAACTTTAGCGTTTAGAGTTGCAGGTGCGATGTTTATTGCTTATAGCGTCATGTCATAGTCATAATGTGTATATTCTAGTTTTGACTTTGAGTATTTTATATTGTACAATAATTCATGTTATTTGTGCTATATACATCATATACGCCTACCAATTATCAATAGAAATATGCCATTGCCATTATTGAGCATTTAATAAGTTAACTTCATTTAATAAACCCAACTAGCTAACCAAAACCTGCATTGTTGATAAGGACGCTTTACTATCTTGTTCCACTTTTCTTACTGAAAAATTCCGGAAACGGAAAATTTTTCCTTGGGTAAAGATTTAGTAGTAAGATTTCTAAAAGCCATGAGTTTTTTTACCTTCCGTTAAGGAAAACTTATTAAATATACAATTTTTATTTAAGTGTGCTAAATATTCGGTAAATGCTTACTGCCTTTGATAAAAGCTAATAAGATAAAGTGCAATAAGATTAGAGTTGGCCTAAAGAACCCTAAACCTGTGTCATCGGTTTGCTTGTAAAATTGTTATTAATGTACAGCATCAGTTTTACTAACAGTTCGTTAGTATTTAGGTGTGGAATGTGAAGACATACTGATATATCAGTACGCTTCCAGTACAAGGGATTTTGTTAAGTGGCGTTTATTGAGAATATTGCTTATAAATATTCTCAATACTATAATGTTATGGGGATACTATAAATATTATGAAATGTTATTTTTAATATTCTTGGGAAGGAAAGTTATAAAAGATTTTGATCTACATAATATTGATACATTAAGTTTTCAAATAATTTCTGGAAAGTTAAAATTGTTAAGAAGAGATGAGACCCAAATGTACAAATTCTTTAACTAGATGTACGGCGTACAATGTGAATGTTGAAGTTGTAGATTGTGCTGTACTGTGATTTAAACATTACGACAATTGCTATCGGATCTTAATGATGCAAGGAAGGTTTTAATATTTGAAAAAAGGAATTCGCTAGTATTATTGTAAGTAGTCACTGTCGCCATTTGACATTGATATCTGACATAACTGGCTTTAAGGTCAATAACAAGTCTTCGACTTCATATTCAGAATTCAGTATCTGATTTAGGAGTATGATGAAAGACATCAACTCACCTTTTTTTAAAGCTTAAAATTCGTTTTGCATAGAACTTCGAGGATTTCGTAATAAACCTTCTGATGTGCAAGGAACATTGTGGCATGGCTTTAAACAAAAACCTTACATTTTCATAGCTATAATAAATATTTTCGTAGTACAGAATATTAGTCTTTGATAACTTCAATCTCTTTTGGATGTTTCTATATTATATTCCGTATTATGTGGTTTAGTCACAATTATGAAGTCTCAACTCTGAGTACAACTCATGTTAAAACGTTCCCTTGTTTACCCCAATTTTATGCCAACATAATCGGAATTGAAGTCTTAAACATGTTTATTTAAAATTAAAACCAAATTTTCCAAAACTTCTAAAAATGGTAAATTCTGCGGGCCCCACTGCCTAAGGAGATCTGTCCAAATGTACAAGTTACAAGATGAAAAGAATTTTCTAATGAAATTAAAAGCTGTTTCCATTATGGTAAAGTATAGTAATCTGTTTATTGAATATAAGTAATTGCCTATTAGTGATTAGACTGTTCACTAACACTGCTAACAGCAATGTTTGTAGTTGGTACTGTTTCAGTATTAAAATAAGGCAAACTATACCGTAATATTTAGTGTAAACGTAACTTTAGGTAGAATTAAAGTATATGTAGTTATGTAGTTTGTTTGCATGTTTGTATATAATAATTAATAGCATGCTTAATAACTAAAATACAAATATACCTGTGTAAATACAGATTCTCATATATAATTTATAATAAAGTAGCCGTGCAATATAATGTAAATATATCAAAATACCACAGGATTAAAATAATAATCCATACAATAGCATTACAGTAATAATAATATTATATGTGCGTAAGCACTATCTAACTAGAATGTTTTGTTTGTTGAAGGTAACATGTTTCTGCTATGGTACATTATCATAATATTATTATGGCAGTTAAGTTATAAGCTGGGTACTAATTTAATAATCTTTCACTAGTGGTGTACCGGGAGTTAAAATGACATACCTTAACTGCATTGAACATGACATGTGTCATTGCCGACAGCCTTCAAGTAAATAATTTAGACAGAGATGTTCAGTAAATGATATATTAACTAGAATCAGTCATTCTTCATATACGTTTTTAGAAAATGTAATTGCAATATATTTTCATTTTCTTGTTTCTTAAGCTACTTACCATTTGATGACATTGTACATGATAATGTGTAATATGATATGATTCTACCTGGACTTTCGAATAGAAGGATGGATGGAACTGTGTTATTATGTCTTTAAATGTAATACACGAAATACGAAATAACTGTTTTCATGTTGTGGATAATGTATTATAAAAGTAAGAAAATATAGAGATAAAACTTAAAAGATGTGAAAAATAGAAATGTCGTATTCTATTCAACTAATATTTAGAAAAGCAGCAATCAATAAATACATACCCACTTTAAAAGAAATGTTTCATATGGAAAATCATTTAATTTATTTGTGGAACTGCATAACCAAAGATTAATCATTATTATAGCAGCTTGATTTTGTAGTACCCGGTTTATACGTACATCTTAATTTTAACATTCAGAGGAGTAGCGTGCTACTAAAAAGTAAAAAAAGTACGTGCTAATAATACCATTTACCTGTAGAATAACCTAAACTGATCATAGGTTTTCTTCACATATTTCATGAAAGAAAGTTGTGTTATTTTATACAAGAAAAGAAATAACAGAACTTTTCCTTGTAAGATAATGAAAATTTTCTCTATACTTGATAGCAATTAGAAAACTTTTACGGTGTTAACTATAGTTTATTGAGAAGACTATAGTTTATCATGTAATTAATCATCTCTCAAATTAAAGTTAATGGCAAAATAAAACTATTCGGGACTGAAGAAATGCTACTTTACTTGTTTTTCGACAGCAATTTAAGCTAATTAGTTGCATGATTTGTTTTCACAGTACACAGCAATACATATGTATCACATGAGACCACTTCTGCATAAAATGTACATTTTGTATGTATTAGACTCTGACATTGCATGAATTTCAGAATGAGCAGAGATCCTAATGCAAAAGAATTCAGTGGTGCAAGTGGTATTCATAATGTAAGGTTGTGAATGTAAAGAATTCGAATCGAAATTTTATCGAAGTAAAGTTTTTATTAAAAGTTGACCATGTTAAAATGAAAGGAAAACATTTATTAATGAAACTTATTACTGAAGTAAAAGTTACTTTTTGCCGATGCTTCACTTCATTTGTGGACGTTACAACAGTTTTCAAATATTAAAAAATATTCGTCGTTTTAAAATGTAACTTTCCCTGTATACTCGAAAGAAATGTGACTTTTGCATGGAAATGGAAGATAATTTTTTGGAGGAAAAGATATCAGATGTCTGTAGCTGTAGGGCTTTTGGGTACTGAACTTTTAAATTTGAATTGAAGAGAACAATCATTCTCCAAAGCAAACAAAGGATTTCGAAAACAATGACACACATGAATCATACATCTCCGATAAGTAGATAAGGATTTGCTATATATAGTAATGGAGTGGTTGGTTCAATAGATTTTTTTATCTATCTGAGAACAGAACCTACATAATATTGACTGTACAAAGTACAGTACATGTTACTAGAACACGACGAGTAAAAAACTGTTGAAAAAAGAACAGAATTATTCAAACGTCGTATTTCATTCATTGCATGTGTTTTCGCAGTTGGGAGGTATAATCGGAAGTGGTTACAGTAGTGGTTGATATTGCTATTGGTATTTTGACTGTGTATAGTGTATCAATGAATGACAGTCTGTGTAAAATGGTGGTGATGATGAGGGAGCAATGAGTAATACTAAAAGATTGTTAGTGAGTAGGTAAATAAAAATATCAATCAGATGATGGCATGCAGCGCATAGCTCAAACAGAGCAGTTCTAGGATACTCCCTCGCACTCAAACTCAAGTCAAAGTGAAGAAGACATAAACTACTTGTTGTAATTTATATTCCACCTAAACAGTTCATATCACAGGTTTTCAATTATTAAGGGACAAGGGGAAGATAATGAGGGCCAAGGAAAATAGTTTCTGATACTCGCCTTATGTTGTCAACTAATAAAACATTTTCAGTGGTAATTTGCTTACATCGGAGACGGTCGTTTGACGTTATTTGTCACAGGTAATATTCATCCTTTTGTCTCTTATGATAATTCAGTATTACTAAAAGGCACGTTTCAGTACGTATAAACAGAATATTTTAATGGTGTCTATCGGTGTGTAATTGAAACTCTTTTTTGTCAAAATACATACAAATTTTTCATTTATCATATCTCTGCTAAAAGCAAATCCTTCCGATCCTCCTCTCAGCTGTCAGCTGAGACAACTGTTGAGCTATATGTATGTTTATAATTTGAAAGGTTCTCTCTCTACAACTTTCTCAAAAAGATATATTTGAGTTTATGCGGTAATTATTATAACTTTGTATTACAAACCTGAAATCGTGAACCTTTAATTAGTCAATCTGTCAACACGTCAGTTTTTAATTGAAACAAACCTCTTCTTTTTCTGTGGAAGACATTAATAAGCAAGGAATGTTTTGGAGGTCTCTAATACTAAATACATTTTTAACATATTTTCTATTTAAGTGTAAAATATTGAGTGAAACTTTTCGTCCCTTTACCCTAATTTTGCTAAGCGTTTGATTTTGAAACTAAAATACTAATGATATGTATTATCAATTATATGTATTATATCTGTCAGGCTGTCGTGAAAACTTAACAAAAATGGAAGACAGAGAGACATTAGTCGAAGGAAGTACTAACACTACTAGGGACTTCGAAGACAGCCGAGAAGTGAAAAAAGGCTGCCTTTTCTCGTGCTGTGATCCTCGAAGTGGCTGTCATCGATTCATCGTACTGTTTTTCATGTGTTTCGTTGGTTTTGGTAAGCTACACTAAAGTTTTGTTGATCTCGTTTTCGTATTTAAAAATTTGCACAATACATTAAGTACAACAGTTTGCCAAGGTTTCGCTTTGGTGAACAATTATTCACATTTAAGCGACAAATAATCTTTGCAGCCTCTATGTCACTGTCATAAAAATTAAAAATATATGAAAGTATGCTAATTGCTGATGTTATTTTATCAAGGTTCCTATTTTTGTTATGATAATCCTGGCGCGTTGCAAAACAACTTAATTTCTGATATGCATATAAATACTGCACAATTTGCTCAACTATATTCATGGTATTCGTGGCCTAACGTCGTTCTTTGTTTCATTGGAGGATTTTTGTTAGACAGGTAATTTGAGTACCTTTGCATATAGAAAACATTTGAACGTAATAATTAATTTCATTTATTCATTTTTCAGTGTCTTTGGAATTCGTTTGGGGACAATCATATTCTGTATATTTTTGGTGATTGGCCAAATAGTTTTTGCTCTTGGTGGAATTTATAATAACTTTAATCTGATGATTGTCGGTCGTTTTATTTTCGGGTATTTGCCTAGTATACATCAAAACAAATCATTGTTTACCCGAGTATCAGAGTATAGATAACATTAACATAATATCGTAGGATTGGCGGTGAGTCATTAGCTGTTGCACAAAACACTTACGCCGTGAGTTGGTTCAAAGGCAAAGAGCTAAACATGGTTTTTGGCCTACAACTTAGTTTTGCCAGGGTGGGATCAACTGTAAACTTCCATCTCATGGATCATGTGTACACCTGGGTGGGTGAATATTGCACAGGGTACAAAAATACTGGCTTCGTTCTTCTTATAGGTACCTACGTACAAATCTTGTTTACTTCCTCTAATCTACGTATACGTGTAAAGTAAATATCAATATTTGTTTTCTCATCCACTCTGAATTTTACCAGCCGCTACCACGTGTGTTATGTCACTGGGATGCGCTCTTTGTCTTGCGGTGTTTGACCTCAGAGCAGAAAAAATTCTGAAAAAACAACCGATTGGAGCTGGAGAAACTGTTCGATTTTCTGATGTTAAAGACTTTCCTCTTTCGTTTTGGCTAATGTCTGGAATATGCGTGGCCTACTACGTGGCTATATTTCCATTTATTGGTCTTGGGAAGTCAGTTAAATTCCGAATATTACAAAATTACATTTTCAGATAAGTCATTGACTCAATTAATGATGTTTATTTTTCAGAGTGTTTTTTCTGAGAAAATTTGACTATGACTCGGATGGAGCCAACAGTGTAAATAGCATTTTATATATAATATCAGCAATCGCATCTCCATTGTTTGGAATTCTTGTTGATAAGGCTGGTCGAAATGTCTTCTGGGTTTTGTTGTCCGTGTTGGGGACAATAGGGGCCCACGCTTTACTCGCTTTTACATTCCTCAATCCCTATGTTGCAATGTCCTTAATGGGGCTTTCTTACTCACTGTTGGCCAGTGCATTGTGGCCCATGGTTGCCCTAGTTGTCCCAGAGTACCAGTTGGGTACGGCTTACGGAATGTAAGATTTTTAATCCAAACACACATATAAAATGTCTACCTTATATATGCACTCTGAATCGTTTACCTTGTTGCTTAAAGCATGCAAGCTGTACAAAATCTTGGATTAGCTGTGATAACAATGATTGCTGGATATATCGTGGACAAAGGTGGATATTTTCTTCTTGAAATCTTCTTCCTTGCCTGGTTGTGCCGTAAGTATTATTTTCAGATTTTCTCATTTTGAAAGATATGAAAGTTCAATAGGCATTTACAGATTTTTAATTAGAAAGCATTATTTAGCAGAAATTACCATTCGGGGGTAAAATTTTATCTACCCCATACAGGTATCAATTTAATTGAATATTTGAATGGCCAATTTTGAAGTTTTACTAATCTCGTTGTCATAATCATTAAAAAGTATAATCACAATATTTTACAAAATTTTACACGGAAACAATTTTTTCAAAACCGGTATCCCTAACATAATGTTCTCAGGGAGTGAATTTAACGTGTTTTACCGGTGTGGAATGGAGTCCCTCAGAAATTAGACAACAATCTATGAAAACACTTTGTGGGTTACTTACGATAATGGTAGTATATTTATTACTACCCTGTACCCTGTACAGCAATAAAAGCTTGCTTAATGAGGACTGGTGTTTCTTCCGAGGCTTTCTCTTACAAGGTAAACCCTTTACTTGCGCATCGTACCCAGAATGAGACAATTTTTTTCCGATTAATTCGGTTTTGCTGATTTCAGAAATGAGGGAATTCGTCTGCATAATCATAACTTTCAGAGATAAGCACAGAAAAATCCGAAAAAGCCGATTTTACCTGGCCAGGTGGAATTGCATTTTTCTACTCTTTTCACAAGATATATTCAGTGTTAATCTGGGGTGATCATTTAATAGGGTATTTTTGAAAATTTTTAAAATGAAGGCATTTCAAGCAAATAAAATGGAAACACCCCAGTTTTATGTGCAGAATAATATAGGGCATGCAACACGTCAGGAATTCAAAAAATTACGAAATTCAGTTTGCCGGCGAAATGAATCAAGTATTAAGAGTAAAAAAAATTCAATTTCACCTACACTTGTAAAATCGGTTTTTTTGATGCGTATCTCCGGAAGCTATGATTTTTGCAGACGGATTCCTTCGTTTCTGAATTCCTTGGGTACGGTGCGCAGGGTTTTATTACCTTGTTAGATATGAGGGTCCTACAAAAGAATTCATTGCAGTCCTTCATTCACCCGAAAATTCACAAAGAGAAAAAATATTGCCTGATTGACCAATTTTTTGATTTTACTAAGCTAAAATGAAACAATACGAAAATACCAAAAAAACCATGTTTAATCGAAAAGTCCATGCTTCTCAAAACATTATTTTCCAGTTTGTTTTACGTAACTGTTTGCTCGGTATTGCAAAATACGAAAGTGTAGAAAAATGCTTAATATAATAATGGACATTAGTGTCTTTGTCCATGGCACTACTTCTCTGGCTATCGGATTCGAAGGGGAAACTAAGTAGCAGCCGGAATTCTAATGTTTTAACTACAAACTCAGAAAGTATTAACCAAGAATCGGAAGCGCTTCTTGAGGAATCGGAAAATGAAGATCTAGATAATGAGAGTAGCAAAAAGAAATAACAGGTTTTACAAAATTTCATTCATAGTATCTTTTCTTGTGTGCTTTAGTTTCGTTGGCTTGTTCTATTTTACTGTGGCTACGTGACTCTGCCCAATCTGGTATCCTAAATATGTCAATTGAACAGCGAGATCGATGGGACCACAACCGAATGTGAGTCACTTTCTTATATGAATAGCCATTACACCTACTGACAATTTCTGCAACAATTGAGCAGACCTCTATTCTTTGTAGTTAGTCAATGTCAAAACTTAATGGAGTTAGTTTCATAGTTGTGCGTTTATTTTTTAAAGTTTTTTGGGGCTCGCTTTAGATATTTTTCTACAAGTTGATACAATTGGTGGAACGTAGTTAGTCGAATATGCAATGTTAGAATAGCGTCGGATAAACCTATGCAGTGTTACTCAATTTGGTTCAAATATTGATCCAGGAATTTTTCTCACCGTTTCCAAACTTAGAAGTAATGGTAGTGCAATTGTAAAGTTTTGCGTGTGCATTTATTTTTGTAATTTGGTAAAGGCGTTTTGTGTGTTCGTAGTTCCTCATTTTAATGATGTTACCGTAATATCCTTATTATGAATAGTTAAATTCTAATAGTTTACTACTTCATTATTCTTCTATCCCTTTCTGTAATCTGTGATATGCGTATTGCTCGAAAGCTGTCTTTACTGTTGCCTTTTTTCTTAAGGCTAAGGCTAGGTCTACATATTGTAGCAAGCACGCACAACAAAGGATTGGTATTTAATTTTTGGCATGCCTACTAATATATTTGTAGGTATACAAATTGTAAATAGTTTTTAAAAACGGATATAAGTCAAATACTTACCATGAGGATGTCTTAAGTAATCATTTAATTTGCATTATATTTTATGAACGTAGCCTTACATGTTTCAATCTCGTTCGTTAAAATCCCAAATAGCTAGAATACAATAACCAACTTTTGTCCAAGCAAAATAAAAGATTTGATGCCATTTCTTGCAGTTTTTTGCCTGCAAATTTTGTTTAGGATACTTGAAAAGGAAAATTGTGGGGTCCTTTACGTATTTACTTGTGCTATGTTGCTACTTTTTATTAGCTAGGAATTTCTATCAAAGTTCATTGATATTTTCGACGTTGCGGATGTAATTATGAGAGAACTTTATTATTGACCTTTAAAAACCGAAAGACAGACAGAACTTCTTGACTCGACTGTAGTGCTTTTGTAATGAGCATTTAAGGAAACATTAAAATGCCTACATGTGTGTTTAGGCTGGCCGAATCACTGGAAAGGGATCAATTATTCGCCTCTGCGGTGCCTGCAACAACTCCTAGATCTGATTTTCTCATTAGGAATCGTTACCTTAGTAGGATTGGAGCTACTGTAAGATTTTTGTTGCTCTCGTTGAGTTTTATTAGTTTTGTAATATTATGGTTTATGCTGTACATTTTTTGCATGAAACAACAGTATTGTAGCATTAGTTTTAATGTTAGTGTTTTATTAACAAATTAGAGGGCATTTGGATGGGTCTTCTTGACACAATCTGTATTTTAAGATTGTGGTAATAGAGGTAAAGTCTGTTGGAATGTCAGTGGATACCTATATGTTAATTTAATGAGGTATGCATGATTCGCATTTGGAATAGGAATGGCTTTACCTTATACACTGTAGTCCAATAAATGCTGTTCTAAGGATGTTATGTCATGTTTGCACATATTTAACTAAATTTGGGTTTTGTCACTGCTGTATTTTAATTATAGGGGAGCGTCCACAAATTACGTGGTCACCCATAGGGGGGGTGGGGGTCAGCCAAATGGCCTCATCTAATTCTTCAAAAATGAAAAAATGAGGGGGGGGGTGTCAGAGGTCTGACTTCTGAGGTCGTCAAACTATTTTGTAGAACTAGAAAATACTATTCTACGCAATCCAAATGAAAAGTTTAAAAAATGCGTATTGATGCCATTTGCATCATTTTGAGCGCTTTTATTTTCTTGTTTGCATCTCAAAAGGGTGTCGTCTTAAATGAGATTAGCGTAATGTGCATTCCATGCTAAGAACTCCAAATAAATAATATATAAGAAAATCTGGAAGACTAGGGTTACATGTTTCAAGCTTACATTTAGTATGCAAATTAAAAAAGTGCTCACCACCTCTAATCGAATTTTGCGGAAGGATTTCCTGACGATTGGATTTATTATTTACACAAAATTATCAAGCGTATCATTAGTCCTGCTGTAACACACGGAGTTGAATCTCTACGCTCAAATTGAATTTGCTTGCTTTCCTGATACAATAAATTCAATAACGTTCATAGATGATTTTAATGCAAAATTTTATTGCTGGGCAAAAAAGCTATAGGTCTTCAAAGACGGGGTAGGGGGGTGGACCTCAATTGTCTTCAATGTCCTCAAAGGGGAGGGTGGGGGTCAAAAATCGGCAAAAAAGTGACTTCGTAATTTATGGACGCTCCCTAGGAGCAATACTCCTAAAATACCATCAACGTGTAGAACTATAATGCTATTTCTCTAGCTTGCAAATTTATTTCCTTTTTATGCCTTGGGGTTGACAGCAAATGCAAACGTCTCAGCATAGTAAATATGCTATCGGAACTTAGTGCCAATATTTTCTTAAGGGATTAGTAACTGTTTGCTTCACTGCTTTATTTTTTCAAATTACTAATTTATCTGCCGCACAATTGTCTTGTTATATATAATTTGATATAAGCATTCAAGGTACTTATAATTAAGCAAAGTGAATAGCTAAAAATTCAGGGTATTAAAAAGTAGATAGGCAGCATCGTTAATAACTATTGTTTTCTAAATAAGATATTGAAGAAAATCAAGAAATTGTATTTTAACTAACAAACAATTTACGTGGAATTTGAATTGTTATCAGTAATAAGAATTTTGCACTTTTAATTGCGTATTCTTACTTTCCCAATGATAATTTGTATATTTTATTATGGAATATTCCATCATGTTTCCTGTACCATAGAAAAGTGTGGGCTTTTTCTAAACTTGCAATAGTATTATTCAAGACTAGAAAATCCAATATTTTCGTAATTTAAAAAGTACAAAGTAAAAGCCTTAATTTGATTATCTTCAAGATAATGAGTTTCTTCATTTTCATTAGTATGGACACCGGTTTCCCAGATTTTTTGTTTTTTTCCATTTTTATAATGTATGCAATATTACATAACTAAAATAACCATTTTTGCAGAGGTTCAAGAAGCGTGAAGTTATATTTGTAAGGTATATGAGTGTCATGGGTGTCCTAATATTACTACTATATGTGTGCATAGTTACATTACAGCACTTCACGCTGGTATTCGATCTCATATATATGCTTATGTATTAAAAGATTAAAAATGTCCAACTATGCTTTAGTTTGCAAACCTGCAGTTAGTTGAAATGCATATTTGTTTGTATTGCAATGCATTAATTGTCGTTTAATTAGTCATTTTTCTTATCACTTCTACAGCTACCTTCCACTTACGACCCTGCAGTTCGTGGACTCGTGTACAGATCTCTGAGATAACCGTGGTGGCGTTAAAACGGATGAAGAAAATTAGTCTTTTAAATTATTAATATTAAACAGATCAACTACGATTATAAATTAAATGTAAATACGTTCTTATACTAGCTCGGTTACTTACAGATATGCAAATATTTACTGTTATATATAGGGTAATAACTGATACAATGTGCCTCCTAAATACTGTAAATATGGAAAGTCAAAGGAATGTCTGAAAAAATGTTCATGCAAAAGTTAATACAGATTTAAATAATAAAAGTGTGTTAGATTTAATGTCCATCTGGGAAATAAAATGCACATCAGAAATGTACCTGCATATATTCTGAATATTTGAATCAACTCGACAATACATAGCCCAATAATACATGGGTATTAAATAAATTTTAGTAACATGACGAAGTGAGGGGCCAAATGTAAGCCAAAAGTTTTGACTGTCTCTTTTAGAATTATATAGCAAAAAGGTTTTCAATGTGCCTTTGTACATGAAAATATCAGATCACTTTTCTACTTTTAAAATACATTTGTAAAAAAATTATGCTAGTAGTAGTGTTGAAGTGAATGTAATTAATTAATTATAATTACTTCGGGTTAAAATTACGCCTTTTTAGCACAAAATATAGTATACCTTATTCAAATGTGAATAAATGATGTATTTTAAAATAAACTAAGTGACTCGTATCTTCTGTATTTAGAAATAGTGTGGATAGAAATATATCTACCAATGGGATGTTTGAATAATATCATCTAAGATAAGGAAATTGGAACATTTTTATTTTAAATTCGAAACAAACCAAGATGTTTAATTAAACGATAATAAAGTTTTTCTAAAGGGCAACGCAAGTTTTATTTTATTAATATTATGTACAGACGTGTTGGTGAACATGTTTCTCATGGTCAAGCATTTTCAAATGGCTGGTTGTCTTTTCATTTCAATCATAATCATCGCAATTCGCAATCGTTAATAACCATTCTAAAGCAATACCGCATCTGCCATCTATCGAAGAATTGGATGTTCATATGCCTTGTAGGATTGGAGTGCTCTATTTCAAATCACGGTTCAATCTGCTTGTTAATAGCCAGAAAATTTGTACTTCGAGTTTGGCAGTTATTAAATTACCAGAAAATTTTGATGTCAACCTCTCAAAGTCGATAAAACGTAAAAGATTTTGATTTGACGAGGTAAAGTACTTTAAACTTTATTCTATTCGAGTTGTGAATATTTTGAAATAATTTCTATAGGACTGATGGTCGATTAGACCGATGTCCAGCCGTTGAGCAGTCTACAAATATAATATAAACTATTATCATTCCACAATTCTTACAAAGGTTAAATTTATTGTGTTTTCCCAATAATCGACAATTATCGCAAACAATTATTTGATATTTAGGCTGATCTTTTCTGCTTGCAAAATCCAATCGTCGACTTGCCTACTTTGGCCCTTTGTACATAATGAGCCAAGGAGGAGTGGATGATATTACGAAAGATCCACAGCTACAAAATTTTATTGAACAAGAAACACAACGCCAGCGATTCCAAGTGAGATTTAATCTGTCTTACAGATAGTCAAAATATTAGTGATGTTATAGTTTTACTGCGCTTCTTCAGTCTGTTGTAATATATGGAATAGGTTTTGTATGACAACTTACAAAACATTTTGAATGTAGTATTTTCGGATGCAACAGACTTTTGAACTTTATTTATCCGATGATGCAACATTTTTAAACAGTTTTTGAATGCAACATTTATTTTATAGTATGTATGAAATTATTTTGGTCTTCCAACTAGTCCAACTTATTCTTAAATGCGACAGCGAAGTCAGTATACGAAATAATTTTTGCACCAAAAAGACTGTAATGTAATATAGCTATAAATTTGAACTGTGACATGATGTTCTTTGTCCTGCGGTATGTACCCTAGGTTGGGTATTGTGTATTTTAAATTACTTGGTTGGTGCCTATGTTCAATTAAATAAATAAATACATTATTTGGTAGGTGCTAAGTGTTATATAATATATGTATTAATAGCATTTAGTTCATGGACTGACGGAACAGTGCTGGGATATTTGTGTTGACAAACCGTCCACTCGCCTTGAAGGAAAAACTGAAGCTTGTCTCATCAATTGCGTAGAAAGATTCATCGATACAACGAATTTCGTCGTTAATCGCTTAGAAAAAACTTCACTTCCTGGTGTTTCATCCTCGTCGGATTCTGAATTTCTGTCGTCTTAAAACAATACTACACTCATTATTTTGCCAAAATGCTCTCGCGTGCGAAAAAGTTTGTTCAAAACCATTGGAAAAAGGTGGTAGTAGGAGGAATAGCCATTCAAGCAGTAGGGATAGGAATAAAATATGTAACCAATCGTTTATTAACGTACCCAGAAATTCAAGCCCGAGAATTATGGAAGAAAGTAAAAAAACAACAGCATTTTGAAAGTATGGAAAAGACCTGCTCTTCGACATATTTGTGCCTGCTTCCTATTCTAAAGGAGTCTATTTTAAGATCACTAGATGCCGAGTCTCTTACACTTAAGCTCAAGAGCAACCCTCAAAACAAGTTGCAGCTGTGGGAAGAACTAAAAGTTATTGCGTTCAGCAGAGTAATGGCCACAATTTATGGAACTTCAATTCTTAAAGTTCTTCTTCAAATTCAGATTAACATCATTGGTGGTTATCTTTATCACGAAAATGAATTTGGAAAACAGTCCATTATGACAAATATTGATGGCGTGATTTTAACAAATGACACAGCAATTGACGTCGATCTTCAAAACAAATACATGTCGATTGCCGATTATTTTGTTCATGGAGGAATAGAAAAACTCTGCAAATTTATCTATGAAAGAGCCCAGAATGCAGTTTGCCACCTTTCACTTAAGCAAAGCTTAAGGGTTACAGATCTCGAACAAATATTTTGGGCTATCGTCACATCAATAAACAGAACAAGTAACGGCAGAGTTGACGGAGAAAACCCTGAAGCCTACCAAAATCCAGTGAAGCATTCATGGCAATACATATTTTCAGACGAAATTTTTGCAGAGTATGAATTTGTAGACTGCTCCCCTGAAAGTGCTGAACTGCCTTGTGAGTCTAACATTTACAAAAAATTAGTATTCGATACTTACGATTTACTGAACTCGGATGACGTATGGGGAGTTTTGAAATCGTTCGAAAGCCATGGCATTAGCTATTTCATTGACCATTTAGCAGAAACTGTATCCCAAAGATCGAGTGCTAATGTAGAAAATTCACTGAATGCGATGTGTGATGGCTTTAATGAAATAATATTCCCTTTGGCAAAAATAATACCTGCCATGAATGTCTGCGTATCAACTGGTTTAACTGATATGGATCCATGGGTGAATCTTCTTCTTGACTCTGAAAATTTGCGGATTTTTGGAGCAAACGTTTATGAATCTTTCAGTTCGGAAATGTCATAAAACCTAGAAACTAAAATCATCGCACAAAATTATGAGTTCAAAATTCTTCGCTTGCATTTAAAAATTTAAATTGAATATCAAATGTGATTAAAGCTTACAACGGTGTTTCAATACTTCCTGAAGTGCTACACAACATTTTCATTCACTAGATCATCACTTTCATTTGTCAAACCGTTATTCAAATTAAAACATAAAACTTTGCTCCATTCATCTACAAAAACCAATATAATTTACCAGTTTTTGTTACCCCGTTTAAAAATATAAACCATTGAACTATGATTTGCCTTAAGTGCATTACATAGAATTTGTCCATATAAATCTTTTGAACCTCGTAAACAATGTAAAACATGAGAAATGTAAAGCCAATAAATCCTTAAAAATTGACATTATTATGTTCTTATATTTACGTTGTACAACTTTGGATGGGTAAACAATGTAAACCTACTACTAAAATGAGCAGCATGCTCATTTGGAAATAAATATTTTTATTGCTTTGTCATTAAAGTAGACATTTTAAATTTTTTGTCAAAATTATTATGATTATATTGTTATTATTGGGGTATTGTGTGCATGACACGTAAATCCACAAAACCAAACAAAGAGATGCAAAATAATTAAAAATAATAATAGTTTATAATTTCACTGGAAATTAAGACTATTTTGTGGCCCTTTAAGCATTTACTTTTTATTTTTCTAGAAACCAAGAAATGTAAACAACCTGCTTAAAATCGCCACATTTTAAACGAAAAGCAGCATGTGAGCAAAATTGGTATTTAAATGGTGATGTAGATAAAAACTAATGTCATTGGAAACTGTGAAACCAAATGACGTTAGACGTTATTAATTTGATTATTTTATATTTAGTTGATAATATAGTAGTAGTTATATATAACTGCAAAGAAGGCGTTCTTAGTGGATCTACAACTAAGCAGTAAAGTAAATCAAAAATCACCCACATCCTTTCATTTTGTTGAATGGTATAAAAAGTAACGATTAGTTGAATTGATTGAAGATGTTGATGTCAAATGTATTTTCTCTCATCAAATATTTTTGTGTTAGGGGGTTATGGGAAAAAAAAGAAAAAGTATGATATACTTATTCCATCTTTTCAAAATATTTTTCCGTGGACTATGACATAGAACTCAAAATGAATTTAACTTGTTGGATCAATGAATCGACATAAGATTTTGGAGGCTCATGACCTTATTTTTCAATTTGAAATCATTTAAAACTGAAGATCATTTAACGGGATTCAAAAATGCCCAAAGGCCAAAAATGTAAACGTAGTGTTAGTTTAGAATGTAGGTTTAGTTATTGAACTCAACTCCTTACACATTTTTAGCACATATTTTCTATTTTGTAGTGGATATCGCCTGGACGGCTAATACAATATTTGAAAGCCATTATATTTGTATTTTATTATCCCAGGTGTCTCTGACCTTTCCCTGAATAATAATATTACGTTCGTCTTCAGTGTTAGAAACAAATATTTTTAGAATTGCTAGTTCAGTATGTAATTATGTATTATATGGTGAACATTGTATTTGTGAATAATAAAGCAGTGAACGGTTTATATCGCTACTTTGTATGACCATGGCATTCAACTGTGTTCCTTTTCGGTTGCAAATGAAATAAGGATTAAATGACTCGCATGATTAGTTTACGTTTTCGTTTATTCCCTTTTAGACAAATAGGGCATCGATTGTTACATTTGGTGTCCACTTAATTACTTAACAGAGTGATCACGTACTAGTTAATTATGCCAATTGACACCCACTGCAATACTTTTTGAAACGGTTAAATTTCACCGTAAATCAAATAGAAAGTAAATATTCATAATCTGACTCATGACTGTCTATTAGGTACAGAATTATTCTATTAATATGTATTAACTTTTTGGCGTAACAAGCTATATAGGTGTAACTTGTCAAAGGTTACACTTTAAGAATACAAAAAAAATTCGTTTCACTATGAAGTGTAATATGAT
The DNA here is from genome assembly GCA_020352615.2 of Yoshiicerus persimilis. Classification (NCBI taxonomy): domain Eukaryota; kingdom Metazoa; phylum Arthropoda; class Collembola; order Entomobryomorpha; family Tomoceridae; genus Yoshiicerus; species Yoshiicerus persimilis. The sequence goes on from CM060170.1 coordinate 17,120,247, forward strand.
ACCATCTATTAGTCCAGCATTACAGGTGTCCCTGTTAATGTTATTAACTTCTCCTTCCTAAGCGGAAAATACATAGCTTGTTTACAGTCATTCAAAAGATTCGATTTTCATGTCATTCATTTCTATATTAGTTATGTGTCATATCCGTATAGACATACGTACCGTTAGACATAATTACAAGTACCCTTTGTCGAATAAATGTCACAATTTTCTAACATATATAATCTTTGTATATTACCCCTAACATTCAAACAGCTATTCTAATTTTATCCAATACCCAATGGTTAGTCAACAGTATGGTAACTGCAAAGAGACTCTAACTTCCGATTCGCATTCTCACCTCCAACGCTGTACCTTCTTAATTTATTCGTAACTCAGCCCCCAATAAGCAATGTCTTCTATTTTTATAATAAATCAAAATGTTTGACTACGTTTACGTTATCTTGACAAAATGTTCTCAGACATCAGACTCTTCAATTCACATTTTCGATTAATAAGTTCTTATAAAATACCGAATACTACTTCTACAGATATTTTTACTTGTATGATCAATTAGCACTAAACCCAAAACACTTAACTGAAATTCTTGAGTACAATAATGTTGTGAATAATTTATCGATAGGCATACAAAAAAGAGAATATTTAATTTTTAACTGTTAAAGAATATGTCGTTTATAAAATAATATAAATCAAAGTACACTAAACTTGCTTGCAGAAACATGCTTTTATATGCTAACAAATAATGTAATTTACATTGAAAATTGTCGTAGGTGTATTAATTTGCCTGTAGTACATTTAATATACAATATTATAAAGTATAATTAGTGAGGTACAATATTCCATATTGTTTTTTGACAACGAAATCACAAAGTACAATGTTTAATTATTAGCTTTATACGACATTTACATATTATATACTTAATATAAAGTAAAGTATAATTAATTTTACACCTTATTTGCATATATTATTACTGTATTACTTCAATAAAAAATATTGTAAAGCATTATTACTACTAATACCTCACAGGCATGCGTATGGTATGAGCTTAAATGACAAATATTAAAACATTAATGCATAAAGTTTTACTTCATAGGTATACACTTAGAGTGAGTTCTTTAGTACCCGAAAACGATATAAACTTTGATAATTAATATAAGACTTAAATATTATGCATTTTTGACATTCGACTTTCACTGTTAATCAATTTTTAGCTCAATTGCATGTTTCACTGATATTATTAAGACATCTTCGGTGAAGGTGGAAATTTTACGTCAATTAAGTGGTTGGTTGAATAACAACAAACCCTTTTACTATCTGTGTTTCAAGTTACATTAACAGTAGGAACCTAACTACTTTTACTAGTTTATAAATTATCATGAATATTAAATAGTGTGTAAGCATAGACTAACCATCTTCTCCATTTCATCCATCCAATTGTACAACCAATCTCATTGACTACTGATCTAGGCATACTCTCAATCAGGCATCTTTGGTCGCCTTCGTTCAAAACTTGTCATCTTCCTGAATGGATGAGCTTACTTCATTGTTCCAGCCAGGAAGGCGAAGACGAGTTCGGAGTTCGAACTTTGATACTAAATTGTTTAAGGGTCGACTCTAAAGCTTGTTGGTTCCCAGAGAAATATGCGGAAATTGCATTATGGAATAACAGAAGTTGTTTGTGCATTACTTTTATCTGAAAAACATAAAACAATCAATTTTGCTTTAAAAAGACAATTCATGAAATTTAAGCCAACTGCCAACTATAAAATCACCGCTTGGGTTTACAGAAAAAAACTACTTCGCTGTGAATTAAGAGGCTACATCTTAAAATGGCTCAGCCAGCGGAACCATTTTACGCTTTGGGAACATTCCATGATTTTATTAAGAGATACGTCTAATTAATCCTTTTCCTGATAACGGATATTAAATATTATATTCAATTAACGTTTCAATTTCTCCTAAGCAAAATTCCTTGAAAAACATTTCCAGTTTGGCGGTATTTTTAGTAGTGTCCTGTTTAGATTTTTCACTGGCATTATCCGTTTATGGTGGTAAATTAAACACTTTTTTCCTATTTAAATTAAAACCTAAAGTTACCCTTAAATTCTAATATTACACATACCCGGTTTTCATCCAAAAATTGCAGTTTTATATTAACATCGTCCCTTAATTTTTCATAACTGCATTTATACAAGTTGAAATTTTTTTGAGCCTCTTCGATTTTTGCAGCTGAATTTTCTGATTTAGGTAGCTGCAACATAAGTTCCAGATCTGATCGATAAGCATCGTATTCAATTCTGATGAAATAAAAATAATCACGCAATTAAAGCATATTAAAGTAAACAGAAATGCAATTGATACTAAGTCATAATCAAGCAAATCTTACCTGGAGTTTTCATACTGTCTGATCGTAAGAATCGTATCTTCTATGGTTTTATTACACAACGTATTGACTGAAGATAAGAAAAAATTTAGAGCACTCAATAGTATTTCTCCATTCTTGTGAAGATTCCTTTGTGTGTCTGCATTGTATAGGAATTCTTGTTGCAACTCTGGAGATTTCTGGGCTAAGTCCGAAAATACTTCTGCTAAAGCTTGCTGTTGGAAAGAAGTAAAGTTGATAAATATTAAACATCATACCAATATTCGTTTCTAAAAATTTGCATATGTGCTGCCAACAAGGTATACCTGAGTTTGAATAACATGGTAAAAGTGGCTCGTGAACGCTCTGCTGAGTCCCAAAACTTGCAGATATCGTCGCTTGATATCCCTTAAGTGTTCTATACGAGATTCCAGCTCTGAAAAAAGCAAGTTAATTGTTAAATAGTTAATTTGACAACAACTTTACAAATTCTATGTTAATTAGTGTTATTAATATTTAAAAGGAAATGAAACGAATCTGTACCCGAATCAACGGTTCTTGAGGTTTTCCCCATTTTTTCAAACATTAACTGTTTGGTACACTTGTAAGTAGAAATGCTCCAATTTTTTAGAGTTTCAATCTTGGACTGCGAATTCCGGAATACTTTTGAATTTTGTTCACCGTTTTGTGGACTAGTAGGAGTGCTTGAAGCCGCCATAGCAGAAGAAATGGATGGTGCAGAAGCTAAACCACAAAATACTAAAAGTGAAAATTGACAACTTACAAAGCTCAACGGACGAAACGCTGAAAATCTCGAAGCAACCTATAATATTAAGCAAGCTGTTTCCTCGCAGTTTACGATTCCAAATTCCCTTGGAGGAAACCTAACTATAGTATGTCCATTTATAATAGTAAGTAGACTTTTATTAACTTTCAAGGTACGAAATATAACATAATCTTCAATTAAAATTTTGGTCACAACAAAAATTCCCTGATTGTTTTCAAATTTTCATTTAAGATAGAATTGTTTACATTGAGAAGGTAGGAAAAGAGTCTCTTTCATAAATGGGCACACCATAATGACCTTCCTCAAACAGTCACATTAAAATCTCATTTAATAACTTTATAATGTCAAGTCAACCATATAGTACACTATAGCTCTCATGCACGAGCGTAAAATTCCCTCTTTCGCATATAGTCATTGGCATAAGTGCATTTTAACTCATACTTGTGCGTTAATTAGCTCCTCCGGAGTTGAAACGTTTACTTAATAATTAATCATCCAGCTGATATACTACCTGCATACTCTATTAACAATAATATTATACCTAATAGTTAGTAAGATATACCCTTTGAGTGCACAGAAAGGTATTTCAGTCTTTATTAAACATTATTAGTAATAATAACATGAGGTCAACAAAAGGGGCGGCAATGCCGGTAAGGGTAAATATGTCAAATAAACAATCCAAACTTCAACTACTTTGTAAGTGTTAATTGTAAAACTTAAGGCTTTAATTATCTAATAATCTCAATTTTACATTTATATCTACCTTGTAGTGAGACGTATGAGATATCAATGCAAATATTTACTTCATGAAGCCATCAGAGAAATGACCATTTAAAAAATGGGTATAATCTTTGGTCAACAATTATTGATAAAATAATTCAGCGAAACGTAACCAAAACATTTTATTGACAGATAATAGGATAGTGAAATCTATGCACCTTCATCGTACTGATCGTAAACGTTGCCAATATACCTATAGTTCATTGAGATTTGCAGACTGAATATTTAGAATGTACTACAAGCCTTTCCTTCCATAAATATAGACGACGTTCATAATACGTAGCCTAACTTGTGATGCAAGTACTCATTGTTTTGACATTCCCAAAATCACCCTAAAAAGATAAAATACAGAATTCTTTTTTGAATTTCCTTATTCCAAATAATTTTTAAATTCCAAAATATTTGATGAAAGTTTGCATTGAAAATACATATGTTTCGCCTACAAAGACTCCTCAGTACACATCACTTCAAAGATTACAATATTAAATATTTTGCATGACAATAAGTACGCATTTAAAATAAATATGTATTGATCATTATGATTACCTGAAGACGGTAGCATTGGAGGGAGTGAATTCGGGGCTGGGTATTGTCTATATTGTGCGGTTGACCGAAAAGGTGGTGGAACAGGTCCGGATCCAGGTGCAGGAACATTTGCAGTAACGGGGTGAGAAGTGATTAGAGTTGCTGCTGACTTTGCCTCGTCTTGGAATGGTGGATTTGTTGGCATAATGCGGTCTTGGAAAGCCGAAGCGACAGGAAGGCCACTTGATGGTTCCATTGAAGATGACATCGACATATTCGCTCGATTTTCAGTGTTTCTGGCTGAAGACCGTAATTCGTCTTGTGACATGGATCACAGTAGGTCAAACGTCACCCTAAACAAATTAGTTTTTTATCAAAAACTGCTGTTGAAAGATTCCACGGTCCACGTAGGCAATATAAATGTTTACAGAGTAAACTATAACTATAATTTAGAGAAGTTATATCTTGAAGACAAACATATTATAATAATGACAATAATGATAAAGATTAGTAAAGTAATATCGCTTAGCTTTGTAGCTTTACCAGACCAGGTGCATAAATTTCGGATTCCAGTGCCGTGTTATATTAATGTACTGTGGTACGTACAAAGTGGAGAACACAGTGCAGTGAGTGTATGTACCACAATTCACGAATGTACTCTACCGATTTTTTAACTGATTGTATGTGTGTATGTGAAATGTATGGTTTTTGAACACACTTGTGTGTACAGATGTTTGGAATTAGACCTGCAGTCTGGTTCTCCGACTGATATAATTTGGAATTCACTCACAAACAAGCAGGAGAAGCAGATGATTTAGATTTCATATCGTAGCACCTGTAATGATAATCAAACACAATACAATAAATACGAATAATATTGTTTCCAAATCACACTTATGAAACCCAGTGATCAACCCAAACAATTATTTTTTGTAAGCAATACCATCAGAAACTCGTAATCATCAGTATTGTTTCCCAACATACAATTAATTAAAATAAACTATTATACTCTAAATCTTATACTAGGGACAAATGAAGTATGTTTACAATACATACAACTTTATTTCGGCTTCACTAGTTTAAGGGAACCTATAATAGCTTTAGCTCTATGGTTTGGCAATCTGTCTTTATTTGTCAGGAAATTCTGGAGTTGTCCTGGCTTGAGAGAACCGCCCAGACAAAAACAACCTTTGAGCGTTTGGAAAGAAATCGTACAGGCAGTTCCTTTATGATTAGATAAGTATTTGTTTACATTGTCCCAGCTTATCTCATCTGTTCTCTCCTCTCAACAATATCTCTCATTTAGTATATTTAGTATATCATTAGTTCTTCGATTGGGCTGACAATGGAAGCATTAGAAAATGATCAATGGTATATTCTCCGTCATTTTGAATTTTTTTTTTAATCAGGATAAAAATAGGTGGTAAAATATTTCCGGTACGCGCAAAAATCATTCTACTCATACCGTTTGATATAAACTTCCATTTAATTGTATGATTATGTTCTATGACATACTGTTCAAAGGTTATACTAAGAGGTTTACTATAAAAATGCTTAAGTAGAAATTCGAAAAATAAAAGAGTAAACTTTGAAATGTGAGTTAAATTGTAGTTTTATAAAGTTAGGATTAATAAGAAATACCAAATCAACGAGGCTTACAAATATAATTGAGAGAATGAAGTTTAGAGGTGCAGTTCAGTAAGTTCGTTTAAAACTCTTTTGACTTACACTTCCTTTATTTATAAACGAAGTAAACAGGAGCAATTGCAATGGGACGAGTTCCTTGATTAACTATTCTGTTGATATGTACTGATTTAACTGAAGTAGTGTAACCACTCTAGGCTCTGAAATCTGCTTACAGCTGAAAGTATTTAGGTATGCAGGAGATAAAATTCCCAATGCTCCAGTACGTGCCATGCAGATGACATTGCGTACTTATTTGTCTGTTGTACGTGGGTAAAAGGCGTGGAGCCCGGTTATTTGCATTTAAATTTTTAATGATAAAAGACTTTGTTTGGAGAATTTGAAAAGATTTAAAGTATTGATTATTGACGCTGGACGTACCTGACATTGACATATTTGTATCCGCAAATGTTGGATTAGAGAGGACGTGGCGAGTATTAAGAGAAGTAATAAATTGGCACTAGGGTGGGATCTGCTAGAAAAGTAAGAGTAATATTTGAGATGTGAAACAGGGGCCTTATTTAGTCTAGATTGGGGATGTTTATTTGTTTGGAGGAGGAACGATCACATATCACAATATTGTATCATTAAGTTTCGTATCCATTGCATTGACTGATGGCAATTGGATTGGAATTCACATCAGATTAGCTATTGTAAGAGAGACGGGAAGAGCTGGAGAACGAAACGGGAGATAGTGATGGGTTGGATGGAATAGGCAAGGAAACAGGTTATGCTTACGCTACTACAGCTACTACAGATGAATCAATGGAGAGAAAGGAGACGCAGTTCCAGTACGCAAGCTCTCTTCCGATTATTCATGTATCTCCAGCAGCGAACTTGCTTTTCTTAACCCGTAATGCACAACCAAACTCTCTTGTCAAGCTTGTCCCATTCATTCCATTCACTTCCAGCCACTCTCCCTCGAAACTCCCTCCAGGCCAAGTCTTACGTTTCAGCTTACACTTTTAGACAATTTCCAATTCGACTCCAATCTACATTATCACTCTCACATATAGCCCAAACTCCAATATTCGTCACTCCTAGTTCTAACCCAGGATAGTAGAATAAATAATACAAATCTCTAAGCATTCCATACCTCATAGGAAATTTGCATGCGGTCTACGCAACTGGATTATCCGAGTAGACACTAATCAAGCACCAAAGTACTCTTATTTTTCATACTATCAATTTCAAAACTCAAAATGTCACTATGATCATAGATTATTACTTAGTTCTAATTAGCGATATGGCTTTGTAATTATATATTTTTATTTGACGTCGTTTTTTAATTGGTCATGAATGGCTGCAGTTAAAACTTTGCAACCTCACCCTGTTCTTCTTTGTTGGATTTTTACTGGAATACTTTTTGGCATAGGCTTTTCGGCAGTATGATGAATGCTAAATCTCTTCGTAGCGGAGAAGAGTGAAGATATAAAAGCCGGTTCCGTTCGCCTCGGATTTATTGGCTCCACTCCGGGGGTTCCATCCAATCAGTTCTACTTTCTATCCGGTCTATCACACTGGAAAAGCATGGGGCTGCAAAGCAACTTACCTTAGTTAACACAACATACATAGTCAGTCACTCAAATTCGAATCGTTGTTTTTCTCTCCGAATTTCGGTTCCTCCAAGAATCCCAGTTTCCCTCTCAGCTGACTTCCAATCACTGACACTTGTAAGTTCTGTTCCTAGATTGCTCCCCAATTCATTACAGCCTTTCACATTTCTCCTTTCAAATCTCACTTTCACCTTACCTCTTTCACCATCACTCTCATGAAACACAGTTGAGTTGACGACAGTGAAACAGAGAAAGACAGGCTGCAGACATTGCAAAATTATTATCTACGCTACACTTTTAACAATGCAAGACACTTCGAAATTCCCCACTTACACTAATTGGTTACGTCATTCTTTCCAGCTAGGAAACACTTTTTAGGTAAAATACTTGTGTTTAAATTTTAGGCACAATCACCATCTCAAGCTATATTTTTTGTTTTCAAGTAGTTCAGACTGTAAATCTCCCGGAAATGGAGCATTTTGCTTTGCATAAGTGATATATTAACCTTACAAATGCAATTAACCTATCTATGTATCCTTAAAATTCATTTAGTCCATAGAGTTTCTATTCCAGGACAGGATATATTTTGGATAATTTATTGTCGTTTCCTTATCTTGGCCGAACTATGTAAATATTAAAAATAAACCCCGGTCGCGTACAAAATGTTGAGTTATATGGCTAGCAGAATAAATTTATGACCGTAAAAACATTAGGGAACAGAGTTTAAGTTGCTTGCTTCAAATTAGGTAGAGTTCTCCGTCACGAATATTGGGAGCCTTGAAATCTCAAGTTAGAATATACCGATGACAATTCTCATGAGAATGATCTCAAATTTGCAATTACGCATAAAAATTATAACTGGCCATAGCTGAGGAAGGCGGTAGCTACCATGTCCAAATGGATTTTAGAAAAGAACTCCATGGGAAGACTCTTGTCTATCATTATCTTTCAATTTTATCCATTCAAATAGTAAATTTTTATTGCATATATGATTGAATCCATGTGAGAAATTCTAGAAATTCTACTGATTTCTATATAAATTAACACATTATTATACTAGATCTACATGATCCTGAAATTAATGTCTTGTTAGGCAGTTAAAATAGATATATGAGGTACACAATTAATACAATTCAGAAGAATGAATAAGGAGTCAAGTTTCTTGTCAAAAAATGTATTTCAAATAAAATATTTAAAATTCTGTTATAAAAATAATGATAATGCCGCCTTTCTAGACAAATTAATTAACAAAGTAAAGAATCTTTAAAACCGTGGGAGATGAACATGGTTTCATAAAGTGAAGGTCTTCTGCCCAATCTTAAGCTGGAAGTATATAGTTGTATTTTGCGTAAAAAACTAGGTATTATCAAAAACCATCGTCCACAAAAAACGTAAAATATTCAGCAATTTCATTTGCCTTCTCTATTTTATCTATACATTTATTGTTTTTCAAATTTCCCATTTTCTAAAGAAATAAGTACACACACTTCAAATAAAATATGTGTCAATTTGTGTTTAATTCTTAACTGACGTTTGGTAAAGGAATCTCAAAAAGGACATTATAAGCAGAATAACTTATAATAAACTTATTAGTCTGTTAAGGTTGAGGTTTTTCGCAAAGATTTTTAATCTCCCCTAGTACAATTTGCAGTCCAATTTTATTTCCTTTTAATGACTTTTTGGTTTTGTATCTCCGAATATATATGATGTATTTTATTCCTTTAGGTACTGTGGTATCTTGAGTTCTTTGAAGTTTGAGTACTTTTATTTGGTGGTTCCTTTCAAGTTTTGAAACAACTTGCAATAGGTATATACTTGCAAGTTAAGCCTAGCTTATGCTTTATGCATGACCTAATGGAACACGCTCTTTACAAACATTGCTTCGTAACTATGTTTGTTTGCTCACTCACTTTTTCCCGTTTCCTTGCGTATGCCGTGATTCATGTGTAATTTAATTACAGTGAGTGTCACATACGTATTCACAAATGCGAAAGACATCATTGCAAAACATACGTAGTTGACGAATTCATGACAAATTAATTTAGTTTGCAGTGAATGTGATTTTAATCATTTAATACACGCCACAGTCTTGGACGTGGATATTTATTTCCTTTGAATAGATCACAGTGGCACTGACCTGGTAGCTACCTACCTACAGATATAGATACTGTGTACACCATCAGAGACAAAAAATCTCACCCGTCAACAGTCCATTTACTGCAAAGTGATCCAGCAAATCTTGGCTGAAAAAACAAAAACACCATTTCCAGAATATCCGCTCAGCAATTTCCGCCATCAGTTGAGGTCATCTAGACAGGTGACGGTTCACATATGACAGAATTTGCGACAACCGGAAGAAACACATGTCTAAATTCACCTTTATAAAAACCGATAAAGCATCCAGGTGCTTACCAATGAAAGACAAACCTGTCACGAGGACTGTATAAGACTTCTACCGCTACCACATATTTCGAAGTATAAATATATTTAGCTTTATTTATAGAATTCAGTATACTAGCAGGATTTATAGGAGTGCAGTATAAAGTGTGGTTGTTATTTCTAGAAAACCGTAACACCAAAATCAATTCCATTAGATTGATACGGCTGTAAAAAAGGATTAAAGATTACATTACTCGTATTAACAATACCATCAATTGTGCTTATGAGGAAAATGTTGTTCTACTTTAACGCGAAATAAAAAGGGACTAACAAAAAGTAGAACCTTTTTCTTGCTCGGGTATTCACATGTCTAAATTCAGATTTAAATGCAACAATAAATATAGCCATAACTCATGAGCCGCCCTGAAAACCTGTATGATTGACTGGTTTCTCTTTTATCTTGAAAAACGGCGAGACAGAGTTTCCAGTTCTTCCCTACTTTGAAATATGGAAGATATTGTTTTCCGTATTTACTTGACAACTGTATTACGAACATGTGCAACTTTAGAAGAATTTTCTCACAAATTACGAAAACCGCGAGGGCAGGGAGCAAGCACGATAAGGTACGAACTATGTGTCAATGTCTTATACATAATGGATTATGTTGCAATCCCTTTGTATACTATAATCTCAACTGTAATTAATCAAAGCATTGCTGGCGTTGAGTAGTGTGTTTAGTGAATTGACTGAAACGTTAATAGCACTTCAGGAAGATTTAGCATTTATTGTAGGTATACATTTACTTAGGTTTGTAAGTATCATCGCCTATTCAGTAAAACTACACCTTTGCTTTATATTGAATTTTATTACCTATGTATTTCGTCATGTACTGACGGTCCACGTCCGGATATACTTACACGTGTTTGTAGTACGCATCTCCTAAGAATCTTTAAAATGAGGAAATAAAGTGCAGAATTGGCATTATCATTGTAAATATTGTGGATGATTAGTACTAGCGTTTGTAAGGGAGCGATGCGTAGTGGAATTGATAATGGAGTTCTAGGAATGCAATTATAAATAGGTTGAGACAGTGGTGAGGAGAAAAGTAGAGTAATGGGAAATTGGAAAGGAGAGCGGAGAATCCTCTATGGTTTCGGGAGAGTGGCGGGCTGCGGACGAGACGATAAAATGCTGTCCTCCCGTGGCACTGCATACAAAAAGAAGTGATAAGTACCCAAAGAAGAAGAGTTGCGCGGGTCCCACTCCACCATTGCGTCTTCCCAGGAAGCCAATAATGCCAATGCGAATCCCCGCTGAAGATGTATGGTATACATATATCATCGGAGAGAGTCACATTATATGTACTGCAGAGCAATCGGTCTTTGACTGTTTCGTCGTTTCCGTTGTTGTAGTTGTAGAAGAGGAGAAGAACGGGAGACAAGGCGAATCCTGGCTCTGCGTCCCACATCTCATCCTCAGACGTGTTGCTCGCCAAATCGTGACTGAACACCTGGACGTTGGAGTTGAGGAAGACCATACGGAGGTTTGCATATTGGAGTGCACCGGAGGAGCCTTCGTCCACGTATGTGAAGTCTGGACGGAGATGCATGAGTTTCCATTCTTGTTCTACATAGTGTGGCCTTTGGCTGCCTTCGCTGCCATTCCCATCATGTTTTCTCCGGATTATCCCCGGTGTGCAGAGCGCTGTTAGCAATGCCAGAGTGCCCTAGCAAAATATAGAGCGAGGTACTTATAACTCAAAGTCTTCTCTTACGGATGGGAGACGAAGACTTCCTCGAGCTGCCGCAGTCGCACTGCCTCAGAAATCGGGTCACACAGATAGCTACCAACTTTCCCTCCATCCTTTCTTTTTAACAACAACTATGACAGCTAACTAGGCACCTAATAATATAGCTGTCTCGCCTCACTTCACTTTCACTCCCGCCTATAGGCATTCTACTCCACAGTTGATAGACCCCGGGCATTTCGCCATTCAATTGTTCTTCAACTTTTACTTTTTAGCTTTCCAATCGCAGTTTAACTTAAATCAGTCCACTCCTCACTATTATTTTCTATTACTGTCCGCTGCGTCCACCACTAACCATTTTCTTCCACCATTTCTCCCCTAACTACTACCTACCGTCATGAACCACTACCTACTCCTAATTGTCCATTGTCTATTTCCTGACTTGCTCCCCACGTATGTAAGTAACGGGTAACTTTGTTGTTCCAGCTATTTTATTGTGTAGTTAAATCGCTTAAGGCTCTTTCTATTGTATTATCAGTTTCGTGTATCTGGATAGATAGTCTTTCTAAATAGGTTAACTGCTGGAGAACCTCTATCATATATTCTGTACATCACTATTTCGCGATAATGCTGTTCCGTACAAGTATTACCTATATAGTATCATGTTGCGCTGCACATGGACGACTTGCTAAATTACTAACGATTTATGGACTCTTCGTGTACCCGAAATATTTCCAACGATATGTGTTGCCCATCAACTTGCTCCAAATATCTATGTTCATTTGGTTCATTCATACTGCTAAACCTCTTTAAAATATATTTATGGACTGCTAATTATCAAGATATCAGTCGCATGTTTCCTCATTTGGGAAGCAGAATTTTTATGGCGTCTGCAGTTCAGGTATATGTAGAATATCCAAGTAGGTAATGCAAACTTTGCAGTTTGCATTACAGTCGTAGATATGACTTTTGCTTCAAAAGTTTCGGTTCAAGTAAGGGAGAGGTGGCATGAGGTATTTTCAATTTTTTAAACCTGATTTTTTTGTCCTGCAAAAGTGTTTACTATACTGGAAATGTACTTCGCTTACAGAAATTTCAAATGTATTTTTATAAAGAGCTGATTTTCTAATTTATCTTCTTTACACCGCTTTTATTGTTTATTCAGTTATGACTAATGCCATCTATAATACAAGCATTAGCTATACCATTTAGTTATTTACATTTACGAAGGATTTAAGTTGGATTGTTTCAAGGGTTACCTTATCAGGTAATAATTAGTATGCATTTCATTTTTCCTAAAAAGGTTGATAAATGGTGTCGTAGATAATTCTTGAAATTACAGTTATTCAGAGTCCGGGTCGATTCGATGGAAACATGAATTTTTGTCTACGACTATCAAAATCACGATAAAAATCATGCAACCATAGATGCATGTTGCTATTTCAGCAAGCCAGACTATAATAATGTGGTTTTCAGAAGAAGTCTTTCAATTCACTTATAATTCTAAATTGGATACGTACTGCATGTAACTTAAAATTCACGTTCTACGGTGACTTGGTTACGTGTCTCTATGACCTATGCAATCTGCAGTAATGTCTCCATATAATACTGTAATGGTATATCTAACCAGCATATCGTTTACGTTGCATATTTGGTATGTACATCTATTCGTTGACTACATTTTCAAAGTTATAATTGAGTTGGTATTTATTTTACAATATAAACCATATTATATTCTTCAGTACAAGTAGTCATAATATTATAAGTAGATATTAGTATTTTGAATTATGGATGCTATATTTAATAAATAACTTGTAGTCATAACCAAGAAAATTGAAATTCATACATCTGTACATATTTTCTATTCATTTAAAACTAGTATAATAGATTTTACAGCTTTATAGGTAGAAACATGGTGTAGTGTCAATTATATGCCCGAAACAAAAACCCTCGACGTATTTCAGATTTGGGAGAAATATTTGCCATATCTTATTTCCAATATCGGATGAAGCCTTTATCATTCACATTGGAATTGAGGTAGTATATTAAGGCAGTTTTATTGGTCCTCGAATATTGTAGACCCAAGAATACTCAAAAGGTTCATACTTGGTACATTTGCATTTAAGATATATCTTTTGTGCGTTTGTGAATTTCAGTTATCCTTTCCGAAACGTAGGTATTTATTAGACAGGAAGCTAAACAACTGTGATGGAACACTAGTTATTCGGATAACGCACTGCTGTAAGATTTAGCACAATGCAAAGTTCTTAGAGATTGCTTTGGTAGTAATACAATAGTTGAAGGAGAGAATAGATATGCAGAGCATTGCTATGCCTTAACAATAAGCAAAGGGGAATTTCCCAATTCCAGAGAGTCGACAAGCGTTATTTGAGGAAACTACTGGTGAATTGACAAAAGGGACAAATCCGACTCAACTGAACCAAAAACAATGAGGGAAAGTATTTGCATAGAGCAGGAAAAGATATTTTATGGAATAGATATTGCTGGGATATAGAGGCAATGAAAACCCATGCAAAGAAACCACAAAGGAAAAATGGAGACTATCGTCAGGAACCTTTATCGTGCTCTGAATTTGGACCTTTTCTTAACAATCTAATGCTGGAAAACGAGTGCTGATGTGAAGTGTACCTCTAGCGATTGAATGATCTGTCTATAAAGGGTTTCCATGCAATTATTTTCAAGAATCAATTCGCAAATACAAATAAACCCTGGAAAATATAATACAATAGTATTATATTCTTACCTATTGCATATTTACTAGCATTATATAGCTTTAACCGTCAATCCGAAGCAAGACCAACTTACTATTGCAGAATTTACATGTCATAAAGCACTATAGTATATACTTTCACAAGTCTATGTAAAAATGCAATAAATGCAAATAGGCCTCAGAAAAAGGAGAAAACTAAGCTTTGAAGAATACCATTTTACAAACATTTAATTTTATCTAAAGAAAACTCAGATTAAGCCTAATTGTTCTGGATTCTAAAGCACTGCATGGTAATGACATTTCGTAAACTACGTAACAGTTCTGTAACAGTTTTGCTAAATGAATATATAGGCGGTTTCATTAATAACATATAAAACGTTCATAAATTGTGGAGAAATCAAACCACTTTTAATGTAGAATGAAAAAGTTAGATGGGTTCTGGAGAAATGAGAAATGTTTAAACAGATTGTGACATATCATTGCATGTAGAATTAGAAATGAATTATCGCTTGAGAATCATGTCACACTTGCAGTAAGGAAATGTAATTTTAGTAGGACAACAGCAACCCATAATATTGTTTCGTCCCTAGTCTAACTACAAGTACATCGATTCTGTTAAGTCGAACTGCATTAACACTATGTTGAATGCAAGAGTGAAATAGAGGAACGATGTACATCTGTATTTATATACATACATGTACATTGACACTGTTCGGTACCCGTGATCTGAGGTCTGAGATGTAATATACAGGCGGACCTTTCGTTTTTAGGAAATATCATGACATGCACTACAAAAACTCATGTGCTAGAAGAAATCCGTAGTGCCAGATACAAAAACGGAAGTTTTTCTTTCGAGAAGAAATTTGCAGATCGCATGCCTTGTCAGGTCTTGCCTACTTTGAAAATGCAACTACAAATGTCAGCAATCTTTGATGCCCTATAAGAAGCCATATGTAAGGTATGAAATGATGCTAGTATTTATTTCAAGTTCCTCTGCGCAGTGGAAGGGGAAAGTGTAAGGAAATCGAATTTATTCAGCAGTTCAATTATAATGACGGATACTTGTATGTTTTCTTTTGAAAAGTCACTTATGTTAGAGCTTAGAAGAACCTAACTCTTCTGCTTCTGAAGACCTTTCCTGATTATGCTATTGGCTATGCACAAATATTTCGGTGATATCTCTTACTCCAGATGAATAATAAAATACTTAATCCCTTAAATGTTAAATCATATAAAAGTTTACAAAATTGGAAATGTATGCCAAAGCAATAGGATCTCTTTTTGCTATCACGTCGAGCTTTGCAAATACAGCTCAGTCTTGGGATCTTATAGCATAAGTACAGATTAAAATCCCTATGCAACTTTATTTCTATATGCCTAACTGTAAACATCTACTAATAGTGATATGGAGGAATCTCTTAATCCAGATGAGTAATATATATCACTTTCCTACTGAAAGCAGGAAAATGATTTTGGTGAAAATAATACAAGCTACTTATGATGTGCTATGCACGTACACTAATTAGAAGGAAACTAAACACTAAAATGAAGTAAGGTCGATTAAAATAACTTCTGGTCAAAAATTGGGAAACATTTTCAGTAGAAGTAGTATTGCAATATTTGATGGAATTGTTTACACATAGGCGTCAAGAGTAGTTGATTGCTTTGTAGGCAAACTTCTTAGAACGACTGGACCTGTAAAAAATGTCCGCGGCAAAGAAGAAACCTCCTGGTCAGCTTAAAAAAATAAAATATAGTTGAATGGAAGAAAGCATGTGCTTGTTTGGAAAGCTTAAATTTGAGCGTAAATTTGTGGGCAATAAAAGTTTAATATTATCTATCTATTATTAATCTAATAATAAAATTTTGTATTTTGCTTTAAAGTAAGCGTCATTTTTGCCTGGAAACCGATTTGAATATCTGCATTTTTGTGATGATATACGGATGCCGATAGACTACATGGAATTACACATATTTAGGCATGTTCTGCACAGTGTGGTCTTATGGGTGAAAATGATAGAGCCAAGGCAGTATCATATTTATTTATGCATAATGGATCAAAGCATTGAAGTTATGTACTAAAGTTTAACTGGGATCTATCCAAAGTTTCCTAAATGTGAGGTCCTAAGCAGAAAATCGATGAGTCGATAAAACCAGTTAGAAAATACGAAAAGGTGTTTTATGTTATTTTGATGCAGTTACTCTGATCTTCTGGAAATTCACAAGGAGCCAAGATATGCAATGATAGTTATTTCTTACGAAGGCCCATTTAATGGGCGAGATTCGGAATACAAAACGGTCATAGTTACCCACAGCTCGTCTTTATTGTTATGCTAGGAGGATACAATAAGATAGAAATTCTGATGGCCATAATAGATGCCAAGGAGGGAAGGCTGGCGTAAGTTTATAAAAGTTCTCGACTGATCAAAGAGGAAATAGGCTACGTCAAATAGATAGATTCATATGTGGAACGTATACACGGAAAGTCATAAAACAAAACTATTCCATTCTTTTCCAACATGATTGCAATATGTGGAATTTCAGATGTCCAATACAGATTTCACGTTGATATATGTAAGGCATGTGTTTGAATCCACTCTCCTATTTGATATCTGCTCTTTTCCCCAATTCTCTCCGTCTTCTCTGACATCGCAGAGGTTTTGCCTAGCCCCACTTTCCTATTGTATCATTCATCCCCATTTCCGCACATTATACATATTATGCAATCCGTGTATCCATCTATATCTACCTCATGCCTACTGCACTTCACGGGCTCCAACCGAACTCCAGGCAAAAAAGATATCAAAATTGCACCACCTTTCACTATCCAAACACAAAAAGCACTTGTCTCTTTGCCAGTCTTTGAGTTATTCAATTGACAGCTCAAATAAATAACGAAAATTTGACAGAGACAGAAGAAATGAGAGCAAGGAGGAATAAAAAGTATCCAGTGGGTGAGCAAACGGAGAAAGGTGGTTAACTTTACATTGGCAGGGTTGTTCACGACCCAGTGCATGGAATATGGACTTATAGGAATAACTGTTACACATGAATTTCTTTAAGCTACCACAAAATTACAGTCGACTAAAAATTTACAATACAGTTAGAATGCAGAGTGGAAAGTGGATATTATTTTGTACTCATAATAGAGACAGAGGAGGGAGGTATAGGACTATATTGTAAGTATTCGCATTAAAGATGTGATTTACCATTTGAATTCACTGTAGTAACTTTCGCGGAGCTCCACTAACGATAATTCGAGTCGGCAGCAGAATTACCCAGATTTTTGCACCTCCAATATAGTGGAATGACGGAGAAAGGAAACGTGAAGCTGCCGACCCGAAGAGAGTCAGTACGGATGCTTAACTATTTTGGCCTGGCTCTCTTTCCTCATAAGTAAGTGAATATAGGTTATAGCGCCTCGTATGTATGTATGAACTCCGATTGCACTTGGATTTGCTGATGGAACTGCACTGCTTACAACAGTGCTTACCCTTTCCTTCATCTGGAAAAGTTGAATCCCCACACTTACTTTTACTTACCTTCATCGGTCTTCCACCAAATCCTCCTTTGTATTCTGACTTTTTTGGATTCCTGCTTACTACATTTGCTGTGAAAATCCTTTGCGCCATATTACAAGATTTTTTCTTTGCATCTTTTCTTTGCAACCTCACATTGAAATATGCAATAGAACAGAACTCACACAATCAGTACTTACATCCCCGAAATTCTTGGAATATACCATTTGTTATGTGTCATAGTCCAAATACACTTGCTGCACTGCTATGCAATACAAATAATATGTGTGCTCTGCTAGATTCGACGATTGCTTTATCTATGCTATGCTGTGCCTCTTCTATGCAAACTTCAGTAGTACCTAAGTAAGGGCTTTGATCTAATATCCATGATATTAAGGCCATAGTGCTCATTATGTATGTATCTATCCGGTATACCAATACCATTTACGACTGCTTAGTGTATATTTGATTATTGTTATTGGGGTGTACATGATTACGTCTATTTATACAATATATATTAAATTTTCGTTGAAAGCGACGAAAAAGACTTGTGAGCCTCTTGCCCTCCAGTTTTGTGCAGTTGAATTTGTGAAGGGAGTTTAAGTTTGCTATCATTCGAATTTCTATTGTTCGACATAAGCCATGAGCTCAGTATCGCATAAAATCTGAGAGTTGAGTTGAAGAAAGAGAAAGCGTCGGAAGCAGAGTTGAGAACTTGTGAATGTTGTGAATCCAAAAGGATTGTTAAAAGCCAAGGAAAGTCAAATTCAGGGCCACGCAGAAGAAGACTACAGTGCGCCACGGACTTTGGTCCGGAGGAACACCAATGCCACTATCAACTCGGAAGCTGAATGCTATTCCCTCTACTTTGCTTTGGCTCAGCTCCTGGCATCACAAAAAACTTTACTGGCTATACATAATAATATATGTGGCTGTATACAATATATCTCGTATACCCAACACATCCATTTGGAATGACATTAAAGATACATAGTGTGATGGTCGGGAAAGCGGGGAATATACTCCGGGCAGTATAAGCATATTAGGTGTGTCAGTATACGTAATATGTATAAATGATAAGAGTTAGTTTAGAGAAATGGGACACAAATTTGTAGTGGGTACTTTGCACTGGTCTCCTTGATGGCGAATGTTGTATTATAGTTGGCTATAATGGGTCGACTAGTGAGTACATGACATCAGAAGTCAAGGAGTAATGCTGGTTGGGCGAGGGAAGAAAAGAGTGGTGATGATAATCAGTTGTGAGAGAGCCAGACGGAGGAAATCGAATTGCCGATCTTCTCTTTGCGTTCCGTGGCTTGCTCTTGAAACTCGGTCGCTGGTGACTGACTGCAGAACTGGTGCGGACCGGACTGGTGTGCCCTCCTTTCATTCTTCACACCCCAAATGACAATGGCAAATAAGACGACCGAAGAAAATTGCTTAGGTTTCCTCGGCACACAAAACTCATATTTAGCTCACAACTCACTCGCTCCCAACTGGCAGACTTCATCAAGTAACAAGTAATACGTTGCGTGAATTCGTGTGAAGCTCTTTGGTTTCCTTTCGGCTCCTTTCCCACCAGAGTTTTACTAGTTACCAACCAGACTGTCATTCATCCAGTTATGTTGTGTTATGTAATGTAACCACTCCGATCAGAACCACTCTAGCAAGAAATCTTTATTGTGTTTCCCATTGTTGGAATGAGAACGAGCTGCCTGGGCCCTCGCCTCCCAACAGCAAGTAGTCCAAGTCAGGTTCCGTCCTCGACTCCGACTTCCCTCACCGTGCACGGAGCACTCCTCGCTCCGTCGTCCGCCTTCTCTCCGTCTCTCAAAGTTAGCTTATTCAAATGTATTTCCATTTCCTTTCAAAAGAAGCACAATATGAAATAAAACTATCAACTCGACTGACTACAGTTGGCGGGGCTCGCCCAGCCTTTTCTACTACTCTGCAAATTCTCCCGAGAGTTCATAAGTTACAGGAAAGTCATACTTTAGCAAACTTGAGAGCTCTGTACTGTTGTGCATGCTGCACGGCTTAAAACACAACCAAGTCGCTCTCTACTACCAGTTCAAATGGCACTTGAATGCTGAACAGATGGGGACGTGGCTCAGGGTGATAGTCATGATGCAATGCTACATCAATTTTTACATAAATACTGCACATCCACACATACTAACACACTTCCCACAGGCCAGCCTACGCATACGAAATAAATGCCTCCCTTCCCATTTAAATATTCCAAGCCTCCTAAGAACATCTGCTAACCACCTATTTACATTAGTTCTATATAAGCACATGAATAATCATTATCCTTGCAAAATATCCTATTTACATAAGGGACTAATGCACTGCTTAGGTGTCACTTTCTTTTCAATTCCGAAAAGATAATATCACTCTAGGCTGCCATCACAAGTACTTAATGTCCCATCTTTGCGTGTACTTCGTTTTTATGCATTGGTGCTAAATTATACACATTTCCTTAAATGTACAGGGCTTTTTATAGTACTTACAACTTTTCTCAAAGCTAAATCAATTACCAACTTTCAATGGGTCGACTAGGTAATACTTTTATATCAAGCACATAAGCCTTTTGACTTTTCAACGCCAATTTTCAGGATCCAAAGTTCCAAGCGGATAAAACTCCCTCTGCGATGGAAAAATATAGTTCCTAAAGTTGACGTATAGTTAGAATTTTTACACAATTCGATTGAAACTGGAAGTTTTAACTACCTACAACGAACTAGTAACTTCATTTACAATAGAACAGATGCTCTTATTTAAATTCTGTCTGGCATTTTATCCCTTGAATGCTAAAAGAATTGAAATGATAATAATGGTTTTTAAATGTGAAAGGGTATATATGTTTGTCATTGAAAGTTTAAATCCTGAAGAGTTATGAAAACCCCTGTAACCTTAAAAACACGTATGTATTATTTATTTCTGCAACATAGTTGCTATGCAAAAGAAATCAGTTTTCTGAAAGAGCGTTGTACTGTCATGCTTCCAGAGAAAGGGCAGACAATAATGCATTTTACTAAAGGGAAAGCCAGAGCCACACTTCAAGATCACTTCAAGTGTCAGCAAGTTTAGGTAGTTTATTGTTCTTATAGTAGGCAATACATAAATAATATTAGTCTACTTATGACTTTGGGTGGCTAGGCTGCAGAGCGTATTGGGGAAAGTAGAAGACGTATGTAGGTGATACATTATGTATAGTATGTAGTAGTTTCTGGAGTGCGACATTAGTATTAGCCAGGATGTGGTTGTAGGTAGGCCTTGGTGGAGGTTGAATGCTGCGATATTATATTATCCGAGAGAGATAATAGAATCAGAGATTTCACGTTTGCTTTGTGGGGCTGGAGTCTTGAGGGTGCAACAAAAGATCTCTTTGTATGCACATAGGTATAATACACCACAGCAAACATACATGGCATGGCACATAAAACCACAGTAAACAATTCGGCTGGTGGTTTCATTTGACTTTCTTCATTGACTACACTACAGTACACCTATTATTCGAACGACTGTGTGCCTACCAGCAGCCTGACTTTGGAGACCGTGATATAAACGGAGAATGCACTGCTCGCCGTTGTTTGTCAGTGCAAAAGTTTGTCACACGGCACCGTTTAACCATCTCCATTCATATCATGGCATTATTTGCTATTCTAACTTCTCCTCGCTGTTCTTTGTCTCTTCTGTCCGTACTGTGCTGAGTCGCGAACAAACGCAGGCTTCTGTCCCGGCCTGGCTTAAAATTTCCAATGACATTTACAAGAAAAGGTTTTATCATCCATAGAATTTTCGTCTAGAATTGAGAAATGCATTGAGAAAGGAGGAAAGGAAGACCTTGGAGGCAAACTGGGTTGTGTACGCTCCAGGTCCTATTAGATGGCTAGGGTATTATTATATACCTGCGTAAGAATAAGTAAGCCATTTTGTAGGAAACAAAATCAAAATTGACAGGCTAGCCTAATCTATCTCGCTTAGAAAATATATATACGTAATCCAAGTCAATAGAACACGGATTTGCTTTCCATATGGTACAATATGTAAGTGAATGCAGTAAAGTGTACGAGAGTAACCTACATGTAACCATAGACGAGTTTCTCAAACAATTTCAAACACCCTCCAATGCCTACGCGGAAAAGTTAGAAAAACTATAGTTTTCTGGTGGACGGCAGTTAAAGCTGAGTGTATTGAGCAAAAGTTTTCCTGTGTCAAGTAACTAAATGAGCTAACCTTGTTTGGTTACCTAGCCGAGCTCGTTCTACAAAAGTATTCATGTCATCCTGTTTTAGAAGAAGCCGAACCAAGTTTAATATAATTTGTATACAAAGTTAAAGAACAGATTTTTAATTTTATCACATCTAAAATAAAACTTTTCCAAGAACACTACTTATATTACCAATTTCATTAAAGTGCACTGAAAACCATATATTTCTTATAGTATCTTCTGCTGGGATAAGAATAGCAGTACTTTTATATAGAATTTCCATTACATCGCAAACTATACACTACATGCTTTATTGAAGATTTGCTACATAAAAGAAAAACGCCAGATGTATGCTTTCACTCTGTATGTGGCATACTTTCTTATTTTTTCCTTTAACTATTCCAAAGTTGGGTAGCGTTGATGATTAAAATAATCTGGCGTATTTTTCCTTATCCTATATTGAGCTTTGTTCATCCTACATCACTTTTGCTTCTATTTATATCTTTTATGGAATGCTCAGATCTTCCTCCCTGACAGTTATTCGAATCCATACACCAAATAAATATGCATAGCATGTTTCCCACTTGATGCACCACACAAACAAAAAAGTTTGCTTTGCAACACTTGTCATGAAAACCGCTAATCAGATGCTGATATCACAATATGTATTTATGTATGTATGCAAAGTTAAAAGTTACGGTTTGCTGAAGATGAGAGCGGCTCCAAGGCCTTGTGTCACATTTTGACTGACAACTGAGTCGTCGACAGGTAAAGAAGTACATTGTGCATTGAACTTAATTCTGCATTTGGAATTTCCAATTTGTGCCAAGACTGCCACAAACAGAAAATTATGTTAAAAAATTCGCATAGTTTTAATAAATTTTCCAGCATGGTAAAAACCTGGTGGGTCGAAGATAAAATGAGAAGGATTAATACAGAATATTAGTGTGAACTAGTTTTTCATGTTTTTTTGCATTTGCCCTGGTGTTTTGTGCCTGATTGTGAGTAGCGTAGAGACAGGAACACAAAAACCATGATGTGTCAGTACTTAAGTATAGTTTACTAATACTTAAGTTAGTTTTACGTCGTGGCCCAGGATATAATATCATAATATAGCATTCTTAGCTATCTGCAGCATCATAGTTTTCTATTGCATCTAAATGTACGTTCTGTATACGACGACAATTGGGAACAGGAAGCAATAAGCAGTTTTTCACACAGCAGTTGAGTACCTACCTACTTTATATTAGATAATAAGCATTAAAGAGTAGGTCGCCTTGTAAGAACCAACTTTTTTATGTATATCTGAGTCATAACTAAGTATAGAGAAAGTAAAGCTGCTATAATGTACCTTACTTAATTGTGTCTCAGAGCATAGCCATTATACTCTATAAATGACCAAGTGTAAATTGCAATCATTTTATTCTTAAACATAAAAGCGACATCTGACCAAATAAACTGTGTTGAAGAAAAGGTCGTCCTGACACTAAATAGCAGGGCAATTAGAAAGAAATGCTAATGATGTAATCCAAGTCAAGAAAAGTTACGAGGGAGCAGCAGTAAACTAATACTAAGTGCACTCATAAGACAATGGAAAGTCATAAGAAAACGTGGCTCTACTTTAGAGTGTTCCAACAGAGTGGAGGTTATGTCTTTTTATGCTAGCCTTGTTAGTTTGTATTACCTGAAGACTTAAACGTAGCCTAGCATCTCCCAATTCCCTCCTCGTCCTAACTGCAACAGAGAAGACATAGGTCTATAGGCACGGAAAGTAGACTCAGTGAAATCAAGTGAAAAGGCAGGGTGCAATTCGTCCCTTTCCGTAGCAAACAGATAGAAATACTTTCGGGTAGCACATCAGTGATGATGAACAAATGCTATGCAATGCTGAGCAGATACAGGATAGCTATAGAGACCTAGTAATTTTTTGCCAGCGATATAGATCATATAGGTACTTAGGTGTACACTTGATAGGTGCCTAGAAGCATGGAGCAGTAGCAGTACCTACGGCGAGTAACTCAGCTACTCAGGATGAGGAGATAGTAAAATATGTGGAAGTAGTTGTCTGGAGTCTAGACGAGGGAAGGCACGTTTGCAGTGTTGGTTGTGAGTATACGGGGAATACAAATAGGAAGGACTTATCGCCAACGTGTGTTTTACCGTGTGTTGGTTGATGATGAAAAGGGAGAGAAAGTATGTAAAAGGAGTTTGGAGGAAGGCGAGAGGGAAAGCGTTGTTGAGGAGAAAACTTGAGAGAGAAGTGAAGTGAAAGCTAATAGTAGTTAATTCTAGGAACAAGAAATGATGCCTTGTCTTGCCTTACTAAGTAGTATGTAGTTGGCGGGTAGTTGTCGGCTAAGGAGTAAGTAAGTAAGTATAGCGTGAGTAAACCTTCTATTACAATAATATGAGGAACTGTATTATAGTCATATCAGGGACTGTCCTATTGTTACTAGTTTTAAGTTGTGATGGTGAATACCTCTACTAACGAAGTACAACAGCCAAATCAAACCTTTTTGCAGGATTTCGGAGCATTGCAGCTAGTTACAAGTTGAGGAGGCACTGGAAAGTTTCAAGAGCATCCCATCTCCCGTTTTACTCCGGAGGACCTAAATGAGTGCTGGGAAGTGCTGCTATAATGCACAGACACCCTACTGTGTAAAACCATCAGGAGTTTCTGAAAACCCTTCTGTGTGTCAGTCGGTCGCAAGGGTCTGCTATTTCCTCCGCTTTTCTTCATTTTCTCCTTCCACTTTCTTTTCCTTCCACTGCATTCCATTATAGTATTAGATCGTCTGGACATTTACAACTCTACGCTATTTACATTCTCAAACTGACTGAGCGCTGCTACTCGTAGCCAAGCAATGACTCTCTAGTATTACTAACCAGTCTGTTGCTCTGATAACTGGCTCTGACTATAAATCATACTAATCAAAGTGTCACGACGAGAGCGTTGAAAACCCTGGTGCCCCACTTATCTCAGAAATAATAACACCGTTGTCCCTTGAACAACTAATTGAATCCGTGCAAATACACTAAATCACTCATCGCCCAACACAATCCGAGTTAACAAAATTTTACTAATTTTTCAACTTCCCCAATCTCCAAATAAATAAACAACTTTCCCACTTTTCTCCTACTTTTGTTCAAGCACCTTCTTTTTCACTCTCACAAACTAGCCAACCCAGAATTATTTACATTCCGTTACATCCTCCAACTTCCAAGTCAATTTCCACTCCAGCACTAATTATAATAGCAAAATAAGATGTCATGAGATGCGGTCATTAATTCTTTCATTACTTCTCTGCTCTTAAGTGTAGGTAACTAAACACATTTAGAAATGCTTAAGAAAGGGCAAAAGTCGACTTCGCTAGTGGACTATTGGATAGTCAGTCATTTTATTCTCTTGTCAGAAAGTTTAAAAGCTATTTTATACTCTTGCAACACATTACCTTCAGATTCGTACCTAATTTACATAATAGTTAGTGCCTAAGTTAATGTTGATGCAAAACTGCCACTAAATTACTGTCCCGCTCGTGAAACACATTTAGGAATAAAAAATGAAGTGCATAAATTATTGCAATTGCATTTATAAACCACGTCTGAATATAATACTTACTACGCCCTTACAACATTTGTATTCTATTTATACACTTACACCTACCTGAACACTCCTGCAGTGTAAAATCAATTCTTTTCAACAAAAAGAAACTTGAGAAATGTGCTCCGCTGGAAAATATCATTGAAAAAGTTTATACAAATAAGGTCGTCCGGTTTACTACTGTTATACATTTTTATTTCCCGCGATATACAAATAAATCCTCATTTCTCGTAAATGTTAAACATTCTAGTAAATATAAGGCACGACATAAAGGTGCAAAAGGATTGCCATCTTGTTTCTTATTATGTATATTGTCCATAGTAGATATAAATCTTTTATTTGCACCACATGCATGAATTTCTTTCGTCTGCATTCTATGCGATATGTCTATTGACACCATTGGCAATCATAAATTTATATTTTCACTTACTCTCTCCAAAGCATAATTTATATTGCAAAATTTCATAAATTTTCAGATGGAACACTAATAAAGATTAAGTAGTAACAAACATCTTTATATCCATGTAAGTAAATTATGTACACCCTGTGAAAGATAATTTCTTTGATTTCAGGTGGAAAAATATGATCACATTATTCCCTTGTCAATTTTAGGTAAATAGTTTTTTCTCTCTTACTGAAATTAAGCATCATTGGCAATTATTGACAAAAAGGGGAAAACTTATTATTAGCAGCAATAATAGCAGACTAAAATCTAATTAACTCGATGTTACCAAAAGTTACCTAGCTACAGTATAGGTCATTTATTACGTCACAACTTATTTCCCCTATCCCGTTAGTATACGTCCGCCTACTGGTACCTATAAGACTATAAGAGTTATGTGTATAGTAGGTAGAAGACATTAAGTAGAGCAGCATAGGGAAGCCCGTCTCGGTAAGTCAGTATGTTCTTAATTGGAATCCACGGCGAGAGGCGATTCTCTTGAGTCGAAATAATAATATGTAGCTCATGTTTCCGAATTCCCATTGCAACTTAGCAGAGTTGTATGACACAAGAGCGTATTTGGCGATTGGCAATGGCGAGTAATCCTGTTGTTGAAATAAGAGTGGGGAAATTGTGGAATTTGTCAAGTAACAGTAAAAATAGTCATTCACATTTGAGCCATTTGCAAGTTTCAAGGGCCTTGATTAATCCAATTGACATTTGTTTTTAGTACTGTGCTGCAGATGTCACAAAAATTGAGAGTCAAGAGCTAGAAAAAGGAATTAAGTTGTGTATTGCCTATATAGAATGGTGGAATTGTCTAACAGAGCGTCACGAAAAAGAGGAAAATAAAATTAGTCTTATAAATTGTGGGCTGTGAGCTGAAGTCTGTAGCAGCGTTAGCTAACAATGATGTGTAGTAGGCACGAGGCAGGCATAGAATAATGCATTTGATATGTAGTAGGTATATTACATGGATTCTGTATAAGACGGTGAATGCATTTGTGGGAGTAATAAGTAAATAGTGCAATAAAAGTAAAATACAGGAGACTAAGACAGCGACTGACGAATTGTCGTGATTCGAAGACTTTTGCTTTGGACTTGGACTATTTGTTTCATCGAAGGTTTGTCCTGTTCCTGTCTTGACCCGGCCGACCGGAAAGAGATTGCATAGTGCAGCATTAGTGTTTACATATATGGCCATATCCCCATTTAAGTACGTATTAGAAATATAGCAGGACTCATAGGCATTAGCAAAGTATCCGTAACACGAAAGTGAATTGATTGAGCGGGCTTAAGTCTTTGTGCCAACCTTAAAGTCGCTGCTACTGCTAAGTTCGTTTGTGCACTTTGTGTCGTATTTAGTGTTAGTTTGGTTAGGTAGGTTGCTACGTGGGTGCTTTTACTCGTCCGCTCTTCCTCTGCTTAATAAACTAAACAGTTCTCGGTTTACAGTCGTTAGTGGCTCTGCCGTGGAGGAATCCCTCCGATACATGCATTGATACATTTGATAGCAGCTAATACTAATCCTAAAGAAAATTGTGAGTTACACGGGGCGAGAGAACAAAATAGAAATCGTTAGAGTGCAGACATATAGCAGTGAGTTGAGCCAGGCCAGAGCAGGCAGAGGAGGGATGGATACAGTCACAGCCAAAGTCTTGCTCTGGAGAAGATCGATTTTATTACCGTTCTTGCTTGTGCTGGCCAAACCAGCCCAGCCACCAAAGCCACGTCTGACTAGGATGATGGCATGCACTCGAAACACTACTGTATTAGGATTTCCCATAAACAACTCTTTCGATTGCGTTTCATTGTGTCTCTACACTCACTCTCTATTCACTCTCCTGCTCTCTGCATTATCATCGCTATGCTGGCCCAAATGAAACACAATACCTTCCACGGCTAAGTTTACAAAATGAATTACTACGTGAGGAGTAAATATACAATATACAAGGTGTTTCTAAATAGAGTGAATATAAATTTGCATACTAGGATGTAAAACATCATGCAACTCTATGCCACGGTTACTTTTTATTTGACTTTTACTCTAAGGAAATTCTAATAGGCTACGAACACTGCTCCATATCTATATTCCTAACAAAGAGAACATTTTACGAGCCGTGCTGAAATATGCATACGTAATAGTCCTAGGTGAAACATTTGCTTTTCGCTGGTTAGTTCTCCTCTGTTATATTCATAATTATATTCCTTTATAGTATTTTCCATGTTTATTGCTGCTGTGAGAACATTCTATGCCATTCGGTTGAGGGTTGGATGTAGAATGTCGAAATTATTCTGAATTAAATGAGTCCTTCGTCTCGCTGCTTTTGTGTCAGGTACCAAATTTGTCCCATCGTCAATATAGTCTCATGCAAAAATCATACACGTACAATATTAAGTATTGCCAAT
This sequence comes from Yoshiicerus persimilis, assembly GCA_020352615.2. NCBI lineage: Eukaryota > Metazoa > Arthropoda > Collembola > Entomobryomorpha > Tomoceridae > Yoshiicerus > Yoshiicerus persimilis. Next base: position 17,148,984 of record CM060170.1, read on the forward strand.
TTAATATCCTCGTCTCCACATTTATTTAAAACAGCAAATAGTTATATATATAATTGAATAAGTACTTTCCCATGTAATATGTCTCCCTGTGTAATCTCTGCAAACAGCATGTCACGGTATTCCAGTTGAAATGCTCCGAGTTGCACGCTACGCGTCTTTCGATATGTCTACGTGCTAAATGTGTGTAAGCCATGAGAAGCAGCCGTTTTACATACAAACACACAACTTCCCCCTTCCTCTTCTGCTTAGATCAACCACTTCACTTTCAGAGCTTTGCTTACACTCTTTACACGTACTGTACAAATAAATAAATAAACATTTAGGGAACTATGCTTTCCGTGTCACTTTCTCCACCAACTCACCAAATCTTTCTTCCAGAAGTAACAAAAATAAAATCGCTTACATCCAATACCAATGCACTATCCATGTGCTCTATCAAAATGCTGGATTTCCTCAGGATATCGGGAAATAACGTTATTTGAGGGCGGAGATATTTTAAGAGCTTTCATCTATTTCTTCCAAGTATATTGCAAAACGTTATCTCAACCGCAATATACTTTTTAATACAATATATTCCACTTTTACTAGCTTCAAAATTCTGGCTTCATTTTTACACATTCTGTTGACTCGCCCACTTTTATACTTTTATTGTGTTATGCTATTTATAGAGATGCCAAGAAATTTCACAGAAGTATTAGAACCAAGGTACAGCGTTACTTCAACCTCTTCAAATCTACGAAAATATGCAGAATCGTAGAATAAATACATAAAGTGACAGATAAATACAATTACATGTATTTGCCTAACTTTTAATTACGTTTGTTTAACATAGCAAATTTGTCTTCAATAAACTACCAAATGCTGAATTGCAAATTTTTATAGCATATTAAGGCTTGTATTACTACCACGGAAATAAGAATATAAGATTCCTACAATTTAAAGAGCTAAAACCGTTGCTATAATTTTACTTTTATTATAAGGAAAAATATTTATAACTTATATAATAGAGCAAATACTACAGTATTAAAAATAGTTGTCCCATAATTGAGTTGACATTTCTGCGTACTACTAAGGCTTGAGGTAGTATAGAATTTAAAAGATGAAATTGAATAATCTGATAAAACCGGAAAGTTAAATAAGTAATCTAGATAGTATTTTAGTAGCAGTCGTTTTGCCTGAATACGATAGTGAAGTGGCATTTAATAACACGGGAAATAATTTTTGCTACTGATAAGTGGAACATAATCTACTTTCCATTTTGATGGATTTACGTATCTAATAATAGAGAAAAGGTAAATACGAGTCTGCATGAGTTTTGGATTGAATTCCCGAAAAGAGCAGAGGCAGAAAGCTATGAATAATAGAGTAATGCTCTTTAGTCTTCACAGGAATTATTTAAAACGGCCAGCTATTTTTCCTAATTGCTGTAAGTCAACAGAGTCCACAGAGTTTGTGTACACACTGCAGCCTGAATACATTCTGCATAACAATAATAATGACTATAAATCCAATGCTATATAACTGTCAAAGCTTATGGAAATTTTGGAATTAGGGATGCTATAGGAGGCGTATGAATTGCGCAGTAAGAATTATCTAACAATTACACAGTTGCTTCGTGCGACCTGCAGGAGCAGAAAATATACAATTATAATTTGGCTCTTCTCTGACATTCAGTGTTGGAGGGAAGAAAGGATGACGATTGAGGATCCAGTCAGGTCTATAACCCCAGCCATTCGAAGCAATTTGTTAAATCAACATTCTTAAGCTCCTCTACCTGTGTATATCCATTCATGATTCAAAAATTACAGACTAAGCACTTTTCTCGCTATTAGGTCATTAAATTCCACATTAGTTAAAGTTTCAAAGGAAGCAAATTCGAGAGTTAGCTTTTCTTCTGGGGGAATCTGCAGTCCTAGTGCCTAATTACTTCTCTCTTTGAAGAGATAGTTGGTAGTCTAGTCAGATTAATAGTTCCCGTGTAATATACTAGTTAAATGCCGACATGTGCCTTGTGTAAAGATTTATCTATGTCTAACCTGAGTAACGCCAGCATTCAAGTCAAAGAGAAAGCAGCGAAAATTGTTAAGGGAAAAATGCTAATAAGATTGCCTTAAAAATATGTTTCCAAGATGAGCACTCAAATAAAAGAATGCATTAAAGGAGATTGTCTCCCTTCATAAGGTTATACATTATTACACTCTCGTCCTCGTTTCATTTTCATTTCCTTGGGACCCATTTCCAGTGGCCCAATGTCTTTCTAGTTGCGAATAAAAAATGCACTTCCAAAACGGCTGCCTCTGATGTCTTCATAGAAAATCGCCTTTTATTTTGAAAAATGAGCAAGACTACTCTAGGTATTTTCCACATAGAGTACGCGCCAGTGCTATTACTTTGATTTGAAGTCAGCACGGTGTGAGAGCGACTATCAACATCAACTGTCAAACTTCTACGGAAGTTAAATGGTTTTAGTAATTTGAGAAGATTGTATTTTGGTTGAGGACGAACAAAAGCCAACGCTCCTCTCTGTCTCTAGTCGCGACTTCGTTCTCAGTTCGCATCGCAGTCGGTCGATTCTTCTGAAATTCGAGCTCAGCTCCCATATACGATCCAGCACATAGGTCTAAAGTCTAATGTAAGTAAACTACTGATAGTGCACACATGAAAACTAGGATGGTTGGGAATACTTCCTTTTTTACGTTTATTGTGCCCTATAGTCGTTCAATTTTTTGCAACTGTTGCGATGTAACAGGTGAGAAGAGTCTTTTCTCTACATGTATTTTAAATTCCAACCTACAGGGTGCAAACTGTGTTCAACTACAAAGTGCCATTCCCTTGACAAAGAACTCACGACCAACAATTTAACTGCCCCAGAAAACAACTGCTACACTTTTGCATATTTACCATTGCTCCTAATTATTGGGTACCTATACAGTTTGTGATTAGCCAAGGATTAGTTTCATTAAAGTGCTTACCTTTATTATTATTACAGAGATGCAGGGAAAACTGCTTACATAAGAAGTTTAATTAGACCATTTGTTTTAAAATGCAGTCCATCCCATCACTAATGAAACCAATTAAGTCAGTTATCACCCGTTTGGCGAACCAAGTGTTCAAACAAATTCAATAACACACTCCATAAGTGTGGTTGCTCAAAGACCATAGGGCAGAGGTCGCTTTAATCCACTTTTAGGTTTTACCAAGTAAAAAGCATAAAATTTTGCTTTTTCTGCAGTAGTGTGCATGCATGCATTTAGCCTTCAGGCAAGTAAAAAACAAACCATTAAGCAAATTATATCTCCTACAAAACCATATGTCACTGCCTTATCGGACCCTACAATATACTATGCATGGTGGTTTGATTTTTAAAATCGGATTTGGAAGGAGAGTTGAACGCTTTTGTAAAGGTGAGGGCAAATAATACATGATGCTATTTTCAAGTAAGGATTACACTAATAAGCATAAAATGGAAACGCTGTACTAGATATATGATTCTTTAATAGTTTGGATGGGAAAGTTTTCGTCGAAATGTGAAAAAGGATTAAGAAACGCGAGGCAAAATATTGGGCTGGGAGCTAGTGTCTACTCGCCTTGAAATAAAAGCAAAAGAATTTCATACGGACATTTGCTAACCTAGAATGCCTGTATTTGTTTGGGGACTAATTTCTCTGGACATGACCTTTCATAGCTTTCCAAAAATTCCTGGCAAGGCAATAGTAGACTTAGTTTGGAAAGCAAATGGAATGCTTCTGACGTAAACTATGAACAAAATGAATTTCACAAAGCTAGAGCGCGAATTTCTACGAATTAATGTATTTTGGCAATAATATAATTATTAGACTGGAATAAACGAATACAAACTGTAAACTGTTGCTTTCCTCAATCCATCATAAGCAGAAAAGGTCTTTTAGGGAGAAAAGTTAATGATGGATATAACATTATACCTTCAGCAATATAAGTATTAATAATAAATTTTAAGTTGGGTACTAGTGTTACTGATGTGTTAGGACAAATATAATTGTTGAAGTTACAAGCGCTTAGTAAGTATTTATTCAAAAATATGATGAATGATTAAATAATAATTTTTAAATTAGAAGTAGAGTCGATCAATTCAAATGCAATATTCTAATCGTTTCTGCATGCCATAAATACACCAATAAGCAAGCCAACTGAGAGAAACTCTGTCGACCGTTAGTCACATGGTAAAGACTGCCCTGTGTAAAGTGCCTACTCAAAATTTTAGCTTTTGATTTCTCCAAAATTTTGAAAATGGGACTAGTTAGCAAAATTTGGCCCCCAGATATCAAACAAGCAAGTTATTCTGATAATTTACAAAACTTAAAAAAATTTTTTAACAAATATTTGAGGCCGTAGGAGCCATTTCAAAACGGACTTTTAAGCATAGAGTGACTACGAGATTCAGACATTTAGGGTGCGGTAGGGCCTGGCTGATAAAATCCATCACCCCAGCTGTGAAGCTACACTAGCGCCAGCCCCTAGCTATGCTTCCTTATTGGGTATATAAATGTCTCTAAATACAATGAGATATTATTTACTTTTACGTCACAGTTTACACTGGGTCTGGGTAAGAGAAAACTAAAAGAGAATAGGTAGAAATAGTAGAAAACAAAGCACACTATGATCAGGGTTTCACTGTCCAGTGGACAGTGGACAAATTGGCTATGTCCAAAATGGACAATGGACGGACAAAAATGAAGGTGGACAAGGACAAAATGGACAAAATGGACAAAAATAAGTGAAGTGTACAAGATAGAAATAGAAACATAGAGTTTTGTTACAGAAATGTTCTAATTATTAGTAAAAAGCATAATCCACTTAAAAACAATCGAGTTTGATATCTAAAATTATATTATGGGAATTTACTTTGTGAACAACATTAAAATGTATTTAGAATACAGGTCTAAGTAACAATAAGTGGTTTAGAATAAAGGTAAGGTAAGAAGATGGTGTGTAAAATTAACGATAGACTTAAATAAAAAAACAATTTAGAATGAAAAGACAGTATATTCCTTAAGTATCGCATTGTACATGGGGTGTCTCAAGTTAAAAATCCAAGGATATCCGCTTTTTGTCCATTTTGTTCAATTTGTCCGTTTTGTCCATTTCGTCCATTTTGTCCAGGTGGACGGACAAAATACAAAAAGGACGGACAAAATAGAACTCTGACTATGATAACCTTGGGAAAATTTCCTGCCTTCATCCAAAATTAATTCATCAAAAATTAATTAACAAAATTGTTAAGCTTGTAAGTAGTATAGTAAGTTATTTTATGAACGGTTTCTAATGTGTATTTGGGAACGTCCTTTTCCCTTAGTTTTGTGATGTCAAAGTCCGTAAGTAATAAAAAGTGACTGAATCCCATTTGGTCTGAATGGACATTAACACGGGTTGTGAACGTTTGTGTCAATTACTTTGCTGGAAAAACAAAAGTATGAAAGTGTTCTATCACTCTTGTACTTTGTCATTGGACATGAGACACATCGAATAACAATTTATTTTGTGATTGCAGTAGACTTGCAGACAGGCACAAATACTATGTAGCATATGGCTGACTGCGACGCATACTTTGACAGGTTGTATATATTATGTATGTATTTTAGTTAGGTATCTCTATGTTCGTGTATGTAAACACTGGAGTAGTTACAATATGTAATACATATTTGGCAAAAGACTGTTTGGCACAAATAAATACCATTCGAAATAAACTTTAAAAGCATTTTGGCCTACAAGTTCACTAAAATGCAGATCGTCTCCCAAATACCGGTACAAAATGCTGTATCCTGTATCAATGTAGCTCACATTATTACTTAAAAGCAGAAGCCTGTCTGATTATGGCTGTAGCAACAATATTTTGTTACAAATTCTTAAAGCAATATCCTTCCAAAAATAAGGAAGCACATCTCATCAACTCAACCTAAAATACACAGTAATGCCGTGTTGAAAAAGGCAGAATGTGGATCATATTATAATGAAGGAATGTCATAATCCCTTTGGAAAAGAAGATCGCACATTATACAATACGCTAAAACTGGAAAGCAATAAACGCTTGAAACTAAAAAAATTAGCGGAACAAATGAACCAATTGGGAAATCAGGGTGTCCTGAATATATTTAAGTACATTTGTTTCAATTGTAAATGTCACGTGGAAGATAAATTGATTTTCTAACCATATGATGGCAAATTAAAGGAAGTCCCACAGATCGCTCTGTTAATTGCCTTATAAAGCACATGAAATGGTACTAAGCCAGTTGAACAATCATTGAAGACGTATCCATCCATGGTGAAAGTGAAATGGAGGGCACTAAAAATAAGAAATTATTATTTTAAGATTTGTATGCCAATCTATGCTTCCGCTCAGGTATAAAACTGGTAATTGTTTGCAAAGCTGTTCATGAAGTGAGGTATACAATACCATATCCATTATGCCCTTCAGATACTAAATTAATACAAAAGGGTTCATGGCATACAGCCCTATAAATCATTTGTGAGGAGGAATATGTAATATACTTTTGACGTAAACTTAATTCCTTTGCCACCATTGCTACAATATCCGGTAATACCCACAAAAATCTTTTGCCAGGCAAACCTGTGTATAATATGTAAGAGACATATCTAAAGGGAATATTTCGCATTGTCTGGCATGAGGAACGCAATGAAGCATATTTTGAAAGTACACGGTGACCACTTCACAGGATTGGAGCGTGGGTATATATACTTTTTGCACAACTAAATGAAGACAACGATGACACAATTTATTTTAGTGTAGAATAAATGAATACTGCTGAGTGACAATTTTTGCATGGAGATATGAATAATGAATTTGCCTGTAGAGCACACCCACGACTCCCAGTATACAAAGTAAGATGCTAGTATGATTTTTTACATTTTTGAAAAAGAGCTGCTTCGACCTTGTTAATTCTTATTCAACGAAAGCTACATACGCATTATTTAATAATTTAGAATTTTAGGTCAAATACTTCCTTAAAACGTATTCCTGAATTCGTTACTAAACTTAAAATTAAACCAGATCACCTCACCTCACCAAAAAAATCCCGTTTATAAATAGAATCTACACATAGAAAATTAACATTCTAGATAATGGTTGTTATTACTAATACACTAAATTTTAGATTTTTATTGGTGTAAAATAATTATTCAAAATGAGCGGTTTGAATTATAAAAATATTGATGAGCATGTATTGGGTATGGGAAATTGGAATGCTATCTATTCATTCCAGGATTAATTAATAGATGTAAGTAGGAAAATTCAAAAAATCTTGAATTAAGAAAACATCGATTATTTGGTGATTTCCTTTTCTTGTATTCTGCAATAATTTGGCGGGTTGTATGATAAATACGTTTTGTCGTAAAGGTAGTCACGTCTAGTTACTGTAGCCAAGATCATCAATTTTCATCAGTTCACTATTGTTATAGATGTAAACATATGGAAGCAACTCTTATCTGCGTAGCATGATGATAGAATGGTATTTATGCTCATGATATTCATTTCTTCTGACTTGCGGATATTAGTTGAGAGAAGAAATCTTTTAGTTTCTGAATTGTTACTGGTATTTTTTCTTTGTTTTACGGTTCCATAGGTATCCCAGAATGGCTGTGTGTGAAGGGGGAAAACTCTTCTATCTCAAATTGGCAAAATGATTTAGGAAACAGTGTTGCGAAACTGTACATCGTGCAGTCCCGAAGGTAGAACCGTCGCATATGTCATCTCACTTGCAATTCGGATGCCTAAATGAATGTGTGGGCTCTGTCAACACATACGAGAAAGGATTTCGAAAGACGAAGGGTACCTATTCCACGTATAACTGCATATTTAACTATATAATATACGTTACTCTTGTTTGTACTGCTGCGAGTTCAAATTAATGTCACTTTCACTAACATACTAATGCAAAAAATATGCTGCTCTCACATAACTAAATACATACTACCTAAAATCAGAGTCAACATTGAAACATTATAGGGAGTTATACTAGTGCATCAGCATTTAATGCCTTGACTTACAATCCTGTTCCAGTCGGGCTACAAAACGAATTCCTAATGCTTATGTACACTGTGAATACGAATTGCATTATATCAAGAGGTAGCATTATTGATTTTGAAAGTAAATAAAGTAGTTTTATGCGTAAAGTAAGAAATACATGAAAGGGAATAGAAATTCAATATTATTGGACTATAAAATTGATTTCGGAGAGAGAATACCCAGCGTTTAGAGATGGGATCGAATCGCTGCAGCACAAAACGCAAACATTCAATGGTAGGTACTATGAACCGTCTCAGTTGTCAATCCTGCGAAAAGTTAACATTTTTCGATTAAATGAAAAGACTAGTCGGGTAATGGTGCTTTATACATGATACACGCAAGTCCACTGGTGAACACGTTAGGATTAGATGAGCTTAAATGGTTTAACTCAAGCGTACGTGCCTGAAGAATTGGAATGTATGCTTTTGACACCGAAATTTATACAATGTAATCATTTATGCTGTATGTATATACTTAGAGTCTATACAGTTATTAGATTTCGAAAATTAGTATTGCAAAAACTGAATCATAATTAAGTAGTTGGTTAATGCTAGTGCAAATAATTTTATCAGACATGTTCTCATATTTCCCATGCAATGTTATTCTAAAATAATTAAAGTTTATTCTAAAAGGATATTATTTTGCAGAGAATAGTTAGTTATGCAAAAACGTTATATATATTGTAGTAGCAGACTAAAAGGGGACAGGGAAAAATTGTTTCTTTGTGACAGGTACATAATTATAGAGGCCTTATTGTACAACTGGAAGAATGGAGTCCCAACTTGAGCTGCATTAATATTGTAAGCACAGAGGGTTTAACATTGGTTTTAAAACATAAGAAAAGTTGAGCATGAGAAATTGTCCGAATTAGGAGCTGCTTTAGTTCTGCTTAGTTTGACTGAATAGTTTTTGCATTGTTTATGTGGGACACAGTTGTTCGGTAGGAAATCAATGCTATAAAGTACGGGTGGGTGTACCTTGTACCTACCTACTACAAGACCATTAAATTCCGTCACCGTTCATTGCACTTTATAGTTATAATGCCGCATGCTATGTTGCTGCCGATAAATATACGTTTTCTGATTGTAATTGTACGGTGGGGTAATGATCATAGAACATTGGGATTTGATGCAGACTTAAAATAAATAATAGGCGATGGGAAGGCGATTTTGGCATGCTAACAATGTAGGATGTTGGGTAGGGAAGTTTTATGTTATGAACATGAAGTGCAAGTGCAGCCTGTCACTTTTATGGTTGTTTTCATTAAATTGAGCGGAGACTGAGAGACGAGAATACATTTGACACACCTTTACTACTTTAATGTAACATTTGATATACACACATAGTCAGTATAGGTAGTACATAATTACATATACATATATTAGCTAGTTTAATTTAGTTGTGTTATGTACTTATTGTTTAGTTACAGTTAACATTAGGTCACGTCATATCATGCGCAGCACATGTACGTGTTGTATATACTTATTAGTTATTTAGTTAGTCATGTCATGCCATTATTATGTACTCATTCGTTAACTTTGTAATTCATAATATATAGAATGTATATCTGTATATACTCATATATATATAGTTCACACATCATTATTTACTCTTTAGATATTTAGTTAATTAAAGTATGTTCATACACCGAATGTATGTTTGTGTGTTGGTAGGTAGGTACGTTAATTTTATTAGGTAATTATATTCTGTAGAACAGATTCAACTTAGTTTTAATGACTGTCTGGGCTCTTTTCACTGCAGAGACTTCTTTGAAGTTTCAACTTAATTTGCGTCGCGTACATTGTTCTTGCTAAATACTACTACACAAATACAATGCAAATTGATGTGGTAGAATCCATTTCTTTACAGTTTTGCTATGCATTAATATTCAGGAGGCATACTAAATACATAGCTAAATGCAGTAGGTATGTATTTAAATTGCATGTATTAAGTATAGAGGGTTACATAATTTTACATATCATTTCCATACATGTAAACTTAATCCGTTTTCACAATTCCCATTCACAATCTACATTAGTAAATGCTAACATTAAAACTACGCTAGATGAATCACAAAAATTCGTACGACATATAATTTGTATTAAACACTTAAAATTATAATTTCTAAATGTAGTTACACTTAGTTTTCCTGCTACAGTTCACTACAACAGTTAAATAACAAACACAATTCTACACTTGTTAAAGATATAGTTACGAAAATTACAGTTACCTTGTTTGCACTTATAACTAATATGTATTGGTATGTATTTTCCTTGTCATAACAATATGTAGCCACCAATGAGCTGCATATAATTGTATAAGAACTTTTGAATACGGAACCTACATTTTTGCGTCTACTTTTGTTAAATTTTCACGGACGAGCAATGTTTCACTACCACTCCATCAAATCATCACAGCCGCTCTAAAATCATTGATCTTTATACTGCTTCACTTGGGACAGAAACACAGTGAGAAAAGCTGGAGTACAAAGATGAAATTCTACAAGTATATAAATAGTACAAAGAAAAAAGAAAACTAGAAATTTCATGGGAAATCCTAATTGATTTACGTTATTCATATTATTGTGGACTAATTTATTTTGCTGTCCCTGTCTATTTAATATTTGTAAATGAAAAATTCAGACTTTGACTAATCTCGAGTTTAATTATATGGGCATCAAAAATATATTAGAGTTTAGACATATTCACTGGAATTGTTGGTACACATTTTTACTACAGCACAAAGATGTTAACATTTACACAAACAACAAAAATCCGACTCTCACTTCATTGTATTAAATTTCAAGTGTATTTAAAAAATAAAAATCACGTAATTGATAATAGAAGATTTTAGAGCTAAAGTTATTAATAAGTTTGTTGGCCCTCTCATTGGTATAGTTTATCCCTACTTAAGTTCAATCTAATTACTCGTAACGACGTCAAGAAATATACTCCAGCTACAGATTACTAATATCAGAGACAGCGTCAATACAATATTCGTGCAAAATATTTGGCGTTTTGTCAAGTAAGTAGTTAGTAGAGAGAAGAGCAGTAGGGCTTTCGAGATTTTTAAAAGTTACGTTTCACCAGGGGAGATGGAAGTATGTACGTAGTAATGTAGTAAGTACTATCTGTATGTATGTTGTGTATAAACATTTTTTACGAGAGGCTAGTGTACGTACGTGTCTGTTTGATTGCAAATTGGCATTGAAATTCTACTTTTACGTCTGCCTTCTACTAGCATATATTATTATTATTATAAATATATCAGCTGTACTTTTGGAATATTTCCTATGTCAACTACACATATAATCTAGTGCAGCACACTGTCTATGTCTATCGTAATTCGCAAGTGAAAACATCAAACTCAGACATTCGAAACAAGCACTCAACATCAACTTTACAATACCTACGTAGGAATATCTGATGCAGTAGGCTAACATTCCTTTCCTTACAGCTTTTTGCCTTGCACGAAATGAACATCAAAAAGTCTTCAAATATTAAATGTACTATTAGTATTTCAAATGTAATTTCCTCTTTCATTTCATCTGCTGAATCCTTCTACCTATAGGTATGTATACTTTACCTGTAATTCATATTATAATAACACATATCTATTTGAAATTCTACATTCCCTACGGCTGGAGATACTCTACTCGTAGTTATACTCATTACCATTTAGTAAGTAGGTATTAAATTTGCCATGCATTTCGCTCTAAACAGAAAAGTTGTTTTCTTCTGTGTCTACAGGCAGTACTGTAACAGTACTATAACGTCGTATAGATATTATGTGCTACGAGCACCATCCTTATTATAAATCATGTTAAATATATCACTGACCATATATATGAGTAGTCTGTTCCTAATCTACAGAATAGGGCTATAATATATAGATACTAATATAACTATGTGTAATATTTAATATTTATTAAGCAATTAGGTAGAACGTGTTATGTTATTCAATGCGTATTTAAAATGTACATCAAGACATCTCTATCGTTACTGCCCTGCACAGCAATTAATGGAATCAGTATCGCTCTAGTACTACTAATAATAAATATGTATGTACACCAATAGATATTTTTGAAAATTTGACTAACAATAGCCTACAAACACATAACTAACCCTATCCTGCAGCCTATCAGTTCAATATCCGCAGTAGGCGTACATTATGCTGACGTTGATGACTGACTATACACCCAAACTAACGTACATAATACTAAACAACTCTAATGCTAAGTATTTGTGTAAATATTTGTGGAGGTTCCTACTAATTTTCTTTGTAGTTGTAGTCTAGGATGTGTACGGTAAATATTCCTTCTGATTAGATTGTTTGTAAGCAACAGGCAATGTGTTGTGGAGGTGTCCCCGGTCGTATTTATGTATAATTTCTATAATATTAACATTTCCTAACTAGGATGCTCCGTAATGATGTTTGATGTGTCAGCAGGTGCTCTACAATCTACCTACACACAAAGGAAAACGGTTTGGTTACTATTTGTTTTTGAATTTAGCTACAGACCGGTTGCTGACTTTAGCGTTTAGTAATTAGAGAAGGATTGTATTGCGCTTCGGTCAAAGCTGAAATAACATTACAGTAATGAAGTAGGTATGTACGTTAGCTGCGTGTACTGCCCAGCAGAGATCCTCGCAGTTACAGTCAACGGATAGAAAAAGCAATCGAGAGATAAATGGCACATTCACATGATAATTCTGCTTGCATCCATAAAGAGCAACTTGAGAGAGTGAGCATGCAACCTGCACGTCGTACGTCGTAAGAAGAAAAGAAATTGGCTTAGCACATAATAACTGTAACATTGAAGTCCAATGATTGTCACGTTAATTTTTCTCTCCTCGAGTAATGTGAGGAAGTGTACTCGTGTGTTCGACAACCGGAAGCAGCATCTCATTCTGACTGATTCCCGGATCGACTGCATCGATCCGACCGCTCTCGCCAGCTCCAAATCAAGACTGATCAAGATCAAGACTGACGTAAGTGCATTAGAGGTATAAGTTAGGTGAGTACAGTACAGTTGGTGTATGCTTTGCTTGGTCATCAAGTTACCCCTGTTAAGTCTCTTACTAGATCTATTTACTCTAGTCTAGCGTTACAGACAGAATATACTGTACCATAATTTAGAAAGAAAGTCCATTGAGAAGAATCACCATCCGGCGGGCTGGCTGTCTTCACCATTCACCGATTCTCCGTCCAACCACTCCACTTCCACTATTTCCGAGTATCTGCAAAACTCATTTCAAGTCTTTAAAGCGATCTGACTCACTGAATGCATCATTATCTAAAGTAATGCCCGTTATACATTTCACCTCACTAAACAGAACACTGCTCAAGTAGTATTAGTTAGTATCTCTCTGTATGGCTCACTAGTTTCCTTTGCCAGTGGTTGGTACCTGTAGTACTCTAATTCTGTTCTGTCGTACCTGGTCGGCCGTCTCTAGCATTTCATCCGAATCTATTATTAGTACGCTAGTTGCGTGTTATGCATAATGGTTGGTGGTTGTATGGTATGTACAGTGGTACCTACGTGTGTTTCCGAATTAATTTATTGGTACGTTACGTAAGTATGCCTAGCTTTGGAGTGCATGATCCACCTATGTACATTTACCTAGAGATTAGTACAATTAGTAAATATACATTATATACCTTACACAGATGTACTAGTACGTTATACAGAATATTTGTATTAAATTACATTTCTGCAGTATTTATCCTTAGGAATAGTTAGTAGTATTATGCAACTCAATGATGTTCAGTCGACAAAGTTCACAACTTTTCTGCAAGAGATTCATTTCGTGTTGTATGTAGTGTAGTCGTAGAAGTAGTTAGTAATTAGTGTGTATAGTGTGTGCTATTTACGATGACAGCTCAGAATTCAGATCAGACAGATTGTCTATAAAGTACGTAACTATATAATAAATATTATACAGTCTGGTTGTTGGCTGATTAGTGTATATTATTTTACTTCAGTCCACATTGATTGACGTAGATGTAGTATGTTATGTAGTACTTCCTATAAATATGCTTCATTAGTTAGAGGACGAATGTGTATTAGTGTTGTATCGTATTTGGGGTTCGTTGGTTTCCTTTCAGTTGGTTCGTCGGCGGCGGACTGAAATTGAAAATTGCAGTGCAAGTTGAACAGTATGTCGTAGGCCGTCGGCCGTAGGCACGCGTACCTACCGGGTATTTTGGTTCAGCGAATAGCCTATACACGTAGTTTGCAACAGCTTGCACGATTCTATGCATTTGGTACGCATAGCATTATTGCCTTCTTCTGCCTAAATGAAGATACGTTCATTCTCGTGTTTTCCGTGCATGGCTTCGCTCTCCGTTCAATAAAAGCACTGAGAGTACTCGAGGACAGGGCCCTCACAAAGTTTCGGAGACGTCTTCGTGGTCATTGACTGCGAACCCTGTGAGTACGATGTACACATCGTGGTAGTAATCTTTTGCTTAGCTTCGTGTTCTCTTTGCGACAGTTCGTGGAATGGCCTGGTGCTACAATACACGGGTAACTGAACAAGCCTAGGATGAGTCAATGGTTCCGGCACAAGCCAACATCCATCCGCTCTTCATTTTTCACTACGGGGGACAGCATGCATTTAGCGAGATCCTCACTCCAGATGAGTCTTGAAGAAACTATGATGTGGACTATTGTATAAGGAGGACTATGAGTTACGTAGGAGTCGTGTCGTACAAGATAGCCAAACAAGTCAAGTGTGCTGTACTGCACTGCTATTGACTGCTGTGCTGATGAGAGACGTTTATTATTTGCAGAAGAGCAGAGAGGCGAGAGTAATTGTGGCTTGGCTCCTTTCGGTTATGCTCCTTGGTTTGGGTTTTCCATTTAGTGGATTCGCACTACTTACAACTGTAAGTAGATTTGCACACACATTAGGTAGACACAGGCAGATAGTAAATGCTTCCGTATGTACAGAGGTAAGTAATAATAAGGTAAGCAGAAATGGGAACATTGATATTTATGTAGCAGAATGTATATAGTTGACGGGGGAGTTAATTAGTTAGTTAGTACTGTTGTCCTGCTTGAGTGATGCGCTCTATTTTCCTAGTCTTACATACATTTACGTAATATAGGTAGTATATAGACATTTGCATTTACAATCAGGTATATATATCACACACAGAAAGTTTCTTGAACGTGGCTCAGCTCAAACGTGTCAATTAATTACCAAATAGACACATTGACACTCCAAGGGTACGTTGTCATGTCCAAAGATCCTCCTCTTCTTAGAAGCCATAACACGTCCTGAAAAACACCAGGATATCCCAAATTGTTAATTCATGTTATGCAAAATACTACAACCAATCCCCAATAAAACCACCACAAAAATTCGCTTCAGTGGCCTTCTTTCCTCCCTACAACTCCAACTTAATCTACTTAATTATTAATTCACCAGAGTAACCTATTATATAGCTCTCTGTTATTGAACACCATGTATCTTAATGCGTATTACCTAGAATACATAGCAGTAAAATAAGTTTTAGTGCCCTCGAAGTCTTTTCAATGCATGTCTCTTATAGCCTAGCAAAACTTTTTAATGCTTCAAACTTTTCTCATCTAATTATTAGTAATCCACGCATTGGCACAAATTTTCCTAACAGAGTAAACAAAGACCTTTCTAAGCAATCCATTCTAAAAACAATTGTTTGTAGGTACCTAGTGTTACATACTTAATGGCTTCATTTCTTTGTTTGATTACTGCTAAGTTTTACTCTTCGCGTGACCGTAAGAAGCATTCAAAAATATTCGGAAGTAATTCAAAACAAGTGCAACGATCACAACAACATTAATACTGAATATTTACATGCTTACATTCACAATCTAATCTATTCTTTGCAAAGAAAGTATTGTCATGATTTCCATTCTGTATTAATGAATATATTTGACAGGCTTTCTGTAATAAACTTTCACAATCGTCTTTTGTAAGCCAATTTCCCCGCTGTGTTCTCTATTTACTAAAGGCACAAAAGAAAGTTGTTCCAGGTATATGTACCTTTATCTATATTATCATGATGTAATGAAACAAAATGCAAAAATATCACTGTCTACCGGTTGTGTAAACATCACTCAAACTTTATTGTCAAATAATTCCCCGAAAAGTTAGAATTTAGGGCTACTAGAGTTGAAATTTGTAAAAATTCGGATAAGTAAATTGGAGTTTCCAAGCAAATAAGTCGACTCGATGTGGAAACCTCTTGAGATAATATACATTGTGTATTATTATGTAGTCTACTGTCATAAAAGTTCCTCCTCTAAACAAATACATAATGTGTACTATAAAGCCACTTTGGTTAAGCCAGTGGATGTTTGTCGGTTTTGCTAAAATCGGTGTAATTCCGCAGCCTTCGCTCTGATATTGATTTATTCCAGAAGTATTTAGCTAAGCATAACATTCTAGTATATTCCGCTTGATTTGGTACAATGTATAGACTGCATTCCATTATATTTTCATTAAATATTATACAAAAGATGAACCACGAAATAACAGGGTCTAGCATATAGGTACCGTTTTAAAGGTACAGTACATGCAGTCTAGTTAGTACAGTAGACACATTTATTGGAGCAAAGTTGTTTTGACTATAATAGTATCACCTTACAACAGTATCAATGAATACATGAATAACGAATGAAGATGAAAGACGTATCTGTAGGTACGAAGTTTAATTTAATTACACGTTAGGTGAGAATAGAGAAATTTAAATCGCGTATCTTGTGATAGGCTTGAATTAATTTCCATAAATACGATACGGTTGTCCACAGAACAAAGCAGACAAGGAATAGTAATTTTACAATCTGAATAAATATATGGAGCACTAAAGTGCATGCCAATCTAGAGCTGAATTTGAGAAGAACTTGTAAAGTCTTTGTAGTTGAATTTCTGTGGAGGGAGCCATAGTCCTCTACTCCTCATTCCAACGTTCCATAAAATAAAATGCTATATACAACTCATTCTGCCTATAGACGAAACTCAATTGTATCCTTATAAATAAAGAAATTCGACATTTTCTAATGCAGGAGGGCTTCATTCGAATTTATTACTTCAATGATCCAGCGTAACGATCTATTCAATTTTAGACAGGGTTTGTTGTTGACAAAATTTCCTAAAAAATTGGGAAATTTGCCTTTTAGACGACCAATAAATAAAACGGAATTTTGCTCTACGGTAATCAAAATGTCCATCCTTACTTGAAGTAACCTAATTTGTCTATGGGTTTATTAGCCAAATTTGTAAAGTTCGTTCATTTAATCCAGTTGGATCATTTTTCATTGCCATAGCCAAAATGGGAGCACTTCTGTAGTGCACAGTGGGTACAATTGGTTTTCAAGACTTTTATTTATGAGATATAAACTAATATATTATACTAGAAGCTGTAAACAAAGTAGGTGGATGTACAAGTAGCTAAATTATTGGTTGGGCTTAGATTAATATAATAAATGCGCTCATATTTTGTAGGTACAAGGAATAATTCACCAGCCAGAAATGAATAGGAAAGACAGTAAAAGTATTAGTGTCTTAGTATTACATAACTTTACTATCCACCTATCAAAACAATAATTTAGTTGGCTTGACTGCTGTCTTGTTCCCTTCCACAACAGGATATGTTAGAAAATGAGATTAAGCTCTAAGAGAATACCAAAGCTCTTTCCTATCATTTCTTAACTTTCCCTATTGAGGCCGATTGTGAGTGAGTTAGGAAGTGAGGCAAAGCAGAATATTATTGGTAACATAGAAAAATTCCAATTTCACTTCTTCGTAACTTTCTTTTTGGGCATGCTATTAAATGAGCGACTAAGACTATGTACGATGTACCTAAACCGAGCAGTTTGGACAACAATACATATTTCTACATTCCAAGGCTTCTAAATAAGTTTACTACTTTTGCAATCTGAATATGTGTAGAGTTAACGGAAAGGAGAATCATATGCAAAACAAGAAGTGAATTATGCTATGGCTTTTATATCAGGTGTTCTCATAATAACGTGCTGGCATTACTCATCTCTGGAGTGTAATAATATGGTTTAAGACATTCAAATTTAAATGTAGTATGTATCACATAAACAACACTCATAATGCTTTCTCTTTTTCTTTAATAATGCCACAAAAAATGATTATGTTTAAATGTGCAAAGAAAAAAGGAAAATGTACAAAGGTAAAACAGAGCAAGAGATGATGGAAGTGCATAAAAGAAAAACGTGTACAGAATATTGAAGGAGTTCTTGGCTGGGCAGCTATGCATATAGAAATTGTAAACTAGGGAAAGTTTCCTGATGTGTAATGCAAGCATTGGATGAATAATGCAGTTCGTTGAAGAAAATAATTTCATTTTTTCACGAGAAGTTTTGTGCAAATGTTGATTAATTTTTACGAGTTAAAAATACATCAACACATTAGGAACAAAATACACAAGCTTGCCTCGTTGCCCATAATTAAAAACAAACTATTCGTCAAAACTATCCAAGGACTTATAAAGTTTTTAATGAAATAATATTTATTTATGCATTTCTGTTTATGGAGTTCTGTTCATTATTCTGTGAATGTTTTTTGCCACGGAAATGTACCAATTCATTGTTTTACAATAGTTTATGAGTTATTCAACATTTTCTATGTACAAATTAAATGTAATCAGCAAAAAGTTCATTTTGGTATAACCACTTGCCAAATTATTATTTGAATGCAAAATTTTAATCCAGATTTATTACGAAAATTAGATATTAAAATAACTTATGCTTGAATTCTTGTAGGAAATTAGATATTCGCTACTAGCTTGAGCCAAATACTTGAATTACATTGAAAGCTGCTTATTTCTTACTTACGAGTTGTCGTTAGTGAGGTCACACAGTCTAACACAGTTACTCCAACAACTGCAGTTGAATAACCAGAAGAAAATTTGTAAAGGAAAATAAAAATCTCAGGAGTATGATTCCCAACGTAAATACATGTTTACTTGCAGGAATATGGTTTTGCAAAATAAGCTTGCCTGAGGTTCTTGTGACCTTAATAGAAAATGGAAATCACTTTTACAAGTCATTACTTTCCTATTATTTAGTAAGGCAATGCTAAATTTCCGAAAGTCAACTACGCAATCATGACTGTTATAAAGAGCTAGAAAATAACCATGAAGACTAAGAAGACTTCTCTGTAACTGTAAACTCTTTAGCCAATAGGATGGTGACAACTGTGTTTGCAGTCCTCTTCCCTAAAGGCCAAGTCATGGGTTTTTCTATGTACTTGACATATTTACTCGACGAATGACGAAGAAATAGCAATCACTCACTAAATTACGAGGAAGTATTCACTTTGATAAAACAGGTCTTTAGAACGGATTAGAACAGGTTTAGCTAATTAGACATATTAAGAAACACCCAAGACAAACAAGTGTTTCCATAATTTTTAGTGAAAGTAAGACGGTAAAAGAAATGGGTATAATTAAAAGTAAGGGGAGAAATATGTAATTGTGCTAATTCTAGTCGTTCCCAATAATATTCCAATTGTCCTGACTATTACTATATCTTCCACGCCAGTTAATAAAATTGCTGAAATGCCTTTGACACTAGCTATCTTTTAGTTAATATGGCAATAGGCACATTTATAAGGCAATTTTCTTACAATTAGGCTGCATAACAACTAATGAGCAACTGAGGAGAATGACACGCTAAATGAGTACGCTCTTCCAGACTAAAGGAGTCGAGGGAGATGGATGAGATTGAAATGAAACTAAGCTACGTAGAGATATTACCATACTACAAGAACTTAAATGGGATTTTTCTCCTCTTCCCTTTTCACTTAATGTTCTTCTACGTAAATACTTAAGATATTTTATTATTATGCAAATACCTATCAGACTCCAAGAGTTCAACTGCGCTGCAAAAGTTATTCTGTGAGTAAGGCAAAAGATGTCGGCGTACGGTAAAGTAAAAGGAAGGAGAAGTACATTGTGGAATCTTGATGACTCCTGATAAGTACGACATTAGATTTTGTTGTTCTTCCTCCATCCTTTCCTCTCTCAGGATCCAAATATTTAAAGGAATGTCATGCTTTAACAGAGATTACATTCTCAGCTACACAATATTATATATGCTTAAAATCTCGTTTAAATTGCACTACGTAATACCTCAGTTCATTCATAGAACACTTTTCTGCATAGAGGGGAATCAAGATGTTGTACTAAAGTCTCTAATAAGAAAATAATTGAATGGAATAGATGTACCTACGTAATTTACGTAAATGGGTATGCCCGTTTTTCACAAAGTGTCAGTGAAGACCTAAGTAGAAGTTACAAATTCTTTGAAACCTGCTCATTTGTTTTATTACTATTACATAAATTTTTAGAATTCTCAAAGTAAAGGTAAATTCAAATATGTTGCCCACAAAACTCTGAAATCCTTGTTGACAACAGTTTTTTTTGAATTATTAATATTTCTTTAAGGATTCTGATGTGCAAATTCGATTTCGGAATATCCTATTTAACCTGGCTGACCTCAAGTTGTAGCGATGATCCTAAAAGAATAAAATGTTTTTATGCAGGGAGGTCTAGTACATTAGCCAGATGCACGTGAAGAATTGTGTGTGATGATAAATTCCTTCTGGAGATTGTAGTATTATTAATGTGATGCACTATTCCTTGGAATATGGTAATACATACAAATGGCTAGTCTTATTATTTATTGTTAGTCGAGATGGGAGGCAAATCCCTATTGCAAATACAATATATAAAATAGTAATGTGAAATAAGTAGTGAGAGGCGTAGGGGAAGTGTTTCAAGAGTGGAACAAATGGGATGAGATAGGGAGACAGCTTAATACACGTACCTACTGAGTTGTTATAAATTCTTTTGTAAAATCCAGAGCAGTACCTGACTGATAGCTTAGGAATAATGGATGTTTTAGGAATTAGAACGTTAGAACTGTTTATATATATTTATAAAGAGCTGAAAGATTAATGGGAGTAGCAGAATGTGTTAGTTTCTTGCAATGCATTTAAGAAATGTGGATAAAAGAAAGGATGACGGGAGGGAGGGGATGGAGGAGGATGGTCCATGCCATTCCTGGCACAGTGAAAGAGGAAAGATAATGAATGAGAACAATCATTCCGTACTTTAGAGTGGTGCCTGCAAAGAATGATGGAAAACAGTGGAACAACCCAATTTGTTATTGAGATCGATGATTGGCAATGGCGGTTGACTTAATAAACTGGGAGTGTATTAAAATATGCACTAAATATTCAGGAAAGTGAGGAGGGGACAGGTAGAGCTTGAATTCTCTGAGCATTTAGGCAGCGGAACGGCTGAATCTCCATAAATAATGGAGAGGACGGGAAAGATAGCCGAAATATAATATATTTAGGAGCTGCAATTGTTTAGGTAGTGTTTGTAGTGGAGAGAGAGCCTGAGTTGAGCTGTCGAGATTGTCGCTTCATTGTCACTGGGCGGGTGAGGAAGGAAAAGTGATTTTTGGACGAAGGAGCACTCTCATTGTAGTATTTGCAGTGGGAAAGCGGAGCGGCACCATTATGGATCTGGAAGGAAGTCTGGAGTGAACAGGACTGGAGACAGTTTCCCTGCCTCTATGACACGAAGACGAGTCAACGGGAAAGGAAGCATTCCAGTTGAATTGGGATTTACGATTTGGGATTGAGCCAGAGCAGATGTACTCGTGTCTGGAGAACAAGTAAATTCTAAGATGACACTCTCATAAAGAACGATGTAATATTAATGCCCGAACACAACTTTGGAACAAATGCTAAAATCTAAATGGTTGCAATTCAATGGACTTGAACGACAATGAGTGACTTCCCTCTATTCTCTATTAGTTGCTCGATATATTATTATTATGTGCTACTTGTTGACTTTTAGTTCGGATTTCATGTTTCTTATCTCGTCTTATTCTCCGCATCTTCAATTTCCTACCAACAACTCCAACAACTCCAAGATTCCACTCCATTACTTAACTACCTACGCATCCAACTAAAGTACTGCTCCTTTCCTTTGCATTATACATTTTCTAATGTCTTCCAACATCAGAGTTACCCAAAGCTGCCTCATACCACTATAAACCCATGCACGGCACAAAGCTGCAGTTTGTTTATTTAATAACTGAAAATTTACTAATGCATTTATGTCAGGAGGTATTACTACGTAGTTTCTGCTTACTTCTAGCCATTCGATCGAGTAGATACTCTGCGATGAGCACCTATGTATATCTGCTTTAAATATTAAAGAGTCCGTGTAAAACCTAAGTACCAGTGCCTACACAACTACTCAAATATTCCTTTTGGGGAGAGAGGAATGGAAAGTCCGGGTAGTGCACTCCACACAAACACACATCAGAGAGAGAGCGGAATAACTTATGACTTACCGGCTCCGAGAATGGTTGAATCGATGAGCCATCAGGAGACAGAAGAAGAAAAGGTGATACTGCTAAGCTATTCACAAAAATAGACCATTTTCGGGCTGTAAGCACTACTCGGGTTTGAGCCTATGCCACTGGACAACCGTCTGTCGAGGCTTTGTTATCATATCTTGCCAGTGCTTCGTCTCGGATGCCCCAGTCCCATTTTTGCCTGCAACCAAATCCATCACCAGCATTTATATTCATCCTCCCGTCCTTTATGTATCCAGCACTTATGCTCACATGAATTCAGACAACGCATTATAAAGTATACAACCCACTACAACTATCTCTCCGTAGATAAACATAAATATGCATGTTCGAAGAAAGAGGGACGGAAACCGAAAACCGGGAAGGAAAGCGCCGTCGTCTCACTTTCCCCAATACAGTCCCCCTTTCGATTCCACTCAATTTCTACATGCATTTTTATTCTTATGAACAGGTACTACGTAAAAGTGTTATTAGGATGTAAATTAGCATACTTGCATTACCTGCTAATTGAATTCGGCCGATCAGCTCATTTCTGCCAATGTTGTCAAAGTCCATTACTAGGACATCGAGGGAACATTCTCGGATCTTCTCCCATGGCACATTGAAAGTAAACGTTTCATTAAAGACAGGATTTAAAGTGCACTTGTAAACCGGTGTCTTCCGTTTCTCGATTCTCTTATCGCCGAATTGAAGCCAAACTTTAACGTACGGATCTGCACGTACACAATAGCAAATTGAACCAAAACAACATCACTTACTGCCTTTATATTTACTATTTATGCCCCATTCCTCCTATATCTATACTAATGCCACTCCACACGTTGTTCCATATCCTACAATCAATTAACTGCCTATACCACACCGTCAAGGCATAGACGGAAGGCTCCACTGCTGCATAGATAGGTATTTGGTGGTGGTACCTACTCCCACTGCATTTCATGTCTGCCCTGCCACACAACAGTACAGGTAATGCAGTGTACATAGCATGTGCCATAATATTACTTATTATTCTCCGACAATTGGCTGTCGGTGCTGTGCCACGGCCTGCTGTGCCGTAGTGACAGTGTGGCTTGGTAAGACCCTCGCAAACTGGGCCACACTCACTAACGGTAAACAAGCCGGAGTCACTAGAGTCAATAAAGCTGGACTATCGGACGCTTATGTACACAGTATTACGACAGCCCACATTTCGTGAGGCTTTGGCTTCACAAGTCCACATATACATTGCCTTTTACGTTCCGGTGACTTTCACTCTCAAAGTCATACCTACACTCACTGTTTTCTTTTCTCGCACTCAGTTTCACAGGAACCAATCTTTTATTGAGCTCGAGCTCATCGTCAGCCAAACTGGCCTTATTATATCTCTCTTACATATAACTGAAACTTTGTCTTTTCCTCGTTTACAATGGGTATATCCATCCCTGTCTAAGTATAGCCCTTTTTATTCATTCTAGCTAAATATGGATGTGGATATAGACATTGGATTTGTGGCACTAGCACAAAGTGGGTAGCTTCAGCCTCAGCTTTATAGCATGCTATTCAATCCTATATTTGCAATTAGTGACATAGAGCACCTGCTATGGGTCTACCTACGGGAACAAGTATATAATATAGGTTTTATAATATAAATACCTTGAGCTAAATTCCGTGAAATAGCAAAGTTGAAAGTATATTGTTATAACGCTACCTAAAAATGCTGAAGATTCAAAAACTTTGCTACGGTTTTATATTAGGTGTCTTTCGGCGGCCTTTTTATCAGTTATATCTAGCGTGCATAAGTATACATGGTATAATTGTTTACGTATCGCATTACACATTTCATTTAACTGCGGGCATGTAAAATTTTGACTGTGCAGCAGAAAATAATCTAGAAATAATAGATACGACGGCTAGGCTACAATAACACATTGTATAAGTAGAGAGCACTAACGACATTGTACAGTATCTGAAATAATCTTTTTGAAGTATGCAATATTAAACTGGAATTTCCTCTGTGAATCTGCATGTGGTAGGTATATGATGCAGCTTTATAATAATATGCAAATGAAGGAATGCTAGGAGATATCATATCACACAAGTGCTTAGGTATTTTGCATTTAATACGCCATAGCTAGGTTAGACTAAAGCCAGAGCATTTTCAAACATTTTTGCTTAGAGCAAGTCATGTAGAGATTTAAGTCTTGTGGCTGCCGCTCTGTCTGCCTGATTCGTATAATCCAAGTCTACCCAAAATGGTTCACAAAAAAGGCGTTTATGTATTGTGGCATGGCAGCTATACTATACAAAAGATGTTCGAGTAGTGTGCCTTTGGAGAAACCTGGAGCTATGCAGGAAAAGACAGAGTGCTCTTCACATAATATTATTGTTGGTGGTGGAAGGGCTACCTAAGCGGGAGACTTGAAAAAGTTGGGCTAGGTAAACAAAATTACAAAAGGGAAAGCAACATACCCGATTTCCCATTAATATCTTTGGCCTTTAAATTTCTTGCTTTGAGAAGAGTAAGTGTTAATGTGCTGTTTGTCGGGTGGTAGCAAAGGGAAACGAGCAGCTCTCCGCATTTGTCTTTGGCTGGCGGTTTCAATGCTTTCCAAAATGAAGGTTTCTCCGAAAAGTCCACCTGGAATACAGATTAGAAGATATTGCGTTTGATGATGACTTCTTTCACTGCATTTCAATGGGACACAATCTTACATTAGTGGTTTTTTACTATCTGCAGCTCCACAACCCACTATCTCATCTGGACCGGTTTAGTTTATGTACTATCTGCATCTGTCAGTACGTTTTGTACGTGTGCTCTGCCACCAACGTCCGTCCACCAGAGAATTCCATTTCAACGCCCAATGTTCCAAATTCTTTTTCGAATTTGTAATTCGCCATGATTGTAAAAAACGCTACCTGCTCTCCCGTCCGTCTGTCTACTTGAAAACATTCCATGCAAACTATGTACTTATCTGTGACCGTAAAGAGTCGTGTTACCACTAAATGCATACACCCGAAGAATACATACCACACTTCATAGGACGGGAGTTCCAGAAACCCTCGCTCTACCTATGTATAATTTTTCTGTAATGGTATTATCCGGTGACGGAATTAATATCCAGTTACATTTCCACTCCAAAGGGTGACAGTTTGAAAGTAGCTCAAGGAATTCCTTCGAATTCACATGAATTTATACATCGTCGTATTTCGCATTAGATTCTGTACCTAACACAATCCAGTGTATCTGCACCGAACTGGCTGTGTGTACTCCATGTGTCAATGTAATAATATTTTCTCTATACTGCTGCTGCCATTTCTTTATGTATTTATCCCAACAGACCATATGTTCGCCTAGGCAAGTCGGCTATATGTTGTCATGAAACGTATTATTAGCGCTAGACGTATATTATCGTTGGAAGGAGAGACAGAAAGTGTGTATCTGAAGTCGGGAGTCGTGTCGTGTCGTGTCACAGATATGAAACGAGACAAGTGAACAGTTAATTCGCCCTGAAGAATGCTACATGAGGAGTAAAAGACGTACATACATATACATAGCGAAGGAGAGTGGAAATTCGTTTCATCGTCGATGTAGCTTGCTTTGGCTTTTTCTCAAAGAATATCTTTGCTTAGTTTTAGCTCTAATCTTCTGTCTGCCTACTTACTGCACATACAGTGCTTACCTCCGTGATGGCGTGGAGAGAAGATTGTCTTGAAAGTCGCGAAATAGGTACTCAAGAAGATCTGACGAAGTGATGCGCCATGGCATTCCATGCTTTGCGACTCCATTTTAATCGTAACTCCCTCTCTAAGCCCTGTACACTGTGCAATCCCAAATTCTAATCACTTTCCCCGGTTTAGGATTCATACTAAGAGTGGAGTGTCTGATGTGCTCCATAAAATATCCCTGCTTCGTTTATCACTCTCGGTTGACTGGCCTGGCCGAGAGTGTAGCACCTAATGTACTAATGTTACTATAACTTCCTTTGCTCAGCTCCTCCATCTCAGACTCTAAGTACTACCATCTTTTATATGTATTTCGGTGACATTCACGACCAACAGCACTACAGCAGCAGAACAAAGTAGCTGCACCTCCCTGCCACCAAACACTTATGTAACTAACGTTTCGTAAGTGGCTACTTCATATAATGCGCTTCCCTTCACTCTCTCTTACAACACTTCCTTCCTCACTATCCTCACTACTTAATTTAACGAACCCATTATCTCCTGATTGCAAAATTTCAGATAAACGCTTTCTCACACTCAGATTCCCTCAGCCCGATTGGAAATTACGTACTAGTAGAACAGTCCTATGGCCAATGGTTCACGGACAAGTTCAAACTATTGAAAATTGTAATTGCTTTTAGTATCCCGCACTAAAAATCCAGTCGTTTGGATTCTTTTCTAAAATATCTGCTTTGTATTGTCTGCAGGATAAGACATACCTATACTTTGTACTTCATCTTAAATAATAAATAAAGATTTCGTGACAAAATACAAGCTGTTAAATCTGTACAAGATATAATAAATTATGTTTCAAGTATATCGTGTCCCTATTGCTTACTACGCGATGTGTGTAGTTCCTTAGAGCTGCGCCGTATAAATGGTTTATTAATACCGAGAAACAGTGACGGCTGTATTAGTAGTTGCACTATGTGCTTTATATGAGGGGAAAACGCACGTACTCTATGAAATATCTGTACAAACAATAATTTATATTATCGATTGAAGAAAAAACTCATCTTCTCTCCGGGAGACAAACTCGTGTATGTGTCTGGATTCGACATTCAGTGGCATGCCTTCACGGAGATTATATGGAGATAGAGGAAGGTTCGCTGGATGGCTTGGTTTGTGTTTAGGTACCACTGAAAAATCATTGCGTGTAAGAAAGCGAACTATACTCTGCATAAATAAGTGTGCATAGGAAGAAGACAGATCAAAGGAAGATAGATGCACTTCTGAAGACGGTATCTGCAGGAAATCTTATAGAAGCCGTGTTATTTTTCGGAATTGACTGACTAGGTAACAGAATGAGTGAGTGAGCGCCAGACAGCACCCGGACTGAACATATGCCCGAAATGACTAGAGGAGACGGGGACAGTGATGTGAGTGAGTGAGTCTTGTAGGGCGGGATGTAGTCGTGGTATGAGCATTACCGTCTCTACATGATCACTACCTGGCTGAAAGTAGAGCATGATGAACTCTCATCTGCTCCATGCAGAACCTTATCTGTACAACAAAAGCGCCATGCGACGCCAGGGCCCTTGAGATTTAACACAAGGACAAGTTTCACTTTTCTTTCAGTCCTGAATGACGCTTGACATGTTATGCAATCCAAACATGAAGCAATATGTATGTAGATAAATTCATATATTTCACGAGTCATTACCTGACAGAGTGGTAGGAAGACTTCTCCAATGGAATCGTCCCGAGAAAAGCGATCGTAGTCGAACACGTGAAGATGTAGAACTCGACTTTGCAGCTTCTGGATGGGGAAACCTGGAGGATACATAAGTCAGAAATTACGATTTGCAGGACGCACACAGCTTTTGATTTTAGATGACAAAAATAAATATTTTCTTTATTTAATGCAGGATAAAGGAATCTTTCCCTTTCCTCTTCAATTCCCATACTGCCTCGTGTAATCTGCGTTGGGCTACTACGAGTATTACATACTTATTAGCATAGTACAAGCGTATTAAGGATACTGTGCAGTTTTTTACAGGAAATTCCTATCCAATTACCATTACAAGCAAGAGGAGGATATAAGTCTTGTTTAAGAGCCCAGCGAATTAGTATTTCGCCATAAAAATTGGCATCACTTTTATGGGCGTCATGAGCTGTCAAATTACTTCCACCTACCTCACAAATTACAAAGTTACTCGAAATGGAATCACTCTGCGTACACTCAGGTATACTTTAGGTATTTCCCGAGTATTTTCTTGTCTTTTATATCTGCAGTAGGGTGGCTTACGGGCTTTATAGGTAAAATGTGCCAACTTTATAAATGTACTTAAATAAAACAGTTACCTGATTCTATACCTTTGACAACACTTATATAATAAAAAGATATAATCGTAATATAGTGATCCCTACAACATTTTTCCAATTTTTATTTAGTGCATAAACTTCGAACAAGAGTCAACCTACCCAAACCCTGTACTTGCAAGTTAAAATGGAAATGAATAGATATAGAACTTGTATCAGTTTTTGTAAGTGGATCATAGAACTTTGGTGTTCCCTGCAAACTATAGCAGTCGTTGTTTACTTGAATGTTCCAAAGTTTTCTAACATAATTTTAAATGTCGTGCTTTGAAATTCATGACTAACCGGTTGTCCCCAAAGAGGGATACACACAAAACGACTTTTATACGGTCCTAAAATAGGCGGAACTTGCAGTAGAGCGAGAATACTTACTCCGTGTGCTTACAGTTACTTTGTGTTAGCAAAGCTCATTCAGTTCAATGAATTTCAATTTTTATGCTACAATGAAAAATATTGACTGCTGGAAATTCCGAATATAATCGATTGGGAATTGAAACATTATAGGTCTATTTAAAACATGAACAACAGGAGTAATGTACTCTATAAAAAGAAAGATAGCAGGTTTCATGGTGAAGCACGTTTAGGTATTACGAGGGAATCTACTGTACCAACTCTTTGTCTTGTATTTATTTCTGATATAGAAAAGAAAGCAGGAGAAAGTAGGAGAAAGGAATTGCAAATTATTTCCTACATTCTGCATTCTTGTGGCATTGTGCTGTGTGGTATATTAAAGTTAATCTATTCGGTTTCTAACAAAACAGCCGTATGCTATTGCTATACAAACGGAAGGAAGAAAGAGAAATGAGACAGCTTTTACTACAAGTCTACTTTATTATTATTGTCTGAAATAACACTACTGTTGTAAATGTTTTTATGTTACATACGAATGCAATGTATGTGCTAAATGAATGGCTCAGAATGTATATATAGTTGGGTCATGTAATGTACTGACCGTAATTTGATTGTAACTGTTAGAGAGTGCCGAGGTATTTATTTTGGATACTTTGGGTCTTCAGCCCAACTCAACTGTGCACCAAAGTATTTATTGTACTCTACAATTTCTTTATAAGAAATTCAATAAAAGTAAATGTTTATCTACTGGATATTTTTTGCTAGATTCTTTTGTGTTTTATTAGGATTAGGAATGTAGACTAACTTTCTTTTCAGAGGGATTTAACATGCGCAGTGGTAAAAGAAAACATAAAAGAGTATTATTATTATGCAGAAATGAAATTAAAAACTTACCATTTAAAAATCTGTTTAAATAATATAGGCAACAAAATGTACTGTTATGTAACAAGTGGTCCATACTTGTCTATATTTGTTGTAAATGGGACATCCAGTGTAGTAGAAAGTAGGAACGGCTAAATTGCATTTATAAAGCAGAGGGGTATTAATACAAAAAGTAATCGTATGGAAGACAAGATAATTTTTGGTCTGTCGCACATCGTTTAAAATCCTTCGCGAATGTATCTACTTATCTCCAGTTATTTGTTAGGAATTTTAGTGCATCAAGTAAAAAACCGGATGCCACAAGGAATGCATGACGCAATTAGTTGAGAATCTTAATTGTTTCTGTGTTTTACATACTTGGGAGACATTGAGGAGAAACCAGTTGCAATGTTTATAAGACACTATTTAACCATACGCTTTTATTGCACTAGAACTGAGAAAAAACAAAACATTTAGCTTAATGCTTCATTGTATAGCATATTTGAGATGCAAAAGGATAAGGAAATATAGCAGAGTATGTTTCAGCGTTAATAATCCAATGTCTGTTTCAATGTTCCTTATCCTTCTATCACAGAAGAAACACAAGTATGTCTGCCGGAGAACTGAACAGCAAATCCAATCTTCCTCGTCCGCCGTCAGCCGTACAATATAAAGAAACGCAGAGGAGAATACAATCAAGATAGACTGGAAGCCTATCTTACACTCAAGAAGTCTACATCCGAACTAAACTGCATAAACTTGGAATCACTGGGCCTGTCAGTTGTTTCTAATGACGGCATGTAATACTCTCTACTCCTTCCTCTCTAAAGTACGTAAGTAATGTTTGTTCGTCGCAAATTCCTTTTACGTATGTATAAATGTAAAAACCTTTTATTATATTTATAAGCGTTCGACCAGAAAACTAATAAGCTTCTAACCAGTGTTCGGTTTTTACCGGCCACCATGAAAAACGGGCAAAATGGTTGAAAAGGAAGGGGCAAAAATGGAGGCCTTTCTTATTTTCAAAATTCAGTTTCAATTTTACTTCCATATTGTTTGATTTTTAGTCTTGCCCCTTAAACCCATAAGCCACCTAAAATTTTGGCAAGCCAAAAATATTTTTGCCCACCTGGCCAATACCCCTGAATGTATTAGCTACCCGAACACTGATTTTAAAATAAATACATATTTTCTTCAACAGCAGCAAATTTTGCAATAACAACAAATGAAATTTTCTACCACCAATATATCAAATGTATAACACCTAACAGTTTTTCTACAAAAGAAATTGTGAATTTAAGCGTACGATGCACAAACGTTCATGTAAAATATGAATAGCTCCTCGTTCAGGAACCTTTATGTAAAACAGAAATATCCGGATTGTATAGCAATATAAATTTTCCCATTTCAACCAAGAGATTACAAAACATAAGCAATTTAGCACATGATTTGTGGATATAACAGCAAAAGCTACACAAGGAAACAAGTAAATGCTACGGAGTACACTTACACATTATACATCGTGGTAACAAGCGATAGAATATTATATCTAGAGTTTCACATCATAATGCGCATTAAATGGATTTTATTTGCATAAAATTTAATCTAACTTTGAACTGGGATCGTTTTACTGTTTTTGTCTTAGAGCAAGATCGTGAATGTCAAGGC
This sequence comes from Yoshiicerus persimilis, assembly GCA_020352615.2. NCBI lineage: Eukaryota > Metazoa > Arthropoda > Collembola > Entomobryomorpha > Tomoceridae > Yoshiicerus > Yoshiicerus persimilis. Next base: position 17,180,363 of record CM060170.1, read on the forward strand.
ATCCTCTGAACTAATAAAACGGGTTGCCAGCAAAACTAAACTAAATAACTTTCGGAAGTTACTTGTTTAGCATCCATGGCACAATATTTATTATTTTTACCATAACTAATGGAAACTTAATGTTTCTCGGGAAATTTAACATTTTCCTGCTTGTATACCCCATATTATGACTTTCAGTAAGCTTAAGTTTCTAATTGTCAAATTAATTAAATTCTGGCACTTTTTATTCCGGGAATATTTTTCTGGATTTTTCAATTGGCGTCTTTCTCAAAAAATTGAAATAATAATTGAGTGGAATGACCAGGGTTTCTACTTCGGCAGAGTAAAAAGGGAAAAGAAGTTCATTTCCGACGGAGGCCCAGAAAAAGTGGACAGAAATGAAGTTCTCATTATTTGCTATCTTGAAATCTACACGAATCGTATCGAATAACGTGTACGCTAAACGACAAAGGATCTCGCTCAAAGCAAATCAAAGCAGAATATCACTTATTTACATTAGGTTTCCTTTATTCTTAAATAACCTGACAAACAAGCTAGTTTTGCACTTAACCAATTTAAAGACACGGGGGAAAACAACTGCAATTCAAGGAAAGGAGGAAAGCAATAATAGCGCACACTATTCCCTTTAAAAATCACCGTTGGTTGGCTTATTTCTGAAAAGTGAATACTAAAGAGAAAAGAAACTGAACCCGAGGCTTTCTTTCTCTCCGACAAGCGTATGTAGGTGCATAACCGTAATATAATAGAAAACATGTTTCCCCGGTGTATGCTACCTGGGTAGGCTCCTTATCGCTGGAGAAAGGGGCAAGGTGCAATGTGCACTGGTGAAAGCTCTTCATTGAGGCAAGAAGAGTACAAAGGGAAGCTGTCAATAGAATTACAAGGCCATCTCATCTAGTCAGAAGCTTAGCAACTTGTAGCCCACCTCACTCACGTCTACAAGCAAACATTAATCTAATCATTTCCAATTTCCATCAACTATAATTACCAGCCTTTAATACGCTTTATATCGAGAATACGCTTTCTTCTTCTAATGTCACTACCTGAATTCTATAGAGCAGGCTCCCACTTTCCTATGCAATATTAAGGTTACTGATTCACTTATACGAGCTAATAATTTATTTATCCTTAGCTTATTAAGGAGACATTTGTATCCTGTTAACCTCCTTTGCTATTTTAAATTGCCTATATCTACTATGCATACTTAATGTCATCGCCTAATTCCTCCTTTAATTGCATTTTCAATTTCGCTAGCCTCCAGCTCCATCAAACACTGGCATGCATACATCATAATTGCTTTAGTCTGTATCCTTATGTATGCTCAAAATTACAGATGTAATTTCTATTTAGTCTTAATTGAATAATAGTAATAATGGTACTGATAATGGACAAGCGTTGATAATCCATGTATTCAGTAAAGAAGTGAGGTTCTAACTAAATGAATACAATAAAATATATAATTTCATGGAATACAATGAAATCCCGTTATGCTTATTAACCCCATTTCTCTATTAATTAATATGTACATTTGATAGTCCAGTGAACAGTATTCAAAGTTCAACATCTACTGCAAAAGAAACATTCACTCAATCATTTGATCAATCAATCATTCAATAATTTCTCTAACTGGCAAAAGCATTGGATTTCTCAAATTTTAAAAGGGTCATTACTTTTGGTACGTTATTATAGTTTTTATAGTTTGTAGTTTATTCAAGTGCATACAAATTCAATACAAATAAATGATTTGGTTTGCCAACAATACGCACCGAAGGCAATCGCGATGGCAGAATATTTTTGGCAATGGCAATGGCAGAATATTTTTGCAAATAATAATCTATATTTTAACTTATTGGCTAAGCTCCTATTTTTAACAATGAAGTATTGAAGTCCATTTTTCAGAATCTTTCCCTAATCTAAAGAAACTCTAATGCAGACATAACCAACCTCTAAATAGAACCATTGAGTTTTTGGATGTACTTTAGAGAACTTGTTCTTGTTTGTCAGATAGTGACAAACTGAATAGACAATACCATTTGAGATATGAGACACATTACTAGGAAATGCTATTAGGGTTATTTGAAACCTGACAGCCTTCATATTTACCATTATTTGGTTAATGAATTTCTACACAATTCTTCTACTCTGAAGTAGTACTTCGAAGCAAGTGCAAAAATTGCAAAAAGTTTATGGACAGTTTATTGTCGACACATCAAATTATGACCACAATTTTCCATATTCTGATTGAATTTGTTTTTCTTCAAATGCTGTCTTGAATTTCTGATTTACAATAATTTAATAAATCTATTTTCCAGTGAAGTGATCTATAGAATTTACTATTCTCTTATTAAATTGAACTAAATATACTGTAAGTAAAAACAGCCAGAAAATCCAAATCAGTTCAAATATAAATGCAAAAGAAATCCGAGACTTGGCAGATTGGTTGTAACGTTGTAAGGAAAAGAAGGGGAATTATAATGGGTAGAGCTTAGTGTTTACTTATCAGATAATATTTTACTGCGACAATTTAACCTTTAATACAACGTGAACATTTAATTTCACAAGGATTATGTCTTAGGGATACAACTACAAGTGTGGCATTAGCAAGCTTATGCGACGGTGCTTTAAGCTCCAATTACTTCACTTTGAACGGAGTTGCTTACACTGTACCCACGTATTGTGCACATATTCATTAAATATTATAGTAGTAGGTACTCCGAATACCCAAATATTTTGCTTTGTTCAATATTACATATGAGCTGTCTTTTCACCGCCTACGCTCTACTTTATTAAAAAGCAAACAAAGCACAGACATAGGTAGAATATTGTTTAGTTTCCTATGTGCTGCTCATTACAAATTACACGGAGGAATGAACATAATATAATCCTATCTGGGAAATTTAAAGCTTTATCTAGAGCATGATTAAATGATCACTGATGCAATGGTTCAAAGTTCAGACTACTTTAATGTTGAAAATTGCTTGCATAATAGTGTCACGTAATAAATATCTATTCAAACGGGAAATTTTCTTTAGAGGCCTTCGCCTCTCCTTGTAATTATTTTAAACGATTACGTCTAATTGTTCGAACAAAGTTCTGAGGATTATTATCACTGCAAACAATAGCACGACATACCTTCAAAATACAAAGTTTCATTCCATCTGGGATTCAGGGTTCGCCTTTTAATTTTCGTCTCCAGACGATGTTTCTTATCCGGTAAAAGAGTTACACGCACGTAAGGATCTGATGTACCAGAAATGTCCTTCGCAGGTAAGTCCTTCCCCTAAAACCACATTAAAATAAGTTCACATAGACGTAAACAACTATTGTTCTGTCGAACAATGCTAAAGTTTGAAAATGAGGAGCGAAGGTAAATAAATGTACTCTCTGTAGTCATTTATTATACCTACCAGGAATAGATAAAGAATTCAGAGATTTGGACAGGAAAGAAATTGAAGACAATAAAAGGTTCCTGCACTACATTAATAAATAAGGATATTGAAGAGATTTTGCGATGCCCAATTGAATAGGCAAAGAAACAAAGCATTAGTGTTATAATAAAATATAACAAAGGTTTTACATTAGGCTGTACTCTATTGTATTTCTTAAAGTAGTAATTTGTATTGTACATTGTGCATTAGTTAACGTGTGCATGAAGTATGGAGTTTCAGCGGAGCTTACGGTAGTTGGGAGAGTACAAATAACACAGGGTTATAAAAAGAAATGCTAAGTAATGAAATATCGGAGTTATGGCACTTGATAGCATTAGAGGTATGGTTTGTTTAGCTAGAGGGATTTGTGGATGGATGCGATAGAGAAAGTCAATAAAGGCATCGTGGGGAGAGGAAAGTAAGTGGAGAAAGGCACTTTAAAGTTTGGCATTTGCGAGATTACCTGTATAATTCTCAAAATGAGGGTCATGCTCTCAAAGTCATATTCGAGACTGAAATTGATTTGTCCAACGGAATCAGTGGACTCTGTGTTGTCAATGTACATGTCGACCAAGGAAATCGATCTGTTCTGCCAGAAAGCCATCTGAAAGAGAAACAGCAAATACAGTTGTGTGCTGAAGGCTCTAGGAACCTTTGTAAACAAAAACGTTATTAAATCGCCGACTGAGCCATTAAGAAAAAAGCTTTAAGAGAGCTACGGGAATGTTTACTGTATTATCGTGTTTATAAACTTGTAAGTGTGTGTAATACTGTGTGTGCTTCCAAAGAAGATAGGAGCGAGTACCAGCTATATTACGTGCTAATATTTTATAGATGTACATTAAATACATAGTAGAACTCTAACTGCCCTCCTATTCAATTTCAGCCGGCCAGAACACGCACACTTATACTTATTACAGAAAGGCGTCCATGAACTATGAACTGCAAATTGAGGCTGTGAGAGTCTATTTCGTCTAATCGTAATAAGAAAGTACGCTTTTTTACTTACTCCTTGGGCCGAGCAAAAAGTTTTCTTCTTTCCTTCCTTGCGTCAAAAACATAGCCACCCACCGAACACACATGCAACTAGAATGCGTATATCGTGTCTTTGTGGCTACCAAAGGAAAAAATACTAAATAATGTACAGGATGTATTGATCATACTCTTCAGATATCCTACGTTCCCGAACTGTGTGCTCAGTCCTCCTTTTGTCTGATTCCGAGAGGGTTTTCAAATAACTCATTGTAGTACACTAATCAAAAATGGGAAACTTGCGATCCAAGAGACGCGAAATCTCTTGTGTGCTTGACTCAAGGCCATAAAAACATCACCGCAGAAACTTCTCTTTTCTCAATACAGAGCATTATCAATGCTTTTCGTGTTTCGCTATGTCAGATTTAACGTGTAGTAATGTTACTAGAAGATCCCTTTGATTTCATGCATTAGAAATTTCCATTACTTAAGAGTTTAGAAGCCTACAGTATTCCACAGCAAGTATTAGTAATAATATTGTTTACCTCAACACTGTACAGGTACGGCAGCTGCTGTATCCCGCACTACATTTGTCCGCATAATCTTAAACTTTAAAAAGTGTAAATAACTTGAACACCGCGGTTAATTTATATCTCTATTATAGGGTGAGGCTCTATTTTGATTTTTACGTTTTACCTCACATTCTCATAATTGCAAAACTTGAGGAAAATAAATATTTGTATTCATTCCTAGTATTATCGTCATTAAAAATTAATTTCCGGAGCAGCGAATTGGAAGAGCAATTCGCGATTTTATTAAGTACACTCCCAGATAAAATAATGAATGAAATTTGCAAAGGTACGTACTAGAGAAAGTGGAATGACTCGAGCTGGGAATATAAAAGAGGCGGAAATAATTTATGCCCAGGTTGCACATTGGCCAACTGTGGCTACTGGCTAGATTTTAACATGAATTTAAATTGAGTACGGGAAAGTTACGTAAATGTGTATAGACTGGTTTGATGATGAAATGGATAGAGCCGGAGGTTGTGACTATGTTTACTGCGTATATAAATACAATACAACTTGTGGATGATGTCGTTGGTTTTTTCACGTTTATTTCTTAACGACGTAAATAAATATCCACTTAATATATAACGCAACATGTGCATGGTACTCTGAGTAAGTGGAGTGGAGTCGACGTCGACGTCGAGAGTCGAGGAATAGGTACATTACAGCTAACATTAGGACTTGTGCAGAAGTGAGTAATAGAAAAGAAAAACATTTTCTTATACAACTTCCTTATAGCATTTTTTCGGAATGCGGAATGGACTGTTTTTCCTTGAGCAGGAAATTGAATAAAAAGAGTATTTCAACAGAGCATGCTAAGTCTTAGAATAAAATGGGATTTTTATTGCCTCACCGCTGGATGCTGATCTTGTTTCACATTTTGTAGAGATTTGTTCTGTACAGGTGGAGTTTTAGTGGCATCTGGAGTGACAGCCCCAGCAGAGCTGCCTGGTGACCCTCCTGCCCCTTTGCTCGAACCGGCCGTCCTGAAGAAGTCAAAAAAATTAGCTGAAAATATGGATTTCCTCGACGCACTGGAAGCTTATACGACAACACATGTAACAACAAAGTACAATTACAGTTGACAGTACAATACAGTGAGAGAGAAAGAGAGAGAGAGAGGTGAGTGTTGTTAAGTAGTTTAGCTGATTAGCGTCTAGTGACGGATGTGCATGCACAAGAGTACGATACGGTACATCAGACATGGACTATGGATATGTAATACAGTACAGGGAGTGGCATAGAGATGGCTCATATTTATAATGTAAGATCTAGTACAGAGATAGTGACAGAGAAGAGAGAGAAACTTACTTAATGGAAAGAGAAAGCAGAATTGAGCTCTCAGCTTTCATTTTAGACAGACTGATTGGTACGCGGAAAGTCGGCAAGGTGTATAAAGAGTACGACCAAGTACAAGTGAGAACTGGCTACACTAAATATGTACAGCACAGATTGCGAACGCTATACACAGAACAGATACGAGCGAATGTGGAGACATTGCAGCGCTGATAGTATAGTGAGAGTGAGAGAGACAGAGAGAAGGTGAGAGCAATTATCAATCAACTTAATAAAAAATCAATCAAGTGGGCTAACAGTGAGTCATCAATATTAGACAGCAGACACTTGCTCTAGATTCTAGGGAGATACAACACGGCTAGACGTGAATTCAACTGAAATGTCATGAGTTTTCATTGAATGTCACACAATTACTACTCAACTATAATTGTCCTGCAGTTCTTCCTTGCTCTTTACTCTAAATTTAATAAATGCACAGCTAGACTCCTACCCTAACCTATATTTTCGCATTGTACTCATCCAATCTACATAATGTGGGTCTAGCTTGGCTCGAGAATAGAAAATAAATTATTAATCGGTACATACGGACAATGTAGTCAAGATGCATGTGACACATCTGATGATAAAATTAATTATGCAAATTAAATTGTATTTTCACAAAATACACATGACAACAAGAAAACAAATAGGTACTTTAAATTCGCTACTACTAATCATTATGGAAATTCAAAATATAGAACAACTTCTTGGGAGAACAAGGACGTATAAATATTTAATACACTGGGGAAACAGGATTACTCTCTAGGCGTTACTATTTTTAAATTCTTACACTTTCACATTGTCATGCATTAATAATCATTACTACGTACGTTGGCTGCAGTGAAAAACAAATTATCTACATTCTGAAAAGCATTATGAAATATTGCAGATAAATAATTGTTTCTAATGTTTTTCAAATGTCAGGATATTTACATACTACTAATAAATACTTTCAGCAAGCGTTTCCAATTGTAATTTCTAGTTGTATAGTTATGATCTTAACGGTGCGAGTCACAATATCCATTTGGCTGAACTGTTTACTAGAAAACGGAAACTGTAATTTATTTTTTGAAAAATCAATTTAAGCTAAGCAAGCGGTAGTAGTGGTAATTGCCAGTTAAAATGGCAGTAATGGATTTAGAGTGATTTAGAAAGATAAGTAATGGGAAATTAAAGCGCTTAATAGCTTTTTTTGAATTTGGTAAACGAGAGCTTTTTAGGCAGAGTACTTACCATGATATAAAATAAAATATTTAAGCGTGAATATACTTTGTGACCTTGAATAAGAAATATGTGCTTTTATTTATTCCTTATAGCAAAGTACTGTAAAAGTAAGTATTCTTTTGGCTTTGTTAAGCAGTGTGAAACAATATTGTGTAAAGCTGGAAGCAATGGAATATTTCTGTGTAAATAAGGATAAACAAATAAGCACTTTATTTAAGAATGCAAATATTGGCAAGTGGAAGAGTAAACGTGACGAGCTAAATACTATGTTTTGCTTTAGGCCTGTCATGGGTAATAGAGTTATGTTTGGTGTAGTAGAGAGAAGTTGCACACTTATTGTCATTTAAGTTGAAGGAAGGGAGTAGTTGGGGAAAGCGAGAAGTAAAATGGAAAATGGAGATGTTTGAAAATCCAATTGGAGAATAAGCGGAGGACATGGCGGAACGTGAGAGAAAAGGCGAAATGGAAGAAAGTTAAGTGTAGTGAGAATAAATGGAAGGAGAGCTGGAAGATTCTATTACTTGAGAGTGGAGAGGGTACGACAATATGTAGTAATGCCACAAAATAATGAAAGGAGAGAAAGTAAGTTACTCATGCATAGGTTGGTAGCCAAGTAACCGTGGAGAGTGTATAAGTAGTGCTCTGAGTTTTGAATAATAGGATGAGACAATACATGAAATATGAAGAGAAATATGACGGAGAGAGAAGCCTATTTGTATGAATAACGTGCGGCTTTCTCTCCCATGTACTCGCAGTCGTAAAGAACTATATGTAAGGGAAAACAAGGTGATTTGGTCAGACTCACTCACAACACAACTCAAAAGCAAGTGCACATTTACAGAATTGTAGGCGAAATATGCAGGTTGAGAATTCTATTGTGCTTTCCAGAACTCCATTATAAATAGATGCATAGCGAACCTTAGTTGAACTCTGGCGGATGGAGTATCGGAGTACAAGCGCTTCTTGTATACAAGCAATGGTGATGCAAGAGTGCATAGCAGTGTAAGTGTAATAGTGCAGAGATAGGAGGAAGCTGAAGGCAGTGCAATGAGGCCATGCATGTATATTAGACATTAGGCCATAGCGGTGTACGTAAGTAAGAGAGACAGAAGGAAATAATAGCAGGAGAGTAAATATAAAGGAGGGTAGTGGATTATTTTGGCTGAGTTGATATGACATAGGTAGTCAGGATTCATGTCACAAGAAATTCAGGAATCCGGATGAAATGTTGGAGAAAGAAGATGTTGAAGAGGAAGGTTTAGAATATTATGTGCATATATGCAAGGAAATGACTGAGAAAGAATGGGACATGGGGAGTTGGCAAAGGACAGAAGAAGCAAGGCACAGATCAACAACTCAAAGTAATATTCCTGTACGATGTGTGGCTCATGGCATGGCTGCAGAAATGTATGGGCCTTGTCATGTCATGCCGAGAATGGCACATGCTTGTTTTCTGAAACACAAGTCGCAGCAGATTCCCCATTCAAAGCGATATGCATTTGCTTCCCTGCACTTACATATGCCATTCTTCTGTGCCGTGTACTCGGCTACCTATCTCTGTGACTCTGACCGACGGGAGATCAAATGAGAATTGGCTGGGAAAACATGTTGCATTGTCCTAGGCATATGTTCTTGCAGATTACCTACCAAAGCAGTGCACTAGTGCATAGGTGTATCGTGTCTGCCTAGAAGGAAGCCCACTAGGTACATATTTGCATACTTGATCTCTGCTTTAGTGGAGTCATTGTACGTAAGAATGGGGAAAGCGTCATTTCAACATCCGTCATAGGAAATACAAAGACAAATGGATGTTATATATGTGGAAGTGATGTTGGTAGGAATAAAAAGTAAGTCGTCCTTATGGATGGATGTGTATTTGTATGTATAGTAGGGGAAAGCAAAGATTGAAACGACGAAGAGCGAAATGGAGAGACGCGGAATAAAAAAATGAGAGGAAGGCAAGCGGACTAAGTAATGTTTTCCTGGACATCAAAGAAAGGAAAGCACTTGCTCTTTCATACAATTGAATTTGTCTAAGATCCATTTACTTGAGCGGCTACTACAGGGCTCTGTCTTTTCTCCTCTATCTCTGTGTACTCCTATCTCAGCTCCAGTCAACTATTGTCTAGTACTGCTGGAAGGCAGCTCTCCTCTGTTCTTCTCCAAATATCGACGTTCCTGTGTGCTTTATTAGAAATCTCATATTTTCAATGCTATCCAGGGAAGTGCTTTATGTACAAAGTGGGAACTACCGAGAAAGATAATATATTACGCTACTGGAACACATTTCTCTGCTGTATTTATCATTCCGCACTCCACTACAGATATGTATACTGCTCAGACCAGGATGTGTTTACTGCTAAAACGGTGGATGCTCTCTATTAAATGGGACTATCGTAAAAACTGCTGTATGTGTTCAGAGAGAATGGAAATATTAATTCGGGAGCTAGTTGAGGAAGTAATATCTTGTGATTCGTCGTAATAAATACGGGAGACATCTACATACATGAGCAGTGACAGAGTTTCTACAGCTTTATGCAAGTTAAAGTGAATTGAAGTGTGGAATTTATTTTATCGGCACTTTTAACTTTGCTTTTGGCTTTCCACTCTTTGACTTTGAGGTCTTACAGTAAGTTGGTTGAAAGTATGCACGTAGTTTGAGTGCACTGGTTCGGGTGTTACAGTTAGTGTGACTGGATGCCTAACTTACTTAGTTAGTTCCTCTATGACAGGATTCCAAGTTGAGTTTCGTCTGCGGAACGACAAAATGCGAGGCCGAGACTTGTAGCCAACTCAACTGAAGCCAAGACTTGGGGATGTCAACTTTTATAAAACAATCCTGTCGTCCTACATTCCCTATTAGTTATATTACTCCATTATTTCCCTTGCAAAGCCATTTTACATATATCGGAAGGACATTCTATGGATTTCTCTGTAGTAGGCAAGGAAGTGCTTGTATGGGGATCGTCAAGTGTCAGTTATATCGACGCTGCTCTTGCACGGCAGCGTTGTGTACTTAAGACGGCAAAGTAAGAGGAAGTTGGGTTAGTGTGTGAGCGGGGAGGGCTGCGGCACATGGAGAAAGCTGGAGAAAGTGGTGGGCAAGAAGGCGAACGGAATTTGAGCGTGAGAGCGGAAGATTCACAAACAGAAAGAAAGTCTGCAATGCAATTCAATAGGTACAATATGAAATATACAGAGGGACATGACATACATTCCAGAGAGATAGATATGTACACGGAGTGGAGTCACCATTTACAACATTACAAGTTACAGAGAGAAACTGTAATGTTGAACATCGACGAGGAACACGGTTAGGTACTTGTATAGAGGAGATAGACGAGTTGTGTACTTACAGATACAATCAGAGACAGAAAGGCATTACTCTATGTATTAATATTGCACATAGACAAGAGAGAACGATTCTACGGACATTTCTACCACAACACTACAGTTCTATAGCTAAACTGCCTTCTATTGGATCTACTTCTACTGCTGCACTTTTGTAATCATACATATTTACATCTACACAGAGTTACATTAGAGTTTTACGGGGGGACGACGATGCATGGTAATAATAATACAGTACATATTGTATAGAATATAAAATTATTATGATACATAGCGCCAGATACATAAAACACAATACTTATAGCACTAAAGTATTTATGCTTACTACTACGTTGACTACATACGGTACGGTCGGACTGATAGGAACTACTGTAGTAAGGCTACACACTACAGAGTACTACAGATACTATTTAACAAGGACAGAGTGAAAACATGAAAATCGAAGTGGCTAAGTAACGTAAGCTGGAGACTTACTTGCAAGGTACCCTTCGTATTATTTTCTGTCGCTCCTTATTTATTATGTAAGCAATATTTATGTATTTATTGTTAAAAGAGAGGACAGTTTGCCAGGGTGAACTAGATACGTCGTAAAAGATAGCAAGGAAGAGTTACTTATATTCATATTTAATAATATGCAATGCACCAATGAAATACTACAGACTAGAATGGAAATAAGTACGTAGGTAGCTCTACGTTGTGTAATAACCATAGAGATGTCCAGTAGAGATATGCCCCAACATGATTGTACGAAGGATATTTAGGTACGTGTATCAAATAGTTACTTTACATTACATAGCTGTTAAACAGGAAGAATTACAGATAGAGCAGAATATTACTTTTACTTACATACAGTTACTGTGTAGAGGTGAACATTCAAAAGATCCACATAAAGCCACATTGAATTTCTCCGCACTAAACAATACGAGTACAATGCGATACGATACGAAGGTACGATAACAGAGAACAACAAGATTAATATTCCACAAAAACAGAATGAGTTCTTACTCCAGTTGGGCCCTATGAGTGAAAATCGATCCCATCAAGTCAAACGCAGCAGAACATAAATCACAAATCGATTTTGTTACTCTGAACTCCTGACAATGAACTAAACTTAACTCCCTCATTTGCTCGACTTAATTTACATACGTGTGCTCACAATTTAACTAACCCACCATATCAACTCAATACTAGTCACACCAAACAGGGCTCCTCTTCAAATCATAAAACAAAAACCACAGTACTGCTCAGCACTATTCACCGCCACACACAGACTTCATAAATACTAACGTCGTACAATAAACTTAATTTGTCTTACTGAGTCGACCCACTCGTACACGAAAGACTCTCTTCCCTCGCAGTCACAAATATTGACATTCCTAGGATATCCCCAACGTGAAATGAAGTAGTAGGATGTCGGCAGAATTTAGAGGCGAAGGACGAAGCCTTTGTGCCGATTGCTCTTTTATGAAATAGCCGACTCAATTAGCCGTGTGCGGCTTACAGCGAAATAAGTAAGAACTAGCAGTTCTAGAAGCTTCACTTATCTCTATAATCACATTACCCCCGATTTCCCTTCTCGGTAATTGCATTTTTCAGCCTGGAAACATTCGCAACTCATTAATCCCTATTACACCCAGAAGATTATCATCGACCGGCATTATTTGTTCATAAATTACGGCCGAGTCGCTCTGCAGCGGCACAGGGATCGTCATTCGACTCCAATGGTGTGCTTACACACATATTTCCATTCAAGCTTGATTGGCCACAGACCACAACAATACTCTCCTTGTTTTACTTTGTCCATGCATTACATCCTTTCACTCTTTCTCCACAAACATTTCATTTCCTCTGCTCTAGGTATATCCCTTGCTTCCCTCCTGCAATTACCTGTTCGTTTATTTTCTCTCATTTAATATTCACACAACATTACTTCGTTGCTATTCTAGACCATATCTTCCTGGACTATTATTTATGCACTTAGTTTCACAATATTACTCTATAAACAGACTTAAATGCATACGCTCCCTAAATACTTCTCTATATAGGCATGCCAAAAGGTGGAGTGCAGAATATTATAGGCGTCTATTCTTCTAACAGGATGTTTCACCACATAAATTAGAATCGCCCTATGTTTCCCTTCTTTTGTGAATTAACTCTCCATTCTTGTTAACCACAATAAGTGGTCTTACCATACAGTGCATAGAATAGTCGCATTATGCATTGTATGCGTATACAGTTCATTCCCCTAAAAACCAGTGACAAATGCAAAATAAGTATTGGAATTGTATGCAGGCATGTCCATTAATTGACTTCCATGCATACTTCTTAGTCAACGAGACAAGAGACATGATTTAACCAATTACTACGTATACTTGTGCATCGGTAGTTAAGGTGGATTGTTTCAGAACCACCGATATCTCCTTCAGTATCTACTCCTGTCGTGTCACATTGCATCGGCTGAAGGGAGTCTACTTAATAATGTATTCTTAGCACAAGTGGGCCGCGGCACACCACATACATGTGTAGTGCAGTGTACGTTAGTAGAAAAAGTTTTGTTGGAAAATTGCTACGCATAAGTTGTCACCTTTTGCATGTATCTGAGGAAAGTTGGCCATGAAAAAGTTTATACGCAATAAAGTTTCATTAAATTCCTTTGGTTTAATCAAATCACATTATTTGATAGCATTGCCTTGCCTTCGTTGCTGCTTACTCTTAAATCTCCTGTGCTCTTCTCTCGCATCTTGAGTGGTCTGCGACTAATGCCACAATTTTAAGCTTGGTTTGCTTTTCCTTGCTCAGGCTTATCGTCTCTATTACTTTCTTTACAACTCTTGGCTCGGATCCTCCAGTCTGCAAACAAAACTTAGGCGAGAAGTGATGCCATAAGTCTTTGAGCCGGGCTAGTCGTCTTTCTCGCCGCCTCTTTTCAGGTCAAAACATCAACAAGTTCTCCTCTCAAGTCTTCCTAGTCGCTTTCATAAAATCATACCTCTAATAAGACATAATGATGGCGTGACTCGCCCTACCTACCTATACCCATTATGTAGTCGCTGTGTGGACAATGAAGATTTCCGAGCTGGCTTATTCCATTCACTGACTCGACTCCAAAGCCAAATTCCCTCAGCCAATAACATAATGGACCAACACAACGGAAACCAGCCTAGGTCTTAAGAAGTGCGTACTATCAAAAATATCCTAGCAGCTAGGAAAGGAACAAAAAATATGCCTTCCCCTTCCTATTTCAAAGTCATGTTTTCTTCTTACGTTTCACAAAAAGTAATAAATTGGGAATATACTAATAAACTGTGTAAGACTACAAATCCATATTTACTCCTAATCTTTTGTTGACTCCTATAGAGGGGATAAATCATTTTTAACGATGAACCAACTGTCACACTAGACTCCAGCCTAGGTGTTGCAACTCATATATAAAAAGCAATAAAGAACAAAAATCGATCCCGCCTTCGATAAAATGACTACCTTTTTGTTCCACGTTTCTACAGGTAAAATCAATAAATACTATTTTAACTTTCTTTCGCACTTTCTGTGACCATGTTTTTCTACCAAAGATAAATTACTGTAAATAGAAATATTGAACCATTATTGCATCTTTGCTTTACCTTCTGTCAACTTACAACTAACTATTAAGTTATTGCTTTCAATTTCAGATGCAAATTTTGTTCTTTGACTTAAAGTACACTATCTAAAAATCCCTTAAATACCAATGTAACTCTACTACTCTTGTTACTACATAGTTGCAGTAATATCACATTCAGTAATACTTTAAGGGCACGGATGGCAAAATGCGAATTTGATGGAAGTATTACGGCTTACATGGTAATCTGCTAAAAGTCCCTGAATAATTTCTTGTTTGTCGATAAAACCTATTCGCATTGCATATCACTGAATGAAAACCTGTCAATTATTCATGCAGAGTGGTTCCAAATGTATGCAGATGTAAGATTTTAAGTACTACAGGAGATTAGATACGCAGGCATTATTATTGACTGTCGTGTTCTACACTGTACAATAATTCAAAAATGACGGAGTAAGCATAAAACACGGACTTTACAAAAGTACGTGACAAAATATTCCTGAAAAGTTATAGTAAAGTTCTGTATGCCTTGTAATAATTGATATCTAACGCGGTAGTAAATTCCATTATAACAAAAACCATGATCAGTACGTCCCCCCTTGAAAGTTGCTTTTAGTAAATAGTTCTGATGAGTGATTTCCAGCTCCCTAAACTTTCAAGATATTTTTATACTTACGCTCAAATAGTAAACCATGGCACTCTTGCATTTCCAACTAACAACTCCAAAGATCCTTTAGTCGAAAAGACATTTTGTACCAAATGCAAGCAGTAAAATGTTCTTCAGATGTAATATTTTATTATCATCCTCCTTCGAATGTAAATTGAGGATGCGCTATTATGCAGGGTAATGTACTTAATCTAATAATCTATATTCAAGTTGGCAAGATATCTGTCACTACTCCTCCGCAGTTTGGTAAAGGTTACATTTCCAAAATTCTGCCATTTTGAGTGCTGCCAATGCACTTGTAAAACCCCTGAATTCTAACTAAAGCTCATTGATTATTATAAAAGATTTCTTATCAAAGAATCTTTTAGGCATAGAAGTTTCATTATTATTAAATAGCAAATAATATTTAAGTTTGCTTACTGCAGAACCCTTTGAAAAGATATGTTTTATTTGTTGCAGTATCTGTGTGATTGTGCGACACTTAATCCATAGAATTGATGAAAGCGAGAGGTGGGGGCAAATATTTTATCTTTCACTTTATGCTTTAGTGGATACAGGAACGATTCTGCATTATGTATTTTCACGTAGTTTAATTTGGTTAAGATAGAGTAAGTAAGTCTATATCTCATTGTTAGCTGTCTAATATGTTTGATTCCATTTTAAACAACCTGTGCTGAAGATATACATAAATACGTACTTTAGGCAGGAAGGGAATTTGTGGAGCCAGCAAGTAATATCTTCCTCTTGAATGCTCTTATTCGTTGTCTACACTTCCTCTTCGCCCACAAAACACTTGAGTAGTCAAGAAGGCGGTTAGACTCGTGAAAGCAGTTATAGTCTAGATCCAGAAGAACTAATACTTCTTTCGACAGACTCCATCCTCCTGTTCAAGTGAACACTCGTAAAATTCTCTACATAATTCCACGGGCTTATTCACAGTCGACTTGTCTTCCCAGCATTAAGCCTTGAGGAGACTCTCAAGAACTTCCGCTATCTGCCTTGGCTATCCTTCCTTATCCTCGCCCGCCTGCCTCACTTCGTTCCGCTTGCCATTGAATTGCATGGAGAAAGTCATTGTCGCTACAAAGCGATACTTACTCCACTTTTCCTCCATGTCTATCATTTCTCCAGCTGACATCATTCGACGCTGCTAAATATCTCTCTGTATTTGTATCTGTGTGTGCATTCTCCCTTCCACCTCATTGTGTTGATGCTGCTGCCTACTCTTCCCGCTACTAAAGATAGCCATCGCCAGTCTCCAAAACAGTTCTCACAGCACCATGACCATTATGCTCTGTAATGTGTTCCATATAAATCTGCAACACTATGAGGACAAAGTACAGCCATAAGTCCCTATAATAGCCTAATACTTATGTCTAGTCTACTAAAACAAAGATACCGTACAGACATGGACATTAGTGGGACACAGGTTTGTAGCAGACTAGCAAGTAACAAGTACATGTAAAATAAAATTCCATGTCATGTAGCCTGGCATCACCAGTTGCCCGCTGTCTCCTCATTTTTCCATCTTATCAATCCCTCACTAAGCCTTCTCTACAATAATGATAATAAAAATTTTAAGCACCGAGTATTACATTTTCTCATTAAATTCTAACCAAATGATTATAACACTTATTTTATTATCCATTTTGTACATTCTGGACTTTCCAGCTCCATTTCATTCGGAATTGTATATTCTTTGAATTGTACTGAAGGCAAAGGAAGAATTCGGTTCAAGTACTAATTAATAGGTATCTTAAATACCGCAGTTTTAATGAACCATGTAAAATAGGTATGAAGATTATTCAAAAGAAAAAATAGTAATTATAAGATTCTCACTGAAGCAGTAGAGCGTAAATAAAAGTTACTTGGAAGTCTTTAAATACCAAATATTTACTGAATTAAAAATATAAAAGCATTCGGGAAATAAATAGTTCCTTTGCCACTAATTATGTTTTGCAAAGGAAGGAAATAGCAAGTAGAAATTCTCAAGGGATGCTATTTGGAGAAAGTGTAGCATTTTTAGTTAGCACTAATCCTTGGATTGACCAGTGCATAATAAGAGGTTGCAATTATGAAGGGATGCTGGCGGTGCAGTAGGTAAGCTTAGAGAAGGAAATGCGAGAATTATTTGTTTGGTGGAAATATTTGAAGTAGCTGAAGAAAACAATTCTGAACGTAATGTCAACGTCAACTAATTCAAAGTTCTCATTATATCAAGTCTACTTCATTATGTCAAGGAATATTTACTTTGCTACATGTCAAGAGCTACTAACCACCTAAGCTTAAAAGATCCAAGTTGAAGAGCCCCTTTGACTCTCGAGTATTCTCTCCAGCCTTTCTTTCTCTTGCAGAGTCACTCAGCCTAACTAACTAACTTTAACCACTACTGCCCTCGTCTTTCGTCTTGTAAGTATCTATTGCTCTTCCTTTCTCGAATTGCTTTCCCTCCTCTCCCAACTGCTGATTTCTGACTTCACTTGTGATGAGTAAGCTACGCTCTACTTATTCTTTTCGGAGCAACCTCCATGCATACGTACTTTTCCATTCTCTCTCCTCTCTCCACTCAATTTATTTATGTCTGCCCTGCTTGCCTGTCTCATTGTGACTCCGTTTCTACCAACCCGCCAGGGTTTCTCTTTTCTTCCGCTCTCCTCTCAAATTTCTATGGCATTCATTACTTTCTTCATGGCGCTACATATTTACTTTTATTCTCTCGTCTCGTATAACCTTTGTTTGCATCCATTCTTCAAGCTCAGTGAATCTATCTTCTAACCCATGCATACCCTGCCTCTACACATCCTACCCTTATATATGCTCAGGAATTTTTATCCAGCTGAAGCGTCGAACCTAACTCCGCATCAATCTTCAGTTTTCTTCACTAGCTCATCAGCAGTCAAGTGAATGCATTATACACGGCTTAGAGTACAGCTTTCCCCATTATTATTCATGTTCACTTCCGTGCAGTATTAGATATATTACTATGTATAATGGATAATGTGGACTGGAGAAAGTTCCGTTAGAAATCGTACATGAATAATTATGAATGCATAAGCCCAGCTCTCAATGCTTCTAGTCAGCTCGGTTCATCATAAGTATGTGTTGTATCTATCTATTTCTTTTAATGCCGACTAACGATAAGTAATGTTGGGAACTGAGTCTATATATTGTATCAGGTTACTACTTATGTTTTCCAGACGGCTGTACTCTGCAGTTTATGTAGAATGTATCACAGTATGAAGGATCATTCTAAATTTACTCTGCAATGGAAAGACAAAGGAACAATGAATTTTTGCATCCTTTAGAATGCTTCAAATTGTCCATGACCATCGTTATGAAAAATGTTATTTACTACGAAGAGAATAAATCAGGTTCAGGAAGAGTAATAAATTACATGCTGGCTACAGAGTTTTCTATCTCAACATATTCTACATACTTACAAGAGGACATACCTACTATATTCTTCACATTGTCTCCTTTATAAAGGGTAGGTGTGTAAAAGTGCTGGAGAAGGCTCCAGTGGGCATGTATACATAAATAAGTAGAACAACTGAACTGAAATTACTTTGTTTAATATACTTCACTGATGTTTAGCACAAGTACAATGTAATTATTTCTCTACTAAGTAGTAGTGTCTGTATTATGTTTCACCAGATCTCCACGACAAAAGTCCACGGCTAGGGAAAACCAGAAAATTCTTTCTCTCCCTACAATAATGAGCCTCCGAACGCTATTAACGAAACATTTCACCAACGAGGAAAACTGATGAGCCTTATATTAAATTGTTTTGTGTCTGTATTACACTCCACAGCATTCTTGGTCTTTGGAGAACTGATACCACAACATAGCCGAATGGCCATTCTTTAGACAGCCGACATTAATTTTTGTCATGAACTAAAGATTAATGTAGGTAACTGTATAGTCCACGAAATATGTTCTACTAGTTGTCTTTATATTTTATTATATTAATTAAAGTACAATCTACGATAGACACCAAGAAAATCTAATATCCTTAAACGTAGGAGTAAACTAGTTTCCAACCTGTATATAGAAACACTAACCTAAATTTAATGGCACTTTTGTATTAATATAAGTTTATTACAGTGCCATCATTCCATTACACACATTACATCCTAAACCATCAAAGGTATTTACAAATGATAAATGTAAGAGCATTTTGAAACCTACATACGCCAATGAACATTCTCTATTTACATTTTTTGGCCAAACGTTTCAACAAACTATAAAAAATCATTTTAGCAATATTATGAAAATAAAATAGAATTTTTGTATTCGTGGAAAATTCAGATCGTTAGAGACAAAAGGAAATTTATTATCTTATCGTTCATGCAAAAAATTAATACGAAGTCGGCTGTCTTGATTTTTGGAATTTGGATTCAAAATATATTGCGACATAATATGGAGGGATTAGAATGTGCTACGGTTTAGTGAGACTAGATAAAAGACAGAAGAAGGAATTTTTGATACAAATAGGTATAAAGCTGTAGCATTGATGTGGTGTTGTAATCCTATGCTAGGGGCGGCACACATGAAAGGTAAATCGTTTGAACTGTACTCATAGCTGTGCTTATAGAGCGGATCCATTTCGCTTTTATATGAAATAGTTCCGAAATTGGATGATGTCAACTGTTTCGGAAGTTGAGTATTCGTATGAGACGGTCTTGGAGACAGACATTACTAGAATGCGTTGAGTGAGTGGGTGAGCCTGGCTATGCTTAATACCTGAACTGGCGGTGTGGTAATCCAAAGAGAATATTAGCACGACTCCCTGTTTTCATAACTATCTGCACAATGTCCGCACGCTGATAAACTTGGAATGGAAATCTACTTTGAATAGGCTCTTTCATCTGATGTCATCGAATAAAACAGCAATGCAGTACATCTGCACGTAAGCAGCTAACAATACATAAGTAGCTTTGACCTGCACAGAACGTAAGTAAACTGGCTGACTACATAAAGTGAACGACATGGAGGAGTCTGTACCTACCTAACTAACCGTCTATAAGTGGCGGGTGATAAATATGATGAGCGCTTATGGATTATTACATTTTTGCCAAAAGAACATTTTCTGTGCGGAGGATGTGGATATTGGATTGAACTAGTATTTACAGAGGCTATTCACCGGCCAAACCAAAAGAAATGATAGAGTAGGTATCTCTGCACTGTGGCTGGGAGAAAAGCGGAGATAGGTGCGCTATAGCACTGGAGATTTGAGAGAGCTGAACTGATGATGATTGTGAGTGGGAAAAATTCTCGTGAAAATGTTTATGACGCCGTTTCTCGGGTGTATACTATTCCCAAAGCCTTATGTGGGCTTAGATCCTTGCGGAGTAGATAGGAAGGTGAAATGTACCCACACCTATGTACATACATATACAATTTCACCTTTTATTACATAAACCGATAAAGTGGATGAGAGGAAGAGCATTTCTGTTTGTAACAGCGTAAGAATAGGAACACTGAATATAAAGGGAGTAGACATATGTCCATTCGTACATACTATAGTACCACTTACGATTAGAAAAGGATAGCAAACATGTTCATGTAATAATAAAGACGGGTATACTTACTATTTATAATATGTGCAGACGCCTTGCTCTCTATTGTAGCAGTCTCTCTTAAAAGAACTTGTATCAAGTCACTACTACTTGATGCACACTTCACTTGGGCTAACCTTAGGGAGAAGCTTGTACCTATTAGTACCAGTGACTGAGGCGAGTTGGTAGATGATGGCCATAGTCATCCGACATACACTTCTGGAGAGGATAGAGCGATATTTGCAAAAAATGGGGAAAGAATGCCTACTTGACATGATTACTATCTACACTCATGTCCCTATTTATATGTACATAGATGCTCTCGTAAGTATTACTCACAAGAACCGTTTGTGTACAATCTTTGCTAACATTTTCCCGTGTTGAGGCCAATGTTCAATCTAAAAGGGTTGGAATGGTGTCAGATCTGTGACACTTAATATGATGTTCCTTCAGTCATTTATTATCAATGTACAGAACACTTCAAGTGTGTTATGGGAGGCGGAGCCAACGGTTGATCCGTTCTGCAGATGGGATTGACGTGAATAGAAATATCTCAAATATCAAGCATCTATCAGCTCCCTCTAAGACAGTTTCGACGTGGAATGGAATGGAGAGACCCACACTCCTATTATCGAGATCACTGCTTATGTTAGTCAAAGTTGCACAGTCAGCCTATATCCTCCAGTTGTTCATCTAACTGATGAATCTATATTTTACTCGGACTCTAATCTAACTTTCAAGAAATTCACGTATGTCGTACCTACTCCCAATACATTACAAGTTGTCTCTTCGCTATATCTGTGCCTCTTCGTCCACAGAGGACATTTCTGGCCTGACTGTGAGTAAGCACTCCTATTATAGCAGTTCTGACAATGAGCAATGACCAATCTGCTAGAATAAAAGGGGAAAAGTGGTCTCCATCCACTACTGCTGCTATAAAGGATCATTCTAATGTTTTTTAAGTAACTAGGTAAGTCCTCCGTAAGTATATTTGGATATACTAAAACATTGTTATTGCAACTGGGCGGCTAGTTGATATTTGTTGGAATGGATGACTGGAGAAAGTTGACCAATCGGTGTAGTTTCTCTTTTATGTACCCCTATATAGCAGACCCGTCTAGCCTAGCTTCGGTTACACTCTTTATCTGTGTACTAGCAACACTTTCATTAGGCAGAATGGAAACTGTAACCTTTCCAAGTAAATCACCTTGAGTACTACTTATCAAAAGCTTTGCTTTGTTAGTACGGACACAGATATCTACGGAACAGAGCACATTACACGGAGATTCAATGTTACTTACGTTAGCTAGGTTGTTAGTATCACAATTACTTACGATTAAGAGCTATTTCAGCACATATCCTTAATACTCTAGTTGGCTGCTAGATTTAACCAAGTTACACGCTAATAGTAATAAAATAAGTTAATTCTAATGACGCTGTAATAAGAGTATTGTGGTTTGGTTAGTAATGGATTGCGAGTTAGTACACTAACCTAGTACTTAATATGCAATCACACACTGCATTGCTTTGTACAATGGCACAGTTATAAAAGTCGTTCAAAACTAGATAAATGAATCTTATGGTTTTAAGTTGCATTAATTATATACGCCAAAGAAGAAGAAAAACAAATGAAACTAAATCTGTACGGATAGTTAGTAAATTCGAGAAACGAGTATTAGATTGCGAATGGTTTTAAATATTGCCTGTTAATAATTGCACAATGGTACAAGAACACAACTATGAATGAGAAAGATTAATTGGTTAGTATTTTAGTTTGATTTGGTGAGTGATTTGATTTGACGAGTGTGAGATTAAAGAGTAGAAATGTAAATGAGAATGAAGGCTTACATGCTTTGAGAAAGGAATTTGGAGAGGGCAAGCTTGGATAAACTGTGACTTTTAAGGCCTCCAAACATACTGAGATTGGGCTCACATTCAATTCATAAATGCTAGCACATATTATTAGAGGAATTGTAACAATGTGAGGTGACCAAAGTCTCAGCGGAGCTGGAAGTCGGCTTGCTCTTCCTCGCAGTAGAGATTGTTGAACTGGTGACTTGTTGGGTTTGTGGAGGAGTTGCGATTGCAAGATCACAGAGCACACGAGAGTGAGAAATCCTACGAGAACAAGAGAAGGGAATCTGGGAAAAGACACTGACGACGATTGTCATGCTATAAACTGTTCTCTGCTAAAGTGACAGTGGCATGAAACTCTTGAGAGATCAAGTTGAACTGGTCAGACTGGAATGGGAGAGGACAGCTCCGAAGAAACAATTTCTTTGACTGACTCGGAACACGAATTTTTATGGATGAGAAACTGTTTGTGTGTTATTAAGTTAAAATCCCTTGGCGCGAGTAAGAATTCATGAGATGGTTTGCATGTTACTTGCTTGGTGTGTGTTCTGTGCAACAACTACAGTTCACATATTACAAATCGTCCTGCGAGTTCACTTGGGTTTCAACGGAGGAAGACAGATTGTGTTCAAGAAAACAGTGGCGACCGCAGGAAATTCGGAATGTGGGACTGCAGGGAGAAAGAACGAGAGGAGTGGACAAGGAGAACGGAGCTACTACTTTATTCGCAATCTGAGGATTATCTCCGACTGATGACTTGGTGGACATCACACGAGCACAGAGAGATTGACTGCCGAGACATGGTAATGCATGGCGACTCCAGTGTTCAATGGAACTGAACTTGCACACTTTCACTCACTCACATCACATTTGCAGGAGATTTGGTTCGATTTGTCGGGAGACGTGCGGAGGAATTGAAACGAGTCGAACAGTAAAACAGGGAAAAGAAAAATGCTATTTCCTACGAGTTGTCTAACGGCGGGACGGGGCAGGTTACTTGGCGGGGGAATGCGAGAAGGCTGACTTCCTTTCTTCACTGCTTTCACTTTGCTTTGGCTTGGCTGCAGGATGGAAGCAAACTAGATGGAGAATCGGCGGAAACTAACCCAGAGCTGCTCACTGCTCGCAGACCCACTCCACCGCGAACAGCAGAATGGTGCAGTAGGTAGCTACAACCTAATATCTTACTTAACTCTCCGTAAGTCTGTAGCCAAGCGGCTAAATGTACGTAATAAACGAAGACGACGACGGTGTAACTGGAAATGTAAGTACACTGCTATCAATGAGTAGGTAGATCAATGCACATTCGGCAGATAAGAGTCTTCAGATAAAATCAATAGGATGAAGGTTAGTACTAGACGACGCTTGTAGGAACCTCGGCTAGGTATCTACCAAATATTATGAACATTCTGGCTGGTGTCTGCGGATTGCGTGGCGAAAGCTGCCTTCGCTTCCCCAAGTCTCCAGTTCATCAACCAAGTCCAGTAAGACAAAACAAAACTCACTGGCTGTTTGTGCCAACGGAAACGGAGTGAGAGGAAAAGACTTTGTTCAGCAGGGCACACCGAGAAACACAAAGCATCGCTCGTCTGTCCGTCCGGGCTCTCTGCGGAACGTACCTACGACCTACCCGTCGACTGCTCCTCACAACACACACATCGCTACCTCCACACAACTACCTACTACGATGTCTTGTAAATTGCAGGCCTGCCATGTATACCAATACCCTGCCTACTTATTAAATAACGTCCTCAGTCTTCTCACGAGTAGGCAGGAGGCAGTAGGTACCTACCCTAGTAGCAATAGCTGTGCACGCTGTCGTTGTCAAAAAGTTCGGGTGACTAGTAGGCGAACGTATACATGGTAAATGCTATGCTATTATGGTGTCCTGTTCTGTCCTATTGTGGATTTCTGCTAGGTGAACTCTGTATCCATTGTGCAATAAGCAGAGTAGTGTAGCGTAGTATATTTCTCGGTATATAGGACATACGTCTTGGGGTTCCACGGTATACATACTAGAGTGACAACCACTATTGCTATTCAGTATTGTATCTACAAGAGGGAGATATCTATGTATTACGTAACTTGGACTAATGTACGGTATGCATCTTGGGGAAAAGAGCAGTATCGTATATCGCTTAGAGAAAGAGTATAAGAAAAGAGTGAGTAAAGCGAGTGGGAATAGAGTTGGCTAAGGAGAGCTCGCGGAGCTGAGTGAGGGAAGACGGGTTCTTGGTGTTCACTTAAATTCCTGGTGACTACTACGTGTAGTAAAGTACGCAGCCTAGTAGGGATAATGTAGTAAGTCTGGGAACGTAAGGAATACGTACGTAACGTGAGACGGGGTCTGTTGGGCCGCGGAGAGTGTATTTATAGTAGTACGGAGTAGTCATAGAGTAGTGCGGTGTTTGTGGTGTGAGTGCCAGAGAGCAGAGCAGAGTCGGGCAGGGAAGGCGAGACTCGCGAGAGGTTGCAGAGGACGGAAAAGAAGAGCTGAGCCACACCTGGTTCGCATCACTTCGTTCACTGAGGGTTCTAGCGAGGTTTCTTGCATACTTGCACACTT
Organism: Yoshiicerus persimilis; assembly: GCA_020352615.2. NCBI lineage: Eukaryota > Metazoa > Arthropoda > Collembola > Entomobryomorpha > Tomoceridae > Yoshiicerus > Yoshiicerus persimilis. Next base: position 17,205,482 of record CM060170.1, read on the forward strand.
TCACCCGCCAAGAGTCCTCCGACGTAGTTCCAGCACTTCCCAACCCGCGCCTAGCCAACAAACACAAGAACCGAACCCAACCACGGAGGAACTGAACATGGACGACTCAAGACGCACGCTCTCCCTTACCCTCTATGCCTCTACTCTCTCCAGCCTAGTCCTACCTAACCACTCACATGTACGTTCTCGAACAAATACTCCGTGTTACGCTGCACAGGCAACGGATATCCCCCTACTATTTACCATTTACTTATACTACCCCAACAAGCCATCGCCTCCCTTTCTCCAGTCAAGCCACTTCCTATACATATGCCTATAGAGATATGCTCTCGTGCCCAGTGCCTTCTTATTTACAACCAATACGCTTTTCCATTAGGCTACGTCACATTGCAAGTCTTCTGCCTTTCCACAGTTTGGTCCTTCACTTTGTCGTCCACGAACAACGCTCGACGACTAGTCCACTCTCGCAGAGTCCAAATATGTCACGCACCACCGACGCATTGTGCAATGTAGACCTATCCAAGCATACACAACATACCACCTATAAACGTATTCAGGCCGTCCTGGCAAACCAAAAGTTCACTCATCATTTCTGGTTTAGGCCAGAAATGAGAGTTCTATGCTCTTATGCTTCGTTTCGGCTCTTTTCTCGATCTTCTGTTCTCTAGACACAAGGAGACCGCTTTCTCCGACGAGCATAACCCTACATTGCTTTATACGATGTCGTTCTTTCTCCGCCGGCTCTTTCAACTGAGACAATATCAGCTCCTACTCGACTGGAAAACTTCCTTTTAGATTTCGCTTTCCTTTTTATGTAGATACTTATACTACCTATTACTATCCTCTATGTGTGTCTATAATCTAGTCTACTATTAACAATGATATATGCATTTACAAACGTATTTCCCGTAGACACAAGAGATAATGACTTGTTGTTCAACGGAAATACAAAGGACATAAGTACATCTACTCCGTAAACAGACGCATAGACACATACGCTACTATTAGTTTAATGTATGACTTCCTTTTGTCTTTAGTATACCTATACCGCTCGCAAATATTAACTAGGCCAATGTGTACAATAAACGTACTATTCCACAAACTTTTCCAATATCAAGTCTAGAGTCAAGGACAAAACCAATTCCAAATTTTTTATATTTTTTAACTACAGAAGCCTTAAGACTCCAATTAAGTAAACAAATCAAAGTTGGCCAAAGAAAAGTTTCGAAAACAATGCATTCTTTGTTTTTCTTCAATAAAGAATCAATTATTGTCTAAATGTTATCATAACAGCAGGGAGAAGTATATGTTCAATGGCAGAAAAGTATACGAACAATTACATTAAAAGTTTGACTATCAGTAAACCTCCAAGAAATATACATTTTAAAAGTTAGGTGCATAGTTACATATTGTAAATATCTTAGGAGTAAAACTTCATTTGTTTGCTTAGCTTAGAATTCATAGAAATACCAAATACCACAGTATTTACTTTCGGTGGAAAGCAGTTGCCAAAGCCTTAGGCCGATGTATAACGAATTTTAGTCATTCAAATTGAATATCGTATCTACCCAATATCTCTTGTTCACTTTTCATGATTCGCCATTGCCCCGAAAGCAACATCATTGTACTTAACGATGCATTTACTGACATGAGCTTTCTTGTATACTATTTCTGAGAATGATATTAGATTTTATCAGGGATGTGATTTTTGTGAACTGTCAACTGTATTCCTTTTTTTGCGATATAATAAAAATTTGTCATGAAATACAGGGAACTAACGGAGAAAGGGACGGAAACTGAATTACTTGTACATTTCTTGTAGAAGATGATAAAATTCATTGTATTTGTTTCAAGATGTTTACTTACTGTTTTACATGGTGTATTAGTATATGTATTTATTCATGTTCTACGTCTAAAGAATGATTTCAGCATGGTTCATTTGAATGTTGTTTTCCTTAGGAATAAGTTTGTTTCTTGGTGGCAGAAAGAAGTATCTCCCGTAGCGTCCATTAAATAATATTATTATTTGTGAAGTTATGTAACTATTTGTTCTAAGGATAGTGGCAGTCGGGGTCTTTGCTTGCAGTCGTCTGTCTTGTGAAAAAGAGACCGAAGACCTAAAAGAGTATCTACCTACCAAAGAAAGTCTAATAAATATAGCGAGTGAGGCAGGTAGAAGAAGTAGCTAGGTAGCTTGCGTTACTTAGTTAGTCTGAGGAGTAGCTGTAACTCTAAGCAAGAAAGTTTGGGTTGGTTGCGATTAGAGTGAGTATAAGTATTCCTAGGTAGGTAAGGAAGGGAAGGCAGCAGAGAAGGTGAGCGAAGGAATACATACATACTTTGCATTAGTAATAGAGGAATCTTATTTGTATTAGGTATAGTTTTAATAGGGTATGTTTTATATGTGTGTAGTAGTGGGTAGCTATGACTGGCAGTAACATTGAGGGTGAGGTATAACGGTTTCGTCTAACCTCGAGCCTACAATCACAATAATACTTTGTCTAGCAGGTTTACTTTAGTACTTTTCTTTAAAGCAGGGAATGGGAAGAGACTGTAAAACTAACTGATGTGAGGTTAGCAAAGAAAACTGCAACAGTGCTAACTGGAGCTGGAGGAAGGAGGTTTGAGAACGTTTGGTTTCTACAGGCCACACAGCGAGTGCTTATATTAGCTCCAGTTGGGCTACATGGTAATGTTCGTCGGCTATACATCGTCATGCACACTTTCACCAGAAGCATCTATAGTTACTTGTTAGTCTACTTCTGCCTACTTTGGCTAACTTTTGTGTTATCTGGAGTAGGTGGTTGCCTGAGCTGAGATCTTTAATAGCTTTCCCAAACTGAACTCTTTGTACATACATAAGTACACACAAAGACTCTTTCCATATTTAGTTTGGTTCGTTTGCATTGCATTGAATTGCAGTGACTACGGAGGGGAAGGTGGCTAACTAAATATAGCGGGGATGAACTACTGTTCACAGGAGTGATGTGGTGCCAGAGCAGACGGAAGAGAGGATGGAACTCCTCAAGGTTTCCACTCGGACGAAAGTATACCAACTATTCCTATTGAACTCACCAACGATTCATTAATTAAGACGTCAATGGTAAACACCTCTCATTAGTCTTCCCTCATTGCGCCCTTGAGCAAACTCGCATTAATCCTCATTCATAATCCTGTCTCTTAATTTTTCGCCTTTGCTCTTTTTCTGTGGTGGATGCTCATGGATGCAAGGAGGGAGCTCCGCGGATAACTAAAAGTTATAGCCTCACTTTACATAGAGCCTAAGAAACGGGTAGTTAGCGGGTACTGAACCGGCATTCCTACAAACGGCTATGATAGCTTAGCTAATTTCCTTTTCCTTGCCATTGCTGGCCCAGTGCTCCTCTAATTCAAACACGCACGGAAAACCATCTGCTAGATAAGATAATGAAATGGAAGTACAAACATGTATATCTACTTACGATTAGTTAGTATGGAGCGGCCAAGTCGCAAATACAACAGACTACACTGAAAACGAATTTTATTACAGAAAGTGCATGCGATAAATGGCTCCGAGTCCAACACAATAGTGCATGTATTTACCAGCGCTTGGCTTTCTCTAACGATGACGCTGCCTTCACTTTGCGCCTCGCCTCACTCCTCTAGCTTCCTACTTAACTTACGTGCATTTACACATTGCTCCCAGTAAATAAATATATTTAGAGTTGGTGTGTACCAACGATCATGTTGCATGCAAAACATCAGGCGAGGCCGGACAGTGTTATTTGATGAGTTGACTACGAAGGAGTATTACCAGGACAAACAATGAATGCATTATAAATGTGATATGTCTCAAGTGAAAGTGTCCATCTATTTTCCTACTCTGCGCCAAGTAGTATACCCTATTTGTACACCAACAGCCATATGGACACTAAATGTGCTAATATTTTCCCTCTATGCCTATGTAAATATTCCAGCCATAAATGCTGTCTCTATACTAATGGTTCTAAATTAAACAATAAGAAATATTGTCTTTTCCATTACCTACTTTCATTCTATCCGTGCACATGTCCAATACACCCCTTGTCAAGCCCTACTCTCCTCGTCTAACCCTATTATGAACACACCAAGGTATTTAGATGTTTACCTTGTTTGTAGTAATAGCTGAATTGCAGAAAACTGACTTAGTCAATCACATTCCAATTACTAGGACACATGTAAGCCTTCTAAAACGAAAGACCCATTAATGAATCATCTCATAATTAGGTACAACTACCCGAACTAACATTCAACTCCTTTTTTTATTCAAATGAGTTACTCCTCCTTCCAGTTCTCACAAGATTCAAACGAAAATATCACATTTATCAGAGAATATTCATGCAAAGGCTAATTACACTCGTTATATTTCCCGGAGTTTAACATCTTACTGCCTCAAGGATGATAAAAATTAAGTGGTGTACAAGGCTTTTTCTTTATATTTTGCACATTTGAGAAGCGTGTCTACCCGACTTTAATCTTTCCATAATAATGCATGTTCCTTTGCTTAAATAAAAGAAGAATTGATTATTATTTAAGCCATTATTGTGCTTTTGGTCTTAATTACTGGAATCGTAATTCTCGGTTACTTTTCCTTTCTCCATAAACGAAAACTAACCGCTTGATAAAATAAGTAATGTCCAAACGTTAATTACGTGACAAACCTCGAGGTGGAATATCCATACTATACAATACCCAAATAATGAAAATGCTTTTCATATTGTGGAATTGGACGCAAGAGTAGAGTATATAGGTAACTTTACCAATATTCCAAATTGTTTTGTGTTACTGGCGCCATTTGTAATCAGTGAGTGAACTTCGTAACAATTATAAATGAATTACTGAAGAAAGTTCTTTTTTATGGTTATTACAAAATTTTATCTTGCAAATTGTATTAGGAGAGAATACTCTTCTCACTAAGCCGATAAGAAGTGAATGGATGAAGATTGAAGAGTCAGTTTATGCTTACAAGAGTTTTTTTGAAATAAAGCCTTCTATTCTAGCTGCAATTTTTGTGCAGGGCAACAAGAGCTATTTTAATACTACTTTTATAATAGGTATACTTCCATGTAAGCAGGATATATATTATTTTAAACGTGAATTTACTGCTCATATGATGAGCACGCGTATTAAGGATATTAGACATGTGTAACTATGGACGGATTTTCCACATTTTCGTCCCATGAAAAAGGATTGCATCGCTTTTAGCCAAAAGTTTAACAGTTCCCGTGTGTAATGTGTAGTTTGTCCACAAAGATATAGTGTAGCACGGATAAGGGAAAACTTTTACAAAAAGAAACCCGACGTTCGTCAAAAGTTAATATTGATGGCTGAGTTTTTTTATAAAAAACTTCCCAGAGGAGTACTATATCGTATATTGTTTGCTACTTGCAAAAAATGAGTACTTAGCCATAATTTCCATATGTTAACATTATTCTATGCATGCTTGTATTTGGATTCTAATAACTCACCCATTTGGGCATGTATGTGTGTTCTGAAATTCTGAATGTAAATAAATTGCGTACGCTCTAAAATAGGCTGAATTACCATGAAATCAGAAATAAAGTTTATAATCTTTAATGCCTCAAGATAAAAAGGATTGCTTTTTGTGTATCTGCATTTACTTTTATATTTTTACATAACTTTCTTTTTGTACTGCGACAAACATTCGCTTTCTCAATACAAGTATTTTATTAATATTTAAAGCATAAAAAGTCGATTTTTACGAACAATTCGTTCTTATATACTTTTCAACTTGAATGCTCCTGCAATATATTGAAGTATGAATAAGTATTTTAATTAATGACGCAAAATCTTCTCATAGGGTAACGACTGGGTATAGATGGTAGAAAACTAATAATAAGTAAATGGTTTTATCAGTAGGCCATCAAAAGCCTTTCCGTTCGTTTGAATTCATTTCAAAGTAGAAAATTAGATTTAACACTACGCATTGAAAATTTAAGTCAATTGAGACTCTAATCAGATTGCCGTGAGAGTCATGGGAAGGTAATTGGATTGTGGTAATATTCATATGGCCATTAGAACTGTGTTTTCACACCAGAAGGCCAATAAAAGAGGTTGAAATGGATTAGGGAAAGACGTTGTAAATGTTTACACCACTTTTGCAAAATATACAGAGATTCGAGGCCAAGCAAAGTAGAAATCAGTTAAATGGGCATTCAAGGTTTCCGAGTTGTTGCTTCTACTCCCTTAAATACTCACTTACTGGGGCTCCGAATGGAACCAAGAGAAAAATCTATGGAAAAGACAGCCGTAGTTGAATGCATTAGCAATTACCAGTCAAAGTCACTCAAATGAATTCCTTTTATTCAGAATTTTCAATATTTTCTTTATTAGATTCTCCATCTACATCTGTCTCACACTCGTTTTTCACCGAGAACAAAAAGGCCGTATCATGTCATTCTCTGCTATATTAAAGTAAAGCATTTGAACCCCAAATGAATATTGCAAAACTAAGTTGTACTTAATTTCTAGCTATTCTCCATTTCCATCTACATTGCAAAACTCAATTCTACCCAGGAAAGCATAGAGTACGAATTCCGTATTTATTTGCATTAATACACAAATACAAGGTTTCCAACTTGACAATATTTTTTTTTACTTTTGGGCTAAACAGAAAAATGAGAATATGCATTTTGTAATTTTAGTGTTATACAACAATCGCTAAATAAATACCAATTGTCAGCACCATGTATTTAATACAAATTAAGAAATTAAATTTATCTTTCTAAATGTCGGATTTCGAAACATTGACATTTCCTGGAATGATATTAATTTTTGATAGATGCTACCAAATGGCAATATGACTACATTCTATATAAATCAGTATATGCACAAAGAATTGTGATGCATAATTAATTATATGCATAAAATCCATCTGTGTATAATTAATTAGCATTAATTTTGGATACAACGTGCATATCACGTGTAGTATGGATGCATATTTGGAGATATATAGACGCATCTCTTACAAAAATTTATTTGCCTTTTCGTACTTTTGAATAGACACCATTGATTTCAGTATAGTACCTATTCATGCCATTTTTCAGAAGCAACTGTGATCAGCGTTCCGTAAAATTAAGTTTCTTTCAGATTAGAGAAGGAACAAGTTTTCTTATAGTTTGCCTTTGGCAGAATAATTTTTTACTTTTAAGCATATTAATATGTGACATAAAGTCTAAGAGAACCTGCCTAAATTGGTTATTTAATAATTGATTAATGATTTTCAATTGTTTTAAAACGTGCTGGGTAAAAATGATGGGCTTTAGCAGAGAAAATTTGAGAAAGATCAAAGTTAATTGATTATAGACAAATGAGTCAGTTTGGAAAAGTGAAGGGTTACCATCAAGCCAACATGTCGTAGGTATAGGATAAAGCACTTTGATCATTTACTTTGCACTAAGAACCTAGAAGCACTTTGTGCATACAAAAGCATTCACAAGGCTACTTCATAATTATCGTATATTAAATCATACCTAAAAGGTAGGAGCAATAAATATACGCATACACCGGAATTATAGTCAATTAACTGAATCATTACTAAATACTTGCATTGAAAAATTAAAGTCACATCATAAATAATGGAAGTTAATTGACAGATTTGTAAGCTGTAATCACTTTAATCTGCGGACAACTTAAGTGACCTAATTACCTAAATTCTAATTTCTGAGCACTAAATGCAAACGCCGCTTTACGGTTAGCACACTATAACCACTAGCGTTTGATTACAGGCAAACTACTATAAATCTTTTTGCTAATGAAATGTGTCGCTCTAAGAACAAACTATGAGCAGGTAGAAGTACACTAGACTGAGGTGTTTCTTTTGTGGTAGATCAAACGTGACTTATAATGACACACTGCTCCTTTTATGAAATGTCATGGAAAGTAACGCAGATTCAAGTTGCAGGAGCGAAAGCATTGCAAACTATTTAATTAATTAAAAGTGAGAGGAAACGGTTGAAGATGGAGAGCTGATATTGTTTGCGTTGTGGTGCGATGCAGTGTGGCTACCCCTTCAATACTAATAATACGAGAGCGAACAAACAGTCTTGACTCTAGAAAGGAAAATAATTATTTAGCCAGGTATGAGACATTAACAGGAAACTAACAATAGGGCACATGTTCTAAAAATGCAGTTACCTAAGTTATAAGTATTATAATTACTGCACTATCTCTGAGGTTATCTCTTTCTGGAAGGGATATGGCGTGTGTACAGTGTTCTAACGAAGTGAACTTTTAAATTGCAGCCGTTAAAAAGTAACTAATGTAAATTGTGTCTGAAAAGCAAAGCATCGCATCTAAATATGCAGGTCTAGGTAAAAGGACTTTTTAGGTAGTAACACTATACAGTATGGTAACCTCTTGGAAAATGCTTTTAACATTTTGGCTGTGCTTGGGGTGCCATCAGGAACATTGCTACTACTGGAAGAAAGGAGATGGGATTGGAATCAGACCGAGTCACTTGGATTTATGGACCAACATATAGAATTGAGTGGAATATCTGCGAATCCATTTTACAGTGTCAATACGAGTTCACTCTCAAGTTTGAAAAGGTGTGAACAGTGTGACTGCGTAAAAAGCCCGAATTTATCAAATAAAAAGGAGTATTGACCTCCATTGATATTATTGCACTTTTGTACGTATATCTTTCACTTCTATAGCCTCCTAGACACGTATTGAAGAGCGAACCAACAGTTTTCATTATAGGCGGAGTCGCTTTGAGGAAAACATTTAGTGAGCGCGGGACTATATATGAGTGCAGACAAAACTAATCCCATCTCTATTGCTTCTCATTTTGTTTCAGCTGCGGTGGAGTCACACATGAATAAAACAAACACTGTAATACGTGGAGTACAGCGAAAGAAAAAGACTGTGAGCTAATTTCAGTGCAGATAGGTCTATCTACATATTATTATTATTTATACGGAGTGGGATGAGGATAGGTTGGGGCTATAGCGAGGTAGCTCAGTTAAACTGACTACAATTGAAGAAAGCTACACATTTTACTTCCCTCATTTACTTGTGTATCGACTATGACCTAAGGAAACGGCGGTCCTACTTTCTGACTTCCCGACTTCCATGTAGTGCAGATAAATAATATGACGATGAGAATTTCTTGCTCCGCTCTTTTCTGCACGATTTACTCTCTGGGCATCGTTTTTATTTACAGACTTAAATTGAACAAATACATAACATGACTAAACTTAATGATAAAAAATTCTAGTAAAACAAGGGAGCTCTTTTCTGTTTTATCACCCACTGCATATATGCTTAACATGCTTATTTACCCTTAGTAATTTTCCATTATTACTAAAAAGCGTATTTGCTTTCGCTTCGAGAACTTCCACTCCACTCCCATTCCTTATCACATTATCACTATTTGTATGCAACACCAACAACGCACATAACTGTTAATAATGCAAATCTACATACTTATTATTGTACATACGCACAAATGTGATGCAAAGATTTTCAGCAATAGAGAGAGAAGGCATACATTAATTTGAATATTAGTCTCCATACACAACTCGCAATTAATAAATTATGCAGAAAGTGTACGTACCTTTGTACTATGTTCTTTCCTCACTACGTCTTAAGAGTCGTGGCTACTGTGTGTGGTGCATACGTAATGTGTGCATAAAAGTCATCACAGATCCTTACAAGCAGTGAACTTAGTAAAGATAATGAAAGGAAAAGTATGCGGCAACAGCCTAGCAAATGTGAGTTTTAAATTAAGATAACTCTACTTTATGTATTTATAGCCCTATTTCTCTATTAAATGGGGGATGTGAATAAAACGTACCTGAAGTCCTTCGCAAACTGCCTAATATACATATTTATATCTTCGTCTACTATTGGAGGGCTTCTCTCTACCTACTTGGAAGGAAGCAAGGCTTCATTATTAATGGGGTACTACTCTAATTAAAAATATTACACATAGGTATATAAAATGACTACAGAGTCTACTCAACAGAAGCCAACCCAGCCAACACGAACCAGCCAAGTAGCGATTGGCACACTCTCTTCAAGATGATGCGATATGAAACACTACACCGGTGCCTGAATCCTTAAATATTCTCACACAAGTGTTTCTAACTGCCATAACGCTACCATCTCCAGTTCACCCAAGGAAGTATGTATGCATCTTCCCTTTTTGCACATAGAATAGACCCTATTTTTCATTTAGACTTACAAAGCAAAACCTAAATGGATTTTTCTTAAGCAAATCGATACCTATTTACAAAAATCACGAATAGCGGCCATGAAACTTGTTTTTATTCCCAAATGATCAGACACAATATTTAGTACTGATGAGATACTATCGCCTCTATACATCCTATGCTCTTGGCACCGTTCATTAGGATAGTCTTATCGATAAAGTTAATCATTGAAGCAGTTCTCAATAAAATCCAATAGAAATACTGAATATATTCTAAAGGATCTCTGGAAACGAAAAAAATGATATACCAAAAAAGAAGATAGAGAACACCTTAACATTTTGCCATACCATTGCTTTTCTTGTGCAACGAACATTCTTTTTGTAGGCGAATTGCCAGATTGCCAGAAAAACCAAACTTATAACCCTTTTACTTTATCCGCCTTACCAATGCTAAGTCATACTACATGACCAGGCACGCTATTCAAGCAGCCCATTGTCGAACCTTCAGTATAGTATTCTTATTTTGTATACAAAATTCAAATATACCTTTCGATTTAAGAAGATGAATATCCTGATGAAAATATTCCCAAAAATAATTTACCTTGAATCCAGCAGACTTAATTACTGTGCTGAAATTTATATAAAGTTTGTTAATTAAAAAAGAATACTTTTTCATTTTGAAACGGAATAAAGAACATTGTGCTTAGACTAGTGAAGACTTCGTAATTTTCTAACTAATCTAAGAACATCTATTGTGCAGCATTGTAGACATCGCATAGCAAAACTAATTGTGGGGGTATTGAGAATGTCTTAGAAATATTATCAAAATTTTAGTATGATGTACATTTTAGCCTGTTTCTATTAGAAATAGTATCTTTACCTACTTGTGGCATTTCCTCATCAAGTGAGGCTTAAATAAAGGTATGAATATTACATATAATAACTGGAAAAGGAAGGAAGACATGTTTTAAGTCCTAATAGTCTTATTTCGCAAAGCAGAGGATCTAGACAGCATCAAGGTGCATTTAACCAAGGAATTAATTTGCAACTTAGTTGTTAAGCCAAAAATAATAAATGCCTACGCATAGAATTACAAAAGAGGAGAGTGGTATTTAATTACACTAGAGAAGCATGCTTTCACTAAATCTGCTTTCTCTCTGTACACCTACTGATAATGCGATTACGCTTACTACGTTGCTCGTCAGCTTATAGCAATGCAGTGCTGGAACATTAAGGAATGTAGAATAAAATGTTGCAACTACAATTGAACAAATAATAAGTATCTTGGGAAAACGTATTACAAACCTACAGTGTGTAATTCAAAAAATGTAATGAAAAGGGAGATATAAAATATATAGGATACTTTGGGTTGTGAGGTTCCGCTGGCTGAACTGTAATTATCAATATGAGCCCCTGACCACAGATGCATAAACATAAAGGAGAACCACACGATTCTATCTAGCGTGGTTTTTGCCAATGCTCTCCAGTAAAGATGTCAAATAAAATTGCCAACTGTTCGCCCACATTCCTTCCTAAAAGTTTGCACACCCACATGTAGATGTACAAACATACTTTATATTTACTCAAGGCTTATCTACGGACATTCTGTAATTTCTGCATCTGTATTTAGTGGAGTAAGAAAATAAAATGGAAATGCCAGCTATGGCACAGGAAGAGCTGCACTTGAATAAAAGCATTGAGACAAAGGATGTAAGGCAGGGGAAAAGAGGAAAGTGGCTGTATGTAATTACTTTGGATATGAAAAATTAAAGTAGAGAAAAATGCATTTGTGTTTGAGGATGATAGAATGTATGAGTGAAGGAAGTATATTATGAGGATAATAGGGAGTTGAAGCGAATTACTTTGTGCCTGTCATGTGTAGAGTACCGTTGGCGCTTCTAGGTGCTCTCTTTCTAAATTTCACTTTTACATGGGAAATGAGTTTCTCATTTAATTTGCTGACATCTTTCAACAATCACTACCTATCTACATACTCCGAAGGCAGCCATTAGCGTTTTTGCAAGATGACTCGCTGTGTAAGTACAATGGGCAATCTATTAGATGCATACATACGCTCCGTACATGACGATCACTAAACTACAACGGTATTTTTTCACTCAATCAATATCATACGTATGGTTGTGATGTAAAAAGGAGAACATTTTTTGCTTCTGTTGTTCAATTCGTAGGATTCGCCTTGATGTACGTACATGATCTGATCTTTCACATCTTTCTATACTTTTCCTTTGCGTTTTGCTTTCTTCAACATGTTCTAAATTATATAGCCACCTATATGTTATAGCCACCTTTTAGGAGCAGCAGAGTGTCTTTGAAAAGAAACCTTGCTCTATTACAATATACATTGCATCACCAAATTGAAGAATAAGATTCTAGTGTGATGCGGTATAGGCATTCGAAGTCTTGGTCTTGCTTGAAGTTGAATTAGAGAATCGAATTACGTTTCGTTACGTATCCTGACATGACAGGCAACACAAAACAAACCAAACCAAGCGAACAGGCAGTGTGAGTCAAGGCAAAGGAGAAAGAGCTTTTTCAGACACTCAATCACAATACAAAAGAACAATGGTACAAATAATGCTCACACAATACAACACGAAAGAACATTGTAGTAAATGGTACAGACAGATATCAGTAGATTGGTATTGGGCAAGTTCCACTCAGGCAACTACATCTTCCAACAATGACTCAACTGTGCACTCTGGGCCAATCCTAAAGGAAACACCGATAGAGATCCGAACACTGCATTTCATTATGCTATTCATTACGCCATAATGGGCGCCCATAAATAAAACCCAGTTATTATTATTATTATCCTTTATTGGTAATAAATATCTGCGATGCTATTTCCCCTACACAGCACATCACTATTTATTATTGTGTACCTTCCAGATAAGTATCACTTGCACTTTCCACTGTCATATTATAACATCACACCACGCATTATATTCTATTTATGTCATATGTACTGCGGCCTACATAAGGCAATAAGCAGAAACACAAATACAATATACTATCGCTCCTCTTGAAACTTTCCAAGCTCTACAGCCAACTATTTGTAGCACTACATCCAGATATTCGGAGCTAGCTCCAGCACATTACACCCTTTCTACCCTTTAGTCGATGCACTTCAACTCTACACATACATTACCATCTCTACTAATCGCTTCTCTTTTCCTTTTCAACAGTTGCATCCCAATACAAAAGTATTACGAAATTCATTGATGAATTGCATTTTCCACAAATTTTTCTTTTAACATAGAAATTATCAACTGTAAAAGTGAGTTAGCCAATTTAAATGGGCTATGTATAAGGATTAGTGTTGGCAAGAATTGGATTTAGATTGAATCATTAAATAACAAAGTTTGTTTTATTTAGGACGTCAACATAAACTGCAACATATGTATTAGTTGTTTGAAATGGTTAAGTGTGGCAATAGGTAATCTATTTTGTATTCGGATGGCCAAAGATCAGCATGAAAGAGAAGTTAGCATAATTACGATTAGTTGAAACATTTATCATAAAATAATACTATTTAATGAATAAAGGAATAGCGTTGTTGTGATGATGGAGACTGAGGAGAGGTTTGTAGAGAAAAGAACAACTACAAGATCACATCCAGCGTACTTAGGCATGCATATTAAATAGAATGGTAGTTAAGTAAAGTATTAGAGAGTGCGGAGAAAGCGTAGTTCGTCATGGGGAGAGAATTGAAGCTGTTCTATTATGTACATAGTAGTAGGAGCTTTGTATACTTAATTCAGCCTTTTATCAAGACTGGGATCCCCGACTAAATCCTTTGTTTACTTAACCGAGTCGATAATCGCATCGAACTGAGGACTGTGGCCTCGCTTGCCCCTATGGAAAGTAGGCACTGGGATGTGTTGGTGGGAGATGAGAAAGAGTCAAACCGAACTGTATGAGGTCAAAGCTAAAGTTTCCTGGGTGTATTCCGTGTTGGTTGGATCTTCGTGAAATAATAAAATGGTGCGTAGGAAGGAAGAGCGCTGAAATTTTCTTGCCAGCAAGGAACCATCAACCCAGGAAACTAGAAAGTTGGAAATCCCTAGGCATAATGAAATAATGGCTGGGCTACAAATTCAGAACAACTGAATTTGGAAGGAGGGAGGCCGTGAGGAAGTCTACATGTACATCAGTTGTACACAAATACGGTTTTCACAATATAAATGCACACTAATGTGAATCCCAGATAAGAATAAACCAAAAATGATTTGAATTTTATTGAAGTTTAAAAATTTTATGACTGCAATTCTAGGTAATGTTGAACGTGTCTTGACGAGAAAAGACAATTCCCAGGTGTGGTTGTAATGCTCAACTTGGGACAACCAAATCGTACGTGTGTCTGGCAATGAATCTGTAAATGCAGTCAAGGAGAAAATCTAGCTCCATTCCTTCTTAGTTTCATTATGATTAAGACTCTTCAATGACATATGTTTCTGTGTAATGAAATCTCTTAAGGGGACTATAATTTTTTATCTCAATTGGATTTTTGTCATTGACAGAATGAAACTCTTGCAAATGTATGCTCTGCCTTTATTGCTTCACTCTCTGCCTCCATTACGGTGTATAAACTGCCTAATATAATTTAAGTACCTACGTACCTAGCCTACATATACCCTTTTATGCCATGTTGACTTACCTACACTACAACTTAACTTACAACCTACACTCCACTTTCCCTCTTTAATACATCATTTAGGTATACTTGCAGGATCAACCTAGAATACATCAAAAACACATAATAGAGTCAGTCCTACAATATTTGTAGCCAATTGTACTTACTGTGACATTTACGAGCGGATTTATTAACAACAAGGCGTAAAAATAAAGAAATGACATTTATTCAGATGGGCTATTTCATTCACACTCTCACCTAAAATCGTTTCGTTTGCTTTGGCTGGGCATTCAAACACATAATAAAGTACACTCCAGCGCCCTTCACTTCCCAGAAAAAATTAAAAGAGTGCAGTTAATGTTTACAAATGGGGTGTTTATTCACAGAAACATCATCAAATTGTGCATTAGGAAATTGGAGCGCCTATCAACTCTCAACGTCCTATTACAAAGATAAAGATACAAACACTTTACTTAAACAGTAGTATATTGTACATACATCTGAACGGATTTGCATAAGGCAGGTGGGCCGGCTTGTGGACAAGACACAATTTATCCTGCCTTCACAATATCAAATATTTAACATAATGTTATCGAAAACAGCTTCGTTTAGATTGGCTAACTTAATTGAGCAATCATATTGAGAGACAACCTAGCCATACGGCAAACCAAAACTATCTTCAACTATAAGGTCATAGTGACAATTAGGCCTTTAACTCACGAGCAGAGCAATTTAAATGCATGGTAAATTTTAGCTGGCTTCGGTTCACTTCCTTTGTCTGCAGTGCAGCCCTGAAACCAATTAATTTCCTAGGCAATTAATATTTAATACGTTGCCATATATTATACATGGCTTGACACACAATATACTTAGGCTCCGCTCTTATTAGACACTTTTAGGAAATCTGCGTGAACCTTAATAAGGATGTAATTTAATGACATATTATATAAGCTGGTACTGCAAGTGAAAGGTTACTTCCAAATTCATTTCGTCATTTTCTTCGTTGGTTACTTCTTACAATTACAACAAAGCAAAATTTCCTTGAATTCAATACCCAATTAAAATCTACGGGACGCAGATAACCAGAAAGAAATTTCAACCTTAAAGGTTTCAAGGTGTTCTACTAATACCTATCTAACTTTTGAAAATTAATAATAGAAACGACAATTCCATACAAAATATTACAATAAATATAATGAAATTTCGCTAAATTGGATTAAATGATTTGTAATATTGAAATATTTAGAGCGCTATGTAATTTTCAGTAAATTACTGCCATATTAAATTCTTTGGGCAGTAAAATTATAAATTTAAAAAATGTTACAAATATTTTATGTTTTTAGATTAAAGAGAATATAGCGGTATGGAAGCAAGGTTATAAACCGAATGTTAAAATGACATTGTCATGTTTTAAAAATTAGCAAAGACCTAATTTTTGGGCTGAAAATAGAAACTGGTTGAAGAGCACTCGACGTCTGGTTTTATTCGAACTTGTCTAGCATTGATGATATTCAGGCTGTACATACATATTAAGTATAGTAGTGTAATTGGATGTTTTAGATTATAATAATGGGTGGCCTCTATACCTATGATTCCTGGGGAAATGAAGACAATAAAGTCTGCACTCAAATTAAAACAACAGAGTGGCAGAGGGAGAGAATGGAATCGTGTCGTTGCCGTCTTTCGTCTCTCAATTATTATGCATAGACTCTGACTCATGCCATTAACGAGATAAAACAGCTAGGAAAACTGCCATTCATCTTCGTAGTCAAGTATTCTTATTTTAGGAAAACATTATTACATCGGCGGAGAGACCACATTGCGCCTCTGCATGTACGCATTTCATCAAATATTTATGGAAGCAGGTGAATGGCAAATAGTGGGGTCGTAATATTAACCCTAAGTGCCCATAGGAAGAAAAAGTAAATGACAGCGAGTAGTATTGAGTGGGGATAAGTTGGAAAATATATTAGAGCGTCTATTGCATAAATGTATTGATTGTTATCTGGTAAAAACCTTTGTTTGACTACTTTGCCGCCATTAGGAACATTTTATTTATATGCGTACTCGACTCACGTGTGGTAAATACGTATTTACTAGTTGTAATGTGATGCGATTCCGGAGTTGGGAGAGAGGTTGCCAGAGAGAGGCATAAATGCTGTGCTACACGTGCAACTCCTCCAGATGTACCTACTTAAAGTAATTTGCCCAGCACACGCAACTTATATACATTTGTCATCGGCAGGCAGATGTAATACCCAAATTTAGCAATCTAGCTGTCATTTTGCACATGAATAAGTGGACAATCAAAAATAAATTAAATATATCAGAGGGCAGGACAAGCAGCGACAATATTATCAAAGCGTATCTATAAGTTGGAAACAAAATGAATTTTTCGAGCGGCGCTCTAACTTGCATGAATGATGACTACAGCCTTGCCTGCCTTACGTAACAATTCCACTGTATAAACACATACATTCAGTACTTCACGTTGCAAACCAAGGTTACACAATAATACACACGGCATATTATTATACCCCTACTAATTCACATTCTCTCATGTATAAATACCATCACTGGCATACCCAGTAATAAACTTAGTCAGCCTTCCTACCAAATGCAAAACATAGTTATTACACTCCTAACCCATAGTTACAGTACTTACTCCACTTTCCGCATAATTTATTTTCATGTAAATAGCTTAGGTTACACAAAAACGGAAACTAGCAGAATTTAATCTGAAAAATGACGAAGGACTCATTTCCTGAAAAAATCAATGGACATTAGTATTCCGTTGTGTGACTCGGTGCTCGCGAGATATGGACACCGTCCTTTTGCCATTTCCCATGCTGCTCCACTATCCCAGCTCTCCATTAGTTAATAAGCATTGGAACGTTCGCAGAGAACAATTCTGGTGTGGCTTGGAAACGCCGAGCTAAAGAAGTCAAGTGAAGGAACGGAGGCCAGGCCACACTCTGCCCTCAGTCACTCCGTCACAGGAGCGAAGAATAACATTGAATGTGACTTTGCACGAAGGCCCGGGCATAATGCATCCAGAACCCTTACAGTCCCGCAAGCGCTATCCTTCCATCGATCCGCTCAGCATGCGTTCATAATTGAGATGTTCTGCTCACATCTCCTGCTTTCCCCGCTCTCGCCCAGAATCCAAGGTAGCCTTCCTACTCCCTTCAGCTGGCCACTTCCAACTTCTCGTCATTGTTCATAAACAAACTTTGTCTTCCTGCCTGCCAGACCACGTTCCTTCCTTGCGGCCTGCTCTGGTCGCTCTCCTCCAGTTGACAACGGAACGCCCTCCTGCCTCTCCGGGAATTACTCATTCCCATCTCATCCGCATGCGAGAAATCACACTCAGCCAACTTTAGCAACGGTCAACTCAGCTTTCTCCTCACCGCTCCACTCTGGTAGTCTCAACCAACAACTAGGCTACCTTCCCTGCCTCACTACATAAATAAGTTGTTACTCAATACCTACAGCCTGCTCCACGACTAATGCAACCAAATTTATTCACCTTTGACCTTATACTCCAAACTTGTGTAGTTCTACAGAAGGCGAATAAAGGAAATGTTACTGCATCATGTTTTCCTTGGACAGACTGACTTATAGTGCATTTGGGTATAGGTTACAATGCAGGAGTATGTAAATGTCACAAAAGAAATGTATTTTTGAGTATTTCCTGTATGTACGAGGAAATACGGTGTAAAATCCATATCCATCTACTTTTACTTTCAGCAATGGAGGTTTTCATGTATTTTCACTGCACTATCACTACTTCCGCATGCACTTTGACTCTTATATCTCTCTGCTTAACTTCTCCTTCGCCCCCACAACTATTTCTATCACTATCACCATTTGACATTTCTCGGGCTCAGGCATATTATATTTCTTACGATATAAGAGGAAGAATGGTATCACAGCCAGGTTCATTTCCTTATTACGGTTCCTAATCATTTTCGTGACTTGTTCCGTATGTAATGGTGACTTTTAGTGCACATAGTAGATTGGTGACTAGGAGCTCTATTACAGTTTACAATTAATGTAGATAGCTGGCTCACTTGGTTTTATTATGTTGGTGTCGCCTTGGATTGTCTCTATTGCCTGAACCTCAACCACACCAAACTCATGAGTTTTTACTAGCCAAGTCGAAATGAGGAGGAACTAACTTGTTGGGATCAAATACACTGAAGAGTGAAGACAAGACAACGTATGCTGGCAAGAGATTATCAGAGAAATATTATATGCCGTATTGCATGTCGTATCATGTACATATTAGGGGTAGCCTGTCTCTTCTCCATGAACATATCTGTTGCGAGGGAAAGCAGAGGACGACTTTCCACTTACTCTACTAACTACTACAAAGCAATAAGAAAGGAAAAAAGACAGAAGGCAGCAAGAGTTGAGTGCAGTGGAAGGGAAGTGCCCGAACCCAAACCAACCGACCAATTTCCTAGAAATATACACAAGTTTTCCACAATCCTCATTTCTGGAGAGTTGTCTTTCTCCTGCCAAGCTTATCGCTCCTTGTGTTATATTAGATTTGACTTACATAAGATATTTATAGGAGGAGAAAATGCCCTATCTCTGTTATCTATACTTAACTTAATTCACAAACTTTCCTCTTATTTCATTCCTCACTTGTTTCGTACACGATACTGCACATAGGCAACTCAAAAGTAGACTCTAGGTGGAATGGAAAAGTAAAAACTTAGGTAGCACCGAATACCTAAGTACATTTTTGTACACACAAGTACAACTTATTCAACAGAGAATGTGCAAGATTCTTTATTTCTGGAGGGTTGTCTATATTTATTACGTGGACTGACTATGCACACATATGCACTATATAAGTGGGTCTCTCTATACGATACAGTTCCTTCCTTGGCAGATTTCACGGCAATTTGCCCCGGCTGGCCTGGCCTCGCTCTGGCACTGACCCAGACAAAACGACAGCATCCAAGCCACAGATACTCCACATGGGTATACATCAAATTATCTCGGATTACCAACCAACCTTCTTCACAGTCATAGTTGCCACTTCAAAATCCTTCGTCTCTGCAATCCTCTCTTAACAAATGCTCTTTCATTTTATTTCCACTTACATATACATAGTGGTTAATTGTAACGAAGTATCTACAATACCAAGTCTGAAGGGCGGAAATTGGGAGGACAAACTTTTAGCTAACTACCATAGGGTCTACTTATTCTTAGTCTAGGAGAATACACTGTCCCATTTTCTATTTCTTAAAGAGCAGTGGGTATCTATCATTATGGATGGAAATGAAATTATCTTCCCACACAAGCACTGCTTCACCGCACAAGACAAAGTACAGAATAACAACACAGACTGTTGTAACACAAAAATCACCAGTCAGTCGGTTTCCTTTCGGTGCCTTCCTATTCTACGCCACACTTCTGTAGTACAAACATACCAGTACATTCTATAAATAATAATTGTGCTCTTGTATGATTGCTATCTGGAAGAAAATTCATCACGTCACACTATAAATATTTCTAAAGCCAATTATCATGATGCATATGGGCACTTTACGTCGTCCTACCCGTAAGATACAAACTGCTGCAGGATCGAGATAAGTGAATCTCGCTTTTTTGAATTCCCATATGAATGCATCATCATGACTGAGCAAGACAATAAACAAGGAAGTCGCTATAAGCATCATTGTTGGAAAAGGATCTGTCTGTTATGTTTCTGCGGTTAGCATTTCGGTCTATAGCCATATGCACTTGCAATACGTTCAAATGCTATCGTCTGCTAAACTATGGCATGTCGTGGCAGTATATCATCAACCAAGGAATGTATCGATTTGGATGCCACTATACCTTCCACATGGATAATAAGTATATTCATAAGTACTAGGTAGTAAAAGTTCCAAGTGCCAGTATAAGAAACTATAAACCAGGCATCACGAAACAAAAGAAGTGTTACCTAGCGCAGTTAACATTACTTTGTATGTGCAACCTAAGAGTAATGGCATTTCTTTGGTTATATTAAGTGTACAGCTCACTAGACTTATGCTGACCTATATACCTTGGAATTTCCATGTTATAAGTACCTCGTATATATGTGTATGTTCGAGAAAGGTTTCAATCTGGGTTGGACTTGGAACTTGGATTGGGTTCGTAGCCCAAGTAATGTAATCCGAAGATCTACTGTCGAAAAATAGATAGTAGAATTTAGAGTGAGTTCGAATAAGGACAATGCAAAAGCGTTTATAAGGCAGGGAAAGTAAAGCAGATAAGAATTCCATGGACATCTAATTTACTTTTTGAGTTGCTCATTCCCTCTGCTCAATTGTCTGACAGACTGCCCTAAAACTATTTACAAAGACAGGCTAAATAATAAACTTTCGCTATTGCTCAACAGAAGAAAACCCAAACCTTTACTACTTGCACATCCTTCTGCTTTCTTTCCAGCGACTAGGTGAAAGTTATTTGAAAGCAAAAACAGGGAGCCAGCTCCATCTTCTTGTCAAAGCGGAAAGTTTCTCCACCACACTAAATGTTCACTCTGTGAAAAGACACTTCTTCACCGAAGTACATATAGAGGGCGCTACTTGTGCGTCTTTGTCTTTCAAATGTTGGTGGTGCTGTCAGATACTTTTTTCAATCGGGTACTTTCTCAACTTTCACTAACATATTCTCTTGTATGTGCCGTTAGCGGATTGCAAACTTTTCAACTTTGTTCTCCTCGTTTTTATGCATTTATCCTTTTACTGTGCATGACAGGCTAAAAGTTTTTCTATTACGTTTATTGAAATATAATTTCATTACTAAAAATCAAAGACATTGAGTCTCTTGATCTGTATACAAATGTGGGGTATGTAGCGTGCTACTAAGGAATTCTTTTAAAGCATACCTTTTCCGATATGGATTTGTTCCCAGACTGTAGAAGTGCATAAAGCTACAATCTATATGAATGCACATAGCAGGATAAGAACTATGGTAAAGTGTTTTTAGAAAATGAAGATTTTGGGTGGAGGCTTTTAGTAAATCCGTAGCCTTAGCTATTCTGTTAGGTATCTCTCACCGTCTAGTCTAACGATATCACGGAGACATGAAATCCTTTTTCTGTGTTATAGGCACCTACTGCAATTTATCGGTAAAAGTTGTTTATACTAGTTAAGTTCTGCTGGATTTTGAATAGAATGGGGATTTTCTCTGTTTGTATTTGTAACCATCCAGCATTACTAAGAAATATAATACTTACTTTGCCAATATCATAGAATTGGGTGTAGGTAACTAAGGCTCCCTTTGCCGGCTTCCTAATCCTTCAAATCTATTATCAAGCTAAAGCTATACTCTCGTTATTTCTTCAATGCAGCTGGGAAACGATTCTTTGTCATCATTCCGGCCAAAGTATTACACAACGGAGAAATAGATACAGTTAGACTTATGATTATTACAATGGAGACGAGGAAGGGAACTGCAAGGTCAGTTTCATTGTGGTTGGCATTCAACCCAATTCGATTCTCATCACATCACATCAGCAGGCAAGCGAAAAGCCGGAAATTTGATATTTCACTCACGGAATAATGATAGCAGAGAGCAAAGGCTTTTACTACGCATTCCGACGATCCTATTCTGATTTATATTTAATGCACTCACTCAACCTAATATTATTGCCTATTATTGCTTTCCTTTTTAACAGTTATTGCAATGGAAGTAGGTTCAGTCAATGCATGTCTCTAATGTATTTATCATACAACTTATACATGAAGCAATTCATCCCGCGTCTTTCACCATCTATTCTTCTAGATACTTTATCCGCCAAAACTGCCTCTAAGTGTTTCTTAGCCTTATCATATGGGTTAAGGTCAAGAAAGGATTGGTGAAATGGCAAAACAGATGTAATAGAGATAAAACGCTCACTTTCAGGCAGGAGAAATCATCCATCTAATAGATTTTAAGTTCTGACAAAAGAAAGAGAAAACTTGTACCATGTTTCGCTGTGTGAACTATGAAATATCAAGGAAACAGGAATACGTAAACAGAGGAACGTTCATGGCTAGTGGCAATTCACATAATATGAGCAGAAAATTCATGCAAATATGGTAAAAAATGAACCCATTAATCATATAAATTTCATCGGATAATAGTTTACCGGATGAGTTAAATTTTGATCCTCACTATGCTATATTACACTTTTTCAAACGCAAAGGCACAAAAAATTAAACTCATTTCCCTTTTTTGTCAACCCTGTGTAATGAATCGAATAATCCTCTAAGATTTTGTTTGCTATATGAGGTTCACCTACACTATTATGGAGTACGGAATCTGTGCGCATTCTTCTAATGGGAACCTGGCACACTCCTCTTAGCATTTGGCATTTCTTTTAGTTAATGTGGAAGCGGACCTAGAGATTGATTTTTCACGTAGGTCGCCTAGTCAGATGTGCTTGTCTCTAAGATTACTCTCAAGCAATGTCTCTTAAGTAGGTATAACAAGGTATCCCTTAAGTAAATAGAAACGATCGTTTATAGTCACCGATTTTTGCAAAAAGTACCGACGGAGTAGCAAAAAAATTATTCAACTACAAAGTCTTATGTAAGATTTCGTTCAGGAGTAACCTTTTGCAAACGTAGATTTCAATTAAATATGAAGTACCCATACCAAAAGCTGAAAATACGATAGTGTTTTATGTGTAATATACGAGCACTGCAATCTTCAATTAATTTAAGAGAAATGACAAATGGAGTCGTGTAAGGTTAGATTGACGGATAGGTGCTGTCAAAGGAAATACTACTGCGCCACAGAACAGATTATTTAATTGACTTTCATTGGTCTTCTTAGAATAAACTAAGAGATGTATTTATCTGTGAAGATCAGTCTTCTTGGAGGACATTCTGTCAATGACAAGTCCGTGCAATGAAGATTAAATATGCTCGTGTCGTTGCTAAATTTTGTCTCAAAGATTTGCTTCGAAAATCCATGATAAATATAATATGTTATTAGATCAAACGTATTCTGACGATTACTAATTTATCATACAAAATTACCAGTACATCCGAATAGTAGGTAGAATAGTACCAGTGAGGCCGCTGAATTGAATAAAACGTTAAATTTGTCAGAGTCTAAATGAACGCAGCTATGACAGCCACATCTCTATTTAGAAGGTTATTCAGGTTAAATGTAGTGTAATAGTGTAACATGCTTGTTACTGTCACAAAAATATTAAGTTAGACAAGCAATACATTGCAACTTTGTTTCACCACTTGGGTTTGATTGAAGCTCTGCATGTCTATCGTTTTTATCTTTTGAACACTATTTCCTTTCAAATGTTATTTCGTTTGAATCTCGGTAAATTCTGTTTTCATTGCTTTGATTCATTAGTAAACTGCAAATTGCTCAATCGATCACTAGAAAGATGCAGCAAAAAACATAAATTGAGGACAAATGTTAGCCGACGATGATGAATTTCTAATGAAACCATTTGCGTCATCCTGTGACTGGAGTGTTCTTGTACGTCACTTTAGAATGATCAATAGAAAAATTATCTGTCATTAAAACACTACCAAAGAGAGAAATTGGACATCTGTAGGTAATACGATTTAGATTGAATAGACTTGATTAAATGATATTAGATTAAATGACAAAGTGGAAGGATAACTATAAATAACTTGTGATTAACCTAATATAAGTTTCCATGCTTTTTTCCACTAATCTAAAGTTACACCATTTTGCTAACATGTAATCTTTCCAAATAGACGTAATCTGGAAGAGGGAGTTAGTTTTTAAACTGTTTAGAAGATTTCTCAAATAGGTTATATTACAAATAAAGTTTTTAATACCCATCAACCTTTAAAGCCACAAAGCCATGGAAAATATTTAGCGTGTAAAGTTTTCGAAGTGTTATAAATACCTATTTAAGATAACTTAAGATGTACATGTAACGCTGTGACTTGATTAAATTCTTTGAAAATTAAAATGTCTGGAAGTTTCAGCTTGTGTACATATAAATTTTCCTCCTGATAGTTTCTCTGCTAATTTCTCCTACATACTTTTACAAAACCATCAAGATTCCTTTCCATTTCTCTTAACTATAATAAGATTATAATTTCGCTGTATTGTGGCTGTTTATCACATATAACGGAAATTGAGCGGACCAGTTCACGGTCATTTCATTTTGATTTCAACCAACAATCATTGTTAAAATAAATTTGTGATTTCATAAGAAAGCTAATATCTGACGTTTGAAGATTTTAAATGAAATTTAATAATAATTACAATTTCACTTGACTGAACTAAACAGATGTAATCCTCTTTAAATGCAATGCATTAGCCAGAGAAATAGAGTAGGTTGCTGAATGGAAAATAAAGTAATTTTAGACTGAATTGCATTTGATGGTTTCCATTAGGAACTGCATCAGACCTAGTGAAGTAGTATGTAGAGAAGGAAAATGATTTTTGGTTTAATAAGTTAATAGAACTTTCACTCGGCTTACCACAAAGATTACCTACAGGAATAAATAATAATTCCCTATCGTGGCATCAAACGATAACAGAATCCCATATCCTAGTATGAACTAAGGATATCTAAACTGATGTATCTATGCAGCACAAAGGACATATTATAGAATATTGCAATACTTATCTATCTCCTTCATGAATGTGTGCAACAAACATATTATTATACTAGCGAAAGAGAAGCGAGTGATGTGGCGACACAAATACATACTAAATACAATGGTGAATGGTGGACTGTGTAACGATAAGCATAAGAGTAGTTTGGAAAGTATAAGGGAAGTTGATCTGACGGGAGAGGATGAGCTTCTATGCTTTTCCATTACTGGAGTAGTGTACTGGAGCAGTATTAGTAGGACGGTGGAAAAACAGTTTGGGAGTAGATGTGTGCCATAGAGAGGAGCAGAGTGTTTTGTGTGTTGCATAAGATTTGGTAATGATAAGTGGAGGAGGGAAAGAAAGAGGAAGAAAAGCCTCTCTCTCTCTCTGACTGGTGATGAGAGCATGGAAGAAGGACAACAAAGAGATTTGATGAAATCGTTTAAGACTTACCCCATGGATTTGGTCTTCATGAGAGGAACCTTTATGTTGAGTACCCCATTGTGACTCTTGACAGAAGTGCTGTCCTTGTTGCTGCTGTTCCCGTCCGCCAGTATCCCCTGAAGACTTTCTTCATCACCTCCGCTCTCCTTCCTCTTCTTTCGACAGCAGTAGCAGATAATGTATGCCAGACTCATTGCGGATCCCAGGCAAATCGATATTATTATAACAGTCAGTACCAAACTACGTTCCATCGGCACCTAGATACATTCCATATCATCTCCGTTAGCAGTTAACCAATTTCACAAATTATATACTCACATTTTACGCCGCATTTGTATGCATGCCAGCAAGACACAGTCACGAGCTCGCTAGTTCACAACATCAAGAGATAGTACAAAGCATCTCACAGGTATCTTTAGTCTATTAGGCAAAACTTCCACAACCACAACACATAATGCAACACTGACAATCCCACAATAGCCCAGCTACAACCTAATATTTACAAAGATATGACTTTAGGTCATTAGCCGTCATCCTGTTCCTTTCACTATCCATAGTGCAAATAAGCCAGCTAGGTGATCTGCTACCGTTCTCTCAGCTTATTGTTACTCACAATGAATTTACATTCATCCAATCACAATTCACTTTAGTCGAACTACGCTTTACCAGTTTATTTTGTGTTATGCCTCAAGTCACCAAAATTTACTTTGTCAGAATTTCCGCTTAATAAAGTTCACAGATTCGCTACGGTTATCAATCAAATCTCCCTTAGTGTGTTAATTTCAATTTTCTACACGTCTCTCCTACTAATTGGGTGGATTGTCTTATAGCCCAAAATGTTGTACTACATCAGTCACAGTTAGTACGTTCATTGCTACCTTTGAGTTTTCATATCTAAGCAACAAATGCTTACTTATCTTTAGTTCCCAGAGTTATGTTCATTTCCATAATACATACTAAACTGGGTTGTCATATTTTAAGGTCTTAATATGTTCAGTAAATTTAACATTACATTTTCCCCTTAAACAAATAAAAATTGGTATTCGTAGTTTCCATTTTACCTATTAAAATGTCTTTCTAGGAAACTATAAAACCATCTAGTCAACGTACATCCGATATTGTGACAGCTATTGTTATTTTAACCGCAAAGATAACCTTTCAAATGGGGGAGAAGTAACTGTCCACCCGGACGGCGGAATAACGATCTTTGACAGCATGCACATAGTATTTACTAATTCTACCTAATAAATATAAAACTGTACATCAATTTTAGGCAGTGCTTTGCGTGAATTTCCTATTTCTTGTAGACAAAGTGGGCTTGGTGCTTAGTGCATTTTTAAATCCCCGAACGAATTTGCTACAGTGAAATTTATTTCAAAATGCTTACTGATTGTCAAATACAGCACAACTAAAAGCTAAAACGTATTTTGCATTCCGCATATCTTTATTATAATCCATTTTGACAGTTAAAGGTTCAGAGCTATTTCATTCAATATTGGTAGGGGTTACAAGTTTTACAAGCAATATTGCAATAAGCAATAAAATTGTGCCCCGTAAACAATTCGCAGTTATAAAATACTTTGTTGGAAAGGAACATAAACTAAGAGTATCCATGAAAGGTCACAACTTTAAAAAAGCATTCTAGGTCTAAAAATATTTATCCACCAAATATCTGCTGTTTATTTGCCGGCTAGCTAGCCGGAAAAGTATTTAATGGATATTTGCTACTGTGTGGATAATGGAAGTGTCCTACATATCTGCATTTTTCAGATTGGGGGTAGTACAGGTTATGGTGATTATTTACTTAATTTTTGCATGCAGAATGCATATGATATCATTGTGCTCTGTGTACATAAATCTATTTTATTATTCCATATGAAAATGTACATCTTTTAGAACGCTATCTGAACATTAGAAGAGCCTAATAATATTCATGTTTATGAATCAATTTAAAATTATCATGCTTGCACGCTATTAACCTACTGACATCCACACAGAATGGGAATTAAATAATTCGATCGACTAAGTAGACCTAAACTTGCATTAGTAGTACTCCTAATGAGGTCAGTCAAACTTATTGTTAGATTCCGCTGTCTTATTTGTCCTTTATTTCACCTGTCACTTTCAGTTTAATGTAATTTTAGATGAATGCTAGTCATTCCTCTGAACAAGTCAATGCAAAATAATAAGCATAATGAACAAACAGCAATTTTGAGTTGCATTAATACTTAATTTATTCCAATTGCAAAGTATACCTTCTTTTTGTGTTTCTCTTTTAGGTAAAATCATCATACGTATAATCGTATGTCCCCTAATTAGAATAATTAACAATATTGTCCACATCTCACACATCATTACTATGAGCATCACTAACATACTAATAAAACTAAAAGGAACTGTAATTATTATTAATGGAAGGAAGCATTTACTGCAAATACGTTGCAATCTAATTTACTGTGATTCTTTAGAAATGAGAGTTTAGTTAGCTAATAAGAAATATGAGTTATCCGTTGATCAATTGACTGTGAAAGACATCCTGCAAGTACGTCATTTGGACATTTACACTGTAATGTGTCCGTTGCTAGCAGAAAATATATTATTAAATTACTTATCATTTACTTTTCCAGCCATTTCTTGGGAAATCAGAAGACAATTTTAATTCAACTGGACAACTTGTCCCACTCAAGGATGATACATATCACATTTAGAGGTAAAAATTGATGTCTGTAGAAATCTAATAATCCTGAGTGGCGTAGTCTATTTAATTCATGGTGAAAATTACATAAAGCATGGAAGATGCCAAAATGATTGAAGAATACTTTTACATCAATGTATCACTTTCACATTTCATAAAGTGCTCATTATTTTTAGTATTCCACTGTTTTTCGACATTTTCTGAGTCTTCAATTAACCATTTTCATAAAGTACACCAAACAGAATTGGCTAAGCTTCCACAAAAATTTCCCCTGACAACCTCTATAAATAAGCTGAGGTGGAATAACCTGGTCTGGTGAATTTTTCCCTGAATGGTAGCCATATTTTAGTTTGATGTGTGTTCTGAAAATGGTTAATAGTAAACAAAATAATGGAAAAGTAAAGAAAATTCATTTAGTTGAGCTTGCGAAGTCATTTTGAGTTCAACTAATTAATTGTATGCAAATGGTAAAGGCCAAACCTCAGGTTTACATAGAACTGCGTAGTAATGTAAGCTATGTGGGAATTAATTAGTTCTAAAACATTTTGTATCACACATACTATAAAGTGTTTTCCGAACATATTTACACATAACTTCATGATTAATTAACTTGCATTTATTATAATGCTAATACTGTCGCTATTACAAAAGCTACTACGGAGAGCAACATGTAAGCAATCCATTAGAAAGCAATTACAATTTCCGTCTGTTACAGTTTGTTTGGGGATAGTTTCTTAACAGTCAATTTGTATTTACAGCTGTTGTAGACGTATTACTTATTTTATAGCTTACTTACGTAACACAGCTTTTAGCTTTGACTGTAAATCATTGCACGTATTTAGGATCGCGATCAAAGCTAATGACAGAATGCTTGGGGTGCAAAATGATTATGTAGTCTTTACGTAAAATATACAACGCTGTCACACGTAGCATTTCGTGCAAGATTTACATACTATAGTATACAAAGAGAGCGGAATGCATCTTTAAAATTTACTACCTACGGCATCTGACGATAAAATAGTAGTTCTCAATTTGTAACAAAGACAATTTCTATTTCAATTACTAGTCGAAATTGGTTTAAAATGACAATGATTACTTGAAAAACGGTTACTAATACACATTTACACTTTTATAACCAATTGCAAAATAGAAACATAATAATTCGTAAAATAGTACAGTGCAAATAGTAAATTTTAATGCGGGATTAATTAACCCTTTTATTGAACATCATTTTTTTCATATCCACTATTCATATTATGAAATGTTTGTAACAAGATATTCTTCATTTATGTATATCTTCTGTCGACTTTTATGTCTGTTACTTGCAATTAGTATTTGGTAGCGTTATCGCTCAAGGAACTATACAAATCTCATCAACTACATCCGTAATCTACATAGACACTGAAAGCATTAGGTACAAGTGAGAACTCCTTTAGAAGGCCAATGTGTTCATAGCTGTTAATTAATGAATTGGTGCAAAGCTTCTAAGTTGAATTCCAACCCATGCATCGTGATGATAGTCTGATACATAAATTAGTTGCCTTTATTTTCACCGGTACTAATTACCCGTCAGTGGCTTTGTTAAAGGATTTGTATTCCAGTTCATGCTTTGATTTTGTATCGTGTTTGGTTTCTCCCAGGTTCACGATGTTCACGATCAGAGAGATTTTATAGATTTTCATTAGTCTATTAACGTTGACGGCAATACAAGCGTACAGACTTACAAAGGATGTGCAAATATTGAGATCCTACTTAATAAAGCACGAAAATTAGAGCAAATACTAATTGTAAGTGGATATAGAGCTTAACTAGGTCACACATACTAAAATGCAACAGATATAATAGAGTGAAAGTGGCAGGCGACATATTAAAGACTTCCCTCTAAGCTCTCATTGTCTTTTGATTGGATTTCCTAATTCAATATTTTAGTGTTAAAAAGCGTGTTCATTACTGAAATTCTCTGGTTCTACTTCTGTAGGGAATATTATGATATAAACTATGATTTCTATGAAACAAAACACGGAAATGGTTGTCGTTAAGTAAATTCTTGTAGCCTGGAGATACCTAAACCATAAAAATCAAAGCATTATTGACTTTATTACCTTAAACGCATTTTTAGTTACAAAACGAAGGAAAGGAATGCGGAAGATTAACTATTAAGCAAAATCGTCAGTAACAAATGAAGCAATATGGCTTTTACAATGGAACGCACAATGAGGGATCTAGATCTATATTTCTGACAGCGTACCTCTCCGTGCCGCGTCTCAAAGCCCGCTAACCTACCTAACAGTTTTTGTGAAACTTGGGAGCCAGTATCTCTTTGTTAATCACATGAGGGACAAAAGCAGATGCACTATGCATAAAGCGTTAAATTAACTGAATAAATAGCTAATCTATTCTCTTCTAGCATTTTATAAAAAGTTTTCGCCACAGGAGAGTTGCCCCAATCGATATCCGCTGACAAGGTCATATTACCATGTTACATAACGCTCTATATGTACTTATATCTCTGAAGTTTATCTATATAGACGTACGTGCTGCTTTACAGATACACGTAGGGAGAAAGCAAAATCTCTCTACCTAACACATCGGTGCATACGTAATATAGTGTTCTGCAAAAGCATCGACATTTCCCATTGTAAACATTTTACTTACAAGTCTTGCATTGTGCTAACATTTTATTGACTGGTACTTTGTAGCGCGGAATTTTATCAAAATACAAGCATAAATTTGTTCCCTTTGATGAATCATCTTTCGGCTTGCCTCATACTATTTTTAGATATTTCAGTTCTTTCGCCTTTATGCTTTTGCGAAACCACAACCCGTCTGCGGTAGCTTTGCCATTATTTGCTTCTATTCTATGTCATTGTATTTTTTTCTGAATGCATTGTTCCTCCACGATCAAAGGAAAGAGTTTTGTTCTCAAACTATTAATTGTGATTACTTTTCAGGAGCAATGCATCCGTATCACCGTTTCTCTCATACTTCTCTCTTTTATATTTCTGTACACCAATTACTTTGACATACTGTATACGCTGTATTGCAATGTGGAATACAGATATATAGTAGCTCTGCTGAGTAAATATTTATTTACGCGTTTTTATATTTTTTCATAAAAGAGAATGCATTTATTATAATCGATGTTACCATATTTTTACTACCTATCAAAATAAAGAGTATCAATTTTGTATATCTACATTAACATATGACTGTTATATTATAGTGCAACTGGAGAATTCTGTTTTTAAGCGTATGTATACTATGAATAAGAGGTGTACAGAATATAGGTTACAGTGTATAAATAGACATTCACTATATATCCTTATGATCCTTATTTGCTTATTCTTTGATTTACTATGTTTGCACTTCAGTTCAAGCTCAAAAATATATGAGATTGCATAGCTACAGTATTAAGTACACGGCATTTTTAACGGATCCCTCAACAGTGGATCTTGACACTTTTTGCAAAATTCTAAAACACAACTAGAAAAATTGTAGACTATAATTAAATACCTTTAAAGTAAAAATGATATTTAGATGTGTTGTAATAAGAAAGACTGCTGCATATTTAAAAAAACATATTTCAACCTTCTAAACACCTTGTAATTTTTCTGACCTTTCACATTGAATTCATTACTAAAGTTTATCATTATTGCTCTGAAAATTCTCTAGATCTGCTAATTCATGCTATGGAAACAAAACGTTATTTATTGAAAATATTAATACTAAATTTCAAAAATTTGGTTTCATTCAACTTTGTAAATTCATTTCTACTTCACAACTGAGCCAGTGTTTGATTTTACACAGGCTCATGAAGTCAATGAAGGTTTGGCAAAATTAAAGTTCTCAATTACTTTACCAGTTCTTACTAGTAGCCATCAATGGCAAGGCAAGGTTGGTACCAATTTAAAACCATTTACTACTGACGAGGGTTAAATATTCCTTTCAAAATTGCTACCTGCATTAAATATTCTGCATTTTAAAAGACACAGAGCCGTTAATTGATGGTAAATATAGAGGTAACTGCGAAATTGCATTGCTCGAATCGTCAATTAGTGCAGCCTTTGTTTTGAATTCTTAACCAACAGGGAACTTAATCTGCACATGCAAAATTAAACGGTACGCAAACACACAAATGGAAATAATTTCATTGCGATAGACCTGTCACTAAAACTTATTGTGGAATAAAGCCAATTAATTTACTTAATAATTAAATCATCTTTACGCAATCCAAAAATTCAGAATTTTAACTTGTGTGGATATATACTTTCCCAGTACATTATAGGTGAAAAACATTTCCTTCTCTCTTTAAGCAATTTGCAGAAATTTTGGAGTTATTGCATGGCAATAGTAATCGATGATAATCTGAATTATATTTAAATAATAATGTCGTCCAATTCCTTTAGCTATGTCCAACTGCTTATAATTTTTTATAGTAATAAGGTCGGATGGTTTCAAGGGAAAGGCATAAAAGTTGATGTTGAGTGTTGAGTTTTACTTTAAATAGGTTTATCACTTATCACGCAAATACTGTAATTCTACGAATTCCAATATAAAGACCTATAAAGATATATAAGGTTTTTCCAAACTTTATTATATCGGCAAAGATGGACTGAAGTCTCAACAAATTATCCTGCATATAATAGGTAGTGAACTTAATAAAAATGCTTAAAAGTTTATTCACTAATTTTTAAATGTAGCTTAAGTGAATTTATATCATTGACAGAAATTAGGTTTCAAAACCCAACGTTGAACTTAAATCAACATGACAGCTAATAAGTTATTA
Source organism: Yoshiicerus persimilis (assembly GCA_020352615.2). Classification (NCBI taxonomy): domain Eukaryota; kingdom Metazoa; phylum Arthropoda; class Collembola; order Entomobryomorpha; family Tomoceridae; genus Yoshiicerus; species Yoshiicerus persimilis. Next base: position 17,238,852 of record CM060170.1, read on the forward strand.
GCTTGTGTAACATGTTCTAATATTGAATCTGTAGAAGGAACATTTGGAAAGCTGTTTCGATGATTTAGGGAAATGAAATGCCAAAAACAAAAGAAATTTAAAGTCGTTCTTTATTTCCAATTAAATAATTCTTATTCGATCAAATCAAAAAACAAATTTTTTTTAAAAAGACAAAAAAGCTTACAAAATAAACAATTAATTACAAGCTCAATTTTTTACACTAGCGTTTAACTATCATATTCTCACTAGTTTGTAACGCTATTCTCTTTCGGATTTGGCCTTTTAAATTCTAAATTCAACAGCTTTGAGTTTAAATACTTTATTAGAATTCTAGGTAGTTAGTTACTATACCCTTCATTATATTTCATACAGGGAAACCTATAGCACAAACCCATTTACACAAACAAAAACATACATTTAATCTCGTCAACTGTATTCACTAGGTTACCTTTTAAAGACATATTTGCAGTTCTGGCTGTAGTCCTTTTGTAACTGTCTAAGTTACGCCAGCTGTGTAGCAAAAGCATGCAAACTGAAAAATAAACACTTGTTCAATGGTGCACTAAATTACTTACGAGGTTAAGTATGATGCCAAATATAAAAATGGATTCTGAGCATTTTATCATGCAGGGACTAATATTTCAACCACCAAGTACCACATGCATATTACATCACATCTCAATAAAAGCTTTGCATCTGGGCACTGTAAAATAAAGGTCAAACCAACATAGTCTAATGGAATCAGAGCAGCTAAACTAAGAATACTTAGTCAACGATGATTCATAAATGTGTGTGACATTTAAAACATTAAATAGAAACTATTTCACCGAACAGTCAAATAACAAAATGGTATTCTTCGTTTACATTTCCTTTAAAACTTAAAAGTTACTTATTATGACTAGCAAAAAGTACTAAGCACAGTGTTATCAGTACATAATAATAATGAATTGTAAAAAATTGTAAAAAGAACTTGCTGGCTTTAATAATTGTGAAAGAAATATTAATTGTTGTAGTAGTGAGAAAATTAAATTAGCAGTCCTTAATACCTACAAGATACTTTTCAGTACAGTAACATTACCTTTAAAATGTTGTCTATTTTCCTGTACTTCATAATATTTGAATTCCCATTCAATTTAAGTATCACATTCGAGACGGAAACGAAACAGAAAATAAAAGAAGACGATTAGCAGAGTACAATGGCTTTCACAGAAATTTACGTTTTGTGCAGTACACAAGGGATAATTTTTGAGTACATAGAGAAAACAAAAGAAGAGAAAAGCCAGCGGAAACACAACTGCTTATTTTGTATTGTGGAGAGTATTAGAGTGTGATTATATAAGCCTGTGGGCAGTGCAGAGTAAGCAAATTCTCTAATCACTATAATCCCGAAAATGTATTTCCATTTATGAAAACTAAAGATAAAAGTAAATATGTATCATGAATGAATATGCGGCACAATAAGTATGAAAGAGAATTTGTTTTGATAAACTGTAGTTTCCTATTGCTTTGCTACACCTACTACATTTATATCTGCAAATATTACACCACAAATAGTAATATTGTACCTGCACTACATGCGACATCAAATTTATGCACACCCACTTTAACACAACACTTATTTTTCCAAAAATACTAACGAAACACTTATTGTTAACTATTTACGAACAGGTTGAGTCTCGCGTCCCCTTAACCATGTAGAAAACCATGAATCGCTCATTCACATTGCGCAACATGCAATGAGAATGACGGTTTCATGTAAAACAATTATTGTGTTCCGTCTGACTATCAACTATCATTCGTACAGGCTTTACATTTTATAGTCAGCGCTTATAATCAGTTACTATTTTTGCGTATCCATTTATCAGAGAACTCTCTTATAGCATGAGTTCTGACTACCTGTTATCTCAGTTGTGCGGTTACCTCAATCAGCGGCATCATTCATTTATAAAGACGAGTTGCTTTACGTAATATAACGTTTTGGATCGAATTGGATTTGCTATTGAGTTAAAGATATTAGTAGAATAATTTATATTAGTCCGAGAGGGCCCGCACCCCAATAAATAAATAAATAGATACACAGTGGAATTATTTTACGCAATTATTTACATTTGTATTCTACAACCACGCCGGGTTTTGCAAAACTATTTTCGCGAAAGGTAAAATAGTTTTGAGAATACTAATTTTTCAAAATAAATTGAGATATCGAATGACAATTAAATTGAAAATCAAAAGCAATAGGGCACATTGGCAACATCTCGCTTGTTTTATTATCGGTATTTTCCAGTGTCTTAATATACAATTTAAGTTTTCATGTCAAAATGATACTGAAATATAATTATTATTTGCATATGAGTTTTACACAAGAGTTGCTGAAGTCCTAAGCACGGTTAGAACTCGCTCATTATGAGAAAGCAGTTCAGTTTTCTTTCACATAAAACCACAAAGACACCAAAAGAAAGCGAGAGATAAAGGACACAAAAGTGAAATTAAGAGGAATGTAATGAAAAGTAACAAAGGAAGTAAATGATATAAAAGGGTAGCTTTTGATATTCTTTAAGTACTGCTGTAAGTACGTTGTCATTGTAAAAAAACCTTGTTACAAGGAAATTGGCATTAAATTATTATTATTATTATTACTGCAAGCATAACTTTTAGTTTAACATGACATTTATGCTTTAATGTTTAATAGAAATTTCACGGTATCAGAAAAAGGTAAAAGGATGTAACAGTATTTCATTAAAGCACTTGCATTTTAAAGCACAATGTTTTGAAAAAACAATTTTTTTACATGAGTTGCAGTCAGTTATTACCTGAGCGGCCTCCAGTTAAAAATGTGCATGTTTGAGATTCGACAACTACAAATAATTTTAATTCTGAATTTTGAGTTAAATTTTGAAACATGTATTGAAAATGATGTGTTCTCATTCACCTTCAAGCACATTGAAATTTCTCCGTCAAATTTCAAGTATTCCCGTCAACCTTAACAATGAGTGGATTTAGCTCAGTTTGTGTGAATACAATGAAAGGGAAGAGTTTTATTAATTTGGAAGAGATATTTGGAGATTTGCTGAAAGTGGGATTAAATCAAGCAGCAATGCTGCAGCAAAGGACAACGTTAGCTAAGTATATATCCATGAAAGGAAAACAAGCAGATATAATGCGGATGACACGAGTTTGAGAAAATCCATGCACAGAATACGTAATCAGATTATGCTAATGAATGTTTGCATAAAAATTGAGCTCCTTGAAAGGAAATTCGGGCTAAAAGTAAATGCTGCGAATTTACGTGTAGAGTTTTCCCTTTTGTTAGGGAAGGAAAGTGTCTCTGAAGGAAATAGCGGCTGAAAAGCTGGTTTTGGGTAGGGTAGCAATGTAATATTCATAAAATAGATACCTACGCAAGTAGTTAAATAAGCAAAGAGCATCACATATCGGAATAATAACAAATAACAGCACATGGAAAGGTATAACATTGAATTATCCCCAAAGTGGCCATTAACAGCAATTGTATTCCCGTCAAGGACAGAAAGGAAGGAGAGAGGCTTGGGAAGTGTTGGTTCGGCGATTGCTGCACCGAGTGGGAATGAAAAGTTCTGCAGGGCATATATGAAGAGTAGATTTCTGATTTATGAAGTGAGGCTTGTCAGTGAGTTGACGAAGAGCCAATGTTGATAATGGGTCATGTATTGCTTGGCTTAAGTAATAAATAATGAGGTAGGGAGAAGTAAGACAAGACAGACAGAGAGAATCGCTATATTACTTACATTTATTATTGTTTTAGTATATAGTCTTCTAACCTGTATAGCCTCCCACCGGAGCCTTGCTCTTTCAAGTATTAATTTGTTTTCGGGTCGATAATTAAGGAGTTTTATTTGTGTTGGCTGCGAATCGCAGTATCTTCTGGTCTGTTCGGAACAATATGCTAGATCGTGAACGTCGGGTCAGAAATAGCCTTATTGTTCAAGATGCAGTGGAAGCAGAGAAGGATGCTAAAGAAAACATCGTCGTAATGAATTAGTTCATTAATTAAATCATTTAAAATCTGACGACGATAATAATCCTATGGTTCTCTTAAAAAGTATTAACAAGAAAATGACGAGTAAATTAGATTTTACGGCTCTTCTATTGTGTACAAAGGAAGTAGTATTTAAGAAGCAGATTACTAAATAACAACAATGGAATTCTAATGGAAACTTTACTCGGGTTATAAACATAACGTAGATAAAGGCACAGACAAAGTAAGTTTGTACATATAATTATTGAATAAGTTTCCAGAATTTTGCTCAGGCATGGTAGTAAAACCGGAAGCTTCATTAGCAAACTATGAACAATGACGTGGGTACTTTCAAATGCAGCCTCTGATGAATATACTTATGCATTGTATAGGCATGGAGAAAGACAAACGACTAAAGTGAAACAGAATGAACTACAGGGCAGACCATAAGTAACTCATCGCAGGGCAAACAGACTAAAGTGTGCGACAAATTAAATAGTCAGTCCCAATACAAAATTAATTACGCGGGTAAACATTGGAGCTGATTATTTACATGCGTTACTTAGGACCTACCCTGTACATAAATACACTTTGGCAAACTAGGGAAACATGTCATAGCCAAATAGACAAAGGAGAGCACAAACATTGGTCGTGTACTACGTAGTGTCTTGTGTAGCTATATCGGAGAAGAAAGCTTGATATTGATAAGGAAAGTGGTTATGCATAAATAAGTGTATAATGACATTGCACATCTTTGTAACAGTATGCACTAAAAGAGTGGGATAGTCTGTGCTAAATACTTAGAGTGTGAGTTTCATTAGTGGCTCGACTACTGAGAAAGGTAATACACGGTAAGCATAAGTTACCTGACTGTCTATAGAATACAGAGTACAATGGAAACTAAAACTAACAGAAAGTAGAGAGGGAATAGTTTTACGTCTCTCATGCCATTGCGAAAAGTTTGGAAAGAAGAAAGGGTTATTTGAGGTGGTAAATTTCTGGTGTAAGATAGAACAACTAGGCTGAAACAATTGTTCGTGTAACATAATCCGGAAAGTGGGGAAATCTCACATAGAAATCAGTCAGTGCGGACTAGAGCCCGTATTTATGTTACTTAAGAAGAACATGTGCCTATAAATATCTGTGTACCCTGAAGATTATTATGTATACTTGTATTGTATTTGCTGTAATAGGAGTCAGAGGGTTGCAGTTATGTTTGTTGTGCTTTGTTATTTACTTTGGTGTGCAGCAGCTTTTATTTTTGATTTCCAACTTAGACGTAGTATAATACACTTTTCTATTTGCTCGTGATGTGATGCTTCACGTAGCCTTTTGTATTTTCACTCAAGCACAACTCTCAACCTATTATTCCGTGTTCCGTAAAGATTTTTTCATTATACATAATATTATGTGTAGCCGTAGCCTCCTGTGTTCCGTTCTCTTGGTAAACAAGATAAAAGAAGAAGCATTCAGTTCAGTGTCTTGTCTGTCTGTCTTTTGAACTCCGATGGATGTCCTTACTACTATTACATTTTACTACTTATCTGTGCTACGCTTTGTGTTTGGTTTGTCGCGTTTCAAAGTTAATGCAACAAAATAGTGTCACCTCAAAAGTAACTTTCATAAAGGGTTTCCTGTTCTATAGTCTCTCTCCTTTCAACTTTCTTCGCCTCATCCGAAACTTAATGAGGATTTTTCCTCTCTCCCTATCCTAAGCCCATCTTCCTCTCTCCATTCTCTCCAACTATATACTCAGGAATTTAAGCAGAATCTCATTATTGCACTGGATTAAGTACCTTCCATAGGAACAGGAACAAACAATTGCTCTTGTTTTCATATGTACATAGCGCCATCCAACCAAATTGCTTTGATGTGAGTCAGCATAATAATTCTAATCAAAACCTCCTTTATGCATCAGGAAACTAAGCAAACATGTATACTGTGTACGCTTTAAGTGAACTTAGATAAAAGAAGTCAGGAATACAGAAAACTTTCTTTGTCCCACTTTTTTGTCACTCGTTTTCACTTTCAACTTTTTTAATGCTTGTAAGTGACTGGGCCTAATATACAAATGTATTTATAAGTATTCTTAAGAGTACTTTAGCGTTTTCACTTTATTCTTCCACGCTGCCTTCCCCAATGGTTTCCACGCATAAACTTCCCAGTACCTTAACGATTGTAAATTAAAGCATGAACTACGTACATACAGAGAACAATCTGTTCATATTTATTGTTAATGCAATAAATACTTCTACTCGGTATATACCAAACATCGTCTTTTTAGCACATCTGTCCATATCACATATAACTAACTGCATTTTTTATGGTATTTTTGTAGATACGACAAAACGACTCATTAGTTGCCAATTTGCATTTTAAAACTGAACAGATAGAAAATAGCATAAAATGTGGAATGTATAACTTTGTGATCCTAGGACAAAATTCCTAGTATTCTAGGATAAGGAATTCCGAAAGTATATTAAGGCATCCCAGTTGCCGAGTAGTTCACAAATGGTGATATTCCCAAGAGTTCAAAGATTGTACAAAATGGGAAACTTTTGTTGAACGTAAGTGGAATAACAACCAGATGAAATTCTGTTACTCAAACATCTTTGTAACATTTGTGGATACCATTAGTTTGTGCAATTTTGATTTTTGTATCGAATAACTGAATTTTCGAAATTATAGACACACTTCAGGTATTGCTGCACAAAAATATGGCAGAGTATTAAATATAACTTCAAAGATTTGACGTCATGTAACACTGCACATCTACTTGTATCTACTACACAGAAACAAAGAGAACGTACTTTGTCAGGTATTAAGTAAATATTGTCTGAAAATATTGAAAATCGAAGTAGGGTGACAATGGGTCCACAAAAGAAAATACATAATCCTTTTAAATATAAACTATTTAAATGTTTTCAGAAAAGAAGAAAAACATTGCAGTACAATGTCGCAACGCTGCTACTAAAAATATGCTGCACCTAATCGGAGTAAATATTTGCATGCTAACCATGTCTTCCATATTTTTATGATGTTTGCAAACATTTATTCTGCGTCCTTGTTTGGCACTTTTATATTTCACTATATAAACAAATAGTTTTACCTGAGAAGGAAACATGTGCGAACAGCAAACTCCTGGGTTTGGAATTCATTGGCAAAAACAAACCAACACTAGTTCAGTAAAAGATGTTATACATCACAGTTGCTACAAATGGCGCAGATTGTGAAGACAGAAACAGGTGAATTCGCAGTTCGATTGCTTGTCAGGAAGGCTTAGGCTACAAATAAAGTGATTCAACGTGAAAATTCGAGACAAATGACAACATAGAAGTGTATTCGTACTACTCCGTAATAAAAATCAAGTTGGCACATGAAATCTGTCGAGAGTAATAAATCTTAACCGGGTGAAGCGTGGCATAATGTTAGCGTATTCTTTGCGACATAAATGCAAAAAAACTTTCATAACATTTGTATTTGCACTATTTTTGCACTGCCTGTCAGATTCCATTCCAAGCTGCACAATTATCTAATTCCCATCATGAGTAGCTAACTTATTCATGCAAATAATTCCTTTCAAGTAAGTGCTCCTTATTCCATAGAAATATTTTCTGCTGTCACTGTCACTACAATACTTTTACGTCTTTCTATTTCAATTACAGTAACTTATGAAACAGTTCGCTGCACCATTTAGGACACCATTGCGTTGTCAGCTTTACAGAGTCATGCTAGCAATTGAGGAATATCATAAATGAAATCATTCAATGAAATATTTAGCTTATTGTATTTAGGAGGACAATACGGAATTCACCAAGATACCCAATCCGGGAATTTCATCGGACCTCCTGAATGTATGACCCAACATTTCTATTCATAAACACAAAGGAAATTCCAAATTCCTAGCATTTTTATTGCCAGATTTATAGAGATCATCCCCAATCTAGTTATATTTCCTCTGCTGCATTAGTAATGATCGTTACTCGCAGATGTGAAGAAAAGAGTGCATCATTTTGGTTTAGGAATATTTTCCTCTGCCTTTCAGACCTATTGCGCCACCCACATGTTCTTGGTTTGTACTTCTGCTGGACACAATTTTTGATTTCACTAGACATACTATCATAAGACCATACAGTTTTTTTCAATTTCCCACATTTTGGTTTCACCGACCAAACCGTCACTCCAATGTGAATGGCTAACTAAGTAGAAGAACACATTGTACAGAACGACCAAGACATAATTGAGAGTTGATTTACCACCCCATTATATATGACATTCATGTCTTTAACTCGGTGGATGGATTATTGTTAAGCATATTCGTAGTGACGTATGAAACTGGAATGGAAGATATTTTTACCATTTGTAGTTTACGAATGCGACTGAAGACGAAAAAGTTTAATTTTTGAGTAAGGGCCTCAGGTCACTCAACTTACAATAGGAAATCCTATTTCTTATGTCACCTTGTTTGGCGATAAGCCATTTTTATATTGTAAATGCCAAATCGAAATGCGCCTTTGCCAGGGTTAAAGTTTTTATGGGGATAATGGGGGAAAATGTTTGAAAATTGAAAGCCTTAAAATAAATACTACTCACACCATTGTTAAATTATATTCAATGAATAAAAAAATTGTTGCGCATTTTTTTCTAATTCCAATTCTAAAAAATTCTAAAAATGGGTGTCAACGAAGCACAAAAAGATAACTATCAATGTATATATACTGCATCGAGGTGTGTGAACCATAAAATGGGAAAGATTTTGGACCTTTAATCAATAAAATTGTGCTGGTCTTCTCTCACGTTTATAAAGAAAGCCCTGGCCGTCCAGTTTGGTTTGTGCTGGAGTAAACAGGGCACGATCAAATTGGTCCTAAGTAAAAGCTGACATTGAAGTGACATTAGTACATTACCCTGTCGCTGGGATTTTTCTGTCTCGCCTCTTTACTTCAGAAAGACTACATAGGAAACGTAATTGAAGCTCTGTAAATAGATAAACCTGCTAAATGGATGTCTAACATTGTTATGTTGCGTTCTAGTTGGTTTGTCCAGTTCAGTTGAGTTCGACTTGAAATTAGGATACTTATTGTCAGCTCTTGTTACGTCTCCAGTGGTATACGCAAATAAAAACATAGGTAACCCAATACACGATTTTGCTTTCTTGCCAAGATATGCGATTGCTTTGAATTGCATAGAGGGGAAATAGTGAGCTGACCATAGAGCATAAGTATTATTACAGTAATTGTTGTTGATTTTGTGTGTTTCTTTGTTCGATATTGCGAGTGAACAAATCTTTAGTGAGGTGCAATAGCCGAATTCACTGAAAGGGCAACTTGGAATTGGAATCCCAGCGTCAACAAACCAGACCAGTCACAGTAAAGTTAGTCCACAAATAGTAACTACTACAATGTAATAACTCATACTGTGAACCGTGAACACACATGCAACCCGTGCCAGTGGAGTATCAAATCTGAATTCCGGAGGGGCAGCCTTCCATACTGCCCCTCGTTTTCACATGAAAAATGGTGGTTTAGGAAAATTGCTGCGGGGCATCCGAAAGTGTTCTTGAAGGGAAGTTGTGCAAAAAATTTGTGTGTAGTTTCTAAGGTTTGGCCACTAGAAATACGTAATTGCTTGCTGCGTCATATCTGTACAACACAGCAGGATGTCGTACATGAATATGTACCTACTTAGATATGTAGCTGGAAGTGGAGAGCTGAAAGGGAGATGAAATTGATGGAGAGAAAAGGGAAGTCAAAAGCCGCAGAAAGAACTTTCCGTCATTTCCGACAATTTGGACTTGCAAGAAAGAGAATTCACCCTTATCTCGAAACTCTCTGGGGAACCGTAGTCAGAAGGATAGTGGTTTCGTTGCTGAGTTGACTCTTGCCTGTGCTGTGACTGCTCAGTGCCCGACTTCTAGATATACAGTGTCGATTACTCGTCCGAGTATTACTTTTGCAATATACGCGAGCGAGTTCACTTTTGTTGGTTGGCTAACTCTGCCACTTTCTTTTTAACTCAAGCACACAGAATCTGCTAAGGAAGAAGAACGTTACGTAGTGAATGGACTGATACTTGAATCTCCTGTATAGTGGCTTATTGTTAAACCGGCCTTCTCCGCTTCCCTTATAATCTTCCTTTTGAACATCTCCTGCCTCTCTGACTGGCCTCATAAAAGAAACCTATGACTGCAATACACAACTAAACAATGAAATCAACGAAGAAAACAACTTTCTGCTCCAGTTCAGATAATACTCAAAATAAATTACTATGGACTTCTAGTTAGAAAATAAATTATGTGTTAAACCTTTCCGTTACTCTACAATCAATTCAATTATAATGTTAACGTGCACCTCAAACCCTTCTAGTATACTTTCTTCCTTTTGGCCATGAAAGTTGAGCAAATTACTGCAACCCTGTCGTAGAAACCTAACCCAAGTAGGAAATGAGTATACCAAGGTAGATGCATGTTGTCTTTACACTATATGCATATGCAATACAAATACAACCTAACTGAATTGTGACCTTCCTCGTTTGCTCCATTTCATTTATACGTGTGCACATATTGAAATATAATGATACTGCCTCCAGTAAATACCAAAACAGTTCTTGTAAAACCTTTGCAGCTAAATACCATAAACATGTACATAATATTTCATTACAACTCTTACTTGTGCACACAAAGATCGTAACTTGAACCTCAAAATTTCATCATGCAAATAACGTAATTGCGTTTAAGTACATCATATAGGCCATTTTACTACACTGTTGAACGTTCTGTGACGTATGTTTAATTATATCTCCAGAGTTTATAAGGCTTGAAATGTTATTTAGACAACTGAAGGTTAGAATAAAATAAACAGAAAACAGACTGAGAATTGCATCACTGCATCTCACACAATTTTTGTTTTGTTGATAAACTTGTATAGATTTTACAAGAAATTCTACATACGTACACGTACATCCTAGTCTTAATTCAAAAAATTGTTTCACTAAAAGGTTTGAAGTATATCTGAATGGTACATATGAATAAAAACCAAGGATTTCTGTATTTAATTATCTGCTTATGACTACGTGTATCAGATAATAACAAAATGCGTAAGCACGCCTATAATGATATATATGAGCTCACGGCTCACGTTACGTTTTCTTTCAGTAATAGGACAATAATTTATAAGCGAATTGTAGTGTAATGGGACGATTACAGCGGGCTAGCATGCAAGTGTATATATAAATAATTTATACTTCCCTATTCATACAATTAGAGTCCTGCCTTCAAAGAACAGTAGCGGTTGTATTGATTAATATGCATACGTAATGCAGAATTAAGTCAATTAAACAGTGGGCATGTTTAGGCAGAGCTAGCTTTCACTGAATGCTTGCGGTCTTGTTTCTCTGTGATGTATGGAACACGACACCCATATTTTCATTTCAAGGCAGACGAAGTTTCACTGCCATTAATTCTCAAATAATTGAGACGCGAAGTTCACTCAATAAAACTCAAGCGTTGAAAGGAAATAATTATTCTACTTTCAACTTTTTCCAGGCCAAAGCGCCATTTTGCTTGCCCTACTAATCCTTAAAATATTGCCTAAAGAATAAAACAGAAGTATTTAATATGTTTTTTAAAACTTATTTCCGTAATATTCTAATGAGACTAATTATTTTGTTCGTAGCCCAGAATACAAAGCTTAAAATATTCACACGCCGAATACTGAATTGCACATGTAATATTGTAACACACTTTATACGCATAAAATAGTTATTAGAATTATGAATTTTGCATTTACGCTGTGTTATCCGCGAGTATTATCATTATCACTTACATATTTTGCGTACTTTACAAAATATCTCTATTGTCTATAGAAAATTTGAAGCCTGGAGTAATATACTTCGCAGTACATCCTTATATGCCTAAAGTTCAATTTGTCTTACTTTCACTGTTAAGGAGTTCAGTGGAAAAATGATATTCTAGCCTTCTAAAGACTACAATTACCTTTATAATTCATTGCATTGACAATAAAATACAGAATAGTAGCCCTAATAACTATTTGTAATACATGAGTATTCGTAATAGAGTGAAAAGTAATAACATGAGATGTACTATTTCTATGCAAAAGGTTAGACCGTTGACATAGTACAGAATTGTTACTAAAATACTGTCGATTTACTGCAGGATAGGTTTTATTTAATAATCCGTGTTATAATGCGCACTGAATGCAATTATCTAATTGCATGTGCAATGAGTTACTAATATATCGGGTGAGAACAATGTACGAAGAGAAGAATCAGACGAATGTGGGTAGAACACACTGTGAATTATGTGACAAGTTGAAAGCAGCGGACCTCAGGAAATGGGAAATAGAGGGGAAAATTCAATTTCACTTCGTACGTTTTCTAATTTCCTTTTGAGATGAGATGAAATGGCAGAAATGTCTGTTGTTTGCTCACCGTGTAGAGTGCTGCCCACAATTCAAATTATTTGCACTTAACAAAAGCACGACTATATAAATCTACCTTATTTTATCTATGGTTTTTGACGAACACAACTAAAAAATATTTAAAATTATCATGAATATAATAGAAGACTGATAACGCATTGTACATTTATTATAATTATAACACATATGCCTGACTGGGATATGTTGAAATATATATCTGCCTGTGATCAGACTTAATGAGCAGGGCAACATTTCGTGGTTTTTCTATGTAGGCCTCCTTCAATTACTGGGGTTTCTCAAAAGAAATTTAAAAAGATATAACCTAATTTAGGATTCATATCATGGCACCTTTAAAGAACAGCAGCAGAGGAAAGCACACAGTTGTATTAAATTATTCGGAGCACCATGTGAAAATGAATCAGGAAATTTTATTGACGTAAGAGGAATCGGGATAGAAGGGACACCAAAGTAAGGTAGAAAATGCCTCAAACTAAAAGATGACATTTTGTAAGGGAAGGTAAATTAATTAAAATTGTCTTACGTTGAACACACCGGACGTGCCCCTACCACCATCTCTAACCTCCAATTTAGAGCTCCCTGGATCAGTGCCTTGAAAATTCTTGTGTCTATTTTAGCGGAGAATCCAACGTTTCGTTTTGATGACCTTCTTCAGGGAAAAATTGGGGTAGGGAACAGTAACACTTCAAGTCCTACCCCTACAGCACACTACCCCAATTCCCCTTATGTCAATAAAATTTTCCGATACATTTTCACATGGTGCTCCGAATAATTTAACACAACCTCACGTTTTCATTAGGCCCCCGAGGTTGCATAAATGACCTTCTAAAGGATTTAATTCTCATGTTCGACGTTCATTAACAAAGTGTATTCGTATGCTATTTCTAAGGGAATAGAGAATTTTGTATTCACGTTGAGAATAAGTAGTATTCTCTAATGTATTGTACGCCAGTACCTTTAGCCGTTTGAACTACTACCAGAGGAAGGCTTTTGTAATAACTTGTGCAAATAAATGGTGGTTTATTTATTACTATGATTTTGGCTGGCAGAACTTGTAAGACTTATTAAAAGGGCGATTTGAGTGCTTTCATAATGTCATCCGTCTTTGGGTTAGTCTTACGAGTTTTGGTCACTTCAATATGGTTTATCACCCAGTCAGACCATATATTTCAGCAGTCATATTTATATAATGTATTGTTACTATAATTCATTCGATTAAATAATGAAAGGCATTATTGCAAGCAAATGGATTATACTTATGAAATTATTGCCTTTTTCCTGAAAAGTGTTGAAAAATGAAATACCGTTATCGATTGCAGAAATACTCGTGACTTGTGTCGTCTAAATCAATTTAATTTTAGGGATTTTCTTTCAGGTTTCAAAAGGACAATATATTTTTTGAGTTTATTAAATACTGTTGTCCCTAAATTGTGAAGACAATCAAATAATTTTGGAAACATGAAGATGATTATGAAAAGGAATCCCTAGTTGAGCAGTTTTACTTATTTAAATGCGTTAGAATTAGATTAGAGATGGCATAGAAAGTTTCATGGTTTTCCAATTTTGCAATTGAAGAGTTTTTTTCAAAGCCAGAACAAAGTTAAACTAGAATTGTAATTTGTTTGTTGGCAAGTTCCGTTTGACCTTAATGCAAGTATTTCACTCAAATATGTCTATATGACAAGTGTTTCAAATTGTGCGAAGGGAATAACTACGTAAAAGGAAGCTAGGCGTGTAACCAATATTTTGTCATTAGTTGATTACTTTCTAGAAAGGATTAGTTTGGCGTATTCTTCATCTATTTACTGTAAACAGTGGAGGGCAATATGCTCTCTATTCTTTATTACGTAAAGTAAAGTACTATAGAGTACACATTCCACCAGAAACAAACTGCTGACAGCAGAAATATTTTAGTTCTCTATTTCCCTAGCTACCTAGATAATTCGACAGTGTAAAAGGATACTATAAATGCATTTGAAGTTAGATGGAATGAAACTGATAGTATGCAGAATAAACATGACAAAAAATTGGGAGCAATGTTCATGTTCTACATATTTTGCTGGTTTTCTTTATACTTTCTGTCATCTTCGTAAATGGTGTCTTATGCTGCATTGTGCAGAATGATTGGAAATGGGAAGTCGATTCGCGCATAAAATACTCTAATGTATTATGTAGCTAGCTACCATACAGTGTTACATTACATGCCAGTATAGTCCACATTGCCATGAAATGCAGATACATTAGCTTATGTGCAAAACTGTAGAGAATGTAGGCTGAATTCGATTATTATTGTCATTGTTATTTTGTTACTCTAACTGCAGACATAACAAATATTTCTATTCTACGTTTTGCATTATATCCAGTTTCTACCACATTGTGGTTCTGTGAAAAAGTATGGAAACCGTGTCCGTATACTTACGTAGAATGTTTTTGTATTTTACTGTTGTAGTTAGGAAAAGTGTTCTTAGTTCTTGGAATAATATGGTCTTGAGTAGTGACGGCTGGGAAGGAGTATGAGGATATTAATGAAACATAATGAGAAATGAAGAGCGATTGACATGACGTTGGAAAGAACAAATGGCTTCTGTTGGACTTGTCTCGCCTTTAGTTACTCATTCATTTCGCTCGAAAATGCAGAAGGCAAATGAATGCCTGAAGTTTTGAAAAACGCTGTGTCAGGGAAGTTTTAAGAGGCCATTGTTGGTTTGTTTGTAGGCCAGAAAGGTAATATAATAGGGAGGCGAGCATTATCTGTCTTTCTAATGTAGTAATCTTTGTTGGCTTTATACAGTTTTCAGTAATGGGTAATAGACAGGAGAAACTAAGCCAGGTAAGATATTGAAGTACTCTATTGCATTATACTGCTATTATCTACTCCATTATTGTGTGGTGTTGTATTTTATATGAGGCTTTTATGTATATCATAGCGTAACAGGAAAGATGACCTCTGTTTTCTTTCAATGCAAGAGAATAGCAAAAAGGAGCATTGTATTGTATTTCCCTTGTCTTAGTTCAATTCAGCCCAGAGAAGCATTAAGTAAAACCCAACTCCGGAGCTGTGTTCATTATTATGAGTTAGATTTCTAGGTAAGTTCTGATGGGTTGTACTTTGCGAGACATTTCAGTAATTTCCTGGATATAGGATACCAGTATTACTTTCTTAATGTCGGCCGCTATACAGCATGCATATTTATCAATAGTCAACATAGCGAGTCCGTTACGTTAAGTAACGGAATGTTCTCATTTTCTTAGTGGAAATGGATGGGGAGTCAAAAGTTCAAGTCTCCAGCATAGCTGACTGGACTGGACTGTGGAATCATAGTCAAAAGAAAAGTGAGCCGTGGAGAAATTGACTACTGTGTTTTACATGCCGTTCCATTTCGTATCTCTAATGTTATGCTATGATTTCTGCAGGTTTTCTAAGTCTTCAACGCACACATGGTGGCTATCATAATGTGGGCATACTAATATAACAGATCTGCTATATGGGAACACTCTGTTATTATGCTCTCTCTTTTTTATTCACATAGGGAATAGTGTCAGCTCTGCCCTGCGATTTATATATATGACAGCTGTTATTGATTTTTCAGTAAATTATTGCAGAACACGTAGTCGTAGTTTCACCTTGTCATTGATGCCAAAAACATTTCCCCGTTTCCCGGCCAGAGCAGTTGAATAGTACTAGTTACTATTTCGAATATACTACTTCCTCCGTATCCTTATAGATGTATTGGAAGAAACTGTTCAAGAAAATAACCCATGCAGTACTGTATTAGTTTTCCTAACAAATTAAGTGTCTAATAAATGTTCTACTTCATCTTTCAGAAATTATTTCTATTTGGAACAGCACAAAGCATATTTAAATTCCATTTGCTACGGATATGAGGGTCATTCATATTTTTCTATGCTTTCTACTTTACAACAGTGCATGATTTCCGATCCCATTTCTATTCGTATTTAATTGGAGATTAAAATAGACTAACTGCTTCATACTACATTAGCAAGGATTTAAATGACTGGCTTTTTTATTTTTATCAAATTTTTTTGGTATTAGTAGGATTGTACTTGTAAATTAGTTTTAAAAATTTCCGCAAAGTGAATTTTAGTTTCAATATGCCTTTATTATACCTCTCAGAGAAACAAATACATGAATATCTAAACTACACCAATAATTGAGGCTTACCAAACAAGGTAGAATTTCATGGTTCTAGAATTATGATAGCACTTCTGTTGTTTCATGATGCAATGCATGATTGCGCTTACGAAAGTATATCTACGCTTTGCACAAGTTTCCCAAAGTTCTACTCTAACAATATTAGTAAAATAAGTAGAAAGGGAATTTTCTTTTACACATTGAAATTGTTTCGCTAAAGTTCAAGATAAAGGAAAGTTCCTTTTTCTCCAGTCATTCATGTAATGTATAACAAGGAGAGCTTTCCGGTCCAGCAAAATTCAAGGAAGTAAAATTCTCTAGTTCTATCTTCTCGATTCACTCGTTCAGACTGTGGCTTTATGCTTGATAATTTCCTGTGAATTATGACGGGAAATCTATGGGAACTGACAATCTACCTAACACACTGACTAGGCTAACATGGACAAATCCGCATCAAATCCAAAATCCTTCTCTCCCAAAGAAAACGAATTGCCCTAATCGGAAGCACTGTCTGGAAGTGCAGCCGTCCAAAAGCTCAACTGCGGAATTCTGCAATGTGGACGTGGACTACTTAAAAACCCATTTGAGCCAAACTACTGCCTCTTCAATCTGACGACGAAATCTTTTAATTCGGATTTAACAAAACTATGTACTTTATTTCAAGAACCTGTTCACGTGAAAATGTAACTGCAGTGGAGGAGAAACTAATGTACTTGTCGTATATCTACACACATTGTCCAAAAATATACCACATTTTCTTATATCTCTACAATATTATTTCAGCGGAATGTCTACATTAATCCCCCTGAGGAAAATTATTTTGTGAGAGGAAGGGTCTCATTTGCAAGATAAATAAGTGCAGTCATTGTTATTGGTCCTTTAAAGTCGTCATAAATATTTAAAGTCTCCTATTGCATAGCACTACTTTAGAAGCGGCAGACATCCGGGAACTTTCCCCTGATGCCTACCCCGGAATTTTCCCCCGAATGTTTCCCGAATTTTAGAGTCCCCGAATTTTAGAAGCGGATGTGTACCGCTTCTAAAATAATCTTCCGATTTATAGACCAGAGAGCAAATAAGGTTGGAAATGTTTTTTAGAAAAAGCTATGCTAATTGGATGGTCAATGGGTTCCTCTATTTATTGAGGAGTTACGCGATCCACAATTTGTAGATAATTCGATATTTTTCATCTGAATAAGAAATGGGAACAAGTTCATTGTTATAATGAACTTACAATGTGACTTCAGTGCATCGTTTCTTGTGAATGTCAATCTTTACTTAGTTAAATTGTGTTTTTCTATTACATTTTTCATTTGGGACACAATATAGTCAAAAAGATAATTTCATCGGTACTGCACTAATTGTTATTTGGAATTCTTACATAAAAGATTTTCAGACAATCAAGATTTCCTTGCTGAATGGCTAAATTTATGTCGTCAATGATAATATCATGAATATAAATGTTATATTCCCTCCCATGTTAACAACCTTTATTTTTAAAAGAAAATTTCAGGGTACTTAAAGATTTACTTCCGTTCCGTGTTCCCTAAATATTCTGTATAGTCTTAAAAGAGTAATGGTACGGCGTTAACAGAAAGGATCAGCGTCTATTTCGTGGAGAATTTTATTTTCAAGGATTAAATTTAGCATTAGAGCCATAGCAAACTCCCCGAGGACGGATTTAAATTGAAGGAGAATTTATATCGAGATATACGGGGCATTAAACACATTGCGCCTTTTTATTTATTGCACGAACGAAGAACGAAGACGACCATATTCTATTTGTTAGGTATTTAGTACCAGTATCTCTCACTGAGAGTGGCAGTTAGACTGATGGAGCACTGTGAATGAGCGTCATGTGTAGAGATAACAACTCATCAACTACACACCTAAACACCTACTAGTTATAAACCCAGCACCTAACAGTAAGATAAAATTTTGCGGAGGATTGTCTAAGTGGATGCAATTAACAGCAACTTATTTTGATATGCTCAATGTTTTACACTTGACTACCCAACTCTTTTCAGAAATAAAATTTCAAACCTATTTAAATGATGAATCCTGCCTTTATTTTGCCATCTTTTAGTTGATATGGAATAACCCTTTATTATTACTCTAAACAATGATTCTGTTGAACAGAATATGCGAATTGTAATGATATTACCCTTAAAATTAATACTGCCTTAGGTAGAAAGGTAGAAGTGATCGGAGAAGTAAAGAGAAGAGGCCAAAACAATTATTTCTCCAGAAATAATATTTTGCAAATATTATTTCCATTGAAAATCCGGAAGCCACAATCAGTAAGTTAATTAACCCACAAAAGATACGTGGGAGTGTTCGTGTTATCTTCATATAACTGTATAACCTATGAGCTAGTAACTACCAGTCCCATTTTAATTTTAGCATGTAGGCAAGAAGAATACGTTATTTCAACTGCTGTATTATTTACAGCATGTTGGCTTTATTGTTTACTTGTACCACACACTATGATACTTACTGCTGATGTTGTAAAGAATACGGAACATTATGTCGTAAGATTCTTCGCGAAATGCAAGAAAGATTGTAATTACGTGACCAGTGAGGAAGAAGAAGGCGTGCATCAGCAAACTTCGACAAATTTATTCATTGACGTAGATTACCGACCTACACTTTAAGATCCAAAAACCACGCAATGGTTTCTCTACTAGTTCAGGAACTATGTACTAATATTGCGAAATTGACGTAGTTTTATCTGCAACTTGGAAACCTGACCAATTACAGTTACAGCTGAAGTTTACTATTCGGAGTACATGGCAAACTATTAATGACAGCAGCTTTTACTGTTCCATGTTATGACGCTGTCAATGTGTTTTCATTTTTTGCTTTATACGGCACGGTTGTTCAAATTGAAATCAACATATTCAAATATCTGATATAACAATGTAAAATTTTCGTTTTTTAAAACCGATTACTAATGCACTACGTATAGTAATAATAGTCTCTAATTATTACTTTCTAAATGACATTAAATGCTAAAAACCGCAGTATTTTCTCAATGTGAAATGTAATAAATGCATCTGGAAATGTTTTCCTTATTTTTCTTCACTAGTACAGTGTGCTACGCTATGTCCGCTGGATTTTAGTATAACTGCTAATACCAAGGAACATAAAAGTGTGTAACTGTAAAACCTGTATCTTATGAGTTTTTAAAAAATTCTTGCAGTTTTTCCCTATTGTGCTTTTAATATTTATTAAGAAATTTTTGAAAACTGTTATGCGACGTGTGCCGTATTCTGTTAGTAACATTTCTGGAAATAAACACCAAATAGGTAGTTAATTTTAATACAAAATCCATTAAGGAGGTTGTTTGGCAATGATACAAAGTAAATATATGTAAGTAGGTAATATGTATTCATGTTTACCTGACTGTAGAAGTGCAGGACTCTTACATATATTTTGTTGTCAATTTATTGCTGGACTTGTATGACATTGCTGATGTTAGGTTGTGTTAAGTGTTCTATGTTGTATGTATGTGAAATGTACTTTGTACGCATATTGTTTTGTACATCCTGTTTGTGTCTCCATTTATTTGGACTGGTATCGCAGCAGGTTGAGAGGAAAGGAAACAAGTGGTACTACGAATGAGAACAAAATGGAATACTTACGTAGATACAGATATAAAGTCTGATTGTTGTAAATGGAAAGGGAGAGTTGTGTAGCGTAAAGTGAAGAGTAAAAGTAGATGGAACATAGCAATGGAGAGAGAATGGTAAGTAATAATATTGCCCTGTCTATGTGTGCCTACGACTCTGCTACACTTAGGTGCACAAACAATACAAACACAAGAGTGGAGTGGAATAGACGGATGGATGAATAGATTGAATGGGACAAGACAGGAGAAAGTTTTATAATGGAGAATATCTAAAGGTCAGGTCAGAGTTAGTAAACTGAAGATTGAGAAAGAGTGCATAGCCTGGAAAACTAGAGTGCCTACCTATAAACTAGTCAACATGTGAGACTCTGGCTGGAGTAAAGGTGCACTAAGTACATAGGATGGAGAAATGTAAAAAAGACGGCATGCAGGGTAATAACTATACCTAAGTGAAGAGAACGCTCTGGTGCAAGTAGAAAGAGAGAATAGAGAATGAGAAAACTGTAAAGAGCATACAGGAAGCAGTGCAAGTCATGTAATATAAATGAATGTGAATGTTATACAGCAGATATACTGACTGAGAAATAATCAGTCGATTCACCTCACTATATCCACGGAAAATGTCTGGATGTTCAAATAACTGTGCATTTAAATGTACACATTCTGTTCAATTTTAGAAAATTCAGCATTGATAAAAACTATCAAAATACTAGTAGAAATAATATTTTACACTTAAGATCTAAAAAACTTCAAATCAATATCAAATTGAAATCAATTTCTGTAAAAGTGGCAAAAAATGGGACACCCAATCGTGAAACCTCAAACAATACACAAAGAGGAAAGTTGGCAGTTTATTTCTCTCACTGCACTTCGATAGGCCAAATATTTTGTCAGAAACAAGAGAATTTATTGTGTTCATTTGTTTCGATAATCCTAGTAGTGTGGATTATGAAAAAGGTTTTTCAAAAAAGGAATTTTTGAAAAATTGCGAAAAGCAAAACACTAATAAATGAAGTAGCTGCTTTCAAATTGGCGGCAAATTACAAATGTAGTTTGTTAAAAATTGATTTGGGAGTAAAATTGACAAAATTAGTCAATTTATAATTAAAACCAACAAAATATTTGGAGTTTATATCTGCCGTATTTTTTGAA
Source organism: Yoshiicerus persimilis (assembly GCA_020352615.2). Lineage (NCBI taxonomy): Eukaryota > Metazoa > Arthropoda > Collembola > Entomobryomorpha > Tomoceridae > Yoshiicerus > Yoshiicerus persimilis. The sequence goes on from CM060170.1 coordinate 17,260,238, forward strand.
GTGTACGTATCCGGTCTTTGAAATGGTGCTCATAAAATATAAAAGAAAGTAGGTGCATACTATTGGAGAGAAAAAAAGAGAAATAGCAGAAGAGATTGACTACACATGGATGATAGGGTTACCTAGTATTACTTTTTAGTACGTGACGTTGGTAGAAGTTAGAAGAGTCGTTCGTATATTATTTACTGTTTGCTTACATTTTCTCGTCGTGCAATATAAAAGTATGAGTTATATACACACTTATAAGGGAAAATGATAATTTAGGTAAAGTTGTTTGTTATTCCAACTTTACGGTCGAGTAGGCCTTTGGTTAAACGAGAGTTAGCCAAAGAGCATTGTAGAAAATTAAAGCAAAGAAAAAAGAGTATTTAAAGTGAGGAATAGAGACTTGGAATATTCTCATAGGCTATAGGTACTTGGGAGGAGAAAAAGAGTGAAACTGATAGGATACATGACTGAAGAGTTTCTGCTTACATAAAGTGTGTCTAGTAGTATAGAGAAGAGAAAGCAAATAGTATTACTAGGAAAAATCTAATTGTGTACACATACCTGCAAGGTTTACATTGGTATTGATCCTTGTAAAATGCCTCGGTCCAGTTAGAATGGGAGTGGAAGTGGATTGTTTAAAGCCACTCATTCGACTTGTGTTGGCTCGAGTCAAGTTTTGCAGTAGTGGAGTCTGCATGAACTGAAGATGAGTTCCTAGTGGGATTTTGTTGTCGCTCTGCTGATTGTACAGGAATTAGAGGAGCGAATCGGATCGTTCGTGATCTGTCTGATGTGATTGGACTTAAGATGAGATGACTTGACTGTAATTTATTTGACGGATCTAATTGTGGAAGGACAGAGAACTGGAGAGGCCAAAATAGTAGGAGTATGCCACTGTGTCACTTCAAATATCTTTTCAGTGTCGGAAGATGTTATTTGTGGAAAATTCATCCACCCAGGGATCACGATGATTGAACTTGGGAAGGACGTCTAATCAACGTCCAAGTCTCACAATGTATGTACCACTTCCTCAGTTATAACCAACTCTCGCCTATTAACCAACTTCTCTCTTGCTCTAGCCTCGTGTCAGTGTCACTGCCTCCTTCCAACCCAGTCCAGGGCCACCCAAACTTGTAAATCTATATTACGGACTCGATTGTTACTCTCTTCCTGCTCCCACTCTTCTTTTGTCGAGGTACCTCACTCTCGCTCAACTCTTCTGAGATTTCCGATTGCGGAGCAGAGAAATTACCAACTCAAGACGAACAAAGTGGGGGAGAGTCGCCGTAAGGAACTAAGAGGCAAGTTGATACTCCAGTTGAATCCTTCACAGATACTTTTCCTGGCTTCGCTTCCTATGGCCGGTGTCAGATGAATGCTCTTCTTTCGCTCAAGTCCTCCTCTTGTCTTCTCTCTCCCGATCTCAATTCAGGTCGCTCTCGATGAGATCAGTAGCCAACGGAGGAGCATATGCATCTACGGACACAGATACACAATACTTACACTCACGGATCGCATTACATTTCTAGTTACCTAAAGTGCAACTAAAAGCCAATAATACTCTTCGTCCATTTCACTGACTATTTGAAGCGTTGGAACCCACTCCAAGGACATTTCTAATTGGAACACTAACTTTCAAATCAACTCAGCTAATGAGTGGTGCATCCATTACCAGCCATTGCCAAATTCTAAATTATTTTTCCGCAGATGTCTTCCTGGTGTACTTAGCACCACCAACTTCCACGTTTACTACCTTGTTGTAGAAAAGTAGACAAGCGTGCGCTTAATGTTGCCCTAAATAATACATCACTCAAAAGTTGATTTAATTATGCAATTAACTAGTGCCCTTTTTATGAGCAGTAATATCCGCGGTGGAACATAATGGAAGCTGCACTTGCAATTAGGGAAGTTATTCATAAGGAAACTGCTTCTAGGACTAAGTCAGTATATACTGAACAATATTATAGGAGTGTATAAACCTAGAACCTAAGTTTTACATTAATTAACCTCCCCTACCTTTGCATACGGAAACTAGAAGAACAAAAGCAATACAGAATTATTTATTTGCAATGCTTTGCACGTTTGTGCTCTCTTTTGCGAAATTCAAAGTGCGTGCACTAAAATGCCCTAATATGATATCGTATTTTTTGTGGTGCTATTTATGTACAGGAAAGTACATCCTTCCCACTTAGTGGTCATCATTACGTATTTATTTACCGTAGATCTCTAATCTGTCTTTCCGAGTGCATCTTAGAGTTTTGTATTTGGGTGTCTGGAGGAGTGGGTCAAGATACTTTGACTTTTGTGTGGAATGTCGGCTGACGATTTACGATTAGCTCTACGTCGATAGAGTAAGGTCGATAGAACGTGAGTAATGGAGGAGAATGGGCATAGACAGTGCTGGAGTGTATAATGGTGAGAAGATGCTCAAAAATTTACTTACTGATGTAGTTGTGGAGCCAACAAAGAGGAGCTTCTGAGATACGGTGGAGATAATAGTGAGGCTGTGTACTTACTTTCCGTTCCTTTAGCTTATCGTTAGCTTAGCTCGGATTCGCTTGGCTCTCATCGTCAGTTTGACAATGCCATTATTGTATTTTATCGTCGGTTTCCTCTCCTGCGACGATTCAATAGACGCTCAGTACACTTACATTTTACAATGCAATGTAACTTTCGGAGATCATTCGTGGTCGTCGTCGACGCTCGTGATGGCTGGCTTTACTCACTGCCTTGTCGTTTGTTTATGTAACGGTCTGTATAGGACGACTGTGTATTTAGTCTCTTTTGGCCTATTCGTAGGTATAAGGGCATTTGTGTGTAATATGATGTAAGCGGTGCAAATATGGTTAACGTGTGCAGTGCACTAATATTAGAGTTGCTATAATATTATTGTATTCCAGTTAGTTTGCGTCGTTAGTTTGTGTTTGGCTTGTTGTGGTCTTGCGTTATGTTGCGCTACTTTGTATTATTACATGTGTATCGTGTTTAGAATAAATATAGCAGTATTATACAATATGCTTTGGGTTTTGTTATTGTAGAATAATATAGTATATCTAGCGAGGTACTTTTTATTGTGGTACTTTAGTTACGTAGTATATTTATTTGTGCTTTTGATATGTTATGGGTACGTGTGTGTTTTAGTTGAGGTATGCAACAGTCGTTACCATTTTCCGCTATAGTTGACTATATAGTAATGGAGATGATAAATGTTATGTTATTCCGTATTTAACTAGTTTGTAAGCTTCTGGTGATTTTGAATGCAGTGATATTTTTTGCAGTCCATTAAACTATATGAGTAAGTTGTGCATATGTATTTCAGAAATAAATTGTTTGTGCGCATAAAATCTGGAATGTACCTGATATTAAGTATTTCTTATTTAAAGGACCTTGTATTTCTCTGTGTGAGGTTTTAATTCAGATATCTGTTGAAGTACCTTGTTTTGTTCTGTTGCAAATATAAATGACCTTACTGGTTTAGAATTGAGATCTGTGTTTTCTATTGTTAGTCGCGACGAACGAGAGTTAAAAAACTAGTCGAGATTATTGTGAGTAGGTACAGATGTAGAGAAAACTAGAATATTAGATATACATTGAGACAGGGTTGAGTGCGATGTCACTCTCGTGCACAGCGGAGCAGAGCAGAGCAGACTAAATGGATAATCAAATAATTTACAAGGGCTGCTGCAGAAAGAAACGGAGCAAACCATCCGTCACCTAACTTGTAGATTTTATTCGGTTCAATTGGAGTCATTTAAAGAGCAGCACAAGTTATTGCACAGACGCTAACAATAAGAGTCTGACGAACGGAAGAAAAGCATCTGCTAATTTGGGACACAATCAAATCCTAGCAATTTGTGGTTTTGATTCGACCTGGGAGTTGCAACAGGAGGATGACACTAAATGATTCGCTGACAAATACTGGATATGTGTTCAGTTGATTCAGTTACGAGCACAATAGTTGAGCTCGAGTGCACGGGAAGTATGAAACAATGTTCTCTGTATTGTTCTTGTAGACAGTCTAATGCATACGAGCAGAATCGCCGCCTAGTATCTGTTCAGTCAGATGGTCATAGATAATAATGATAGAGGAAGCGAGGAAATACGAAAGATAGACTCTCACTTGGCTTGGCTTTGCTGCCGTGTTTCTCGCCTACAACAATAACTCTTTGCTTTTCTCCTCTGCACTGTCAACTGGCAACTTCTGAAAACACGTCTGTTGCTGTGTGCTGGGGGTTTTTATTTTCTTCATCTATATATCTACAGATGTACACTAGTTATCAACCAATGTACTACCCTCGGCTAATGGAACATAATAGCTAGTAATATAATAGCAGGAAAGCAGTTATAGTTAGTTAACCGACCACAAACAGAGTTGATAATAAACACGATAGTAATAAACACCGAAGATTTTCTGTATTAGTGCAATATGTGTGCTGGTTGTTAGCGTAAGTGGTACTAAGTAATATGTATTATATGTACTTGTACTTTCCCTAGATTTTGTACTCCTCGCCTGGCTCACTCCAATTCTCGTCTGTCATACTTGCAAACACTCTGTGCAGTATAAACTAGTTCTTGCACATGGAGACTCCAATAAATTATGTGCGTACAACAATATTTTTTTATTATTTAGATAAATTCAGTTCTGTCACTTGCAGTTCCCATCAAATGGCATTAGAAACAAATTGGAACTCCTTAGTTTATATGCTACGGCGTACAAAATGAATGATGATAGTGGCTTTAGTCGCAGTTGTATTTATACAGTCACTATTTTTCTGCTTCTCGATGCGGAATTTTGTTGTGGGCAATCTGAGCTCCCTTTTCATGCAGTTCCAACACACTGCTATTATATCTCGGAGCTCTCTCTCTCTATCTCTCTCTATGAGGAACACAAAGAATCTGAGAATTATAAGGAGGCGATCAATCTGCCTTTATTTTGACTTGTCTTGTTTCGTCTCTTCAATAACTAAACGAGGCTCTCGAGTTCTTTTATTCTTTTTATGTGAACTTTTCCTGTGAGGCGGAATGACGTCCTCTGCAGTATATCGTTTATTTAGCATGAACTTGTTCCGAAGTTGATGAGAGATGTGGAAGAGCTGATGCAATCGTTGGTGTGCGAAGAAAGTTGATAAAGTGAAAAGGACAATGAGTGAATGGGTTGAGATATAGGTGCGATCGCAGTGTGCCCTTGCATGCGGTGAGCTGTGTGCTGGTATCCGAGACAATTGCGAAGGGTGGTCTGTGCTGTGGCGAAGCTACGCTGCCCACCGACACCGACTCATCTTCTTCTTCCCCGTGTCTTCGTTACTTGGATTGGCACACTGTATTGACTTGCCTTCAGATTTCAGTTGACGGTGACTGGAGTGTGACGAAGAACAAGTTGATCGTGTCGTGATGTGATGGAACTGTATACTAAGTATGTCCTGTGATAGATGTACTCTGAAATGTACCTAGACGAAGCCGTGTGCACTTTGAACACAGTGATCGACTACTAAGCACAACGCCAGTGTACGTACATAAGCTTCATTCGCAAAAGTTTCGATTGCATTTGGTAGTTTCATGACCGGCGCAAGGCTTACACTCAATGTACTACATACTTACTACTATGGAAAGTGTGTATTCACTCTAATGTAGGTAAGAGTTTCAGAGCTGAGTTGAGCCAACCTGAGCCAAGCCAAACCGAACCAGCAGCTTTCTTCTTCCTATTAACCATAGCAGGAGTCTATATGAGAGACTTAAAGTACAAAGTTTGCATTAGCCGGTCTGCCTGCTCCAACTGGTTTAGGTTAGGTGTGCTGTTCTTCGAACTGGTTAAGGATCCTCTCCTTCTGCAGCCCTACAATATCACTCTGTCTCCCTGTGTGTTTAGGAATGCCTTCCTTCGTCTCCGGCGCTTAGGCTAACTTACACTCCTGTTTGACTTTCCTATGTACTTTCCTTCAGTCCTCGGTACACAGACAGAAACCGAAAATTTAACAGAAACTAGAAACTGAAAATATAATGGCACACACCTACGGTACCTAAATGCCGGGTCTACTTAAACCTATTACGGATCTCTCTATCATTCTAAGGTTAACCCAACAGTTACACTATACGGAGAAAAGGTTTCAACTTCCAAATCCAACGACACACTTTTAGTGTTCATCAAGTCTGACTTGGTATTCTTGCTGTATTGTATCACTACACGGAGTTAATGCCCACCTTAAGAAAAGAACCACTAACCCAAGTCTTCCTAGTCCTTCCTATTATAGACGGAGAAAAACTTTCTACACCTATAGGCTGTATTTTGTTCTAAGTAGTCAGGTTGTCCCATATTCTTTGAAAACTGTCTTTACATGCACTCGCCCACAATTCTCATACATTCACGTATTATGTGCACACATGCTACGTAAAAGCAGTGCGATGAGATGTAAAAGCCACAGATAAGGAAAAGTCGAAGGAGAAGCTATCTGCTAGGAGGGAGCAGTGAAAGGGATTCCCTATACTTTCTCCACATCCTCTACTTCATCATTTCACGTCGACAAATGCGAAAGATGCTATTACACAACACACAATCAGTTGCACCTGAGCTGCAAAGAAAAATTCTCTCGTATCATTTTCCTTGAGACTCAGTTTCACTTGACTTCACTTGACTCTAACTTACTGCCGCATACAAATAACACACGTGCATTCCACTTTCCCGTGACTTGAATGACTTTGCACTCTGACTTGTCGGGTCCTCGTCATTCCCTCCGACTTTGTCACCTCACCTCTACATACTGCAGTCACATCTCAAATCTCTCTAAATCCGATTCACCAACCACGTAGAGATGTACAGGGCGTTGTAAATGACTCCAATATCCGAGTACTGGTGAGATATCGTACTCCCTGCAACCCGGAGCACTTTCCACTCTTTAAAATGCCCGGGGTCTTTTACCCATTTGCAATTCTTTCTGTATATGCTGTATTGTTAGAATGCTTCGCGTTCGCTACATGTCAATGTCTTGTCCAGGGCTCCCCTCGTGTGCTATATTGGATTGTGCTGTTTTGTTTTCCTCTGTTTTGTCTGCATTACTCTTGTTTATACACAGAGGCATGTGAACTAATGTTAAGTAATGTACTGCTATCTATACATAAATAAACAGCTATGTCTATAAAAATGCTACACAATTTATTAATACATATCCACGCAACACGTATACTGCATATATCACAAGCTCCCTTCTTTACTTTTACAACGGCTTACTTAATATAAAATAAAAGCTACTCAAATATGTACAACACGACAAATAAAATTCTTGGCATGCTGCTCCTAACCAGTCACTACTGTTACACTATATCAATATAAGTCACTCACCTTATCGTTACCCGTTCCGTGCCTACTTACTGATATAAGTATACCTGCTCGAAATGAATAGCATATACTTAGAAGCAAAGAACAGGGTTCTATTACACGGTAATACGTAGCCATATAAATTACATCGGCGGAGAAAGCAACACGCAAAATATGACAGGACACACGAGAGTCAAGGCAATTCTTTTCTACAATTCCAGAAACGTGACTCTCCGTCTATTTATTTCTGTGAGTAGATATAGTGTCATTGTGTTTATTACGCTCCATATGCGTTAAAATAAAACTAAATTCTAAATTTGGTGATTCAATTAAGCACTGTGTAGAGTTTTCTTTTAATAATTCATAGAAATTATTACCGCCTACATATTTCAGAACATGTTAGCAAAATATATCTCTAAATAATGTATAGTATACTGTAAAATAAATACCTGTGTCGATATGAAGACTGACAGCACTTTGTATAAAGCAAAGCAAAAATATTAAGGTATACTTACACTGTGTCTCATCCCAACTGGAATGACATTTTGTTTTTCTCATTCAAATTCATAAGAAAAGCTCATACTGAATCCGGAATTTTCCATGGCTTAAGATTCAGAGTGTACTCTGAATGGTGAGCCTATAATTCAAGGATGTTAGGATACAACGCAGTTACTTGCTTTTCTAAACTTTATCTTTAAGCTACTGTACTGTCTTCCTATTCCTCCTACTATGTCATTCAAATAATATTCTGTTTGCAGTTTTACAGTTTTGCAACCGTATACCACTACTTCACATATAATGCACCTTCAGGATATCATCCACCTATAGCAACACGTTTTTACATGTGCAGGTGTATAGCTATGACTAAAATATTGAATTTTGTAGTCTTTGTATTATTCCCATTTTGTATGCCATGCAAAGGCATTATACGTTGTTTGTCTGGAGACATAACAATATTGTTATGGTTCTCACTTCTCACCTACCGTAGCACCTACTCCAGTTTTCTCTGCCAATGTTATTCTCGATTTCACGGAAACCTTTACATCTGATTTTATGTCTGGAACCTAACCTAGGTTTACTCACCTTCAGCAGCTTAGTGCTTTAGGTAGAGAAGTCCACAGAGTCCGCATCTAAGTAAAGGGGAGTATCTGCTGCGAGTTACCTTTTACTAGGCAGTTGAGTGTTACTTAAGGTAGCATGCATTGTAGCTGTAATACAGAGACTTCTTTCTCCAGTACTGCAGCAATTTACGTCATGTTTGGCGGGAACCTCCTCCCACACCCGCACCCCTTACTTCCCTTCCTTCTAATTTTCTCTCCTGCATTTCCTTGCCACTTCTCCAATTTTAACAACCAGTTCCACGCTCCAAACTTGCAGTTTTCAATCCTCCTCTTTATTATGAAGTGGTAGCAGCTCTCAATTTTCATAAATGAAATTACCTTCCACTCCACTAAACGACCTCTTAATTCAGCATGTTACCCCTCCTAACAATCCTGAATTGAGTCCGCTAAACTTGCGTTACCTAATATGCATGCTTATCGTATGCATGCATAATGCTCAAATAACTACGTTTATGTGCTATAAAGTGCTTCCGAATATTTCCTTTCATTCATACCTATATTCTATGTACTTTGAATATAATTTTATGCAGTAACGCGGTCCCGCAGTTGTTGATCATTTGTAGATGTAGATGTTATCTCTGTAAGTGGATTTTCCAGGTAGAAGTCATTTAAGCTAATTTCGTAAGATACGCTAAGTACTAATCCAAAGGGGTAAATTAAAACCGGACCAGCTATTTCCTCCATGTAGGCACAGTAGGTATTTATCTTCTCCGTCTTATCCTGCGCGTGAAACTTAAAGAAATAAATGGTAGTTATACAATGTAATTGAAAGCAAGACAGGGGTTCCATTCCAACTACATTTGAATCAAGTTGCACAGCTATTCTAAGTAGGTACTAGATACTCATCACTCTTGTTGCGGCTAAATGTAAAAGCTAACGTCTTCCAACGAGAAAATGTGTACTTTCACCAAAAGTTAATTTAATTACCGGGTGAGGAAGAGTGCATGAATCTTTCTTTATTTTACCTACCTTCAAATACGTCTCTCCAAGACAAACCTTTTACCTTTCCTATTTGTAGTTCACTTAAGCTTCTAATGCTTACTCACGACTCTCGAGTCTGCTCTGCATTTTGGAAAATGTAATTTTCCACAAATGCAATTTTACTGACTGGCGGATAAGATATTTCTAATATACCAAATTCAGGTAAGTTACAAACTCAAGACGAAGCCAAAAATACATCATTTCCTAAGGAAGATTTGATTTTTAATTTCCATCCATATGCTTCACAAATTTTTATATGCACTGCGTGACTTTTCAGAGTTCCTAATCTGTCTGCTTTGATCAATGTCTTGTGTCTTGTGTGCTTCTTGGTGTATTGAAATCAAAGTACATTTCTTTCGATGTCCACAATTTTTGTAGACATGCATCAGATAGGTATGTAATATTATATCCTATCCTACACTAATGGCTTTCAACTCCTAAAATGCAATTATACCATTCAGTCAGCATTCTTAGCTTTCTTAATTCCCTACCATGTTTCATCATGCCATGCCATTGTAAAAGGCACCACAGCACGTCCCCTTTAAGCACCGTTTGAGTATTTCATGTTCGTGTTAGTTTAATGAGTTGGAATGTGAACTGCTATGCTTAGACAAATAAAATGAACTTTTGTGTATACAATGAAGGAACACATTATTATTAAATAATAATGAATAACTATATTTAGAATTATTGTCTTTCTAAAAACTACAGGAGCAACTAAGGAGCAACATTTAAAGGGCGGAAAGAATGGTATAGAAATGACAATACTTAACCGTTCACTGAAAACTGAAGAATTTCTAAATCAGGATTATTATTTTATAATCAAAACGTGCCCAAATCATTTTAACTAAGCGTAAAGACAAGTAAAGTATTCCTTACTGACTAGTCCAGGCCAATTATTAGTCATCAAAAGTAATTACTTTATTAAGCGTTTCATTACTAGAATTTCATGCTGGACTTCTTACGTATTTTTGGAATACACAGCGATTTATCCTTGTCCTCCTTTTCTACTGACTTATCAAGTTTGAATAGTAGACTATTCCAGAGAGCAAAAGCTTCGATCCCTGATGCAATATGAGGTGTGCGGTCTGTAGGATAGGCCAATTTACGATTAAGACGTTGGTAGCTGACAAAATGAAATGAAATTTAGTGTAGGAACTACTATCTCTAGATCTCTAAAGAAATGTTTATAAAATCTAAGCACCTAAAGAAGTTAGCAGAGCAGTTAGAATTATAAGTCCGCCGGAGCAGAGTTTTGTTCTTTGTTTACTTTTCTGGTTGGATCAGCCATGGTGCAATAATTCCAGCTTAGAATTGCATTAGAGAGATCTCTAGCTGCCATGGACATCTAGCATTCTTTTATATATTACACTGAAAGGATGCTCTAAAAGATCTATATCGTATCTACTACTATCTATTAAAAGTTATATTTATGTACTTCATATTTTCTATAATTTGATGGTAATAGTCTTGAATGTTATGATTGTTTATCATTATTAATTAGTATAATCATTATTAGATTAGTTCATGTCTTGGTTGGAAGAAAAGTGTAGCGTCCAATAATGTTGGTTGTTGATTTTATTTGGTTAACTTTTTGTTCCGACAGTTGTACTTTTTTGACATGTGAATAAAGTCAATATCAATATCAATTTAGGAAGAAATTTAGTTGTTTTCTATTTTTGTAATACGTTTTCCTGGAATCTTGAGCTTTGTATCGCTGATGCTGTATTTTGAAGCTGGATAAAAATGTGGCAGTCATAAGAGATGGACTATATAATATATGAGGGGAATGGAAAGAAAAATTTAAGAACTTAGATATAAATAAATTGAAGTGGGTTCGCTTGAGTTTGATGGTCTGTTCTGAGTGTGTATTTTGTAGCTAGGTAAGGAGAATAGAGTAGAGGAGGAGAATTGACTAACTGCTACTTACAACGGGACAGGAGTAGAAAAAGAAGAGACGGGAGATGTGGAAGTATGTTGGCCGACTGCACACACACGTCCTCGTATGTAAGTTAGGGAAATGCTATAATAAAATATAGAAAGTGAATTTTGAATAAAGCATAAGTTCTGGTTGGGACTGGGTCTGGCATAATGCTAGGTGAGCTCTAAGTTTGCACTATTAGTTTAGTATGTCCTTTGGTTCTTTTCAGAAACGGTCCTAAACTTGTCTCTCTGACAAGTCTGACGCTGACGCTCACAATCCATAATACTCCACTCCCAGCAATACAACATTCAACAGAACAGAATCTAGTGTGTAGTCTCAGATGGTTTTTATGTAGGAACTCTGCCGTTGCAAAGATGTGCTGCAGTGCACTGCATACAGAGTGTAGAAAGAAACTTTTATACTTTAAATAATATAACGTTGCTACTAATACAATTTCTGTGTTGTGTTCCTCGATGGGTTATCTGACTTTCTTCCTAAAACCTATTTTACAATCTACCTACGTTCCTTTCCCAGCACACTTTCTCTTCCTCTGCCTCACTCCTGGCAGAGGCCTCGTATTTAGTGGAGCAGAGCCCGGCTTAGGATATCCTTCCTCCAGTAATACTCGCCTTAACTTTTTCCTTGTCAAGATTCTCCCACTCTCTATATCTCCATGGGCATTGTACATACCACTCTAATATGTAATGTAGGTGGCATCATTTTTTCATCCTTTCTTCCTCCGTTATTCAGTTTTGAGGTCTGCACTCTGCAGACAGACTCACCAACCTCATACCTGCTGGATGGAATCTCAATCTCCAGCCAAATACAGCCTGTAAGCGCTGAGGCAACCTCACGAGAAGCTTGTTCCAAAGTACCAGCTGACAAGTTGCACTTGTAATGTAACCAACAACGCTTAATGCCAAAATTCACTTTCACTGCTCCAAGTCACAGACATACAGACAAGGCCAACAGTTTTCTTTATCCTTGCTCAGCTTTATCTCCTCATTTTACTCTTTGACACAATTCTCATATCCAACATCACAGCACTCTAATACAGGTATTCTACCCAAAACCCCTGGACCTGGATTAGGTACGGATAGACAAACAACACCACTTTCTGCTCCACTATCCGTATATGGGGCAAGGTAATGAGCGTTATGAGCTATCTCCTCGCCTAGGGACACTCATCCATCCTTCCAGGCCTTCCATTCTTGAAACATTGAACAATTCATAAAATAATACAAAAGATAAATGACATTCACTAAAGAAACTTCATGTCTGGAAACCTTAACCTCTAGTACATATAATTCAATTACATACACAATTCAATTTACATTTATAACATCACTTTCATATTTTTCATTTTGTTTTTATACTTGCTGATGAACATTTAAATACGGGGAGTATTAGTTAAGTATTTAAGTATGTATAGGTCGTAGTGCCAGAGAGGCACGTACTTTGAGGTTCAAAGACTAGTCTTTGAAGCCACGAATTCAAAGACTAGTCTTTTGGAGTACGGCATTCCAGTCCATATGAGGACGGATAATTATTATTTACCATGCGTACTGCATACTGAATAGAATAAAGGACAATCTTGCATCAATCATCACATTATTTATAGATATTATTAATCATTTTAAAGAAAACGTAATTTATGTATTGCATTAGAATATAAATTTGTCAAAAACATTCAAGTCATAAAGATTATATAAGTAGTAATCGCAGATTGAAGCAGCTGTAATATTACATTTCAGATACCGATTGATCATTAGTGTACTGTTTTTCTAGCAAACATATTTATTTGTTTGGCAACCTGACTTGCCTTTGCAAATAGAGGCTTTGCTGTATTAAGTTACCTAGCGGATGGCTGTTATGTATGTGACATACGTAGTTGGCCATGATGTTGGGTCTAAGGGTGCTGATCATGTTCCTACTGAGCTCTCCGGAATAAAACCTTCAATTATACCAACGGAAAATTATAGCTTTTGGAGATTGCTGATGCTGATTGCTTTTTGATATCGTTGTAAAACAACAAATGGCAAATTCAACTGACAGGTACTGGATCGGTCAATTCGAGTGATGGTTAAAGACACTTTTCCATGTTTTCCCTTTCTGTAATTTCAGTATTGCTTTCATCTCCTCGTAAACATGATTTATTGGAAACTGATCACTATTTCACACAATGCATAGTCTGCAAAATATGACGGGATCTCCATTGTGGTTGGATTTGAACTCAATTGCAAAGGATAGTGTTTCCCATTTTGTCCTTCCTTGTCCTTGTCCTGTAGCATCTTATCGTATTCGTCAGCGTCATCCTTCTTTGACTTGCGATGAAGTAGGGTCAAAGCTATTTGATTTCTAGTGTCAAACCTCAGGGCGTAAAAGGTTAGCCCATCTTTTAGTAAACAAAATAAAAAATAAATGATCAGCCTAATTGTTACTGTATTTAAGGTTTTACGGGATATGAAGACAGGGATTCCACCTTGGCTAGCTTCAATTTGCATCCAATACGAAAAAAGTGAATTTTTTATTTTGTTTACCCCCCAAGTAGGCTAACCTGCTACCCCCAAGTCAAATAGTCTGCAGTAGGGCCATTGCCGTTATTAGGATCCTCTTCTACGTATATATATTAATTTTTTCATTACAAAGAAATAACTAAGTGTATTAGTAGGATTATACATCCTCCAAATATCTATCCTCCAACTAACAACATAGCTTTCTCTAGAAAGCCTCAATTTTGTGCTTAGGAACCATGATTTTTCTAATGCATACCCAGACTGATTTTTATGTATCAACACCCATTGACTAGCATGCAATTATTCTCACCTATAGAGTGTCTTTTTGTGAATCTAAGGAGCCTAACTACACTCAAATCGAAGAGATTTACTTAATGAAAAATTGAAAACGAAAGGGCAAACTGTTTAGTACCAATTGGGGGATACGTCAAAATGCTTCAAACGCTTTTGTGTTAATGTTATTGATTAGTCTTCCTCATTACAATTAATCTCATGATTCTAAATGCCATTTTTACCATTAAAATACAATTTCACCAGTTAGTTGTACGACCTACGTGAGTTATCGCAATGAACACTAATATATGTAGAAATGTAATTTTACAGATGGTGATGGTTTGGTATTTCATTTGGGTGCTCAAATATGTAGCTGAGATGACAAACTTAAGGAAGACACAGAAGAGCATCAGTAGAAATCCTTGTGGGGATTATTGAGTATAGTAACACTGCTCTATGAATTGCACTGTGCAGTGCTAGGTACTTATGTACGATCTTTCATTTCACCTCTGATTTCGTTGACATTCCCCAGTTGACTTTTAAGTGTTCAACTCAACCAGAAATCATGATTATTGGAAACCTTTAATATATAATATATTTTATTTTATTTATTATGCCGGTCCTCTCGAGCTTTCGCCCATGGACCCAATGGACATATAATATATGTCAGAAGCATTTGTCTGCTTCTGCTGAACTGACAAATGAGCAACTTGATTACATTAGTCTCCCGGCTGTATTTATTAAGAGGAGCGCAGCGAGTCTTTATAATAATGAATGATCTGTCTGTTTGTCTGTCTGGATGTCTGTCTGGATGTCTGTGCGTTCGCAGTAGCCAAGAGATGGGCATGGACATAGTGACCCGCAATCAACACTCACCGGTAATCAAACACTCACCGCTCACCACGCGACTCTTTGCTACATCTGTGTTAACGGGTTTATTTTATGTGTACATGAATATCGTAAATTTTGTTACGATTATAGGTGTAAGAGATGTTTCCTTGGGGTAATAAGAAAGACTTTATACTTTCTTATGTGATGTACAGATTTACTTTGCTTAAAATATAGGAGACCATTAAAATTACATCTCGAATATGATTTCCGTTTGCTATGTATGATAAGCATTTCAGAATGATTCTAGACAAATAATGATTTTCGAAATACAGGGCAGAAATGCAGTTCACTAAAGAAATTGATTGATGTGACAATCTGTATTCGGAAAACCAACGGACCAACGAATGCAGGATTAAAAACGACAATGAAATGTACAATGACTTACTAAAGAGAGTTAACAAAGGGAATTCAAGGCAAGAATAATGACAACTCGGCTAGTGCCAATAAACTTTTGCGTCCGTGAAGAGGCTAATATATTCCATTAAATCTCCTAGTCAATAATTTTTGTCCTATGTAATGCAATTTGATTATTTTGTACACAGAAATATAATTTGCTGATATTGCAAAAAAATTAAATAGATTTCTACTATTTCTATTTCTTATTCTGACTAATATAAATACAAATATTGTGTAGGATGGCAACTGTAAAAATAACAAAATTTATAGAGGGATTCATTTTTCATTTTAAAGCATCTATCTAATCTAAATATAGAATTTAAACAGTATAGATACTCCTGTGGAAAAGTATGACAATAGGGTGCTACAACGAGAGATTCTCTGTAATAAGAAGTTGTATTCTAGTTTTCTTTTTCAATTTAGAAATTTGCAATAAGAGAAGGTAATAAAAATATTAAGCTCATTTTATGCTTAAATCATAAAAGCAATGTGTTAGAGGAATATCTTATAGGTATTTTCCATTTTTCGTTCGATTTGTTGGAAATTAATTGAGTCAAGTTGAAAAGTGCAATACGAAACTAAATATTCCCATAAGCAAATGGGAAACGAAAATCTGATATGTTGGGAACACGATACATGAATAAAACAGCTAAATGGATTTAAAATACTTTTTGCTATTTAAGTAAGCAGATGTAGATATTTTGATGGATATTTTTACGGCTTATAATATGTTCAGCTACGTCCAAAAAGGTACTCCTTTTCCATAAATTCATGAGTATAACCAAACACTGTATAGCCAGATAGCGGCGCATTGGTAATTACCTCAGATTTGTAGAATGATATCTTACTGAGAAATGTCTTCATCTCTGCAGGTTATTTATGATGATAAAAAACTTGTAGAAGCCTGTCAGCTCGACTGCCAATAACATCAATCTTTTTTCTCTTCCAGATTTGCCATCGTGAGTGAAAATTGATGGAAATGGCAAGCTTGCAGTTCCTTTGATAAAAGTTATGTTAAGTTTAAGATGCACCTATAAACGTACTCTGAAATTGCATATTTAGTACTTTGGGAGGTACTCGTTCACGTTTAAAGAAAATTGCACATGTCCCTACGAAACGATAATGCCGTATTGATAGAGTGAAGGAAAGTTTATTTCTTTCTCATTCTCATTACTTAGACTAATTTTAGAATGGATTCAAGAGGTTTACTAGAACGGGGATTTACACTGAATTTGAACCTTGGGTACATGAGCATTTTTGTTAGTTGAAAGAAAAAATAATAAGGTTGTAGTAGTATCCCTGACTTAGTGTAACACTGGCAAACTAGGTAGGCATGCTGAACAAAATGAAAGAAAAGAGATAGCAAGCTAGTAAGTTCTACACTTCAAAGCAAAGGACCTGCCATTCCATTATCAGTAGATAAACCTTGTAGCATATTTAAAATGTCTGTAGGAAAGAAATTCTCCGTTGCTGTGTAGAATGCATAGGATGGGAAATGGCGAAGGGAGAAGGACAGTGTAGTTTTGGTGTTTGCTAGGTCTTAGCCAAGGATGCGAAAACCCATTGGGTTTTCAGCAAAAACCCTCGACCCATGGGTTTTAGGGTTTATGGGTTTTCGTGTATTTGGTCTATCAAAATAATGTAATATTCTAGGTTCTACTTGACGTTCCTGACCTTTCTTTCGAGTCACAATATAATGAGGAATGATAGTTTTTAACTTTCATATCAATATGTTCATGTTTTGCAGGATAAACTAAAAATGACGGTGTATTTCGCATTCCCGCCTAGCAAAAACCCAAAACCCGAAAAACCCTAGGTCGGCATCCTTGGTCTTAGCATGCAATGTGTTGTACGGGCGGTGCTTGTGTATTACTAGTGAGTAGGTATTAGGTATGGCTATGGGGAGTGTAGGTAAATGTAGGGTTCTTTGAAAGTGAAGTCAGTAAAAGTGTTGTAGTATTTTGAAGAGAAGAGGAAAGATGAGTGGACGTATCCTACCTGAGGTCATAAATAAATAAATAAAGAAGCGAGTCAACAGTAGAATACATTATGCGTAATCACAAGAGCATCACAGACAATAAAATAATACAGACAAAAGTCTCGTGAGTCTTCAAAATATAAACAAGGAAAGATTTTATTCAAGTTGTACTCTGAGTGAAGTTGAAACAGTTGAATTGAATGTACCTAGTTACCTACGTCACCAAATTAAAATTAAAAATCTCTGAAGTATTGAGGTTTCTTCCCGTGAAATGGAATCTCATGAAATATAATATTGCGAACTTGTAGTTCTGTATAATAAAAGCACTCTAACACTAAAATGGGAGAACCAAATCAAAAAACATAGGGATAGCTTTTGAAGTCATTGAAATTGAGAATCTATTATTTAACAAGTTTAATTACGTGATTTGAAGGACAGAGCAAGAGAAAAACTTTAGCGATCCTTTACTAAAGGTTCAGTCAACTTAGAAAATCTAAAATGAATGTTTATAGAAGACTTACTAGAGAAAGGGAATTGGAGAAGAAGATGCTTTATAATTCTTAAAGTAGTTTTACATAAAAAGATAATAAAATGGAAGACTAGAGGTCTAGGCACACTGCGTTTCGTTATACTGCATTATAAGTTGTTGAGCATATCGTAATGGCTATATATGTACAAGTATATCTCTAATGATTATTTCTACTTATCGAACAATATATTATCTCCAGAGCGATGCTACGTATAATGAGACTAATCTATATTCCAAATTATGCATTCCACTGAACTCTGATTGTAGTGTGGTCTTCCTCTCTCCTCTCCGCTGTGTTGCTGAAAACGAGGATTTGGCTTCCTTTATATTACTAAATAATTGTGTTCTTTTGCAGACGCTATTGTACATTTGTATGCATTTGTATGGAGCAGTGGTTCAGTTGGTCGTTTTCGAAGGCCTTGCTTTCCCTTATCGTCAGGATCTCTGTAGTGTGCTTGAGTAGAAGTCGTTGAGTCTATGCAAATGCCCGGGAAGTGGCATGGAGCGAGAGTGCGGCCGAGAGTAGGAGCCAAGAGCCTCTGTTCAGCATGGACGTGGAAGCATCTGCTTGGCTTTTTCCTTTCCTGTGCTCATCCTCATCCTTCCCGCATGTTTTCCAATACGGTCCAATACACGCTGAATAGGCAATGGTGAATGGAACATGAGTCTGCTCATGAACACCGTAGAACAAATGGCCCATCGGTCCTGATATAATGTGACACAGAATTCGAATCGATTCGTTGCTTTTCAACAAAAGATTAGAAAGAAAAGAAAGTGGGTACCTACCCACTGTATCCACTTACACTTACATCAACTACAAACGTCGAGGGTCTAAGTACACATGTACAACACTGTACACAGGTATACAGGGTATTTCCAATCAATACTGTCGCTTGTTGAGTTTTAGGAAATGCACTTTCCCACAGTTTCTCCCACCAGACTCAAAACTTTGTGCTGCAGCACGTATTTATACCGCCTTCATTGAAACATTGAAACTATTTTAACTTCTGATCTGATTCTTAAGGTACATACTTAGGTGGATAAAAAACTTTTAAACTTTTCCATGAAAAGTATTCCGGGAAATTTATGTATGATATGTCACAACACTGCAACTTGCAACAACCTGTATTTCCATCTCCCTTTCAACTACATACATACTATTACCCCTTGGAAAAGTTTTTACTTAACCCCTTTAATATTTCATCGTAATGACCGCGAAACGTCCGAAAGACGAATTACAATCGTTTTTTACTGCAAGGTTTCTGGCGAACTACTTTATCGATTAAAAATTCATCAAGACGCATATAATTGATTTGGAATACCCTGTATGGAGACTGGGAAGATAACTTTGCGGAGAAATGGAGAGGGAAAGTGGAGGATGCACATATAAACAGAGTGGAAGGGAAGAGGAATGATAAGCAGGCCTGGCGCCCGTTGCAGAAGGTCCAACTCGGTGGAAGGGATACAGGAGATGAGTCGAAGAAGAAAGAAAGAAGAAAGGAGCCGAGTGAGAGATTGTGTGAGCAACTACCTGAGGCATATACAGGGACATCCTCTCCTCCGTGAGTTTCGTAATCCATCCAGAAACCGGCGAAATGCTGCTGATTGCGATTCGTGTTTTCCTCAGCAGTCAGGTTGAGATTTCGCCATGTGTTCAGAGTGGATGTCGTTTGATTTGTCGACGTCGGGTTAACTCCCATCTCATTTATTTGCAGACGGTGATAGTTGTAGCCGGGACCGTTGATGTAGGACAGCGTCTGGTAACTGTAACCCTCTGGTGTAGCTTCGTTCGTAAGACCTAAGCATCAATATTACGACACAGACTTTGATTAGCTTCTTATGTCTCCAGAGCCCAACTCCGTCTCTCACACACTTTCAACTAACTGGCCAACAAGACCCACACCAGCCAAATTGCAGGGCACTGCCCATAAAACAACCGACACCCTATACATATTCCAGCACTCGGCCTCTGCATCCCTACATGACTCACTCATTCGTCTTCCAGTCAGTTAAGTAAGCACAAATAGTTACAGAATCTACACATGGCAAATACCATAAATTCCGAACCTAGACGGAAACCAACACTTGGCTCTTTTTTCTCACTAGCTCCAGTTACGTCGCTGGCCCCTCTGCGCCAAATGCACTAGTCTAATAATGTAATACAGATAATCAGCTCAACTTCAATTACCTTCTATAGGATTCCCCCGCTTTGGATAGCCATTCATTCCCATTGAGTGAGAATGGTCTGCTGTCACCACGATCAATGTGTCCTTCACTTTTGTCATACTCAGACCTTTTTCTATCGCTTTGTTAAATGCCACTACTTCTTCCAAAGCGATTTTTGCATAGTTGTCGTGGTGGGCGTGATCTATTCTCCCTCCTTCAACCTTTCATTCACAAAACATAAATCCATTTAATTCCTTTTAATTCACACATTTCAACCTTTTAAGTACGCTAAGCACATAGATAACATACTTTATATCTGACCATCAATTCTGCATTACAGTTTAATGTTCCCTTATGCATTGCTAACATATTCCAGTGCTATTTAGTACATTTAGCGTACGCCCTTTTAAAATATTCGCAAAATAAAATTCCGAAAACAATTATGAAATTGTGGTACACTTTTACATTGCAATCAATTATTTATCGTGATAGTGAAGAAGCATAGAAACTGCAATAATTATTTTATGTATGTAAATGTGCTATTCATGGTTAACGGGCAAAATTTATAAAATGTGTCAGTATTATATTCACTATATTATTGCCTTTATTTGATACTTAAGTTTCTGTACTTTTGGTCTCAATACTTCTAAGTAAGATGAGTTTTCTTTGATCAAATTTCGATTTCATTTAGCATACCAATATATTTTACTCGTTATACGCTATTCTTCTAGCTAAAGTTACTCTCTAGTTTTCGTACGGTGAGCCACGGAAAAGTTTTACATTTTTATTAGGAGAACGAGAGATATTCACTGCACGAGAACTCGTTTTACTTAATTAGGGAATGTTTAATCGCGTAATTTATCTACGTGGCCTATTGAAATGGACAATATTGTCATACATTTACTGCTAATTTAACGGCTTCTTCATGAAACCAACTTTAATTTGGCCATAATTCAAAACGCGTATAATTTTAATTACATGCACTTCCTTATGTAAGGATCATGAAATGTGGAGAGGAAACGAGTGTACAGATTACAAGCTGGAAACTTGTTACTGGTCGGGTATTACGCTAGATAATGATATTGATGCTATAAAGGGTAGTGGAAAGCCATAGGAAATGTCATCTCCTAAAAAGTACCTAGCCTAGCACTAAAACATCAAACAGAGACAAATGCGACGTATAACTTACAATTAAAACAAAGCCTCTGGTATTTTTTCTGAGTATTTTTATGGCTTTCTCCGTCATTTCTTCGAGACTTGGATGCCCCTGGGGGCTTTCATCTCGGTCTTTGTCGTAAGGCAAATGACTCGCTGAAAACAAACCTGTAAAATTAAAAAGATTCATCAGCTCTTTTATATTACACTTTACAGTATACCAACAGAAGTACTCTAAATACATGTTGATCACGAACTGCTATTAAAACAAAAACATTGCCAATTAAATTTCCAATTTGACTAAACAAAAGTTGCAAATAAAACTGTACACTATCTATTCCTAAAACATCCAAAAATCCATAGTTTTAATCCCTCTAAAAGTAGCCTCAATTAGCCATTTCTGTTTCAAAATCATAGTTGTGGAATTAAATTTAAATCCTTTTAAATTCCTGTGATAAAATGTCAATGTCATAATAAAATGCCACAGCCAAAGACTACTAACTCACAAATCAGTGAATCGCATTTGCAATTGAACTAGTTGTAGATATAAACAGGACTTCCTATGGGAAACGTTACAAAGGAAACCAAAATACATGCACATTGACTATATTACAAGTTTCGTGTTTAGGAATTTTATTTTTGTTGGTTAACAGTTAAGGCATTTGCAATAAAATACTTTGTGTCAATAATAGAAAAACGTGGTTCTGTGAAATTAAATCCCCTGGATGCATTAGTTATATAAGAGATGAATTCTGCTTGGTCTTACGTATAATTTAGTAGGATGTAATTTTGATTGTTCCATCAGAGTAAATAAAAGAGTATTTTACAATAGAGGGAAGATAAAGTAGCGATAAAGGAAGAGTACCTAAAAGACGGTCTACGTTTTCATCTACATCCATCAGGTCTTGTTTATTGCGGACGTAACGATAGTTTTTTCCTTTCGACTTTTGCCATTGCATCCAATCGTTGACCAAGTCTTTATTATCCGAGCGACGACACACACTGCTAGCATTGACTTCAGCTCTGAGAGGTTGTTCCCCTCCTCCCAAAACAACCTGAATAATTTACAATTCTAGGAATATCCAATGTCCATTCTTTCATTCTCAAAACTGCAATGTGATTCTTAAGTAGTTATTTCAGTGGAGCGTAAACTGTAAATCCCAGTCTAAGTATCTAATATTATTCGGAAATCAGAATATATACTGTATAAGTGAGAAATCAAAAGGAATCGTTATGACCATGACGCCGTTAACAAGTATATTTCCGTGGCGTCGATTTGAAGTAAGGATTTCACATTACAGATGTTTTGGGATAGTAGAACAAGAGAAAGGGAAAGCAAGTTTCATAGGATCATGCTAATCTTATCACATCATGACACTGCTATTATCCGACCCATTTCGAGGTTTCAGACTCGAGATAGGGATGCACTTTTATGTGAGTTGGAGTACGTATAATGTAATAGCAGATATGAGAGTGAGGGATTTTATTTAGAGTAAAAACAGACAAACTTACATTGAGGCTTCTCCCTGGCTCATTCTCAACAAGCTGTCGAGCAATATCCTTGCATCCCAGATCTCTTTCACTTTCTGGAATTTTGCTATCGCATTCCCAGTCGCGGTGAGCACAGTGTGCGTAGGCCGCCGCTGGGGTGGCATGAGTAATTCTCGTCGTTGTCACAAGTCCTGAAAAAATCATATCACTCATATCATATCACTTCATCTTACATCCGACATTCCTAAATTCCCACTCTCATCTCCCTTTATTTCCACAGCTTCTCACATAAATCCACAGAACGTAAATCTACCTTTCTCTAAACTCCTGTACCAAGAAAGCGCTAAAAATAAAAATCCAGTCACGGCTTGGATCGTAAGCCCAATCAAATAAACTGACCTGGTCGACTTACTTTCAGCTCTAAAGCTGGATTTTCACCCAAAACTACTCAAATGGAACTTTCATTAGGATACCTTTAATAAAAACCCATATCTGTATTACAAGAGAGATATGCCAGCTCAAATGTAATTCTGAGATGACCATGTTTTTCTTGAATAGACCATATTTAAAAATGACACACACAATCTGGGGGATCTTAATAGAAACGTACAGCATATTTCATGAGTATGACCCTATTTTTCGTGGATGACCTTTGTAATCGACCGATTTTTCAGACACACCATTATTTATCCTAAAGATTTAGATGCGCTGCCGTCAGATTTTATTCAATTCTGTGTCCTATTTAACCCTGCAGACATTTTTTTCTGATTGAGAGGAATTCCTGCCCGTATAGCTAACAAAAACTTTCAATGCATTTTATCTGGTATTAGTCTCATCTTCTGGTATTTTGTAATCGAAATTCTTACTGAAGGGAACAATGAAATATTAATACAAGGAGGACATAATGTGAGGAAACTGTGAGATGGCAATTAAACCAGGTGGAAAGATATAAGTACAGACATGATTTGACGCGTTATCCAAAATACATTTCCACACGCCTACACAAGTAGTTATTTTACACAATGCATCATAACTTTCCAGTATGGAGTAAATTAATTCTGATTGGGACAGTTGCCAATATGCCAACGCCAATGTATACTGCTCCTATTGTACATGTTAATACAATTTCTAGTGCACTAGAAAGTAGATAGGAGACAAAATGAAATCCCTAGTGACTGATTCCATTCAGTAGAGCAACATTCATGACACAAGTGGAAGAGATCCAGTAGAGCAGAACAAAAGGTTGGGACCGACTGGAGGCTTTGATTGAACTTACCCGTAGATTTGCCGGCTTCAATGGCCCAATCCAAAACGCTTGTAACTTTGGCTTTAGCTTCGACATCGCTTCGGCAAACATTGAATGTCACTGTAGCATCTAAGCCAAGCGTGTAGTAGTTCCCTTTAACCCCACTGAATAGTGCAGTGGCTGTTCCAGCAGAGTCGGGCACTTGTCGATCCACATTGTACGTCTATCAATATCAGAAATCATTTATCTGAATGATTTGGCACAAAAATGAAAAGCACGTTTTATGAGTGAAATGTAAATAGTATTGGTGAAATTAGTTTGTGTTTCTGAAGTAAATTGGAAATTAGAATTTGCGGTACAAAAAATCTGTATGGCTAATTGCAAAAAACTTTTTTACAGGGCAATAAGCATATCAAAGCATTGAAAATCCTTAAAATTTTCAAATATTGTCTATTCCGATTTTCCTTTTAGTTATCTTCTACCCGGAATTAGCCTATCATCTAGTGCGTAAGAAAATTGGTGAAAATGTCAAGGTTTTTTGGCGATTTGGGCAGATACCAAAGAGTGTGAAATGTAATATTTCTAAAATTGCGTTGCAACACTATTTATAGCAGAAAATCCCAAAGTTTTGATGAATTCAATACAAATGATGCTCATTTTATTTTTAAGTACAGAATTCAGGCTGCATACTTTCGTATTGCAGTTATTACTACGTAGACTGTGGATCACGATAGCTGAGCCGAGTGTCCTTTAATTATTTTCTAGAATTATGTGGGGCATTACAATTTATTTGGCAACAATCAACATCTTTTGAAAGTTAATATGTTATTTGAAATTTGCTAACGCTGAGAGCTGTATGAGAATAAAAGCGTATTCTGTATTTCGTTTTTATGTTTTTCCATATCTAGCTAAACTACCGGACAGTATGCCTTTTTTGCAGTTAGTGAATGGAGAGTGAGGCAAGAGTTCCCTGAAAATATACTTATCTACAATATTGTGTGTACATAGCGAAAGTTTACATTGAAATAATGGTACGACTTTTGTGAATCGTAGGTAATAATATAAAACTGGAAGTCCATTTGTTGAAGATTCAAGTTTCTGTGTGTCCCATTTCTCGAATTATACGATAATTCCTCGCTGACTGCACTACACCACGGTACGCCACTTAAGCTGCAGTTTCTTGTCTGCATCTCCACTACTCTTTCTGCTTCGTTTCAATGTGAGCGAGTGTATTCGAAATGGCATTGTCTATATAATATGCAGGTTGGCCTAAGGAATGGAAAAGGTCCTTTTTATTTTATTGATTTTTTCAATGTGCTTTTATGCTTCTAACTACACACATGTCTCTTTCTCAGATATTACCTATTTTTATAAAGAGAACGCAAATAATTCGCAACATCTCCTTACTCAAGTCACTGTTCACTTTATATATTCCGTTCTGCACACGTTTCAATGTGTCTCGAATAAAAACGTGCTACTCATCAATTGCTTAGTGTACAATGTACACCTACACAACGATTCACTCAGAATTATCTAACAGCTTATTTAGAACTTAATTTTAACATTTGGACTAGCATTGTACAATAATTGCTAGTCAGTTTAAAACAATTTAACTATTCAAAGCAATTTAGCTCGTAATTCTGCAGAATTGAAATTACTTCCTATTTATCATACTCAAGAATTCTCTTACTTCTTGGGAAATTCGTGAACGGTTGTCTTCTACATCTTTTACACAAGAATATTCATTCAATTGATTTAGCTCTAGAGATCTTGTTGCGTGGGCAGCAATTCGCCACAAGTTTCATCGAAGTCCATGAAATAGCAGATAATTAAATATACGAGTGAACCACTTCATGAGTGCCTACTCACTGTCAGAAGTACTTCAAGAGCATAGAACCAAAAGTGCATAGAACTTAAGGCAAGACTCTTCTTAGTTTTAGTAGAAAGAAGGATAACAGGAAATTGTCCTGTTGCTGTGACTCTTCTAGACAAACTCAACTTTTGCATTTAACTTTTTGATTAATATTCAGATTAGATTGAATAAGAAACCTAGATAAAAACCTTACCTCAAATTCAAGTAAAAGAAAACCAGAAAGATATCTCTAAGTAAATAATTCTAGAAGGACCTTGTTGTATAGAACATGGAGGTCAGAGGCGTAGCTTTATAAATTTTATGCGAGCTACGCCGTCATTCCTACTTCCTCTGAGATTATTTTATTTCATCCATTCGAAATGTGAATCAAGAGTTAATAATAAACCACTTTCAGCTGACAGGCTATTGGGAAATATTATTTACGCTTTAGATAACTAAATATGCATAAAAATCAGGAAATTTATATAAGAATTATAGTGAGAAGTCAGACTTGCTTTTCCAGGTAATGCAGTATTCTGTAAGGTGAACATTTATGTTGAAGATGAAGTCAAGCATCAGCTCACGTAGGCTTGGCTTTTAATTAAGTGTGTGTAGGTATAATGCCATCTAAAAATATTATTACTAATAGCGATGGTCTTGTTGAATAACTGAGCTCTCTCTCTGTAATCCTCTTGACATGTTATGAATAGTTTCCATCAACCGCCTTAAACCCACTAATAATTTGACTTCATTTACAAATACCTTTGTCCCTAAGTAAACAAATGAAGGTATATGAATTCGCATTCGTTTCCTGATTTAAAAGATATCTTGCAAAATTGTAAATTTTTAACATTTAAAATAAAATAACAACTGACAGTTAGGAAAAGCTTACCTAGCTGTCATAAACGTGACTGCTAAATAAGAATCGTTTCCTCAAATCATGAATTAGTTTGAACTGCTAAAACTATATTAGATACTTGTGAAACTAAAAAAAATTAATTCCGCTTTTTAATAGAAGTAAAACATTTAGGTTGATTAGTAAAACTGGGTGAATTTTGTTACTTGCTCAACAAGTTTTAATGTGAATGGACTCTAATTAATACAAGGGTGCTCCTTTTACAGGTTCAGTATACGCCACTGACAAGGCTCAAAATTAAAGCTATCATATTTGGATCTTTCCTGTCTGTCTCTCCGTATGGCAAGTAGAATGATGAAGACAGTTCAGTGTATTAGGTAATTCCTCTTAAATCTAGCCATGTCTGCACTATAGAGTATTCTTAGTCATGGCTGTACTTCTGAATGACTCGTCTCTTCAGTTTGTATGCAGCATCCATCGAATAATCCAAAATATCGAACATTGCAGTGTTGAGTCAGTTTGTTGGACTTGTTCAGTTGGGAGCAGAAGAGTTGCTCAATTTCGCGAAGAAGAAAGTAAGGGTTTCTATTGAGTACTTGTGCACATACTTACTGGAGTTTCTTCCATATATAAATGGATAAGATAATATTGTAGTGCTGTGAGAATACATAAGTCTTGAAGCTGTATTCGCAACAAGCCACATCCTACCGGACAAACGAATCATACGGAGAAAGCAACTCATCATCAGTGAAGCAACCATTTGATTTCCCATGCCCCATAATCTTCATCGCACAACATTACAAGTAGCAGCTCACGGCTTTATTATCTCAAACTACCCAGCCTTACACAAATGAGTTTCTTCAGAGAAGACGTCATTTAATCGCATCCGCTCTTTTCCTTTTACTTTACAATTCGCCTCTGGCAAATGAAAACCTTCTGTAAATTACGTCCGCCACTATTCAGTGTACACAGTTTTAATAAATGTATTATTGGCCGCTGTACTATGTACTGCTAATGTAAAGACCTTTGTACTGCTACATCATAGAAATACCCATTATGCTCCGTATGCCGCTCTTCCTTCCCTTTTATACGGAATATCTTACTTACCGTTCCGTATGATTAAATTTATAATAGATTTCTTAGAGTTTTTTTCAAGGCCAAGTCCTGTCATCTTTTTACTTCTTTTATAGGAATCTATTTTAATGTACTACAATACAGAGGTCTTTGTACTTGTGATAACAGCGCCTGGCTTGTATTAAGGGAGTAATCGTTTGTAATCCTTTGCTATAAAGTACTTTCTCTTCTCATACTTTTAATTCTCAGAAAAGATCTCAGAATTAATTTCTCATTAGTAGGTTATCAAACCAGCCAGCCAGATAAAACTTTCAATGTAGTAATCATAAATAATATGAATCATTAAACGTAAATCCAATACCGTAGAATTTCTTACGAAAGATCTTAAAGTGGCAAGAAGGCCTACTTTCAAATTGTTAGTATTCGGCTAAAGCTTTTTCGGGTAAAGTCATCTACTTGGATTATATTCTTACCGAAATTTATTGTGATATGCCGTCTAGGTATACAGGAAATATAAATATTGTTACTTATTACAAGTATCTACTAAACAAGCAAGGTGACCATATCACTTTTTCAAAGATAAATATTGGCATAAGGATAATATGTATTGGTAAATCCCTAATTCCAAGTCAGAATAAACATTGTCGTGTGCCCATCATCTCAGTAAGCCTAAAACCCATTTCCACATTACATTGCAAGAGACTCAATTTAGAATTGCAAACGTTCATCCCATTTTTGACCACATTACCACATATACTTTGATAAATTATATATTAATATGCATAAAGGAGAAGTGTGTTGCATCAATTTTAGACCTTCGCTGCAGAAGTAAGTTAGACGAAATTGATGTATTTCGAGTTATCCTTTTGTACTACAAGACTAACTCTGTCGTATTGACTTTTCCAGTAGTGATCTACTTATAAAATAACGTTTTCAGAAATATTTCGTGTAGCAATACTAATCTTATTCAAATGGAAAAACAAATTTTTTGTGGTAAACGCAATCTATGATCCCACAGTTTCCTATTTTCCATGACTGGCTGCCATGAGTAACCTGCTATGTATAAACTTGCAATATCATTTCTTCATTTATGTACGAGAAGATAATAAATCTATAATTCTATAATAGAAATTGAATTTTGCTTCCTAGGTTGACTCACATTGACAATACACTAGAATGTTAAGTAAGACTTTTAAAAACTTGGTGGCTTAAGTAATCGTAAGTAGAAGAACAATTAAATATCCTGTCAAGTGCGCATTTCATTTTATGTACCTTTATTTACGCAGGTGAAAGGATAATTTTAGCTGTTTTCTATGTATAACAGAACAAATAGTCGGATTATCTATAATCTATTGGTGTTAGTTGTATTACTGTAAATGGGCGTCACTTGACACTTGTATTGCATTATTGATTTTGGAAGCCTAAGTGAATTTAGTTGTGCAAACAGGCCGACAAAAAGGACTAAGTTGAATAGAGACAGTGAAAAGCCAAAAGTATTATTATTTATGCAATTGTGGGATTAGAGTTCATTTGAGATAATTGATCCATACCTTTAGCAAGCCTACATTTGGGAACTTCTCGAAAGATAAATATCCTTCTTCTCCTGGACGTCCTTCTAGCTGACCCTTGTAAATTCTCCCAGCAGTGATAGTGGGCAATCCCATACCATCCCCGATAAATAAAATTACATTTTTGGCCACGCCTAGTTGGTCTCTGACTTTCAAAGCGGCTTCGATGGAAGAACGTCCAAAATCCATCCAGTACTTCGTATCTGCGTTACATTTTGTAAGTTATAGCAAAAATCAGTTTCGCAATATGACTTAGGTGCACAAACAAACAAATCTGACAATAAAGACATATGAGAAACAAGCTCGTGTACAATTACGAGGGAAAGCTCATATGATTGGCGTTGCATAACGATTTTATAGCAAGATTGAATCAAACTGTAACTTACTAACACTGTACTAACAACAATGTCGTTGACTGGATACAGTGAACGCAAGATAGAATTCATTTGAAATGTTTACACAGGAAAGTACAAAGGTTACATTTAGTCTACTTTATGCTTTCGATCTGCACGACTGATTCAGTTGAAAGAAACTGATTGATTCTATTCATCATGGAAAGACGAAAGGAGAGAAAGTAAATACACGTAATTGAACTCACCTTCCACCACTGCAGCTCTTGCTACACTTGCCAGGCTGCTTCCCAGTACTATCCATACAGAAAGTACCATTGATCCTCTGTTCATAATTTTTTAAGTAAACAAACCCAAATAATGTTATTAATGCTACAGAAAAAGAATGGTGTTTATACTTAGGCAAGTATATAGATTCTGCACTGGGCACTATAACTAACAACTTAATGTAAAGAAACATTGCACAACACAAGACAAATTAATAGAGATGATGCGAGCACACTTTTATAAGGATAAGCAACTATAATTGGTAGGGATAATTTCTCCCAAGCCATGGGATTTACGAATCATGGTAATTTAGTAAGCGATCAAAAGTTTATATGTATGCAAAAATGAGAAAAATGAAATATTTTGGCATTCATAATTTGCGGTGTTATTTTTTAGCATTCTAGTGCATAATTAAGTGCATCCGCGAAAGTAATGCTTTCGCGGAACTCATTTGCTCACTAAATTGACGATGTAATTTCCTTGACAAATACGAGGTCCATAACTCATTTTGCAAGTTGCGATTTTCTGTTAATACGAGGTCCATAACTCATTCTACATTCTTTAGAATTAAACAAATATAAATATGATGTAAACATAGAGTTCTTCCATGGATTCCTGTTTAATGTTTATCAAGACAACAAGTTTGCTGCCTTGAAAAGACTAAAGGCAAGTAGTAGTGCACTAAAACCCTAGATCTGCATTAAGCAAATAAAGTGGGTCAGTATATGAAAATAATTTTTAAAGGGTGTGACTTAATCTGTCGTCTTAAGGTTTCAAATTTTTGTCTTAAAAATTTAAATTGTCGTCTTTTTGGGTTGAATATTTCGTCATATGAATTTTTCGTCTTTTGGGTTTAATATTTCGTCTGGCAGCCAATGCATGTGTATGTGTTAACGATGGTGTAAGTATGCACACGGAACATGCACAGGCACAAAGAACATGATAATTTGGTAAATTATCATATTATCATATACCCATATATTAACATAAGCATAGGATAAAATAAGATTGTGAGTAGTGTACCTAGTAGCCAAGCACCAAAAGAGAAATTTTAGCTATTAGTCATTGCTTCCATGGAGAAGCTTACATTATATATTGCAATGAAGAAAGTACCACTTCGTTTGACAGAAACGCAAACGTGGCAGACCTAAGGGAGCTACGAAAGCTTTACTTAAATGAAAAATTAAACCATTGTTAAATATAATTGCAATTGTAAATAGTATGGGAGACGAAATATTAAATCCAAAAGACGAAATATTCATATGACGAAATATTCAACCAAAAAAGACGAAAATTTAAATTCTTAAGACGGCAGTTAAATTTAAGTCATTTTTAAATACAATTAAATATTCTAAGCACCAGTAACATAAACATAAACTGATAGATTTTATTTTCATTTTAAGTACTGTTTATTTTGTTGCGACCTATTTAATAGATAACTTACATCAATGGTGTTTGGTTTCCAATGCTATTTTTGTCTTTATAATTTTATGTGCAATAAAAATTCCCTTCAGATCAAGCAGACGTTAATGTATACTGTATACTGTGATGTCTTGAAGGCAATAAAGACAATATACTTGTTCTCACCTATTACGGCAATTCTGAGTAATTTATTTAGATACTGCCCTAGAAAGTTCCATGGAGCTAAGACATATAAATGGACTATATAGCGAATGGTTGAAATAAATCAGGAACAATATGCTAATAATGTACAATGGGGATTCCATTTGAAACGGAGACCAAAGAGAGGAATCATCTTTCGTTTAGTACACAATAGATCAAATATAATTTGCATGACAGTGCAATTGAATTAGGAATCATATCAGGATGAAGAAGAAACTAAATCAAGTTTGACTGTAGTGTACATAATGCACCTCTCCAGTCGAGTGCATTATAACAGATAAAGAAAAGTATGCACAATATCATCAAACAGAACCCATTAAGGGTATTTTCAGAGAGCATATCTCTGTCCCTACCTCTAGATATCACGTCCTTCAGCTAATGTGCATCAAATAACATTATTGATTGCTATTCAGTCCATTTTATTTAATACTTTAAAAATTGAAAATATTATCCATTTTATATGGGAATCCTTTTCATGGTGGAAAAATACAATATAATTGGCAGAAAATCATTTCATGGAACAACTGTAGTTGATTTCAAGCTATAATGCCGAATAAAAAACACCGAAACGAAAAACGCCAAAAAATGGCGAAACTGAACACTACCGAATAGAAAATAGCGAATATGAATTAGCAAAAGTATACTATGTATAGGTAGGATACTTGTTTTGGAAGACACATTGTATGTATATGTATCCAATTTTCTTTTGAATTAGTGCTTATTATTGTTAATTATATGTACATGGCTAATAATTTTAACATTTGCTATTTTACCATGTGCGCCAAATTAAATAGATAAGAAAAAACCATTGCCTTACTTTAGTGTGCCTCATTTGAATTTTTTCATTTGCCTAAATAATTCGAAATTATATGTACAAGGCATTGTTCTGAAAACAGTAATTCATAGCCATAAGGTTATTTACTTTCGGTCTAATTCTTAATCGGTCTATGTCTTTTCTTATTGGTAATTTTTGTTTCGGAATTTTCTTGCTCTGTATTATTCATTTTCAACAATTTTTTTCGGCGTTTTTTGGTTCGGCATTATGACGCGATACTTCGGAGGACACAAATTATGAATGTTTACCTTAGCAAGATTTTATAGTTGTAGTACCTACTTACTTTGTTGTTCGCTATGTTCTAAGGCATTGCAACATCACTGCGTCGCACACCACTGGCACTAGTTACAGTTTTGGAAAATTACTTACTTCGATGCTGGAACTGAATCATAATGTCACAGCTTTTGTTCTGTTAGTTAAGTAAACTATGGTTAACTAATAATATGGACTGACATTTAATCATGATATGCCTTAATGTAATATACGCTTTATTTTTTAGCTTAATGTCTAATGCTCGTAATACTACTATTTCGTTTTGCGTTTCAAATTACGCTAGAAACCAATGTAATATTTTGTAATTTAGGATGTTTCTAAGTGGTTTACTTAACTAATATTATTTGTTTGTTCAAGCTTCGTTGTATAAGTAGTCTAAAAGGGTTTGTTAGTGTACTGTCCTACACATGAATGGTTTTACTGTGTGTGTTTACGGCACACATTATATAACGTTATATTTCAGTAAGATGTGCTATAATATAGGTTTAAGTATTGAATTTCCTGAAATTAATCTGAGTGTGTACACAAAAGAAAGCTGAGAGTTAAATAAAGTAAGAGAGCATGAAGGTATACAGAAAAACACGCGTCTCAAACTTAAAAGGAATGAGTGGGCTGCAGTTTCATGAACAGGAACTGGATTCAATTGAGGAAAACAATCTTCTCAAGCTTTGAGCGCTTTTTGGTTGAAAATCTATTTTCTTGTGACTAACGACGTCGTCTTTTTGCATTTCTACCATTGCAAATCCAGTCCTAAGATACCCATGCTATAATATCAAAGCTTTCATTCTCTCTGTAGGATGACGACCGGCTTGAAGATTAAATTTTTAGTAAAACTTTATTTTTCTTTGTGACTGTATTTATTTTATCCTAGTAATCCTGTATTCTTGTAAAGCCATAGTCAGTTTTTCAAGATTTTTGTGCAAACAAAGTACTTACTTTCTGCTGTAGCAAATATTTAATAATTAAAATTTAAAATATTCATCTAAAGATTCATCTGCCAAACTCAAACAATACTTTGAACTTCGATGGCACACATTGGCCATAGCCTTTCTCATATTTCGGGAGAAATTGTATTGTTTTTTCGACCCATTTCATTTTTAATCTATTAGATCGTAGATCCTGATATGCCCATATATGCAATTGTGGCAATTGCGATTGCAAAGAACAGATGTACGGAGAGTATTGACATGGAAAATATGAAGGTGTTGGCATTTCTGATGAAAATTGTACGTGAAGTTATTTTGGACCCTGAACCATGAATTTCGCGAAATATGTAAATTTTTATTGTTGTTCTGTTCCGAAAATTTCGATTTGAGATCCAGATTATTGTACACGGAGGCACTGCGTTGTGTATCATTTCCATGCAAATTGCTTAGTATATTCTCGATTTTTTACATATTGGCTTTTGAATATGAAGACCAACACTACTATGCAGCAATATATTACATGTAGTGTCGCATTAAACAAAAGTACACAAGGATGCATGCTGTTGCCGGCTTTACTATATTTGTTCTCGAAGGAAAGTGCCTGAAGCTTTTCTTGTTCAGGGTTTCCGACAATGGTTTTCCACTTGTGTTTACCCAGGTAGGCATATTGAAGTTGGCAGGTTGGCTCCTACAACTTTCTAACTAACTGAAGATATCCAATTATGTTGGGCCTAATCAGCATTTGCCATAGACCGCCAGCATGTGGAAAGAAGGTATCTCTCGCATGCAGTTGTAAATCAATATCTCTTAATTAGGTTGAGTAAATTTAGAGTGGGTAAAGTGTGGGGATTAAAGTACTAATAGATTGACATAAAGAATTATCTGGTATGCATAAGGAAATGTCTGGAAGCGAAATAGTAGCCGAATGTGCGGATGATGCAATGGCAATGCAACTGCTAACCTCATGTTTGTAAGGGAGCGTCTGAGGAATTGAGTTCCGGTAGCTGGACGTGGGCTGGAGGATAAGCGACTCGAGGGGAATACTGATCCGCTCCGTAGATTACACGGACGGAGAGATTTGGGATTAAGAGTGGAGTGCAGCGTGCAAAGGAGATGAGCCGAGCGGGCCAGTTGCTGGTAGAAGTTGCCAAACCAAGGAGAGTCGACGGAACTCTGGAATGTTGGTTGCTTCGAAATGACTGGAGTTCACATTCAGTTGACTTGCTTCAGCAGTTGGCTTGGAGAGGATAAAAAGCTAGCTGGAGTGTGGCCCACCACGTTTTAGGTACCTACGTAAGTAGAAGTGAATGGAGGAAGAGAGATGAAAAGGGAGGAAGAGTATCCACGACCGCGTTTCCGGTTCACAGATACAGTGGTTTTCCTAATGCTGCACAAAACGAGAGCACAGAACAAACACGAAACTCTTCATCTGCCTTATTTATATCTCTGCATTACTAAACTCTATAATCGTATCCAGTCGTAATGCAATATGTAGCTACCTCGTTCAGTTCGGTCCAATATGACTATTTATGTATATCTACGTACTCATCTCTACGTGTGTATGGTTAATTAATGGTGTTCAGGTGTACGTGTAGCAAATGGCAACGAGCAGACACAAATGGACTCTTTCTCTCAGAGACCATGCAATATAGATGTTTATATCACTCCCATGGACAACAAAACACTATGATTGTTTTCAATGGTCCTAAGTATGTGTGAATGGAGAGATGCCTATAATTCCTAAGAACTCACAAATCTCATGGAAAAGCAAATCGACTGCTTTTAATGAACAGTATTAAACAAAAATAGAAATTCTTTTCCACAAATAATATTAGTAACTGCACACGTTCACACACAAACACAAATCTGCACTTAGAATTCTCTAATAATTACAAGCTACACAGTCAAAAATATTATCCATTCACCACTGTGTTGAATTTGTTCGTGAACATAAAGATATTAGCGTTGTTTTCCCACTTGTTGACTCCTTCACGAAATTCTATCACTGAACGATTGTGTATAATTTTATCAGACTGCTATTCCTAACCACACTGCCATTAATTTATAAATACTCAAACTGCTACTGCAGAACAAATGATATTAATAGTTATAGTTATTACACAAGTAATTAAATGAGAAGGAAAAATCTTTTTTGCTCTTGCTAACTTTTCTCTTGTCTGATGTATATTAATGGAATGTCTGTCAGACAAAATAGATATAATGAATAGATTCGCACTTTGGTTTATTTTTAGCAATCATATGTAGCACTGGGTTACTCCAATGCGATGTTGATGTCCATTATGTTTTATATACTATTCCATCGACTGGTTTGGTAACACCATGTAATTTACCGTCAGAGTAAACCTCACTAGAAACTCATGGACCACGACAACGATGAATGATGAGAATAACTAGATTAATTTTTCACCACTGTACTAATTCAAGGTCCGACACATTTCCATTCCGACAGAATCAAATGAGCTGTGACGTGATGTGAAGTCTAATATGTGAATATGTTAAATAAAAATAAAATAAATCTGTGTAGCATTTAGCTATGAATAATTGTATTACTTAGTACATATATCTCTCTTCAATGATATAATTCTACTCTCTCTGCTTCAACAATGATGTCAATTCAATTGTGTTACTGTTAGAGACTTGATATGGAATGGTATACACTGTATATAAAAATAATAGGTGTAGTTTTGTGTAAAATAATTCAATAATTACTAATCAACAGAACATCATTCTGAAGTACTTGTAGGATTTGTCAGAAATAATAAGTAAATAGGATTAAGATAGTCTACGTGTGAGAGCTGAAAGGTATTTATTAAGCAATAGTCCCTTTCTACAGGCACAAGAAGTCAATGGGTAAAAGTTGAAAACCCAGTGCACTACTAATCTATTCTGAACTATACATAAACACATATAGGAAGGAGGAATGCGATATATGATGAACTGACACGGATTTCGTGCCGTGCCATTAGAGTCATTCAGTTCTGGTTTTGCGATCTCTCTCTCTCTCTCTAACTTCAACTTGTGTACTTTAGACTTGAACAGCCACACAGACAAAAGGACTCATTGTCAATTCAATGAAATATGTATGGTGTAGTGTTTTGTAGTATCAGTAGTGTGTGCACAGAGTGCTCGAGGGGAGGAAAAGTTCATTTGCCATTATTGCACTAGTGCATGTATTGTGGTCATCACTAGCTTTCGTATACTCGCAAGTACAATTCATTTCAATAGTCAGTTCAGTTGTGATTTCTGCTTTTCTGCGGAACATTACGATAATTAGCTAGCAGATATCTTGACGGGCTCAATTTGCTCTGTCTGTTACGGTGTAAATAATAATTGCGTCCACAACTCAATTTTTCTAACTATTCAAGGTCGATACAGAGTAAGGCCGTTGTGTAAATGTATCATTTTTCATGCAACCCCATTTTAGGCAAAAGTAAACAAAGAAACGGGTAAAAGCGTGAAATCATTACCAGAAAATTTTTAATTGGATACCTGCCTAAATAGAAATGCATTTAGTCATTCAGTGTTTGGCTTTATGTACTTGCAAGTGCAGGTTGGAAGACATGGTTTACAGTCATGCAGTGCACCAGCAAATTACTTTCTATGTCATGGGTTTTAAATTATGCTGGGAAGTAAGGCTGTCCCTGTCAATAGTGCCCTAACTCAAAATAGCATAGTTGCATTAAATTTTCAGAGTTACGAAACTCACTGCAGTTCTATGGTACATTAATTTACAATCTGGTTTTCATTTGAGATAGTTTCCCATTTACAGAGGCAAAATTATCACAAATTTAGTTCCAGTTCCTTTTGAATTCCATTTAAGTTATTTTCTGAGAATTAATTCACTTAATACTACTAGATATATCCCTACACCAAAAATGTGTACTAGAAACTCAAACTGTTTCATTATGCATACAAAGTTTTAAACTTTCAAATTATGGAGCACCACAACTGTCTCGTTCAGTCAATCAAAAGTACTAGACATCTGGTAATATAATACCGATGCGTCAAAACGGTATAATAATACCAGGGCCTGGGTAAAACCACAGGTACCAAATAACGTTACCGTAAATACTTAATAAAACATTTTATTTCATACCTCGTAATCTAAATCTGGATAATTATTTATTGCTTGACTTAAATCATGTTATGCTATTACTTAAAAAAACAACTACCCTGCATGATATGAAATTGTAAGTCCTCGGAACTAATAGGATTCCACAGCGTCAAGTATTCATGAAAAATGTGACGCATAAAGCACACAAACAGGGGGCAATTTTATCCTAAGGACCTTAGAAACTCTTAAGGTCTGTCATAAAAATATAATCACTGCAGTGTAGTGTGTAACAATATGTTTTGTAAATGGAAAGATTAATTATAGAAGAACGGCTTATACAAAAATACTATAAGGTAATGCAGAATGCATAAGGCATGCAATTTATTCAGATACTTAGCAGAACTTAATGAACACAGCTTAACTACGTTTCTGTCATACCTTCAATAGGCGAAAAATTTTATACCAAGCTTTATTCGAAATCCAATTAACCACAACTACCTCAACGGCCACTACAATTCAGAAGATATCATAAATACTCCATGGAGTTTTTTAATGACTTGTGCTTACAAAAATGGAAATTCAATACTGTCAACCTAGGTTTACAATACATAATGAAGGACCATAAAGTAAAGCTGGATTTAACTTGCTATGAATTTGAGTAAAATTAGTTAAATTTTATAAATATCTGAAACAATATAAACCATGACAATTTCCTCTAATTATTAAAATGGTTTACCTAAGTGTTTTAGTTCCATTCCACGAATGATGCATGTTGGATAAATAATTCAATGTGTATAAGATTTTGAGAATCTTCCTGTAATTTACATCCCTTAAATCAGCTGCTATTCCATGACGTTGCATGAAAATCTATTGAATAGGTTGGCAATAAAAAATTAGGTACTTTTCCACTTATTAATAGTCGAAGGTTGTTCTTCTGTTCGCCTGCAGCAGATATATAGAGAATATTTTTTATTCTCTTTAAATTACTTTGTGTTTGATTGATTGACACATGGAACTAGAGACATGAAGCATTCATAATATTTAACATTCACCATGACATGGAATAACATTTGTTTAGCAAGTAAGGACTATTTAAATGACAGACCGTAAAATGACGTGTAAATTAGTTAGAATGACGGAGATTGCTGAATTTCTCTTTCTTTTTAGAAATATAAACCTAGATAATTTCTGACAGATCGATTTTAAGTTTTTTTCGAATTCTACAAAGCTTGGCTAATTTTTTGGTAGTCAATTCTACTTAATACAGGAGAATCTATCAAGAGTTCAGTTCACTTAAATTGTTATTGAGACAACAAGTTTTTAGTTGTTGTACTTAAATTACTCCTACTTTTATTATGCATAGCCCGCAAAGTAAGTTGTCCTATTTCGTGTATGGCTTTCCTCGCATCAGCCTTTCTTCACCTAACCCAAAAGTGAACAGGTAGGAACTAGGAAGTCGACATTAAGTTTGCCATTTAGTATAGGCTGTAGAGTACCTGACTTACGAACAAATACAGCGAAACTACAACACTACCGATTTATATCTAAAATTCTCAACAAGAAACTGCGCACACCAACTTTTTGGTTACCATTACGAGAATAAACTATGAACTAATTGTAAGAAGACGACGTATTTCGTCCTTAGGTCTCTAACTAAAGGTTTCAATATTAGATTTCCTGTATCAGGGTATGCTGCTTTATAGATATTTTATTACGGTCATATATTATGCGAAAAGTCACTATGAGACTATACGCAATTTGAACTATAGAGACCAAACGCAGGAATGTACTGACGACCGCCGAATATATTTACCATTCCTACTTCGGCATAAATTATGCAGTCGTAGTTGACAGAGGAAGGAAAACTTCAGAAACCCTTTGGCAAGTCTATAGTACGTAAAGGTTCAAGTGGTTTTTATATAAAGGAAAGCAAATGAGATTTTATTGAGTAGGTTTTGGCCTATTTATTATACATAGTGAATGCACGTATTATGTTTTGAGAGGTGAACTACGCATATAGAATGTCCA
Source organism: Yoshiicerus persimilis (assembly GCA_020352615.2). NCBI lineage: Eukaryota > Metazoa > Arthropoda > Collembola > Entomobryomorpha > Tomoceridae > Yoshiicerus > Yoshiicerus persimilis. Next base: position 17,299,929 of record CM060170.1, read on the forward strand.
GCCCATTATGCAGGCCACATCAAGGGCCCATTGCCATATCCTCTTTAGAACGCAACTTTCTGTACAACAACCATGCGGTATCAGATCATTGGGTTCCCTTCCCCATGCAATGCCATGAAATGACTATAGCAGACTGTCCTAGCAGTGCAGCATACTCAATCCCCTACATGCCTTCCTATGTCCACCCTTTCTGGAAAGTCTGTCTTCTCCTTGCGGCTTTCTCTTACAGAGCCGGTAATTGGTAATTAGACAGAAAAGGTATGGATCATTCTGATTACCTAGGCAAATCTATGTAGACTCGCCAGAAGCTCAGAACCGACCTTAGTTTTGTTCCCCCCTAGAGGCTCCCAGGACTCGAACCTAGAATCTCGTCTAGGAATACATACATGCACATGAAGTAAAAGAATTATACATAAAATTTCTTTAATTCATAAAATACGAGGTTAGGCGAAAATAGAGCAAGATATGTCTATAAAGAGAGTATATAATTTTACTTGTTCGTGTTCGAAATGATAGAATTCCTTGTAAGCTAAAAGCTCTTTTTAGTATACTGCATTAGCTCATAATTAGACATACAATAATATTTTTTAATTTATGACGGATACAATTAGGTATATTTAATGTGATGCAAATTAACATGAATTGGAACCCACCTTCATACTCATAATAGAAACTAGGTAATACGTGTACCGAGAAAAGTAAAATAAGGAATAGATTAAATTAATACAAAGGATAAAGGATACGAAAAATATATAGAGAATCACTCCTGACTTGTGACACTTAGGAAAACTTATTTCCTGAAGTGATTACTCTGGTTCGCAGTTAAGGCTTTGATCTGATATGACAATAAAATTTTTTAATAGCTTACACTAATAAAGCAAACATAACCTATAAGTTAATACTCAATCTTTCAACAGGGATTATTTTTACATCCCTATGTGACTTCGTTAGATATATTATGCACTAAAAATTTTATTGGAGCTCAATTATGAATAACGGAAGCATCTCCATATTCCTTGGTTACGTTTCCTTTGAGCTAACACTTACTAGTAGGTTTGTAAATTAAGTATGAAATAAAAAGAGTAAACCAGACACAACCTGATGCAATGCCGAAAGGATAATAAAGTTGTTAAGAGACGTATTTTGGAATACAATCAATGGAATGAAATCTTTAATTGTCAAATTTATTGCTTCGTATCATTAGGAATATTATGAGTCCCTTGACGTACATTGTAAGTAAGAATATCACGGTGTGGCGAAAACCTATGGACATGAAAGCGTGTGTAGTAAATGAGGTACATTAAAAGGACAATTAAAATTCTAATCCGTTTTGCTGACAATGCTATTAAATATTTTATTGATATATCTATATTAGAATCTATAGTCTCAGATTCGCGTTACAGTTACAATAACACTATTTTGTATTAGCAATCAAAAGGTAACTAGAGGTACATAAAAGTATGCAATGGAATAAAGTAATTGGTTTGGAAATGTTACCTTAAGTTTAGCAAGAATTTGCAGGAATGTATCAAAACTACTACCAGTCATAGCGTTTCTGCAGGGAAATACTTATATAGCAAAGACTTCGGAAAACTATTGCGGCTGTCAATATAACTTCACACGAAATGTCTTCTCTTTCATTATGAGACGAAAGAAGTACTTCGCAGTTTCAAAACGAAAGACTTGACAAAATGATGACGGATTTGGCAAAACCATTTTTGACAAAGGAATTATTTTCTTTCATGTACTTTGTGAACAAGAAACAAGAGACCAATGAAATTCCCTCGTATTGATCTCATAAAGTATCTTTGGTAACTATTTTGCCAAATTCTTTGCTAATTGATAGCCGCAAAGAAATATGTCCGTTAAATTGTACATTTTTGTTATTCCGGATCGGTGACAACAGGGTGGGTAATTCAACTAAATATACTATAACTATATATCTGTAATCGTTATGTAGCATGCACATATTATGACTAATATATATGACATATACGGTTAATAAGCGTGTCTATCTATCAAAAGTATAATAGAGTTATATAATACGGACAAAGCTGTCTACACGTATAGCAGGAAATACTGATTCCATATTTTGTATTAAACACTGGTTTCTGTAAATTTTGCTTTCGTCGAAACTCCAAGCATCAGTTCAATTCTGTGGCTATAAGGAATAGTTAACGTCTCACTATATTTACATGTCACGTTGATTAAGACTAATTAAAAGATGTATTCTGTGAATAGGAATTGATTTCTGAGAAACACAGCAGTTGTCTTTTTGTCGACGGAGAACTGTCAATCTCATAAGTTTTTTACCGTAGTTGGCGAAAAGGCTGACGTGTGGTAGAGCCGTAAGTGGGTTGAATATTTCAAGCCTAACCCAACCATGGCGCAAGTATCCCAAACCCAATTTAACGCCCACAAGTCTTACTCAACTCACCCCACAAATAATATTATTGAACCCACTCTAAATAAAATTGTATTTTCATTAATATTATTTATATCTATATTAAACCATGCAATGCGCAAGCTAACAAGTACAACTCTTTTACATCACAAAATTTCTACTTTGGTTTAGGAACATGTAAGTTATCTTTTTAGTGTAACTATAACTGGCCTCATACGACAAAAAAGAAAAACATACCTTAAATTAAAATGAGCAGTTCCAAATACAGGAATTATTAAATTTTAAGGCAAAACCTGACCTCTTGCTCATTGCTGACTTGTATTGCATGTTTTGTTCAATTGGTACTGAAAGGGAGATCAACAATAGTGTCAATCCTATTATACAATGCAATCGATCAATCAATCAATGTCAATCCAATGTAAGGGAGATTAAATTGAACGGAACACAACGTGAATCCAATCGATAAGATTTGCCCAAGACCCCAAGTTCGGAAACCCAATTGAGTTGGGGTTTGGGTTCGGTTACGACTGTAACGTGCAGTGAAGATCGAGAACAAGGTGATCGATATGGGGTCCGTATGTTTTAACTTTGTGTATGTAAGTAATTTTGACGTCCCATTGTTCATTTGTGTACAATGATTTGAGGATGGAATGCATTTTTGCAACGACACGCACAGCCCAATTCTTCCAGACGTCGGGAAACTCGAAGGTCGCGTCTGGAACTTGACTATTTTCCTCCGTTTGCAATTTCACATCACTCTTACAGATTTTGTTACTCTTACAGTCAACATTTTCATGAATGTGTAACCAACCGCCAGTTCTTTTGAGAGCTTTACAAGCAATCTCCCAACTCGCCTCTGAACTAGGAAGTAGTCCAAGATTTACATGATCTGCTACGAGATGAGGACATACCTAAGAACACGTGTGACGTGAAAACAGTTACTTTGACAGATTCGACACTTTTCTTGACTTCTAATACCACCGCCACTTTCACATACAATGCATGCAGTACAGACTAGATATTCTTATGGACTTACCGACTATCATCATAGTAAATGTTAGTGGTACATACCGACACTAAAGTATTTCCTCTTTCTTTCACATTCACTATGCATATGCTTCCAAATATATTGGATTGCTCCAATACACAATTCAGCCTATACGGACTACTTCACCAATACTACAGAAGGTATGATAATGGCACGAAGTTAAAGGAATCCCTAAGGAAAAGGCCGTCCGTAAGGACCTAAGCACTCTGCATGCAAAATTCTATAAATACAAAATAGGTATATAATTTGTTTTTGCTATTGTACTTTTGTTCAGGGTGAAATATTAAAATCACAGGATGTGTAATTCAGTTGGTATCTATTTTATATTTGTAAATACCATATGTTTTCATTGGGACATAAAATCAATGATAAACATTCCATAAAAATACTCACAGTTTACACACGGACTTGCCAAATAGAGATTATCTTTAATGGTTGTGTGCAAAGTGCTTGGGTATTTAACAGACTGCCTTCTCTAATAGTCAACCAAATACTTGAAACATCGATTCAGACGCTAAATTTACCAACCTCAACATTGTTACCCGGAAGGACGACACATTTTTCCTCCACTCCATTTATTGCTAGGTTATTCCGCAGAGCTGCAATTGCATCCAGATTCCATTCACATGCATACACAAGATCAGCCTGAAATCAATACACAGAAAATAAACTCTTATTGTTAGTGAACTAGTTTTCTCCTCTATGTTTCCCATAAAATTCAGGGAATTCAATATGAATTGCCGACTGCTCCCCATGAGTGAGGAGAATTCGTTCTTCTGTCAAACGAAAGGCTGGCAATGAATGCCTTGTAGCCCGTAATTCTCCTCGGCAGACTACAATGTCTATTAATGTTTTCATCTGCCACACACCCGAAGCGTTATAATAACATTCGCTATCGGACCTCTTCTCTAATTCAAAATTCAGCTTACACTCACTCTTCAGAAAAGAAGTTCCCTTTATATGCATCCACTATAAGTACTTTCCTTCCGCTCCTAAATATCCTTGTACCAACTAAAATGTAAACCTAGAACGAAGTTTGGCCTATTCAGTCTCCTGGCTTTGTTTCCTCATATTATGTAGATATTTTTATATTCCACAAGCCTTTCTTTGTTCCTATCACACTGCTGTCTACAGCTTTCACCAAGGATTCAAAATGATTCAATTCTTTTGTACTTTGCTCTTTCTAACCATCACTGCGCTCTGCTTAACACTATGTTCAATTCCGTCTTCACTAAAACCCTCTGCAGAACAAAACATGACTTTTAAATTAATACAAAAAATCTTCAGCAAAGAGGATATTAGTCTCCATTTCAGAATACCTACTGTACTTTTTCAAAGAATGCAAATAAATCCTGAACATACTCCTAATAACTCATGCAATTAAATGAACATCACAACCATTTTGTGAGCAGATAATAAATGATAGTTTTAAAACAATCTACAAATAATGTCCACTTGCAAAAGTGTGAATTCAGAGCATATGGTAAAACGCTTAATAAATATTAATGCACACATTTGAATATTGCAAATACAATTGTAACAAATATATATTAACAAAATATTACAGTAAATCGCAACAAACAGGACAAACATAAATGCTCTTACTTTTGCGTGAACTAAATAAGACAGAGTGAAATATCCAATGCCAGCGTATAAGTCAACGACTGTTTGACCTCTGCAATCCCAGGAAGAAATTCTTTGCTTTTCGGTAATATTTCCACTGCTGAACATGCATTTGGTGATATCCCATCGGTAGCTATAAACAGATTACAAAATAAAATTTTATGAAGAGCGGCTAATTGGCAATTAATTTTAGCTGTACATTAATTGGCAATTAATTTGTAATTATTACTGACTTCTATTTTCTTTGCATGGGCGATTCTCACCAATAATTATTTGCATAGTAAGTTTGCTAAATGTGCTGATAATTCTATTAAGGCGGTTACATAACTCCCAAGAATCATATAACATCTTAATTCTATTATGTAATAAAACAGAGAGGAAAAGTGGGGAATTTTTTTGTTAAATCAATTACACATGTGATTTTTCTCATAGTGATGAATTGAGCTTTTACAATTACATTCAACGTTTTGCTTATGAACTTGGACAAAAAACAGAAAATCCTTACTGTCACTAATTTAGTCATACAACTTACACGTTTTTTGCTTTCAATAATTGTAAAGCTTGTAAAATGTAATTGAAATTGATAACTGAGAAAATGACTAAATATACTTATATCTGCAAGTTTTCAATACTGAAAATATTAAATCGACTAAATGCCTTAGACCCAACATGTACATATGAACCATTACGCACATATTTCCTAAGTAGTAAAACAGGCAGCTCGGCAGCTGCAATTTGCTACGAATGAAATAAATATTGGAAGTAGAGAAAATTAACTTTATTAAAACTGCATCTGTAGTGTACTGTAATAAAAGTGTGCCAACAAATATACTGGAACGATTTATCTGGGCATTAGTCCTTCAAAAGTTTAGTTTGGCAGGGAAAAATTGAATTTGCTCCTCTAGGGAAAATAATCATGTAGGAATTAAGATGTCTTGTGCAATTTACTTGTTGAAGGGTCATGTATCGATCGAATAAGGTGGAAAAACAAAAGTTGTTGGACTTCAAAAGCAGCACTTTGGCAATAGGTTTTGGCATGACCTCCTACTGATTTAAGAATAGTTTTATGACAATACAGCGAAAAGAGTAAATACGTTTCATAAAAGTTTACTTGCACAGACATATAGCCATTGCAATCAGAAATTTTAATTGACTGCTATATCATTACGTAACTTTCTTCCAAAGCGGTCTAGAATGTTGAAAAATGAGCAAAATGACGTACATGATATGGTTTTCTTTTTTGAACACCCAAGGATCGTTGCCAAATAAGAATTCCACGCTAGGTCGTCTAAAATCACAGTTTTTAATAGGCCCCGATTTTCTTGCTGCTCGTTTTGCCCCTAATGTTTGGCAGACCAGTTCCCAAAATTGAGGACCTGAAACCAATTAAAAAGAATGAAAATTGTTTACATCAAACTTAATTGAAAGTCAGTTTCCGCTAATGCATCTATTGTACACCAAAAAAATGTGTTCAAGTTTACTTTACAGGTATTCATATACAGGAAGCAAAAGTTGGTAGGAACATTAATGATTAATCTGCTAGTGACGTTACGTTACCTATACAGTAAAAGCAAACTTCTATTTTTGTTGCTAATGCATTCAGAAGTAATTTTCTTTGCAGTTTTATGCCTCATTTCGACTGAATAGATTTGTTTAGTTCGGTAATTGAGTTGAAATACTTTGGCACAGCTGCAGTCAAACTCCACAGGGAACTCAGTACCTATTACATATTGGCAAACTTGCCAAGCCTAGCAAATTGAGTGAAAATAATATTACAAAACGAATGAAGAATGGACAATTATTAAATTGACGAAACCCATACCATGGCCTCTCTAAATGCATTCGAATGGCCATTAAGAATTTTCAATGCATTACCTTTTTATTTGCACAATGAGTTCTTAACTTCCAAGAAGAGCGGCGAGGCATTAAAGTTAATACGTGGGTTCATTGTATAATTAGCTGGGCTAATGAGACGAGGCGCTATATTACTATCTTTCCTGGCTAATGCAAGACTGAGTGGAACGAAAGTTTTAAGTTGATTAGCTAAATAGACATAGAAGACTGTCGCCAAGTTATGAGTCATATTATTTCGGATCCTTATAGTAGCAAAGTAGCAACGGTGCGGATTTAAGAGTGGGAAAGACTTTGCGGAAGCAGGCAAAAATGCCTATGCGTGCTATTTATGGAAAATTGCATTACCAAGGTGTAGGTAACTTTCTGTGGCATGCAGTGCATACCTGCGTGCATGACATAATAACAAATATATTCAATTTAGCAGCTCCAGGAAAAGGAAAATAACAGAACCGTTTCTCTGGCGAAATAAAGATAAAAAGTGATAGTGACTGGAAGGGAAATGAGGATATTGAGACAAGGAGATAGGGGTGAAATGAGTCAAAGAGAATCTACTGCATCAGCAAACGATTCAGACAGAGAAAGCCTAACACGAACCGATTGGGTTCTTATTTCTGGCTGTGAGGATAGTGTAGGGACAGAGAGTGGAAGTACTGAAGAAAAGTAATATAGCTTATGGAGCTACAATATTTAATAGCAGTAGTAGTTTCACTTTGTTACAGAAACGTCAGAATTTAGCGTTAATAATAGATTTCTGAACTGGAGTGAATCCACTTCTACAGATTCACATATACAGATAATTGAAAAGCGTTCCGAGTGTCAATTAAGGACTTGAGCCGTTGCTGGCTATCATTCCATTAGCCGCCTACATCAAAGGAGAGATTTATAGCCACTCATTATTTTCACGTATCTCACCTTTATGGTGTTCCATTGCATTTCAGTTTCATTAGGTTTCTCTCTTTTTCTCAGTTGAAACTCGGAAGCTAAGACAGTACCTACTGATATCGCCCTACGAAATATCTAATCAAATGAAACAGGAAACTCGGTTCTGAATATCATTGCCAATGTCGTGTAAATAAGTAATACTTGCATAATATGTAAAATAGAGTTAGTTTCTGAGCTTATATTATAAAAATGCTTTACTATCAAGCTGAGCCTCTAATATACGTTTTAATGAATGTATCTCCTGAAATCGCCAAGTAAAAAATATTTTTATGTTATGGGAGATGACTAGCTAACTTTTTGCAATTTTTTCTTGTGTGAGCACCTGTAATATCCAAAGTTTTCGTTATAGCGTCCGGCAAGTTTCTAAACTCGATAAAAGTTGAAAACAAAATTGTGTCTGTCTAGCACCCTAAATATATATTATTCTGAGTTGGAGGAAGGCAGACATTATCTAGAATAAACTGTGATGCACAGTCGTCTGCAAGTAGAAAAATGCATTAGTGGTTGACCATGAAGTCATGAAAGTTTGAAAAGTTCACTTGGAGAAATACATTTGAAATGAAGGATGGAGAGCCTCACTTGGCACATCGTAGTGCGTTCTCCAATAGGTGATAATAATGACTTTGGAGCCCTTTGGGTTGTATAGATCATGAAGGAGCTCCTCTAAAGTCTACTGCTATCGCTCAGTGAGGGCGGAGAAAGCCAGATTATAAGTGCATTGTGCAGTGCACTATTTAATGTGGCACATTCCATGTTCCATTATAGTTAGTTGTAACTTTACATTTTGTTTTAGTGCCAGCAGTCATGTCACTAGGCAGAGCTGAGATGAAGTGGCCTTGCCCTTGTGTGACCTACATGTCTTACTCTGGTCACTTTCCAGTTCTGTTCTGATGCGAGTGAGTTTCACTTTTCTAAGGGCTTTTCCCATGTAGTGATAGTCTTAACGCATCCTAATAATTGTCTAATTGTTAATGAATAAATAAATTAGTGATTACTTTTAAAGTATACTTGTTTTACATAATATACATCAAATATTACACCAGAGAGCCGTCATTAATATTTTAAAGTATGAAAGATTGAACATTTGGGCTGTGGTGGAACCGAGCTTCTGTCTGCGTGTGTGCACAACAGCTATAGCTTGTATAATATCTACGTACTCGAACAACGGACTGGATCATCTAACGAGGTATTTCCTGCATTCTTGCTCATTGTTCCTTTTCCGCTGCTTAACCAAAAGCTCCTAAAGTACAGCAACAGTACACAGAGTTCGATGAATAGTTTTGAGAGTTATCAGAGGACTAGCTAAGGCAGGAAAAGGAATGGATTAAGAGGACAGAGCAGAGAGGAGAACAATCTGGAGAAGAGCTGGAGAAAGAAGGGAGGAGTTCCCCTGTCTCCCGAAGACTGCAACGGCTTACTTGCTTTCCTCCACACACCATCACGGAAGGCTGTCGATGGAAAAAGAATCAAGTCGCCGTGCTTTTCCCACTTCTTTGCAACTTCGCCTTCCAGACTCTCCGACCACCAATTCTCCTCTTTCATCTTTTCCCTCACGCGATCCAGGAGTAGCACTGCCAAAGCCATTCCAATATTGCATCCTAGGTGAAACTCAATGATACCTTCTTCCGCTGGCCACACAATTTCCTTCCGCCGTCGCCTCACTTCCGAAATGTCTTCTACTTTAAAGTCTGAAAATATAATTACTTTCCTTCCATCAAACGTTCCTTTAACTCCACAACTACTAATATTTTACATGCACAAACTCTAAAGTTATAAGCATTGGCTCCATAACTTCTACTACTCATGTCTTCAGTCTTCACCAGTTCTGCTGCATGATTTTCAAAATTTTAATTTTGCACTTTTTATTGGCCGATTACTAGTTACGCTCGGATAACTTCATTCGAGAGGACTAAAAACATGCCACCTCTCAACTGGAAATTAGTATTTATTCGTGATTGCGTAAATAAAAGGCAGGCATCCCACGGAATTGAAGGTAACTTACAAAGGATATGTTATTGCAACATTGAACTGAAATAACATTCCGGAAAAATATAGATTTAGATTTAAGATAATGTTAGATTTTACTAATAACCTTTAGATTTACAACAGTAAGCATTAGTATAGTACTTACGGTGAATATCAATAATTTTTTCACTTTTCATTACATTATTTAGCCCATTTGCAAATGAATACTTTATTTAAATCCATTGCCTCTCGCAAACAAGAAACAGAAATTCTTATTCAATCAGTAATGTCATTTACGGAAACGAAATTATTGAGAATCATTGAAATATCTACGAACTAGCCATGCGGTGTAGCAAGGCGACGTTAATTTTCATATTGCTATCAATTATGGCTCAGTAAATAGAACAATCATGATTATTCAAATTTGCTGTATCATACATATCAACATATAATTCATCAAAATGTGCAGAAGTCCATTGAAATGATTACAAAATACGTTTTATTATTCCGTTTTAGTCATTTTTGCTTCATTGCAAAGATTTCGAATTCTGAAACATGTGTTTCCATCACTGCATAAACAGCGTATTATTTATATCATTATGAAATCATTTTGCTGATTTTGCATTTGTTGCATGCCTCCAGTCCTTATTTTATTTCACTACTACCTGATTCAGAGATGTATTTACACTTAAATAACATTTTTCTACAAAGAGTATTAATTTGGTGCTTCACAGAAAATAAATTTGAAGTGCTAGAAACATAAGCAAAAAGCGAGCATTATATGACAAAACTACACACTTTTCCATCAAACTTATTACCAACAAGACACTATTAAAAATAAATGGACATGACTGCTATTTCGAATTATATGCAAATTGGCAAACTGTATCTAAATCCCACTGGAAAAATAATTACGCAATAACTGCATGTCGAATGCTATCAACTCGGTATATTTCACATTCAGATTATTAAAATGAAATCATACTTTATACAACAAGTCGTATAAAGTCTTTTTCACCAAAATAAATACAAGTTACTAAATGGCCCCAGTATCAAAGTTTTCTTCAAAAGTGTCAAAGTATGGTTCACCAAAAACCCAAAGTAATTTAAATTTAATGGAAATCATTTTAGGTAATCTAAATTATTGCATTTGTTAAAAGAAGCAAACGAAAATTGACAGAAATTGACATAATTCAAGCATAGTAAACAGTAAACCCTTTTAAACTTTGATTTCCTTAGAAGTGAACGCAATTGAACTGTAAAGTTCTATTTTTATCTGATATTGCATAGCACATCAAACGGGACCATAATCTTTAAAACTTTCTGAATCTAACTGAATATCAATGCTTTGAAAATATTACTTTGAATAACTCTACTCTATTCACTAACATCCCACATCCTATAAATAAACAACCCCTTCTGACGTTTTAATGAACAATACGTGGTTAGTACTTGTTGAATACAATAACCAAATAATGGGAGTTAAATTAACCGTAAAATTGTCAACATTAAGCATTGAATATCAAAGGTGGGCTTCAACTTCCACACAAAATATAACGTAATAAAAACGAAAAGGAATCGCTTATACGCTGTACATTTGAGTGGTATAAAAGTATCCAAGCCAAGCAATCAAAAAATACAAACACTTAATGTAGGTAACAATAATAAACAATTAACTAACCTGTTTTCTCTTAAAAAATTAATGCTCTGGCAAATTAACACATCCTCTCAAACCAAAGAATTCCAAGTAAAAATTTCGCGGCTTGGTAAGGAAAAAGCAAAATCATCGTGTACTCCATCCGCTCCACTCGATACGTGGTACACAGCATGATTTTCCTCACTTATTTATTAGTAGCATGTGAATTCTAGTGTTTTAATACTTTAGCCTACTGTACAATTTGCAATTACACACCAGTAATCAAAATAGAATTACTGGGCTGCAAAACTGTTGTATTGTAACCACTTTGTAATATTAATTGTTAATTGTCTAATAATTTCATAATATTGAGGAAGGCAACAGTAAAGATGTTTTTATTTTAGATTAATCATTTCCTCACATTTGAACTACCTAAAATATTGAATTCCTCACACGTACCCAAGTCGTGATGGCAGAAATAATAAGGTGATTTTATTTCTACTTGCTATTGCATGTTTCTATGATTATTTATTCAGCATTTTACTGTACAATTAATGCTTCGTTCTTATCAAATTTTTTCCAATGAACTTATTAACATCCTCATCTACATAATACAGATATTGAATTAGGGGATGTACAAGAATTTTTGCACCTATTTACTTAAAAATAGAATAAAATGGTTGGAAGGACTAATACACTAGACATGAGTATTAAGTTTTCTCACCTTTCTATGTTTCAACGGGGCTGACAACGTTTCTACAGTTCAGTTAACATAGAAACTTAAGCATTGCTTCCGATTTGTCAAAAAATTGAGTTATGATAACAACATTAACGTCGACATACTGATACCAGTTTATTGTATAGAGATTAATCTTACTTACTTTGAATAGTAGCTTTAATACGTATTTCATATGTTGTGGTAACTATCATAAACAAAGATATCCGGTAGTTTCAATAGGTAAACATCGCATAATCTCATACAGTGAAAATTAATATCTCAGATTTTAATAATTAGTGCTGGAACAGTAAGCATAGACATTTCTCATAATAATGTGAATATAAACGTAGAAGCATTACGAGCCAGACAGGCAAACAATAAAAAGATCGATTGGAAATCACACCTGAGCATTGTTTAGATTACTTAATCAGTAGTAATCAGTTAGGGAGACATTTATGGGCAATATTGTTTATCTTAGAAGAAATGCTGCATACATGTTTACTGTGGTATTGTTGAATTTATTATGTGTGGGTTTTTTGTAATCTTGACTAACCAAACTAGAAGACTTTTTGCCTGTGAATCAACTTGAGAGTAATCACTGTAATACACATGTATTAATTTCTCTTATTGATTTTTGTGCAGCACGGACCATTAGGATAATGATATCAAATCTGACGAATTACTTTTGACTTAGAAATGAAAGGGAAAACTTAATTTTTAGACATTTCTTGTTATTTCATATGAATTGTTTAAGAAATTTTCTAGCTTGCAAAGAGAAAAGACATATAAAGTCAAATATACACTGTTAGTGCATTATTAAATTTGTACGTCGTATTATAATACAGTTACACAAGTAATACACCCTTATTCCATTGTAGTAAGAATTGGATTTATTTATAATGAAAATCTGACAATGAAGTTTTAACACAAATAGATAATGATTTCGGGAGTAGTATTTAATGTATACTTTTCTCAAATGAGTACAAAGCATACAGAAAAGGCGAAATGAGGTTCTAGTCAAATAGACATTTTTAATGAACCATTTGCCCTTAATAAACCAACTTTTTTGGAAACAAGCACCTATATGATTTAGTGCTAATACGAATATTGAGATATACAGATAATTGTATTTACTTTGACCCACCTTACAATAGTAGTGCGCTGATTCATGCAAAACAAATGTTGAGATATTCGCCGAGTGTTTATGTAGATCATATTGATCATCAGTTGAGTAAATCTATTACGGTATTATTAGTAGTTTTAGTTTTTTGTACTATTTACCGGTTACCACTACAATGAAATAAACGTACGTGTATCATGCGTTTGTGTATTTGCGCTTTTAGTTACTATCAAAATATCAACGATGAGTAATATCTAGTATAGGTTTTCATCAAATTGACTGAAAATAACATAATGTAATATTGAAACACTTTACTATGAAACATAGCTTGCCCCTCTTTTTTGACCCACTAGCTATTATTAGATTCGAAATGTTATTCAAAGCATTTGGTATTCCACTCTTAGAATTCTGCATTAGTACACACATCTTATAGAGTTTGAAAAGAACCTGTTCTGAGTAATATTATCAGCTCTTCGTAATAGATCGTAAACTAATAGGAGCATTTAATTGGCCGCGTCTTTAATAAAAAGAGGAAAGCAATACAGTCTTATTTTCTGCTATGATTTAACGATTAATAAACAGTATGTACAGTGCGCTTTCTACAGTTCTTATCTTACACTAAAAAATCTAACAATTTTACTATATCCTACTTTTTTAATTTATTTATTTAGGAATTGCTAGTTTTGCAATTAATCAGATTGTCATCGAACCAAGAATAAGCATTAGTTAATACAAAATAAATAAACTGTATACACCATTTGTTAAAATTACTACCAGTACATATTTTCAAATGTCTAGTTTTGCTGAACACAAAACCTGCGTTATTATTCTGGTATAGGTTTGTGCTTATATTATTATTACAGTATCATGTTTACTATTATTATAATAAACATAAAAAGAGTTGATTAACTATTATGAACAATTCTAGTTTTTAATTTTGTAATAAAGAGGAAAATACAACGTGGATTAACTGAAGATTATTTTTAGTTATGAACTTCGAAGGTTCTTATTTCCTTTTCTTTGGTAATACTAGGGATTAGCAAGTTGAGATTAAAAGTCTCATGTAGCTGCACAAAATAAAATGTATGTTTTCCTGTAGATAACTAATGTTATTGTGCTTTCTTATATCACACCGTATTATAGTTTTTGTTTTCATATCCACTATCACTCTTAAAATGATATTACACAGCACAAAATACAGTTTTGAGTAAATTAACTTTTTAGGTGACCCATTATAGCGAGGATGATACACTTTATAATGCTGGCATTAAAAGTTATAGAGACAACACAGAAAGAGAAACAAGTTCATGGACAGGAAACGTAGAAAGTTTTTCATTTCCAGTCTCCAAATCTCCAGTGTCTCTAAACACAAACTTAACGCATTTGCCGTTATCACTAATTATCTATGCATTGTATTTTTCAGTTGGCGTTAGCCTTTCTCATCTTTGTTTTAAATATTTAGTTAGTATGAATGCCATGTGCACCTACCTACATGTTTATGTTATAAGTAATAGTATACGTACATTGTGGTTGATAGTGATGATATAATGGTAATGATACTACACAGTATTTGGAATTACGACTAACAGTTTACTTTTGACAGCTTTTTTAGTAGGACAATAAAATGTTACTACTACTTACTAGACAAATAATATTGCTAGGTCCAGACTGCGTATATTTCTCACTGAAAATCTTCTAGTGCACATTTCTATTCTTTTTAGAAACTCGTTTTAGTATAATTGACCCATTTTGACATATATAAAATTATGTAAACTGTAATCCAAACCTTATTTCCTATGCGTTTTGTAAATATAGATAATTAAATTCATGATGTCGCTCTGAGTATTTGCCCTACACGTAATGCAGATATTCATGAGGTATTTCGACAATGATTATTGTACCATACGCATATGTGTAGAATATATGTTCAATATATTAACTAATTAATGTTTATATTTGGCTATTATCTAAAGTTGAATTGGTGGACTACTTGAGAGAGAAATTATATAAAAAATATATCAATATAAAAAGTCAGTGATATGATAGCTCTACTTTATGCAGTATTACTTAGAAATTTAAACCACGTGACACAATTTTTTATTAATAGACCAAAAAAATAAAGGGAAATTGAATCACCTTTAAGCGCAAGGCTTTGGATGGGTAATATGCATGTTAACCATAATATTAAGTTGCAATCTTCAGCCACAAAAAAGACACTACATATTCTCAAGGATGGCAATGTCAGTTGCATGTACCTCAAGCAAATATGAAAAGTTTTCAAATAATGTTTTCAGTTCATATACTTATAGCTGACAAGCACGTAGGAAATACTTTGGCATTGAGGCTGCAAAGTTCATTCATATTGTCTGGTAGATCTACTTAATTCACTACAATGTGTTGGTGAAGCGGCATTAAGCAAGTTTTTCCTACTATTGATTAAGCTTTGCTTGTATTGCTAACCAGTGTCACGTAAAAACTGTGGTTTACACACAGTTACCCACTTAAATGTTGCATGGCTACTAAAATTATTCCTAACAAATAAAAAGTTCTTTTGTGCCTACAGATGAAAGGCGCTTTTCAGATATTTAGATGGTAATAAATGTTAGACAGAATAGTAGTTGATGAAGAGAGAAACAAAATTGAAAGCTACCAATTACCAAATTATTTTTGCAAATTGTTCAGACCTAATTAGTTTACCAGTACCGCTCCTAGGTAGTTTAACCTAATGGAGTTCATTAGTAGAAGAACTTAATAAAAACATCAAGAAATATAAATAATTTATTTCACTTCAGTCTATCCTTTATTATCATGCGTAAATGTCAGAAACTTTCATTTTTTACAAAATGTAGACGCATTCGCTCCTTAATTGCTAATTCATAATGAAGCTTCCATTTTATTTTAACCAAGCAATATGTTATGAGAATCAAAAGTGCACTTTGCCCTGTACATGAATACGGCACCCTTGCAAAGTTTGGTCCTAAGCAGGAAAGGAAGGCACTGCATATTGAAAAACCAATGACATAAAAAGACGTGCCTTTAAATAATTAAGTAGTGTTAAAGTAGCATTTGCATATTTATATATCAATAGAGCTAATGACTAAAATGAATTAATAATTTGAATAAATTGGTGATAGGTAGGGTTAAATTTTCAAAAATTATGTCATGTTTCTCAAGGGCAGCACATAATCAAAACAGCATGAATTAAGTAAGATAACCAGGATCAATCAGTGCTTTGGGATACTTTATGCCGTTCAGTTATTCGCCGCAAAAATATTACAAGACTAGAATAAGAATATTTGTAAATAATTTAAATATATTCATAAATTATTAGGAAGTCGACTTTCTGGGTTTGTCATTTGACTTTGAATTCCGTGTAAACTTCAGGAGAGGTCGGATTAACGATCCATTACAGTCACTGTCAGCTTAATAAAAAAGCTGTTGAAAAATGACTAATGTAGCACTTTTATACCAGCAGCGTCAATATCCACAACAAGAGTCAAAATACTAGGTGATTACCTACTGGGAGAGTCAGCTTGTACTGACAGTACATGAAACAGTAAACAAAGGAAATGCCGAGTGTAAACATTTGACAGTTGTAGAATGTGTATTACATTGTATTTCATGCAACAGTTTGCATTCCTGCTACTTATTTGTCTTAAGTTTTATTGACTATGTTTTTCCTTGCTATGCGTAGGAACGCAATAATGGGAAGAATGAATGGAATTGGAAAAAGTGCAGTGAAACAATACGTAGAAACTGTACATAGGTTAGATATGAGTGTAAGCAATTATTCACGTTTGTGTACTTCATATTTTTGTATTTAAACTTTTCTGTCCTTTATCGGTCAATCATATTTCGACTACACTAAGCTCTCAGCTGTTACAATCTTATGAGCTGTTTTATTTTTCAAGTGTTTTATATAAACGGTCCCTTCTTGAATGTTTTAATCTTACGTCAAATCACATCGCATAAATCTTGGAACAATGCTTTACTTGTATTCATCTACCCTTAAAATTTCTGAAAACATTATGACTTATTCTATGCGCATTTACAAAACAATGCATTCATTCTGAGTTGTACGGCATTCTAACAATTCTGTTGATTTTTTGGGTGCCAAATTACATATTTATTGCAAAGATGAAACGGATTTGACAATGACGGGATAATTACTGGTGACATTCAAAGTAGCTTATGAATAGCGCATAAAGAATTGCCTTTCAAAAATAAAGTTGCGAGATGTGTTTTTATTTTGAAGTGTGTGATACAAAGGTTATTTAACTCTGCCTTTGCCAAGAGTAAATCATATTTATACAAAATACATCCTAGTGACGATGTGTCTGAACACAAAGGGTCAAATAATTCTGCGATTGTCAAAAAATGAATTATTGCGTTATTTGAATACTTAATTACATATTGCATGTAAAACAATTTGTTTTTGAAAGATATTTTGCAAATATAATAATGAAACTTGGTAAACCTGCAGCAAGTGAGTTAAGTTGGCTTGGGTTATGGTAATGCTAGAAACCGGGTATTAAAATCAGACAAGACACATCTGCATGCATTAAGGTACACATATGGATGTTTGCATGCAAATTATTATGTTCTTTATTTATTACATTAGATTTAAAACAAGTTATGTGAAAGAATTTGTGATGAAGTTTCAAAGAACCGGCACTACGCATTAATTAATGGAATTTAGTTGAATTCTCATATAAGTAACTGTGGGCAGTGGAATTGGTTAATGCCTCTCCTAATGTTTGCAATACCTATCTGCATTTTTATACCAAAAAATTAGGATGTAGTACGCAGTGCATTGTTACATCACTTACAAACACTAGCAAGAGCAAGGCGAGTATAGCTTGTGAGTACACTATACTACAGCTACCATAAACGTTACATTATGCCTCGTTATGGTAGGAGAACACAAAACAAGGCAACACAACCGTTGAAGATGAGTAAATCAAGTTTGGTTGGCGTAGGGAGTGAGTCGTGGAATCCGGAAAATGAATTAGGTAACTTAGCATTCTGTCTGTAAAGATGCTGACCTCCAGTCCATTGGTATGTCATCATTGACTCTCTTTTGGCTAATCACTCTGGCCTGGTAGGTACATTAGTTTACTGCAATTAGAGATATTTTGTTACTCTGACTGATGATGATTGCCAGAAGGCTAGATGTTATTATGAGTCATTAGTACGGACTTTGGTGCAGTGCGCATCCATTTGTACACAAGTGCCTACGTAATCCCTAAAAACGTTTTAACAACTAACAAGGCATAATTGTTTTCTTTCAGCTTCAAATAACATTCGAATTATGTATTATGAAGGGAATTAGTTAATATTATAAATCTCTTCATCGCATTATCCTTATTGCTCCCCAATTGAAAAGATTTTGGCGTAAAAAATTCAGACATGTGTGCAAACATGTATAATACACTGGTACTATCTAAAACTATCTATTATGCATTTGCTGTACACTTAAGTAGTTTATTTGTGTTGTCTGTAAGATTTGTATGTGTACAGTAAAAGCTACGTAATTTTTACTTAGAAGTTTACCATTTGTGTTAGAGATTCTGTTTAAGTAGGAAAAATTTATTATGGAGCATGCCAGTCAATCTGCAGTCAAGAGTGTTGTTGTAAATGATGATGAAGATTGTGATTATGATTGTGTATCAGCAGTATTACTTATATACAAGTGTACTTCTCTCCTTTATCTATTCCCATAACACAACACTACATAAATTCAGTAATAGTATATAGCAGTCTTATATTATTAGTATTTGTGGCGAGAGTAAAATGAGCGTGAATGAAATTGGTGAATTAAATAGAGAAAATAGGAGTAGTTTTATACTCTTAACATTTACAAACAGATAGCAGACTTTACTACTTATCTACTAGTACACAAACATACACAGAAAAGTATTTATTGCAAATTGCAAGAACACAGACATATTACATTAGGTATTCTGTCTTATGAAATGTATATTGTGATGTAGCATAGCATAATGGGAGAGATTAGAGATAGTAATGGTAAAATAATTTGCAGGCTAAGTCATAATGATTTCATCGTGCGCTGACTTGTCTAAGATTAAGAATGACCGAATTCCTTAACTGTAATGCTTTGAAAAGACAAAACAATCGTTTTGAAGTTCACTTATCGCAGTAGTTTGATCACAGGGTTGAAGAATGCCATAATAATGCAACTCCAATAGAGAGTTCTTGCCAGGTGGGTCCAAGTAAGTTGAAATGTAGAAGAAATGGTAATGTTGAGACACCAGGTATGGTATTGTAATGGTGTAGTGAGGAATGATGCAGTTTTGTACATTTGCCAAAAGAATAACAGAACTGAGATATAGATATGCGTGACGTGTGAGTAACTGTTCATGCGTGACGAGCTTTATTTGTTTACACTTTCGCATTATATTAGGTATAATATTGTATTTTTCTTTGTGATCTTATAGTCTAGGTATTATAATGTTTGATGAGTTCTCGTATTAGATAATAAGTATTAGAAAGGTCACAATTACAAGAGGACTGCACATGTACAGCTACAGTTGGTGTTGTGTAGTAAGTAAGACTACCAGAAGTAACAGAAAAAACAAGAAAAAAGATTTCCGTACAGTGTGGAGTGAGTGCGAGTGAGTCCAGTTCAATTGGCATTTAATAAGATAAAAACAAGAGACGAAAAGAGATGTACGCTAAATAATCTAACTACACTGGATGAAGTCCTACGTAGTTGCCCAAGTTAAATAATGGATGATAATGCCACTCCATCAAGTCCCATACATGTCAGAGTCAGATTTCCACACACGTAAGTAGTACATACTAGTTCTACTACTGCCGAGAGTGGTCACAGTCCCATCAGAAGAGTAAGTCTGGGGCGACTATTAAAATTCATAAAATAAGCACATCAAACTCCTAAACAACGAGTCTGACAAGTTCCTTAGAACATAGGTTCATCCTAGGCAATTACATAACACAAAAATTACGTGCGGGCTCGTCTATATTCAGTCTTGCCACTCTCCAAATCGTCTGTACTATTTATCTTATACAGAGTAGTCAGTGAACTTATCAGTCAGTATCATGTAGTATTTAGTAGTCAAGTAGACAGGTTGCATGCAGAAAGGGCTACTTAGTAAGCGGGAAGATAATTGACAGAATTGTCTGTTCGTCCGTCCTTTCGTCTCGAGTCCATTCAATTCACTCAACTCCAACTAAACTTAACTTGTGCGTAGTTCTGCACAAGTCAGAACTTTGCACATCTATTACAGTATACCATTATTATGTATTGTCATCTAAGCTATGTGGGTCATTTCAAGTCCTTCCCTATTATTTCGAGCTGCTCAACTCGTACACTTTTTCCAGAGCTCGCATCACTCCCTTCGCCATCCTGGCAGCATCCTCCGCATTCATGTCTTGCAATTCCCGAAGAGCCCGAGATTTCACAGTGCTGAACTTGCTGTAGGCCAAGAAACCACCAACGCCAACTAAGGCAGCACTTCCGACTAAAGTTCCCCAATCCTTCAAGGTAGCCGAAGACAGGACACTAGTGCCACTGGTGGAGTATCCAGGGCTGCCATGGATCGGTTGCTGGCTATGGTACTGGGCCGTTTTTGCATTAGGGTTCCCGTAGTAGTACACCAGGTAGCTCTGCGTAATTAATCACCATTTACATAAATAAAGTTTGAAAATATTCATTCCTTGGGTTGAATAATCTACACAGATTGTAAGCCATTTAGGAATTAGTTTGTGGGAATCAATTAATGAAGGAGTGTAAAAAATAGATGGGGATCAACATTAGCAACAATTGATGAAAATTGAATTTTGTTTGACTTAATAGGGACGTCAGGAAAGAACTGCCTTCATTTACAAACGTGTCATTAGGAACAAGACGATAAAATATTACTTTATTAGATTAGAGAATGAGAAAGCTGCGCTATTGACTCTTTGTGGTATGTTGTGGTGGATGAAATACGTTTGCTGTAAATCTGTACTAGGTAGATGGGTAAGTAAGGTACTCCACAGAACCCTATAGCCTATAAGAATGCCACAGAGCATTATGATCACAGTTGGGAAAATTGTCGATGTAGTGCAGTGTAGCGGGGGAAGTTTTTGATGAGGAGCGAACAAGGTGTGTCTTTGCCCAGGGGATTCACATTTCAAGTGCATGGCATGGCACAACCACCTCAACTAACTGACAGACCTTTAGACCTTTTTCAAGTGAAAGACCCACCGCTTGGGTCATCTTTATCATGATCTTTCCACATTCCATTAAACCGCACACACATTAAAGTGAGATGGATCACTTGTACTATTTCGTTGGTCACACTCAATCACTCCACTCAAATGCCAAGGACCAACCACACCAACTGCAATGCCAACCAAGGACTCAAATCCTTACACTTCCTTCGAATCGCTCCTCCAATCCTCCTCCAAGTTAAGTCACCTCAAGCGCTCAACACTTTTCTTGTCACATACTCTAAGCAAATAATAATTTCCTCTCTAACAAACCCACTCTGCATTATGAAGTTAATAAATGCATCCTGAAAGGGATGAACATTATATTTCTACTGCCACTTTAATGAAAACACAAAATTTATGATTCAGACAGAATGAAATGATACTCGCGTAATGAGTGGAATTACAAGTCAATCAGCATGCATGAAGATCATGAGATATAGGCCATTTCATCGTTTAAACTAAACCAAAATTAACTTAGTCTACTTATAGAGTTTATAGCGTCTTGCGGTTTAAATTCTACTTGAACGCTGTGCAGCACACAACACAGCCTTTGTTCAGTCTCTCGTTCTCCACTGTCTATGTAACTACAATGAGCTGAGGGTGAAAGTCCTTTTTTCAACTCTCGGCTAAATATGTTACCACAGTCTGATTAAAACTGTAAACAAAACTTTCAGAATTCAATTCTTAACTGTCTACTTATACATTCATTCGTCTTTCTATTGTTTTTTGAATTTCTTTCAACATGCAAAAACCTAATGTCAAGAATTCATTAAGTAGATGTTTACGTGCTTAAAAAATGAAGTGAATTAAAAGGTATAAGTATAGTTCTGCACTATACTGTGAGAACGTGCTTTCTTTAAGGTGACATACATATGACAGGAAAAAAACATTCAACTCTATAATTTCCTGTGTTTACAATGATTGTTCAAATCAAGCACTATTTAACCAAAGAGAAAATACTTGATTTTTGATTTGAAGTACATACAAAAATATATTCTGCGGTCACTCAATTTTAGACAACATCCGGAAACGAAGCTGTACTTCAATAAATTTCTAGTAGCACTTGGAATCTTGCAACAAAAGTGCAATTCTTTATTTGCTATTAATGAAATCTCTGCTAGTAGGATTAGTGAGCTAATTTTTCTAAAAGCGTCAACCAGAAATCTGATTTATGACGCATGTTGGCAAAACTAATGTATTTGGGTGAATAGCCAGGGTTTGTCCTAAGTTTCAGAATGCCAACTTTATATAGTGAAGTGAATTAATGTTGGAGAGGTTGAGTGCGGAGGACCGGAGGAAGAAAAGCAGGATTCATGAAAAATGGAGAGGATGTATGACCTGAGCGAGCGTATTAGGATCCGTGTTGGGAGCTGCAGGGTTGGCTTCTTGTTGTCGAAATGCTGGACTCTCCCGTTTTTCGGCTACTGGTGGTGTGTTGTTGGGTGTGGACGGCACGGACTGCACTATGGAGGTGGGATGTGAGGATTTGGGATCTCCAGAGCTGAGCGGCGGTTGGTACACAGGTCCCTTCTGTGTGTTCGCAGCAGTGGACAGCCCGATGAGAAAAACTATGAAGTAAGAAGCAGCTCTCATTTTGGAGGATGATTTTCCGTCTACCTAGAAGAGCATTGAGAGGAAAATTCATTAGAGGCATAACGTGTAGTAATCGCCCACTCGGGTGGCTGGATTCTCCAGGGATTGTTGTGACCCAGAGAGGAGGGCTGGCGACTATTTCATTTTGAAACGTAGTTGGGATGAAAGGAAATGGATTCCATTCCAGGACAGAGTGAGTTTTTTAATAACTTTCCCCCATTGGCCATGTGTAGTTACGGAAGAGGAGGATCGGATGTTTATGCACAGAGCAGACAGAATTGTGTTAGAGTTGGCTAGGGTAAGTTACTAATTCTCGAGTGCAGTTCAAGTACAGAGCTATGCATAGACAAACATCAGATTGCTATTTAGTTTAGTGCAGATATCTTATAGATGGAAACAGATAGTAATATAGGAGAGCAGACTGACATGTATTCCCATCCAATGCTGCACAAGTGAGTAGTAAATGCTCTGGGTGCTACACTTACACTTTATGTACAATAATTGAAATAAAAGTAAATGAAACTAAGGCAAGGTCTGTGACTTGACTTTCGAACCCTCAAGTGAAGCTGCAGACCAAATTACTACATTACTTCAGTACAGATACATATTATTTAAATATGTATTAAATTCGAGATACCGTAGTAGCCGAAAGAACCTACACGTACGCATCTGTTCGCTATTATTATTATATATAGTATGTATGAACCTGTATATTTATCTACGAGTCTTCCATTCTGGCACATATCTAGAGATCGTAGGTAGTGTACTGTATGTGTGCCGAATAACCTAATTTGTGATGATGATGTAGCTAGAGTAAAGCTAGAGTGAAATGGTTCTAGTGTCTATATCTCTTGTAATATTTGTGTAGTATATTGTAGTGAGTCGCATAGTTTGCATTGTGTCTGTGGATGATTACGGGGAAGAGATAAGCAATAATCTACGATTATCTACCTAGTTAGAATACAGAGTACCTACGAGCTACAACTACTGAGGAGATTGCCTTTGTATGAACTGATGATGAGACTTTACATAGAAAACCTGCAAGTTCTAGTTAAACAGAAGAATTCTTTACCTTTGGATTCTAGGTGCAGAAAATATAGTTCGGTTTGTGTGGTTGACTTTGGCTTGGCTTGGCTTACATTGAAATCCCTCTGAGCTGAAGCTGTAATCTTTGAGTGTGCGACTTTGTGCTGCAGAGCCATGATTCTATGATGAATGCATTCTTCTCACTCATTCTCAGGTATCCATGCAATGCAGCAAGGCTAGTGGCAAGTTGAGTCAGTCTGACTGTGACTGAACGAGATTTTCTATTCCTCACTCACCTACGTTAGACTGGATTGAGATTTCTACTAACTAGCCTTAAACTCATTCAGACTACTTCCGGCAAGATCATAAATTCAATGAAAACAAGGCAGAACAGAATGGCAAAGACCTGACTTCATTGACTTTTTCTCTCTCTCTCTCTGACTAATACTTCGTACTCGGCCATTCTCCACGTTGGTCTGTCTGCCTTGACTACATTCCCCAGCGGAAACGTGCACCTGTCCCCCATTCTCTGCTCTTACTAACCTATATCTCTCATTAGCATTAATTGCTAACAAAGTTCAACCATCTATGAAAAACGATCCTTTTCTTTTATTATTGCTCAAATTCACTCCTTTCTTCGTCTTTTATTTCGGAATTCTTTTTATAACAGAGTTATGTCTGCCCACCACTAACTTATTTAAAACTGATTAATCTCTGATAGAGTAATAGACACTTGAGCAGTATCTCTAGATTGAATTGATGAGAGGCGAGCAGCTCTATGGAGTTCTAAACTCGTTTAATAATAAAAAGTAAGATCTAACAACTAGCCATAACATGCAAACATTAATCGGCAGAATATAACTACTCTTTCACAAATTACAACCCTATGTGGAAGTCTCAGTAGTGTGCACATGTGAAAACATAATTAGAGATACCTACGCTGCAGCATAAACACACTTGTACTTGTACTTTGCTCTTTTATGCACTTAAGATACTTAAAACAAGAATAGCCTGCAAAATCTAATAAATGATAAGTAATTAGGTATCTGTACACTTGCAGTTAATGGTTTGAATGTAATGTGATCATCATGATGACACACTCAGCCTCCGTTTCTACCACCCCATTAATGTTTAAGATGTAATTGCCAAATGACATACTCTGTCCGCTCACTCTTCGAATATGTAAAAAAGAATCAGTCAAGATCACTCACCTGTATTCCTCGTAAAACTCTTACAAATAACTTCAAACGAAACACAATTTCACAAAATGCGAGTGAAAACTTTCAGAGAATCTTCCGGATCACTTTTTGTAGTTATCTCCTTATGGACGGATTTTTCTGACTGAAAATTTGAGGCGTGAACCCCGGGTTTTTCTACCTGCGCTCGGTTCACTCCTCACAAAAGGGGTGGTGCCTTGAGAATTTCTGTTCCTTCATTGGTCTTGTCAGTTCCCTTATAGAACGAATTTTAGTTGCAAGAACGTCTTAGGATCCCTTAAGTCTCGAGTCAAGGACGGACAAATCCCTACCTTAATGTGACCTCCACATTTTTCTCCTTATTGTTATCAGATGAGGATTACTTACCTTTGTTGCCGTTACTTCCAGGTATGAATAGTAGGGATGTTACCTTATTGCGTCAGACAATTCTGGTAAATATAGACAGAGTCTTGTATATACCAGAATCTTCCTCAATTTAAACGGGAAGCACGCACCATTGTGAAAAGACCTTAATAAGATTTTCATGTACCCCTAGCACAAAGTAATAGTGCTATTACTTTTAAAAGTTTTTTCACTCTTCAGCTAAGTGGTCTAAAAATTTCCTGTTTTGGTTTAAGATTGTAAGTGTCTACTGCTGTAAATACATAATAACAGGCATATTACGTATTAATAACGACCAATGAATAGTACATGCATTTAGGAAATCTATAGTTTAGTGTTACACGGGAAGGAGGACATGAATCACAGTTTAGTAAATGACATTTTGAGTGTTTGGATATATGATTCTGTAGAATATACGGGTAGTACAGTTTTATCTCTGTATTGTTATTACTAAAACAATAAAAGGAGTCCATTACGAAAAAAGTAATGTATTGTAAGCGAAGGAAAGGCAATGGAAATAAAAGGAGTAGCTAGCGGTAATAGCGATATCCTTATAAATAAGGAGTTGAGAAAATAAGTGCAATGAGGTGTACAGCGATAATTTCTATAAATGGTTAGGTGAGACAGAAGAGATTCTGATGACACAATAGAATAGAATGTGCGGAGATTGACAGACAGAGCGATATGATTGGTTGGCCTGCTCTGGTTTTCTTTGGTTGACATGCCAGAGAGTGAGTGATAATAATTATGCATATTCTAATTTCCACAATAATTCCTAAGGAATGAGAGACAGCGCGGCTTGGCTTTATTGTATGCTTATGATTAGGTTAGCAATATGTATAGTAACAGAGGGAAGATAGTAAAACATAAAATCAGGTAACATGCACACCAGAGGACAACAACAGATAGTAAAATAAAGATAATGCTTACAAACAATGCGAGTAAATGTATGAATGTAATTGCTGGTAATCTCTGGCAAGCTTTAAGTAGGTATTTATTAAGATATTATTCACCTTACCTATATTCAAACTCAAAGTTAAAAAGTGTAGACCTTACATAGAGCCACAACAAAAACAATATGCAACAGAAGAGTGTATGTGGAGTAGAATAAAGCGTAGAATATAGTGGGGATGAGGAATGGCATAGAAAGATCCCGTACGGAATGAAAACACAATTGAAGTCTAGGAAAGCTAGGAATGGAGCAAATGGTAAGAAATGGAAGCCAAACCAAACGAAGCAACAATGAGCAAAGGCAAGCGAAGCCAAGCCACGAAGCAAACCAACAATGTCTTATTGCATTGTTCAAGTAAAGCGAGAATAATAGTTAGGAAGGTAAATGGCAGTCCATATGAATGCTAGGAAGATTGGTCACCCCCACACAGCAGAAAGACAGGCATGCCAGGAGGAATGGAATACAGAGCGTTGGCTTGCAATGCATTCCGCAAATTCGTTTTCACGAACTACTGACTAGTTGGTATATGTGGAAGAAGTGCGAAAAAATCGCCAAGTATAAAACGCGAGTGAGGCCCCAGAATACGGCCAGTTTCCTTTTGACCCTCGAGTTTTGCTATATGCACAGTGAATCTAGCAGCTTTTAAATATCCATTTCAAGATATTATATCAGTGCAGTTTTTTAATTGAGTCTGGACGTCTCTCATCTCAGGTAATTTAAGTGTGACAATTATTTCTGGATATTTCGGTGGGTGCTTCGCTTCTGACTCCGCTAATTGTATAACCAATCTAATTATAACATCTACGTGCATCTGCAACACTATTTAGTACCGTTGTCCTCTACACACCAGTTCCATGTCTCTCTCTCGGCTCCCTGGGTTTGTTGTTGTCTTCCAGATTTATCTAAATATTTACCCTTACCTACTTTTCGTTGCGTTACATAATAACTTGCCACAGCACAGAACTTCACATCGCATTCCATTTAACAAAAAACCAAGGAACACAAGAAAGTAAATATGTTTTTGTACCTGAGTACATACTACACGGTGTCTCGATCGTTTTATTGATACTGCACTGCTCTGGAGCGTTGCCTTGTTCGTAGCTATTTCCCGTTGCGTTGTTGTGAGTCTCCGTGCTAGACACAAATTACTAAGCCTTGACCCTTACACTACAGCTACAGTGGATTTATTTACCCAAGATGCTTTTCGAGAATCGACGCACACGGGCAGACCTTCCTAGTTTCATAGTCAAGAGCAAGAACCCACAATTACTTCACAAGGCTTTCCATCCTCCCTTTAAAACTCTTCCTTCCATTCATTCCTCCTTAACTAATTCCTTCCTAGTCTCTAATTCAACCGAATAAAAAGAAACGGTACCTTATCATCAAGGACAAGGTCACCTTTTATCAAGTACCCTAACAATCTCAAAAGAATTCAACTGACGCAACTCTTTTTCAATTGCCCACCTGTATGTCTCATGTCCCTTTATTTATTATAGACCTTGTTCCATTTAGTAATACAAGTATCAGTACAAGAGTACTACTATATTGCCTTTTTACTATAATTATTATATACTCATTATTATTTGTATACCAAAGTATGCCTTTGTGAACTTCAAATTTGTGTTCCTTGTGCTTTTTGACAACTTGTCTATTATGTCACGTGACTTTGAAAAATAAGGGTACATTAGAGGCAATTTTCATTTTATACTGCAATGAACTTGAACACAAATTAAACTGAGCAAAGATTAACCTAAACTGCATGTAGCTGTAGTACAAATAGACTTTCTTTAGTATCACTTTTAGGAAAAGAGTAGAGCCTGAGCTGAATACAGAATGACTGTAGAAAGGAGTGAGGACATAAGTGGGGCTAAAGACAGACTTCCTTGAAGATGCATAGTAGAGTAGGTTTGCAGTCTAAGTGTGCAAATGGATGGAGGAGCATCTCCGAAAATAGAAAGATGCTCTCTTCAGTGTAAGTATTTGCAGATACACTTAGCAAGGAAGATTTAGACAGGAGAGGAAAGTGATTTACAAGCAGTCACAGCAATTTCATAAGAGAGAAAGCATTTTATCCTTTTATTGTGGAGGAAAGGCGCGGAGTTTACTGTAATGGACACGGAAAGCTCATTCTTGTATTCACAATTGCCTTTCCACGGTTCCATAAAATAATTCACGAAACGCATTACTAATCGTCAGCAGAATCTCCACCACTTCTTGGCCAAGCACCTTGTCATTCTCATTACTGTTGTCAAGCAATTCAACTGAATTGCATTTCGCAACCATATAACTATTCAGCTAGGTCCTATTGTAAAACGCCAACGAATGCACTAAAGTAATATCTCTAATACAAATGATCCTATCGGTAGGATTTTAGTTCAAGTGCTACACTCATATATCCCAAAGTACAACTTACAATTAGAGGAAGTATTGAATTTCACACTGTGTCTTATTACACTGCGTGTTGGTGTAACCGACCCCTCCTCCTCTCCCAATGTGTAATGCAACGTCAAGTGTAAAACTGAGAAAACTAGCCGAGATGAGATGAATCTGTAGGTACTGTTGTGTGTAGTGGTACATAATAATACGTAAGTACACCATAGAATACTTAATTTAGATATATTACATTGCGGAGATTAGGTAACCCATAGAGCACTCCTTAGCAGTATATTCTTAATGCATATACCTGACCCTGTACATTGGAGTTCTTTGCAGAAATATGCTTGTAAAAGTAATTTGGAAAGAATGTAAGTGGACCTGGCGGTATTATTGCCAAAGTGTTTGCTTATGCTATGATAACCCATTCTCTGATGAAATGGTTTCTTGAATTCTTCGGTGGATTCCATTTCTTTTTGTCTGGGAATCGGATTCACTTGTAAACTGTAATCGACTAGTTAGTCTAGATTTTATAGGAACTAAAAGTAAAGTAAACCATGAGCACATAGAAGTTAGTGACATATTGTAGCATGCCAAAGGTTGAGAGAGGATGGCAATGCATAAAGTGGAAAAGTATCTGTACACACGTTCTCGTAATATATAATAGTTATGTTGATAGCGTAATAATAGTGAATGAGAAAAATTTCTAGAATGGAGGGTGAGAAATAGGGAGAAACGAGCCTCGTAACTTGTAAGTAGCATACAGACATTATGTTTGCAGAGTAGGCACACGTTGTTTAGCTAAGCTATGTAAGTGCGAGGCGTGCTTTATTGTTAGCTTACTTAATGCATAATCCTCGCGAAGATTCTGCTCTAATTCAGCGGATTGAGCGAGAAGAGCACAAAGCACGGACGGATGCAGATACAGTCGAGTATCGTAAAACTGTGAGTCAGTCCAATGCAAGACAGGTTAACTAGGTATACAGCAATTGGCTTTGTTCATTAAGTTATGCGGTGTGGGGAGATATGAACGAAGGATAATAGTATTAGGTAAAAAACACCCACAGCCACAGCTGCCTATAAGACATCCTCCTATTGTATTGCAGTGGACAATTAGCATTCAGGAAAATCACATTATTATTGTAAGTATGCATAAGTATTAGTAGGTGACTCAATTTGAGTGCTAATTCTAGAAAATGCACCTTTCTTTTTATTTTGACCTACTGATGTCAAAGTCAAGGAAAACGATAAGCTACGCTTGTTCCACATTGTCTCGACTCTCCTCTAAATCCTCTAACCATAATATTTTAATGGTACAGTTTTCAGAGAATTATAATCATCCTCAAGAACGCATTTACGACTTCAGAGTTACTTCCACACAGCTACTGCGTAATAGCTTTACTAGAGCCACTCAGACTTCATGCCACAGTCTAAATCTTTCTTTATGCCGAGTAAGTGGACTATCTCTCCGATCTCCACTTTATTGTAATTACCAGTGACTCTTCATGCAACCGTCAAAAAGAGACACGACACCACTTTTCAAGGATATTCATTTAAATACCACCAGTTAGTTGCATACTCATATTTAGAGTGTATACCTAAGTCAATAATCTTTGACATTAATTTACGCACCATTTTTGCATGTGCATCGTAGCCATTAATAACACACAGATAAGTCTGCGGCAATTTTTATCAGCAGTTCTTTAACTATATACTAATAGGAACTTTGTACTTTTTATTTACGCATCCTCATTGCAAATCATTTCTAAATATTATCCATCTAATGCATGGTACACTCATTAATAAGTTTATGTAATTAATTACCAAAATTGTTTAGGTGTTATTTGTAAACTTAATATTAAACTGCGTGCATATTTTAGAGTGGAAGAAATAAAAATAGAAGAATAAAGACAAGGGTGTAATTCTCTTTGCTTTGTAGAAGAGACGGAAAGATACTAAAATCTTTGAGTAACATAGATTTATGTCTAAGATATGAGGACTATGTAGGTGAAAGAGAAAAAGTGAGTGCCAATAAGATAGTGAGTGACATTTCCAGCAATCTATTTACTCCATCATAGGAAAACATTCGAAAATACTTTGGCAGGTGGATGAGACGGAAAATGAGATTTGGGGAATGTCAAGTTATGCTGGTTCGCCTATAGACAAGTATTCAGCTGCATTTAAGGACGTTGCTATGTTGTAGGAATGGAAATTGAAAGAGTAGGTAATCGAATGAACAGAAGAAATGAAGTTTATCGATGCTGGAAGGAAGGGAGATAAAATACCCAATACCCTAGAAATTGTGCATAGCGCCAACTGTAAGTGTTATGTATTGAACTGTACGTCTGCCTTGATCTTGATGTATTACAGACGGATAGACAAACAGGGCTAGCTGGGGCTACAGTTGAATTTAACTCTAGGCTCTGCATTTTCACTAGAACTCAAGTAGAAAGATATATTGGGGTCAGAATGACTGAATGACAATTCTTGCCTTAGACTATTTACTTGAGCGTAAAGAAAGATGAAGATGAGGAATAAAGAGAGTGAAAAACCGATTCAATTCAATTTGATGTTTATATTCAAGCTTCGAAAATCTCTATAAGTACAGGATGACCCTAAGTGTTCGCTATGCTAGTACAGAATACAAATACATCCGTAATTGTATGCATACCAAACAAGAAGTTAATTAGGAGAAAGCTTTTATTCGATACTAAGGTATTTATCATTTGGCAAATGTGCACAAATTAGATTTAAGATACTGAACTTTCCTTACTGAGAATTGTGAATGCATGGTTAATAATTTGATTATATCACCCCAAAGGATTTTTAGAAAAGATAAGATCATGTTTGTGTAGAATCGAATTTATTACATTAGGAATGTCGAGGATGACAAATATTAAGGAAAAGTTCAGTTCAGTCCAGTGGAGTACACAGAGATGAATCGAGTTTTGCGTTCTTGGTGCACACTATATCTTAAGGCATTACTCTAAGTAAATATTTACGTGTACATCGAAATAAGTACAATTGAGTTCATCTTCATCCCTGCCCTGCATAGCTTGGTTATTGGTTGTTTTTCAACTTTAGTTGTATGCATGTATGTATTGAGTGCTGCATTTGGTGGCAAGGGAGAATAAGTAAGATCGAATGGGAGTTGAACTGAAATTTTCTGGTATGCATTACATTACAAAGTAAAATAGTGAAGAAGAATGTGTGTGAAGAAGTGAACCCTCTCGTTAGACGAGATGAGACGAAGCAGTCTTGAGGAGAGTAAGTGAGAAATACACAGGAGTGATTCTTTCTGGTATGAGTGAAGTAGGTGAAAGAGGAGGGTGGAAATCAGGATGTGTTTGGAGTTCACCGTCCCGGACGGTCAATGTAGCAGGTCAGTGTGAAGGCCGAAGTACCGTTAACTAATTCTACCTGTCTGACAACTTACCTTTAATTACTCAACGAATACCATTCATATGTAGTGGATATAGAGTAACCCATGCAGGCTGCTGCTATCCCCTCCGTGTATTCTCCTGAACTATAGGGTGGTTGAGTATGCTGCACTATTATGGCGAGGAATGGCGTAAAGACACAGAGTGCAGGTGAGGTGAACTAATCCAACGAGAATAATAGTAATAGGAGTTTGTAGACGTTACAGCTACATAGTATTATAATGGTAACGCATTAGAGTGAATATTGTTTTCATACAGTGTTGCATCTAACAAGCATAGTCCTAACAAGCTCTAGCTCACCTGGTTGCTTACCTACAAATAAATGCACACCTTAATATTGAAGTTAGTATCTTGTTGAAAAGCAAGGATCTTGTTGTATCCAATTTCCCAAGAAACGAGTATTTTATATCTCCTTACTTACAATAACATGCTTAGCTTAGCTTAGCGATTGTATTGTCAGTTGAGAGTTTACCATTTTTGTTTGGCTGATGTAAGATACATGATGTACAATGTTTTGCTGTATGCTTTGTCAAATGTTGACAATACAGTTGGTTTTTGAGGGTTAAGCATTATTGCTCTTAGCTATAGTTTAGGCTAGCAGAGAACTCAAGCTGACTGACGATCAGATGCCCGTCCCAATCATTTTCTAGGAGAATATAATAGTAAAAAAGCCAAACTCGACTCACAGGAATTACCAGTTCGACAAATTTTTCTGTTTCGATTGTTCAGCACCTTCATGACTCTGGTCTTGATCGATGAAACCTCTTTGCATTTGCATCTTGCAGACAGAGAGTATAAACATATCACCAACGTACAAAGCGTGCCTCGTGCAGTGGCTGGGATCGTTCGAGTTGTAAATAAGATGCTGTTATAAGTTACTACGGAGTAGGCATCCTTAGTTTGCACAGAGACACAACCTAAACCAATACAATAGTAAATAATAGGGGCTGACATGACATGAAGGAAATGTTGCACTGCCTTACCCGTTTCTTACACTTTGTTGGAGGCATTTGTAAATACTACGTAGATCTGTAATGTATGCCTAGTAGTAGCCTCTAGGATTTCCATCAGAAATGAGAAGTAGCAACAAGTAGGTCATGCTCAAAGGTAATCACCCCTGCCCATAATTATTAGCCATACCCGCAAAAGAAAATTACGCACACCGTAAACTTTATGGTCAAGAAGATGACATGCCATGTGGAGCAATCATTTCTTTCCGCATCGAAAACTTTCCACTCAGCCACTCGTCTGGTTTCCTACACTCACTCATTCAGAATTTTACATATGATACATTGTAAGGGTAGGGCGAGAATAAAAGTCTTGCACTCTGCCAATTTTTCAGCATTAACAATGAGAAAGAATTTTCAGAGGTGGATATAGAGTCGTTATACGTGTTCATGCTTTTAGTTACTCTATAGATCCTCTTGCATAGTCTTACCACCTATCTGCATGCATTTATGGTCTAGCCTATACGTAAAACAGCCATAATAACATATTTTTCCTACAAGAATGCAACTAGGAATACTACAACACAAAATATGTTGTCAGAAGAGTTAAGAAAAATCCTATCTGAGAACTACAGAAATTCAGAGAGCAAAGAAAAGATGTACACATATGGTGCAATAGTTGCTTTATATACGTAGGATAATTTGTTTAGGGTGATAGGCTATACTGTATGCACATTACAAGCGTAGCTTTACATATGTAGCGTTAAAGGAGTCTCTTAGTAGTAGTACTTGCACATTCTGATCTCTGGCCAAACTTGGATGTTAATCAGCTTAAATTGCCTCAGTGGAACCGTTCCCTCCAACTTGCTACGATATGCATGGAATTGTAGAAATCATGAGATGACTGCTCTGTGCTTCATCTTCTACTTATTTAGACTTACTTAAGCAACGTCTACGTGCAATAGAAATAATGATATTATGATGTGCTGCGAACTGCTCTGCCCTCAGCCATTTCACAAAAATATTCCCTGCTTAGGTGCGGATCCCTACATGCACAATATGCATAAACTTTGCCCTGTGCTCCTATCCTAACTTTAAAAAGCCATCCTATAGGCTCACCATTACTTTAATGCACTCAGAATAATGCCCAACCTGCTCTTTATAGAATTAAAAATTTTCTCTGCTTATTGCAAATGCTATGCATACTTTCATGCCAGTAATTCTCCAAGTGCAGATTTCTATGTAGGTGTTCAAAGAGTATTCACATGATTTTTCAATCCCATCCTCACTACTAGCGAATATTTACCTGTGAAACTCAGCGAGTAACTTTTATTACTTCTCTACAGATACAAGACGATGCATTGGAAAAAGCTGACCCTGTTGACCATTGCCATGGCTGTGACCGCCATGGCAGCTCCACAATCCCAACAACTTCCTGCTACACAACAGGTAAATAGTAGTTTTAATCCACCTAGTCAAACACAAACATACTTACTGTAACCCGGCATAGATTCATCAATGAACATCTCTAATACCTACTCAGTCCTCTTCACAATGAGTTTTTATTCCAATTAAAATCACACACTATAATAAAACAGTACAACTGTCTTGTGCAATGCAGAATGAAAAAACCTTTATCAACATTTTCTTACATTACATGAATTTCTTTTACGATGCACATAATATTAATTACATTAGTAGTAGCAAAATAACCGTATTAGGAAGAAAGACAAAACCTTTGTTTAGTCCTCATGAAGTATTACAGAGTTAATGAAAGTGAGGGTAGGAATTTTTGTTGAGGTTCTGCATAAGGTTTTTGTATTGGTATTTAGTAGAACCAAAAATTATACAACTGGTGGTTCTAACTTGTGTGATCAACTTTATCACAGGCTGCAGGAAGTTCTCCAGTTGCCCAGAGCAGAGACGCAGCTGTTTACCCTGAAACGGGTTACGCAACGGGGTACTCAGCTGCAGGTGCCCAAGCTGGTTACCCGGCAGCTCAAGCAAGTACTTCGTACGCTGCCCCAGCCGCTGGTTATGGACAGCAAGCAGCGGCCAGCTACCCAGCAGCTGCAGGAGCCAATGGAGCTGGACAGACTGGATACTATTACTACTACTATCCCGTACAGGTGATTTTTCGTTAATTTGTAATTAGTGCTTGTTTGGTTCATTGTTGACTGGATAGCAGTACTAATTAGTTGTCGTATATAAATGTAAAGGAACAAAAATCCGACTACCATCCGCCAAAAGACAATTACCAAGCTACTGATTCGTACGGAATCGATCCCTTGGGTATCATCGCCGTTCTTGCCGTCGCTGGATTAGTTATTGCAGGTTTGGCTCTCCTGTTCCCAGGATGGGCTTACGTGCGCAGCGATGAAAACGTTTACTACAGAAGCAATGATGGCAAGTGAAAGACACGCAGTGATTTTATGTCCGTCATGCCATTTTTTCATTTCTGCCTTTAAATGCCACCGACAGAACCTTGAATCCCAAATCCTAACTTGTCAGAGATCTTTCAATCATCATCAGCTGTGCTTTTATCTTTTCGTTTATGCTTTCTCTACTTGCAGGTTCACCCAGCTTCTTAGGACTCAGCAAAGAAGACTATAGAACTCTCACCAGTCTCGTCCTTGCTGCCATCGAAGGTGAAGACTGCATTGAGAAAATGATGTGCGATGCTGGAAAATTAGTAAAGAAAGTCAAGAAGGCTGATACTTTCTTAAGGTGAGATTTCCATATAGATTCTGTAGGCAAAACTTAGAAGATATCAAGGAAATTATACCTTCCGTCTTACTTTCCATAGAGAACAGCCAAAGTAGCATTATTTTAGTTATGCAAGATGCATTTACAGTATATCTGCAATTCTCGTGCTTATAAATGCTCCATTATGTGTAATTGTATATAGCAATTTAAAAGATACGTCGAAATTTATGTATTATTTGACAGTACATATAATGCATGCATAAAAGAAAAAAATTACGCCGTTAGTTACAATTATAGACTAAGGTACTTTTACTTCTTGATATTGAAAGTTCCTTTTTGTGAACAAGTACCTTGTAATCGTAGCAGAAATCTTTTGTTTGCCAACATCTTTAAAATGATCTTGAAAAATTGGCTGAAATGAACTTATGAATGAGGACTTTTCAGAAGCCTTTTATGCAACGTAGTTAGGACTACTTTAAATAAGTAGAACAGTTTATTCTATTTATATTGTATAACGATAATATATGCGGGGCTTATAGACAAAGTACTTATGTTTTTATGTTCGTACAGAGATCTAAGTAAGTTTACTCGAGATTTATGTTTGTTTGTGTCAGTTGATTTTAAAGGAGTGCATGTATAATAATTCTCGAGTGGAGTGAATAACAAATAGACAAGTGGAAGTATGCGCTCCGTGTAACTGAACGTAAGACCCGAGGAAATGATTTTTAGTTTTACCGTAGGAAATGGGTTTAAGTAGTTCAGCGGCGGAGACCCATATGTTTGAATGCACGTATGTATATTTTCTGAATGCGTAATGTGAATTTATGCATGAAAAATTTTAATTTCAGGATAATGGAGGATTTAGCTCCGAGCTCTGTGTCAGGGACGATCAAGAAGCTGAGAACGGCAATGAAGAAGGGTGATGAGTGTAAAAGCGTCAGTTGTGCAAAGAAGAAGGTGTTGTAGGTAGAGATGTAGAGACAGCGGTATTAATTGCCTAAAGAAAGACTTGTGAGTGTACCAGGACAAAATCCTAAATGAATGACTTTACGGACTGTCTTTTCTATTACAATACAAATGTGCAAAGGAGGACGAGGAGCTGATTATAAGTTAACAACATACTAATGACGACGGACAGTTACGTTACCTCGGACTCATCTCATTGTGCATCTGGATTTCCATGATGTTTATGTATTTATACAGAAACCTCGGAATGGTCATTTGCACAGTCTTTATAAACAAACTATATACATAATACTACATACCTAGGTACATTCTACTTTTATAATACAATACAAAAGAGAACAGAGCGAAGACGTACCATAGTTGCTAAAACACATTTCTGTAAATCTACTGTACTTAGCTAGATACATACAAACTTGCATAGACTGGCGCAGCTATGGATATTGTATAGTCTAGGAATTATTATTGTAAGTGGTGGATTTGGAAAATCTTTGTAATTTTCGTCCACAACGGCTCAATGAATTTACACACACTACAACACCACACAATATCATTCCTCTGTTGCATTAGACTCTCCAAACTGTTGTACTTAAATTCTAATTGACCATGCAAACGGACAAACATGCTTATCTTTAGTGTTCTTATGGCTTATTCTGTAGAGCGGTGACTTAATTTCTCCAATGACTCCCGTTGACTGCTATTACGTTTACTTACCTACGTTTCAACTCTTTACTTTACTTATAGGTACTCCGACTATGTGTGAATATTGTTTATTATTTTGTAAGACGGGCTCAACTAGAATATGTTATACTATTTCATACATATTGTATCCACTAGCTATTTCCTCCTCGACACTACTA
This sequence comes from Yoshiicerus persimilis, assembly GCA_020352615.2. Classification (NCBI taxonomy): domain Eukaryota; kingdom Metazoa; phylum Arthropoda; class Collembola; order Entomobryomorpha; family Tomoceridae; genus Yoshiicerus; species Yoshiicerus persimilis. Next base: position 17,337,935 of record CM060170.1, read on the forward strand.
CTACTAATATATGTGCTAAACTACTTACTCTCCATTACAAACGATTTTGCAAACGTCTTTCGACATGTGCTACTACTGCATTACTACAACTTCCTAAGGAAACAGAACTTACTGGTGGCAAAGTAAACAAACACAAACAAGAGGTACATTACACCATCAAAAACTAACAGACATAATACTAATCTAGATAGGGACTACAAATAAATTCTACTCTGACGAATTCAGCTTGCACCCATGGATAAAATGTTCATTCACCGGTATTTAATAACATGTTATATTTTATTGTTTGTTACATGTTGCATTCTCGTTTGTTGGTTATTGTTGTATATTATGTTATTTGTTGACGACAACAAACTCGCAATGTTACATATACATTTGTAATAAAAACAAAATTACAAAAAAGACCTTTCCTCTAAAAACATTTATTTTAATATGCACTCGTACATTCCTCATTGTATCATAACATATCATTGTAATACCACATTTGCATTAGTATATACTCATCAATCCATTTTTATCCCTATGTTCATCTTTTTGCTCCGCTTGGTAGTTTGCGTAGAATATATAATCAAGACGAAATAAATTATTAAACATAGATAATACAGTAATTTTAAGATAATAATATATAAGTAGATATTATATGGAATACATGCCATGTATTGAATAGGTATTAACTACGTTTTCCTTATAATTTTAGTTTATCTACAATCTACTAAAAGTATCGTCTAATGAGTTGCAAATTTCACTACTCATTCCGTGCATAATTTAACACACGAATGGAATGTAATAAAATGAGCATAGCTTATTGGCCAATTATGATTTCTCTAAAAATTCGTAAGTAGGTATTAGTAATAAGTATTGGGTTGATGGAAGAAGTAATTCAGTTTGCAGATTTAACGCTCTAAGCTCTCTTATGCGTTTCATGTAGAATTTTATAGGGCAAGAGCACATTAAAACGATTTTTAAATATACTTTTCTTTATAGTTTTCTTTTGAGATAGTTTATTAGATACGATCTATAAATGTGTTTACAAAAGTCACTTTTACACACAGCATGTTCTAAATATAACTATGTAGTTACTACAAACTACAGTATTTATGGAGTTGTACTTCTGTTGGTTTTCTAAGTTGAACACGTTAGTGGTGTAAAGTTGTAAGGTTTAATTATTGTACTCTACGCTAGCCAAAGAGTAGTGGAAATATTTAGAAAGAATATCCTTAAGTAAGTTAAGTTCTTTAATCTCTTATCGTTCTTTCACACTAGTTCTTAGTCAAACAAAGTAAACTAATCCGCAGTAGGTTGGAGTAAATGATACAAAATATGTAAGTAAAGTGTTTATATATAGTTTGCCGTACTGATATTCTGAATACGTATCTTTGGTATCAAAGTATGTTGGTTAGGGCTACTGGGTTTGTATTATTACTACCCGTGGCTACACTATTATGTAGTTACATGTACTTTTCCCAATATAAATGCTAGAGATATACTTGTTACAATTAATAATTGTTTTCCTACTTGCAAAGAGTTAAAGAAGAGTGAGTCTTGAATTTTAATAGATTTGCTCGAATATACTGCAACAATCTCACAATATATAAGTTAATGTTACATATCTGCCAAAAGGAGTTCATGACAATCCAAACCTCGCTCATTCAGAAAGGCAGTTAATTTGTTTTAATTTACTGCTCATGTTTTGGCTTTAGTTACTACAAAGACTACTTATTGCTTCCAATTAGTACACATAGTAAGGTGCCACTCAATTGCAGAAACTTTCTTTCATTGTTAACACAACTTAATTTAGCTTATTATTACATGATTGTTCACGTATGCATTTCAATAGATGTATAACACACATAGGTACTCGTCAACATCAAGTGAACTATGTAGGACTTTTTTAAGACCTAAGAGCAATTGCCTTAAACAATGAACTTGATCCTAACCCAACACATTATTATATATTATAACCGAGATGTACTACACTACAAGTCCAAATAAAATGCTGTGCTTTGGCGAACTTAAAGTAGAGCAATTACTATCAACTACACTGGTATATAAGATAAGATATTTCTCTTCTCTCTTCATATCCACCATCATAATATAATAAAATAGTGTGCGTTTGACAACACAATTTTGCCCTATCCTATTAACACAAACAAGTATTTAACTCAATTCAGTAATCGACATTCCATATCCTTCGGCTTCATGATAAGTAAATACTCTTCGCAGTGGTCTTTCATCGACTCTTCCTTTATCACCATTTTTCAGGGAATATGAAGTCTCTAGATCTAGTTAACAGTAATGCTCTATTCACAATCATTGTCTGTAGTCATGTCTTACTTTACTAGCTAAATAACAAACAAGCACTCATGCTGCCGTGTACTTCGTGCGTTGTGCATATTACATAGTTAATTAATTAATTGAGTAAGGTTTATGTATCTATTATTTCTATTAGCCTGTGAATTAGATAAGTTGTAGGTCGGGGTCTTTAAAGCAGATTTTATGTATACTTTATCCTTTGCAGATACGCTTTAGAAGGCACGGCTTTGATAAAATTATATTTATTAATTAAATGAGTATTCAAAGCAACCACAGTTCCTAAGGCATCAGATTAATGCATTACTTACCTTAATACAGTATGCCTTCCACCAGATTACCATGCTTTTTTATTAAATATAATTAAAATTAAGTGCGCTCTCGGATCCTCGGCAAGCCATGCAAGAAATTAAACATAATGTAAATATGTAAGCAATTTGTAGTCGCATTCTCAGAACCATTTTAAATCAGTCTCTGCTGTAAATCCCGTAATTATTACAAACACAATATTTAACATTACAGAAGTCATATGAAGAATAGATACTGATATATACTATCCATCATTTGTAGAGAATTCAATTTTCATGTCTTTCATATTACTTCCATGTAAATAATAATACATAATTAATGTTAATAGAACATTATCAATGAGTTCGAGAAATATTTTCAAATAATCTGAATTAGTTTATTTAACTCGATCAGTTTATTATCTGTATTCATCATACTTGGACATTTCTTCTACAGCTCAGAGTACACTTAGAATTAAAGTGGGGAATAGATCTTCAAAATTGTATGTCTTTGTATTATAATTTATAATTAGCAAAAATAAGTGACGATAATCATCTTGTTTTTAAGATGAATTGACAAATGCTGCAAAGAATGATGTACAAATAATAATAAAATCATTTTTGCTTTTCTAATTTTTCTATGCATGTCAATAAAAACCTTCCGCATTCCTGTTGCTTCTTGAAATTGTGGAATCCACTCAATATCGCTTTGAGCATTAAAAATTCTTACTAGTTTCAGTGGTTTATTCCACACAGAAAAAAATCAAATAATGCGTGAAAAGCAAATGAGTAGGAGAAAAATATTGCAGAGACTATTTACGTCAAAGAATCGTATACCTAAAATACCTATGCGTAGTCCGTGGACATAATATTGCTAAAAAAACATTTGCGTGCTTTTCTGTGGTTTATGTCAATACGTGAGGTGAGCATAACTAGAACGCAACGGGTTGCAAACTACATATTATTATTGTAACAGGTGCAGAAAAACCCAGCATTAACAATGTAGTTGATTTTAAAATAGCATTGTAATAAGCACCCTTACCTTGGTCATATAAAATGTGGATCACTAATCTCATACTTCTGGGAACTCATATTTAACACTCAATTTACTCTATTTTCAAAACCATTTCAGAAATACTCAATGCCTACTGGTTGCTCCGATACAGCAAAACAACTGAAAAGCGGATGATAGATAGCCAGCTAAATTGTTTCTAAAATATCAGTAGCCATATACAGTTGAATTTGCAAGTATATAGTCCAAAAAATATTTTAGCATCTAACATATATTTCTCTTTTAAAATTCTTAAAATGAATCTCTCGAAGTAATGCACTCGATAACATTATAGTACTTAATTCCTTTATATTGAATCCTGCAAAATCTAAAGTGTTGCCTTGCATTAGAAAGGCAAAGTACGAACAAAATACAACGAATAAGAATTGTAATAATAAATTGAATGCAGTATGCAGTACTTTAGAAGAACAGTACAGATACAAATGGTAACCAAAGTGTACAGAAACAGAGTGCAGTAGTGCATCAGCCGATAGATATTTGTATTCTTGAGAAACTCTTGAAACAACAGCGCTAAGATCGTCCACATTTACTCACTAAACGTAATTAGCCCAGATATTAATGAATCCGGTCTTATTACATTTCCGGAAAGCCTGGCATATCAAAGCCCTGCCAGCAGTTCACGAATACAGAAAACAATGCAAAAGGATTATACAGATACCCATTTTCTTTTAATGTTATCCTTATCAAATGTCCTTTGTTAAGCTCAACTTGTAACATTTCTTATTCATGTGACAGTTAAGAGCAGAAAGTGTTGAATGGGGTAAAAGTAAGTTTATCAAATCACTGCCACATAAAATTGACGATGGGAAAATGTTTTAGATTGTCTTACAGTCGATTATGTCTGTACCATCATTATATATATTCGTCAGGGTTGATGACGGTCGTGAAAATTGCAACAATGATAGCCACAGCAATAAACATGCAAGAATAAGACATACCTAGGTTATAATTTAAGTAAGTGTATATCATTCACTGTTGAATGTGAAGTAGGAATCATATTACTGGGCAATTAGTACATATAAAAGATTTCTTGTGCACCAAATGTTGCATAAGCGATCATTGATATTCAATTACAATTTTCTCTTCATTTCAAAATAATTTTGATAAAAAGCTATTTACACAACGGAAAAGAATTCCATCCTACTCTTGTGTCGTTTTCATATGGTATTACTATTTATATGCATAAATGTATCTATGCGAAAGGAAGAGATGAATGTTGATAAGAGTTCTAGACATATGATGTAGTTTTTGGTATAAGTTTGCAAAATCGCACAATACAATAGTGGGCATACAATTGAATTTAAGTATTGATAAAAATGTGTAAGCATACCTAACTAAATGGTTTACACATGCCTTCATTAAAGCAATTAGATCGATATAAATCAATGAAATGTTGTTTCTACTCATTTCACATTTCAAGCAAAAGACTTGTTTATAGAATTTTCTACTAACTGTACATTAAATTATTATTAATGAGCAAAAGTAAGTGTAAATATTCACATTCGCAGCATTATCTATTTTAGATGGAGGTATACGTAAAAGTGAGGGGTTTACGGTGAAGACTGAAGTAAGCATATTACGAATAAATTTTTAAGCTTGCAGTACAGTAGAAAAGAAGAGATGAGTTATTTGTTATTTACTACGTAAATATTTTTGTTATGCTTTTTAATACTTGCATTTTGTTTATTCTTCTTTGAAAGAGAAACCCCATTTTTGTTTTCTTGCCAATAACATTACAATAACAACTGCGTAGTGGTTCAGTAAAAATCTTGACATTAATCAATGTAAACGTGCATACGATTTGAAAATGAAGACACTAAATTGCTTGGAATAATATGCAGTCATTACTCAGTAAATACAGATTCTGGTAGTACCTTACACATGCGAAATTTGTGCAGATCAAAGCGAAGAAACGTTCCATAAAGAACACCATGTTTGACATAAATACTAAATAGTAATGCCAATGCCAATTTGTTGTGTACCACGAATAGTTTTGAGTTGAGTTCTAAAATCAAAAATGTAGGTTCGTAATAGGTACAGAATCCTCGCAGGCATTTATTAGAAAATGAAAACTTGAAATATTTATGGTGATGAGAAAAGGTCTGATAAAGTTGATACCATTGTATATGCGTGTGAAGTATGAAGATGCGCCTCGACTTATTAACTTTGTAATTCGCAGGTAAATTGCATGTGGGTATATTAGGCAAAGAAGAATGCCTACATATACATCACATCCTATTCTTCATTATCATAATACGATAAACTATTTAATTAACAATATAATTCACCCATTACTCATTATCAAGAGCCACAGCGTTTAAACTTATACTTTTTGTAGGTAGGTCATTCATACGTTAGCATAGCCGAGGTTTATCGTCAGAATTTCTTCTTTATCATTATTTCAGCTCGCATTTCGTTCTGGCAGTGTTTACTAATAACTAATTCTTGAGTGTACGTAGTTTATCTGTCATGCTAATCTCTAGCAGTCGTTTTTACTAATATCTTGACAAAAGAAGCTTCTCTCTCGAGGTACAGTTGGCTGCTGGCATATAAAAATGATATACTAGTTGAATTTATTGCACAAGTAGATCATATCAAGTATCATTAAATTCTTATTTATGCACATCACTTATTAGAATTTGCGTTGTAGCATGTGTGACTAAAGCACATTTTTGTCAGGCCAGCCAGACCAACCCTTTAAGAAAGTTTCAACTTCAACTCTGCCTAACAATATAATTCCTCTATTTCCCATATAGAACGTCTGCGTTATGCGAATGTGAGTGTGCGACTATAAAGTTGAGGGGCCACCAGTTCTTTCTAGTTTCTAGACTTAACTTTACTACATTCTTTAATTCTTTTCGTTTTCACAACTAAAGCAGTACTAAAATGCCTCCAGTACAAATTTAAATAGTTTGTATTAAAGCATTAAATACATCTTATAGATTTTTTAACTAATTGATACTTCAAGTGAAAAGTCTTGAATAATTTAATTTAAACATCCATTTACGTCGATTATAATTGATGACATTTTGACAAAATCTAAAATCATAATATAACGGAAAAGTTTTGGATACTGCAAAGACACCCATTTGTTTTAAGACTGAGCATTTGCACAAATTTGAGGCTTTCGCTGCATTTGAGGATATACTTCTAACGTCTTTTCATTAAGCAATGTTAATTCGTTAATAGCAATTTATGTCAGAGCCAATATTATGGGTTTTTATTTTCCGTAGACTTCCAATAGTTCCAACATACCAGAAAAAGGTAAATCATCACTTTAAAGCACTCAGTCAACTCAAGAAAAATGAAGAATATTGGAAGCTTACGCAACCATTTTGGTTTTTACAAAAGTTTGTGCACCCATTTTTGTGATTTATGCGGAGTGATCACGTATATGATCACGTAATAAAATTATGAATCGGGCAATTTCGTGCAATATCTGAGTTATGAATCTTAAGTAAAAGTACTTATATTCTTAAAGCTTTAATTGGTGATGATAATATTCTTACATTGTTGTTTACAACTTGTTTCGTGGTTTTGAGAATGCCTTTCGATTTCTGCTGATAATTAACGTATACTCTCTTTATAAAATTGAATATCACCGTCGCTTTATCTCTGCTCTATACGCTTTGCATTGTTTGTTTTCTTATCAGCAAATACTTTAGATAAGAATGTTTCACCTAGAAGATCTGGTAATAAGCAAAGGGGATAAGGAAATTGTAGGTAGGCAGTGGAAAGCGGAAAGATTTATATTGGCCAATATCAAGGGCCAGCCAAAACAACAGTATAGATAGCCAGCTGCATGCCATCTCTGAAACTCCATAAGCCTCATACCATTAATTATACCTAAATTCAGGACTGCAGTCTACTTAGGCATCAATTCGGTGTTTCATGCAAAATTAAGGCAGTATACAGCTTAACAAATGAGAGGCGTCACCTTAATACTGACTCTTAACCTCATTATTATTCAGTATTAAAATCCATATTGAAGTATTTTGATCGTTTAATTCAAGAAATACTTAGATTTAAGATAGACAAATATTATTAAAGCTGTTGTAACTGCGTTTATTTAACTGCGATCTGCTAGATCAATTTTCAATTACATTTGAATGAATTCTTATTTCCCTAATTTCATATTACCTTATTTTATGCATTTAATTTATCCAATACGAAACATAAGTTATATAAACAGCATATAAATATAGTGTCTGTCAAAGAATTCTTAAGGACCTAAGTATGAATTGCTTCCAGACTGACAGCAATTCATGGGTTTGTAGACTGTATTAAGATTTGATTACTACTTAACGTTATAATCATTTGGAATTAACATCACGAAATGTCAATTTAATAATTATTTTAAAAAGCGCATTTTACATGTCAATAAAGATCTCTAAAAGTAATTCCATTGTCCTACATAGTGCACTCAGTTGGTTGATTCTGTAATTTAATGGATGATTACTTTGAATGGAAATAATTGGCTAAAGTTGGGAACCGAGACAAAAAAATTTAAGGGACGAAAATACAAAATACAGTGGAATGGTTTTTTAAGCTCTTGTGGTAGACATGATTAAGAGCAAAAATCGTAAAAGGCTATAGCAGAAGTTGGAAGCACCGAAAGCAATGATATTAAAAGAAAGTTTTGCTAATGAAAATGAAAGGATTCCATATATAGCAGCTCCTGCAATTTTCTCCATAATACGTAGAAGTTGGGATAAAACAATCAAATATTTTTATAAAAATAATGTCACAAAAATTTCCCACGTAGATTATTCAGCAAATCCCAAAATATATGTATCATTCGGACTTTTCGGACTACCATAATATGTATAATCAATATCGAAAGAGCCTTTCGTTTTATCGTGTGTTGGGCTAATCTTACATTGGAATCACAATACAAACAAGTGCACAAGAGAATATTGTTCCAATTTGCTAAGTAGTTGTTAAACATTTAATTTCTATGCATATCTTCAGTACAACTGTCTGTTTAATGACTGCATTTCGTACAATTTAATTCCATATTCATTAATAATTTTAACTAACAGGGATATTTTATGACTACCTATGCAAATAAAGAAAGCCAAATACGAGTTTATTTACCAATGTCCACAAAACCTTAGGTTTTATTATTATTCTTCATGGATTGGATAAAAGTTAACAAAGTTATCGCTTTCTGCGGAGTTGCAAGTGATTACGTCTAAGCCAAGCAGCACGACGACTGCCTCCCATAGTTTGGGTGTAACGGTGTCCCTTTCCAAGACCACGGGACTTACGGTTGGCAGATGTTTTACCACGGAGTTCACGATGTTTGTGAACTGCACGACAGATCCAGTTGACTTTAGCGTCTCTTTTGATTGCCTGCATTAACAAAGCCAAAAATGTAGCAGTTGCACACACATACGTCACATTAAAGGTCATAAATATGAATGTCATTAGTTTTAAAACAGTATGTACCTTGTGGGCAATGTCAACCAGAATTACTTCGAAGTACTTGTATGAAGAATCCTGAGCGACCCAATATGAATTGAGGATTCGGAGTCCTCCCAATCTTTTACCGAGACGTCCCTAAATTTAAATGAAATTATTCAGTAACTAGAAATGCTTTTTTCGTAATGTATCAGTATAATGAAAAATTAAATCTTCAGACATCCAAGGAAGTTTATGGTCATGATACAATCAAACTAAAATATGTCATCATTAAATGGTGCATTATAACAGAAAAGAACAAATTAAATTTCAGAACTGTGTGTACAGAAATGTAGGAATATAAACAAAGTTACGCAATTTGCAATCCGAAATAATGATAATACAATTTTTTGTGAGCTTTCTCCAGGGCAGTTTATATATTAGTATAAAAAATGTTCGTTATTGAAAGTTACAAACACCAAAACGTGTTAACTACATCTTAAAAATATTTCACTTGATATTGGATGTTTCTAAATATCAATTCTCCTTTAGCTTCATCGGTGTGTTTATTTCCAAAACTTACTAAACAATACTTCCGTGTATTATAATAGTAACAATTGAAGTCATATTTTAATCTAAGATTAATAATTAAATGACATACTGGGTAAACCACAAATACCGAAAAGAATTTGTTCGTTCCTGTTATAAAACTGTTATTAAAATAAATATAGAAATCAAAAGAACCGATTACCTCTGCAATAGCTTGAAGATTTCGGACTGGTTTCAATTGGTTTACTCCGTGACTTTTAGGTTTGCCATAAGTACATCCTTTTGGCACTGGACGTTTGCGACCACCACGACGGATGCGAACACGGTAAATTACGAAACCTGTATTACAAATTACAACAGCTATTAAGCATCACCAACAATGAAAACTCTTTCATGGCTGAGTTGTCGCATCTAAAACTGTATCACAACGAAAAGTGAACTTTACATTTTCTTTGACAATGATTTCAAACAACCTATTCTCCAAAATATTACCCCCATATGCACAAAAAGCAATTAACCCTGACATGTTATTTATCTCAGTTGTTTGGACAAAGCAAAACAACCGACATTTCTCTATTAAGAAAATATAGTCATTACGGAGTTTCAATTTTGAAATAAACTGAATTTTACCTTGCTTTGCTCTGTATCCCAGTCTTCGGGCTTTATCGGGTCTTGAAGGATGAGGCACACGAACAACTTTATTCAACTGCCTGAATTGCCAGCAGCGAATACGAAGTAAAAAGCGCATAACATCGCTCTGCTTTTTACGGTACAATTCTTGCATATACTTATAGGCTCCCATCCTAATGAAAAATTGCAAATTCTGATAAATTACAACCGAAATACTAATTGCGTTTCGAAATATTTCAAAACTGGCAAGAAATAAAAACTGAAGAGGACTTACTTGATAGATGTTGAGAGAGTCCAATATTCCTGCGAATGAGTGGTGGTGGAGTTGCTGCCGGAGAGCGGAGACCAATGGTTTATCACCAACCTTTAGATACATGCAACAATATGGTGGACGGCTAGAGCATGCTGAATTGACTTTCCACACGCTGAAATGCCGTAGCGGTGCCAGCAAGTTGCTTGGAAGTGGATTGCCGAAGGAATCGTGCCTTGCCGCCTTTCATTCGTTGCCACCCAGTAGTACAGATGGTCTTCCAGTCATCACCGACAGCAAAGATTTTCTCTAATCTCCGTTTCTTGGCGTTGGGTTCTTCAGATTCCAACTTGGAGTTGTCTTGCCTTTACTTTCCCAAAGATTTCCAATCCAAACACCCTTTCTACAAAACATGCTAACAATGGGAACAATCCATAAACAATAACAACGGGAACTCTCATAGTGTGGAGTGAACATGTCATTTCTTAGGTATATGTGTCACCGTCCCTGACTCGATTTAGTCTACGGGCACCGTAGACCGGTCTGTGCCTCGACCGCACCACAGACGGGTCTATGGGAGTAGCGCTTGCCGGTCCCTGGGTCGATCGAACATACTCATAGAATTACATGTACATTGTGTATTTAATAGCATAAGAAGCAAATTTTATTAATTATATTGAATGTTAACAACAGCTATACATGGTCAACGCAGTTTTTAGTCAAGAGTAATATGTACATTGGCTGTAAGGTATAAAATTGAAAATTTAACAGCTTTATAAACAGTCAATGTAGTTTAATATTATGTATATTGGCTTCGATTATGAATTTATAATGAAGTAATTGTAATGCTATTAGATTTCTGGTGCTGGTTGGTCATTATAATGGCAAGTCAATCATGTGTGACACTTTGTTACACAGGGAATATTGTTCTTTTTACACATACATCTATTCGTTAGGCAACCCGACTTGCATTTGCAAATAGAGGCCTTGCTGTACAATAATTGTGCACAAGAGATTTTCTGCTGCTACTATTATTTACTAATTTCTGCACTTTTTGCAATTTAAGTATCGCTTTAATCTCTTCGTAAGCACTATCTGTTGGAAACTGCTCATTATTTCTCACAACATATGCCGTAAAATATGCAGGGATCTCCATTCTCGTTTGGCTAAAACTCAATTGAGCATGTTGTCTTACACTTCTATGTTCCATATTCTGCACCTTTCCATCTTGACGTCATCAACTAGGACTTCAGATTAGTCAGGGTCAATACCACTACGAGAAAACCTTCTCCATATCATACATTTCTTTATTACTTCAAAGAAACAAACGTAGTAGCTTATCAGTTGCATTATTTATATCAACGTAAATATTACTCCTGACTACAAGCTACATTTACCGTGTATAAAGCAGTTAAATTTTCCATTTTATACTTCAAGCTTAATGTACATATTACTCCTGACTAAAAACTACATTGACCGTGCATGTTAGTATTCAATATGATTAATAAAATTTGCTTCTTATGGTATTAAATACACAATGCACATGTAATTCTATGAGTATGTTCGATCGACCCAGGGACCGGCAAGCGCTACTTCCATAGACCCGTCTGTGGTGCGGTCGAGGCACAGACCGGTCTACGGTGCCCGTAGACTAAATCGAGTCAGGGACGGTGACATATGCTTTCAAGGAGGTCAAGTCTCCTATTCCAATAAATAGAAAGATACAGCCATAATATTGAATTTCTTGTTTGAGGGATTTTTTATTGGATTAAATTGTATTAATAAATTCGAAGCGCAGGTTATCCAAATCCTAAGTGAACCGGTCTCCAATAGTGTAAACAAAATTTCCTTTCTATTATACTCGCAGTTTGAGTATTCCAAACCAGAAATTATAGTTATTAAACAGGTTCAAACTAATGGATGACAGAATTCATTATTTTGTAAAATATATTTAACAGCGAATAGTCCCGAAGGGACTAAATTCTGCCAATAATGGAAATGGAAAAAATAGTTAAACCCTCGTACGCGCCTCTTGACTGAAATTGGGGAGGTAATATTCAAGTTTGGTATCTCTTCTTAACATGGCAAAAATAATCAGCTTGGAATTGGAAATTAAGTGCAACTCGTATGAACTAATAATATGAATTGTGAAGTGTTGCTCGTCTACCTCGACTGGTTGTTAGTTAATTAGGTACTTTATACCTGATGCAAAGTATTTGCATGAGGTTTTTAGCGTGCACCACTGCCAATCTCCGGTTTGGAGGATTTAATACATCATTGCTGCGTATCAGTATTTGCTAATATAGTAAAATATTAACATTATTTAGAGGAGACTATTAGCTGCTAGTTGTCCATATCCTTGTTTACTTCCTGTCATCATTTCCCGTTGATCAGTTACCGGTGAACATTATCATCATGAGTTCCAATTCACTGACTCCTTCCACTTCCACCTCTGGTATTACATCTTTTTTTACACAAATACAACATTTTCTATTTTGAATGTAAAACATTATTAGGGTCTGCAGTAAACTGGATTAATAATTTGCAATAATATATGGTAATGCGTAGGAATTCCGCCGGTTGAAACTGCTGCATCTTCTACTGCTGCTAGTTTAACCTCGTCAGCCAAGTAAGTTCCGTATCAACTGGCTTCTCTTTAATACCTGTTGCACAAAAGTGTTAATGTAGTATGAGTATGATGCATACTATACTAGATAATGTGGTTTTAATAAAGTTTCTCAAATTTCAGCCATTTGAAAGAGATATTTGAGAACTTGATGAAGGTAATGTGTGAAGAGGATAAAACGTTCATCCAACATTCGTCAGATGTCCAATTACAAGACAGCGCTCAGGCTACCAATACCAAAGAAGCTCAGGTAGACTATATATTCCTATTATTACAATTTACAGCTCAAAAATCAACATCAATATAAACTATTTTAAAACTTGTATCTAGGCCGTTTCGCTTACTGATGGTATTGCTCTTGTCAATACCGAGTACAAAAAAATGGAAATCGCATTGGAGGACCTGAGCGCTCAACAAGCAATGTATGAACGGTACTTAAGTGTCTCTCCATTGCCGACAATGGAATGTAGCGGAGCAGCTGCCATGGAATCTATGTGAGTTTAATTATGTTGTTTAAGTAGAAATAATATTATGTGAAAATTAAAGGAGAAACATACTCGAAGGGTTGAAGGTGGCTAAAGAATAACGAAATTCACAATGAAATTGAAAACTGCTCAATAAACTTAGTGGATCAAATAATTATTCAAAATATCTATTGTAAAGCACTATGTCATTCAACATTCTACTGTCTTTTTAGCTTTTCACCAAATTTTCAGATAACTAATTCACATTCTGTTCGTTATTTTTGGCGTACAACATACCCCAATCTACTTTAGTATTTCATCAAGGCCGAAGTTCCTTTGTTATTAGAGCATTACACTACCTTTTTACCTTTTAACTATCGATTTAACTATTAGATATCCTTAAAAGTAATGCCAGTAAAGTATATTCAGCTACCGGTATTTTAAATGAAAAAGTATTAAAAGGAAATATTTCTATACTATTTTACTATACATGTATTTGTTATTTTGTAGCCCGGTCAACGATAGGATGAATGTGCATTGGATTCAAGTGCGTGCGGAAGCTAAAGATGTCATGAATCGCATCAATGATACAAAATCGCCGATTAGCAATATCTTTAAGCCGGTAAGATTGATAATCAGTGTGTGTATTAAAACACTTATTACTCCGCAAGATCTAATTAAACATTGCCAATATTTCACAGGTGTCCCAAAGCTTAATGGTGATTAACGATCACACTGAGGCTTTGCGCCAAGAAGAAGACAATATACCGTTGTAAAGAGAAATCAAGAATCTCAGTGAAAAACAATTCTAATCTCTACTAGTGATCACGAGCGAAACCGAAGACTGAGGTAAAATGTTACCAATAGGCCTGCCACCTACGATAATCAAATTAGGGCATATTTCTTTAATCTCAGCTTTTGTATCATCGTAGCTATAAATATGCTTTTACATTTTCTTATTTCTTATGTTAATAATGTTAAATGTTTGTTTGTTTGTTATTGAGTTTTTGTGTGGTTTTCGGAATAAATATATATCATGAACTGCAGTGCACTCTTGTTAAGTCCATTAGTCGTATCGTTGAAAATAGAGTATTAGAGAGAGAGAGAGCAAATCTGGAATTGGTGTAGAAGTATTTAGTAGGTTTGGGATGCTTAGCATCATGTTTATTACCGGTTATGGTAAATCTTGAAATTATACATTTGTAGTAGGTAATATATTACATAATATCATTTAACTTAACCATGCATGTCAATATACAAAATCAGCCATTTTCTTATATTGTATTGTCTAATGTAGTGGTACTTGTAAGGTAACTTTCATCACAGTATTCTGAGTTAGATAGAAACCCCGTGCATGCTTCTACAATGGATCTGTCGAGCACCAGTGTCCTGCAACGTGTTCCTCCAAGACCTCTGAACTTTCAGTACTTTCAAATTCCATCCCGCATAAGGGACATATGTGTGTATTGTCTGCTACAGTACAAATATACAAATATTTAGACACTTTCATTTTTTCCTTCAAGTAAATTCAAATACTTGAATAATCGTAAATCAGCTTTAATGCGTAGATTGCTGGACAGATGAGCCAGGGGTTTTTGACAAATAAGTTTAAACATTGCATAACAATACATAAACTCTGTAATAAAAATTAGCCAAACATATTTTAATAAATATATTTTGGGAAGGCACACAACGATGATAAATTGTAAATAAATTTACAATGAGATGTGAATACCCATAACATTACCTACACAGTAAGGCTTTTCAATAATCAATTTTCATCAATTAAGTGGTAACTTGTATTTGTATCGTTGGAGTTATGGGAAATTGACCAGCAATCTACCCGACTGAACAGTCCGGAATCCTTCCGCAAATGAACTTACTCCGTTTTCTCGATGAAGAGCTGCTCCATTGTTTTAAAACTTCAAGCTCGGTAGGTTGCGAGACTATGTCGGAAATCCCGTCTGTCGGTTTTGAACTTATTTTATCTAATGAACCATCCTTACGGCCAGATGTTTTGGGAGTTTCATTTTTCTTAGCCGCTTTTTTATTGAGTATTTCTAAATTTTGTTGTAACGACGTTTGTTGAGTCATTAAAAATTGTTTCATTTGGTTGAAATTCGTTACTTGTTGTTTGAAAATGGACTGCGTTGAATCTGCTTCTTCATCTGACGAAGAAAGTATTGATTTGGACTCGCTGCCAACGATTGACGATCCCATCTGCAAAATTGTCATACCATAGATCAATCAAATAGTAAAGATATTCCTGGTAATACAAAAATAGAAAGAGCATAATGTGCTACCTCTGTGTATTTCTTTGAAACTGAAATTTCTTTAGCTAACATTGATGAAAACGTCTCTGAAACTGCCTTAAATTCTTCCATAGTAGACAAAGACTCTTAATCAGAAAATAAAAAAATTAAAATGTAATCACCATTTATTTTCTAACCAACTATATTACAAACTTAAGAGTAAGATAGCCAGTAATTATTTTTACTTACCTAGCTTGAGACTTTGAAACTCCGAAGATGCATTTTGTATGGACTTAGGGGATGAGTAAGAAGACACTGCAGGTTTGATAATTTTTGCTGTATCTTGTTGAGGGGGAGATATAGGGTGACGATTACTACTGGTGTACCGATATTTTCGAGTTCCACCACTGTCACTTTCTTTACTGGGAGATTCTGCTATTGTCAAAATTTCAGATATTTGTCTTTTTACAGTCAATTCACTTTTATCTTGTGTAGATTGTTGGTAAAACATTATACAAGTGCAGGCGTGCTCTCATTCACTGATCTCACTTTTTGAGAATTAGGATTTTCTCCCTGATAAAACTGTTTGAGTAAGTGTATGGACTCTTCTGCACGAACACCTGATTCAATTGAAGGCTTAAAGGCACCTTCTAACAGAAATACATTGAAAACCGAGCCGCAACCCCCGAATCGCTCATTACCGCATCCGTAAATTATGGTCGGGACTCGCAGCTGTTCCAGAGCAGAAGCGCACATTATACATGGTTCCACGGTTACATAAAGCTGACATTTTTCAAATATTTCCAGACATGAAATCTTCCTTGTGTGGCACCAGCGTCGAACTGAATCCACTGCTACAAGTTCAGCATGCCTTGTAGCATTTTTCGTATCGTTGACATAATTTCTTCCAGTTCCAACAATTTCTTTACCGTACACGAAAACACAGCCTACTGGCACTTCACCGCATTTAAGAGCCTCTTCGGCCAATTTGAAGGCTACGTCCATATAATCCGTGTCAACGCTGGAAATATTCATCACATAAGGAACGACTTCTATGTCTTGACGACATGAAGATAAAGGTCAGACGTCAAAATGGGAAAATATTTCTAAATGGACGAATTTTACGATTTTTCAGTCAAAATGTCAAATCTAAAAAAACCTGGAAAACAAAGCAATATCATTACTTGACTGCAGAACATTTTAAATTATATTTTAATCACGATTATATCCGAAGAAAATAAATGTGACTTGTATATAGTAATGCCTATCACAAATCTATTTTCTTTCAAATGATTAAAACATTCGTTAGAGTAAGTTGTCAAATTTCAAATTATTGCTAAAGGTGGAAATAAATAAATAGTAAACATAATTACCTTCCATCAAGCAAAATAGTATTTCTAATGGTACAAAATTGGCATTCAATATCGATGGAGCAATATTTACTTTACTTTAAACAAAATGCCACATTTTTGTCAATAAGATAAATGAAAGAATTAATTATGATTTGAGGCTGCGGCACATTGCACTTAAAAGAGAAAACAGACGCATTTCTTAAGCCGTTCTCTATTGAATGAATTTGTACCTCAAAATATTTCAATAGGTAAAACCTTTTACCTACTGTATACAAATCGTTGCATTCAATCGAAATCTTCATTTGTAATTTACAGAGTATTAAAATAACAATGCTAAGCTCGGATGGAATACAAATAAATCAATAAACAGTAAATAGGTGAGATTGTACATTGAATAAAACTATTAGCCAACTGCTGTTGAAAATAAAATTCGAACTGTGTTTGTTATAAAATATTTAATTTGGACACTAAAGAGATTTCCAAAACGGATATGGGTCACCACCAATCTTTGACCTTTTTCTTTTGGTACAGATTGTATGTGAATCAATTGGGATGTTTGGCAAAACTATAGTTATAAAATTTATTATCCGCTTACCGAATTTGTCAGGAGGTGTAGGAAGGTGGAGTTGAAAATATGATAAATAGAAGTGATCGGTGCGAGGTATTATTACAAAAAAATAAAACTAGATTCTCGTATGTCACAGGCACAAGTATTTCAATTTTGAGGATTAAAGTGTACTAAATGATTTGGTTTTAATGACATGTAGTGTATTGAGTGAAAGCTTACATATATGTATTGCTACTGCATATGAATGCTCTATAGAATAGAATTTAAGACTCGAGCTCTCGAGTGACTGCATGCATACTTCTTTCTAGTGCATTGCAATGCATAGTCAAGTGAGGATATTCTTCATATTATGTTTATATCTCTCCTCTATGATCACCGTATACCTATTACAACTACAGGTATGTATAACAACTCAATTACAGTTACCTAGATATGTTCCTGAGGTGTACAATCGAACATAATGAATCCTGCTTCTGTGCATCACTATTGAGTATGTATGAGTTGAGTACCTAGGCATTATTATCATCTTGATATATTATTACTGTAGTATTGGGGTATAGCCAGTCTATCATAAATATTATGTGCAAGAGACTCTGGCACAATTTTCTGTTCCAACCTCTATAATTTAATTAATTAACTAATGGCAAGTGTAGTCAGATGCCTATGTTGTGTTAATTACCAATTAAAAAACCTATTAGTTTGCTATTTCAATTCCGTAATTCGAACAAAAGGAAATCATGATTGCAGTTTGATACGCTATGAATAAGTTGCACCATTATAACCTTGTATCTTTTATGGGAATACAAAGCTGGAATAATGGACAGCGTATACCAAAACCCCATTGTCGGTAGCCTTTGCTAAATATTCTCGACAACGCTGGCTGATAATAGTTTAGTAGGACTGTCAAAGAATAAGTCATTAGCACACTACATTTACATCAATACTACTGCCTACAATGCCCAATTCTCAGATCATATAGAAATTATCTATACTGTACATGGGGAATTTACTTTACTGCTAGCATCTATGAACTTTTGCTATAATATTTAATAAACAATTGTTGACAATATAAAGTATGTAATATAAATATGTGAATAGCCATAACAAAAAGACCCAATACGCGAATGTGCATTAGCTTTTACATGTTTATATAATACCTAGCAATTGCTATCAAACAGTACCGTTTAAATGTGTTTCTTGTTCAGGAAATGATTACTTGAACATGAACTGTGAATTTTGATAATTATTAAAAAGGTTTAAAAAAGGCTAACTATTGTCAGTCTCAGTAACTGGGAATGCATGTGTCATTTACAACTTATTGTTTTATCAAAACCTTTGTTAATAAGCTTAAACTGGGTTTTCCAAGTTTTCCTGTAGGGGTTTTCATTGTTCCCTGAACAGTTATTTCTCGTAGAAAACACAGGGTATAAAAACCTGTGTGTCGCAAAAATATGATTGGATACAATCAGAATATCAATTTACTCAAACTAATTAATACATTTCATATCTTTTGATACCTACTAATCTTCTTTTGGCAAAATAATGTAAACGAACTTTATGCTAGCCATTCCATGGGTCTGCAGAGTACCGCAAGACCCTTGCCATGAATAATGAATGTGATGGTATATGATATATATATATATATAGATATGCAAATGAATATGTTTGGATACACTTATCATGCACTGTTGTATGCGGAACCTGCAATCCAGTAAAAACCATATCAAAATGAAAATTACAAGCATTAGTAGAATAAACTTGATACTAGATAGACTTTGTAGAGTTGCGTTTAAGAAAAGAGTAGAAATGAGAATAGGAACACGGCACATAGAATACTTACTGCCCATTTGCAACAAAACTTTTTATGTTTTATGGCCCATTATCGTCACGAAATATAAAAATAATTTTTTCCAGACTAGTAGTTTGACTATATACAGCAAAAAAATGAGCATGTACAACACTAAAAATAATGTCTAGTTTGCGCTCTGATAATATATATCTAGGTAATGTGCTAACTTGTACTATTTATGTAGGTAGAAGCATTTTTTAAACAGTAATGTTGTTATAGCGATTGTTCATGCGACTCTGCAAAAATGCAAGTTGTGCTATACCTAAGTATAATATAATGATGTGCCCATAATATTGCGTAATGCCTACACATACAATTATCGTGCAAAAAGAGCTACACATACCTTATTCACTAACTCACTTACCTAGATAAGCTAATTAATGTTGCAAAGGTACGATAATGCATGTAAAGTGGCTTAAGTACCTACTATAAACCAACAGCAACATGTTTGTTTAGATCTGCAGTTGCTAACGCTGACGATGTTATCAACATTTTTTCAGATCGTAAAATCACATTATAAGATACACAGATGAATATTTGGACAAACCCTTAGATTGCTTGCGTTGAAGTCAAACTTAAGATTCGAAAGCAAAACTCCAACTTGGGATGACACTCAAAAACAATTTTACGATTAAAATATTACTATTTTCTTGTTAAGCAAACTGTTCAATATAATCTTTGATTTTCTAGAAAATGAGCTTGAGATTTTGATGGTCTGCCTTTGGGTGTACATGAAATCCTGTTTCTCAAGCATTATCTTCCTTTCCAAGAGGATGAAATGCCTCAATTTTTGAAAGGCGCTTCTCACCAGGTGTCTCAAGTCTCAAGATATTAAAAGGAGACTAAAGATTTTGCCTTACATTAAAGAAGGTGTAGAATAACGAATAGATATACTCGTCTGGCAATCTTTGTAGATGAATAAATTAAAGTCAATGGAAAATCTCTTCACTTCCAGCTTCCAGCATTCAAGAACTAAATATCCTTTCCTATAGAGTGTAACTTAAAGATGTTTGTTTCAACATTTTAGATGCTCCAAGATATACAAAAAACATGAATAGATATCATTTGATTAAAAAGATAAAAAAGTTTGTTAGTTATTAAATGACAATAAACCAGTTATCCATGCACAATATTTTGCACATGAAGGCTTTTACTGCAGACTATATTCCGAATGAGAGAAGATCCTTCTGTCTCCATCTACCCACTACAAATGCTTTCTAGAATTCTTAGAGTATGTATGGCTACCAACACAAACTAGATGTAGCAAAAGGTAGTATCTTGAGGAAGAATAAACTTCACTGTTATTTTATTTATTATCCTCATCCGTAATCCGTAGGGTCCGCAGGTAAAGAATTTATCCTATTTAGCAAATGCACTAGTCTGTACATTTTAGTACCTGCAACTACCAGAGAACTACATACAATATGGTCATAGAAAGATAGAAATTGAAATCAATAAGTCAGAACATGTTTTAGGGAAATGCTGGAAACTTCAGTCTGTTTTATATTGCCTAATGATAAAATAAAACATTGATGAGAGGGTGAGACATCCTAAGACCACTACAACATTAAATCTGATGATAATAGCAGAAACAATGTTTTGGTAATTCCTATATGATCTTATAATTGGATCGGATTGTAAGGATTTACCGAAGTAGTCGACAGAGAATCTAAATAGAAAATTACAATATTCCTACACTTAATAAGTGTAATAAAGGTGAGGATAGGCTCTCATAATTTTTCCCGTTGTGTTTATTCAAGGACGCATACGTTCCTATAAGGCCAGATTAAATGCCACGATGATCTCAGGTAGATATATTCTCTCTATTTCGCTTTCCCATATATTATATATATTTTCTTGGCTATATTTTCCCTGTGGCCTTTTCTTGTTTCTTGTTTTTAGTCATTGAATGTCGTACTTTTGGGATTTCTAACAAGGCGTACTACTCATGTGGAGAAAGAGACAATGAAACAAACAATTAGCGATTGGAAAGCACTTTGAAGTTATTAACTTTGACAATAATAACAAATTCAGAAAGCTTAAACTTTTACCAACTGTAAACATGTGTATATTGTGTAACCCAAATAATCTCTCAAAATTAAAGCACAATAGTGTACACAATTCTAATTCCCACCCAAAGTAATTACCAAAGTGTAAAAACCAGATGGTTGTTCATTCAATTACGTTATGTGGTTTTAATTGATTATACAGTTTTACACTGTTTTGTAATCTATAAAATATTTTTACTCTGTTTTCTTTAACACGAACAAAAAGCACTTGCCTCAATAGTATATAGCACATCACGTAACCCAAACTTGAATAGCAAAACCAGACAACGAACATTTTCATGCATTTTCAGACGTATCTTACCAACTTGTAAGCAATCTACAAATTCATTAATAGCATATCATAGCAAAATACATCTTCTGGAACAAATGCTATCTTCCTTTGGGACTGGGACTTCTTTCTATCTTAAAATAAGGCAAAAAGAAAAAAAAGATTTTAATGTTTGCTTAGGTGAGAGTAAACTATGAAAAACAGCACCGTCGTACGACTATTGTAATATATTAATGTTATAAAGTTAATTAGGTACGTAGTTAGTTACTTATTTATTTATGCTGAGAAATCTAACCAAGTACTGTATGTACAATGAATCTTACTATTATGGTCCTGAAACTGATGATGTACCGTGTTTGTATTAGAGACAAGTCATTGTGAGTAGTCACTGCAATAAGAAGGGTACACCCAATGCAATTAAAAAAGTGGCAGCAACAATCTTAGTCTGTGTGACTTGCAAGATAGTTAAGAACAGTCTCATCTCTTTCTCTTATTTCTACATGGCTAAACTTATATGGTAGGAAATGCATTGCAATTTATTACAATCTACAATTAGAAACGAGGATACGTATATTGTGGAATAAAAATACTTGACTCTAGCTCTTTTGTTCTAACGGTTCGACTTTGCATTTTGCTAACAATGTTATAACATAGTTTTTGCTTAAGTAAACCATCTCCACTACAAGCGTAAAGGTTATTTAATGCATGAACATAATATGTAAGTACATACAAAACCATAATGCAGTAACAGTTAGTTGTAGTATTACTGCATCCATTTAATACTATGCCAAATCTTTTAAAATGGAATACTTACCTACACAATCAAGGGATAACGATAAACATTGTTACTCATCTTTTGTAGGTGGTTCTTTTTAGGTAATGTATATTCCTACTTGAAATGACTCAGAGGATTTGATTCCGTGTAACAGAATACTAACTCCAAGGTGATATTTATACCCACCATATATCATAAAAATAACCAAATTCGCAGTCGTACATCGTTGTTCTACTCCTTAACATCGCTAAAGTAGACAATAAAACTTAGCGTAGCAGTTTCAAAATGCGTTTCTCTAAAGTATTTGACTTCTGACTCTCAATAACTATAATCAGATCACAAATCTCATCTTCAGCTCTCTTTTACAAATCTATTCAAGCACTTAGCATTATATTCTCATTCTTTCTTGAGCCCCGCAATCTTTTCCATTTATCCATTTTAATGTCTCTGCTGTTTGCCACAAAAAATGGGAACAATACTATTTCCTAACTGCTACTATTTAAGTTTAACAATTATAATAATCACACCATCCGATACAGCTAATAAAGATTTTGTAGCGTCGAAGATGTTAAATATTCTCTATAGGAGAAACATGCAGCATAGACGAATAATATTTGAACTTTAATAGGGTAGTGGTACTGTGCATTTGGGACACCCTTCTTAAATCCCTTCTTTGCACTTAGCTCCACAAAGAATGTTACTTATCCTTGATGGTCAGCCCTTCAGTAGTCCTACATCGAACAGCCAACCCTAAGTCATACGATATGCACCAACATTATCTTTATTGCTTTCAGGAAAAAGTGTCATGCATTGAAAAGAAGCGGCTTTTGTTATTGGTTTCCCCAACCAAACTCGGAGCAGTCACCAACCAACCTCAAAGAATGACACTTTTTAAGCATAAAGCAAGAGTTAAATAAAAAATCTAATCTGAAACTTACTAGAGAATTTAGATGCAAACGTTATTGTCCCATTATGCTGCTTTTAATGTAGGAGGAGATCATCTCTTCGCTTTCTATATGCCAATAAACTTTCGTGTTCATATGAAATGACACGAAGAGATAACTGCAGATATGAATAAAATATGAATATGCATTTGGAAATTGAATAGTTATAGAAAAGCTCGATCACCATATACTATTTTTTACCCTCCGCTTTTGTCCTTAGTACTACTGCGCTACTATTACTGACAACGTAGCGTAATGTAGTAACAATACTATAAACCTATCCCACTCACATAAATAATTCCATCAGCATGCTTAGTTAGAGTTTTAGTATATTATTATTGGGGTAACTTAGCTTTTGTTAGGAGTAACATAATAAAAATGAGCGTATGTAGGGTAGTTAAGCGGCTACGTTATATCTAGGTAATTGCTAGTCTTCTTATACCATAGTAGATTTATAGATGGGCAATAGGTACTCCGTAGTGGTTGGTTGTCGCTACTCGGTTCGTTTACCATCGTACTCTCTTGCCGTAATAAGTAACATATAAAAGGCATAGAAAAACATGAAAAGATTTCCCAGCTTCATAACAGGGATCAGTATTTTAGTTTCTAATTTTCCAAAGGAAAATACGTATATTTCAGTCAAAAAATATCCACAAGGAGGAGTAAAGACAGATATTAAAAGAAGGCTGTATTCATTGCAACAGAAAAGAAATGCCATTTTAATTATTTTCCCAATTTGAGTAACAAATCGTTTGCACACCATAACTTGTGTTGCTCATGGCTAAATTTTGTGGAAATAATTCAATACTATTAAATTTTCGTTTTGTATCGAAAGCTTGATAACAGTATTATGGCCATCTCAGCAGACAAACCATGGTCTTGAATAACAATCATTCCCCAGGGAATTAATTTGGTATGTACGGTATTTCACTGTATTTTGAATTTTCTGGATAATGCTTACGTATCACCCTAAGGCCAACCGTGGCACCTGTACTTCATATAATATACGTTCTTACTGTGTTCAGCTTCCAGAGCGAGAGCCAACCTGTACAAGCATTGTTATTGTAAATTGTAGTGCAACCTTTCTGAAGAATAAAGCGATGTCTACAATTCTGTACCGAAGAATATTCACCTTTTTTCAATTTATGTAGTTTGTGATTACTTGGAAATAATTATCCCAGAATAGTACATATTTTTCCATTATTCCTTAGTTTATACCTGTACTGTTTTTATTGAATTAAAGCTCATCCGTTAATAGCATGAGCATAGCTACTAGCGAGTAAACAGTTAAAGACATGAAGACCACCTTCCTTTCCTAATCATCAGCACTATTACTTGCAGATATTGCAGAATGTATGCGTATGCTGAATACATCAAGATTTTAGAATTGCATTGGATTCCTATTGTAGGGTTGACTGTTGATGCGATGACGAAAAGTGTTTTGTAAATTCTAAAATGTGTGGA
Organism: Yoshiicerus persimilis; assembly: GCA_020352615.2. Taxonomy (NCBI): domain Eukaryota; kingdom Metazoa; phylum Arthropoda; class Collembola; order Entomobryomorpha; family Tomoceridae; genus Yoshiicerus; species Yoshiicerus persimilis. The sequence goes on from CM060170.1 coordinate 17,363,067, forward strand.
CTTATTTCAATAAATATGTACCTAGTTGTGGGACTGGACAAAAATGGGATTTTTGCAGTTAAACTTTAGTACAATTCAATAGATGAATTTTATTTCATGTTCTGGACCACACTAAGACCACAATTATAGAAAATTACTAATTAACTTTTAACACAAATGCTATTAGAAGCACAATAGTAGGAGAGCTGAACTTTTCCACCTACTTGGAGATGAAAACTAGACGAACTGAGAGATTAGAGAGAAAACCAATTGACTGTTTAAATGATTTTCTTATAGCTAGTTTGGCGGGTTCTATCTTCAAACATACATTCTATGGCAATACTAAACATTCTCCCGCACATTGAAATAATCATTTCAAACTTTAAAACAGAAACACTAATGCATTATAAGTATAACAAGTACAAAGAGTAGGTAACATTAATATTGGTAATTAACACTATACGTAGCACTCAAGTTTTTGAATCTTCTTGGGGCAATGGTAATGGAGATATTTTCAAAACAGGACGTTGAAAGATTCCATCAGCAGTTTTTAATGTGACGACACGAACAATTCCATCCTTCCCTGGGTGGAGTTCCAGAATTCGTCCGAGTTTCCATTTTGTAGGTAGGAGCTTTTCATTCTTGAGAAGAATCAATTCTCCAAGTTTCAATTCCCGTTCAGGTTTGCACCATTTAGGTCGCTGCTGAAGACGACTAAGGTATTCCGAGTTCCAGCGATTCCAGAAGTGCTGCACTAGTTGCTGCGTCAATTGCCAACGAGAAAGACGATTTTCCGGCAGAAAAGTTAAGTCTGGTTCTGGAATGGCGTTCAGGGGTCCTCCAATTAAGAAGTGACCTGGTGTGAGAGCAGCCAAATCGCTTGGATCACTTGAAGTTGCTGTTAATGGTCTTGAATTAAGACAGGCTTCGATTTGGGTTAGAGTAGTCGTCATTTCTTCAAAGTTCAGAGTGACATTTCCTATCACTCGCCGTAAATGAAACTTGACGGATTTCACTCCGGCCTCCCAGAGTCCTCCGAATGTCGGAAAAGCGGGAACACTGTAGTGCCAGTTGATCCCTTCAGAAATTAGACTGCTCACTAGTTTTTCTGAATGTTGTTTTGAATTCACTAGTTGTAGGAGTTCCTTCAGCTGCCGGTTAGCTCCTACAAACGTGGTTCCACAATCACTATAAATGTCACTTGGTTTGCCTCGGCGTGAGACAAACCTCTTCAGAGCTGCTAAGAAGCACTCAGTGGTTAGATCGCTAGCCAATTCCAAGTGTACTGCTTTGGTTGAAAAGCAGACGAATAGGCAAATATAAGCCTTGGTAGTTTTTTGGGGTCCCTTTCCTCGTACTGATGACACTTTTAAAGATAAGGGTCCAGCGTAGTCCACTCCACAAACAAGAAAAGGCCGCGAAGGAGTCACTCTTGACTTGGGCAGATTTCCCATTAATGGCTGAAGTGTTTTTGCACTATGACGGTGGCAGTCCACACATTTTCGTATGATGTGTCGCACTGTATCACGTCCAGAAATTATCCAGTATTTCCGCTGGAGTGTAGCTAACAGGAGTTGAGGGCCAGCGTGAAAGTTCTTCAAATGTTCATAGATAATAATTAAAGTAGTTAGCACACTTTTCCTTGGTAAGAGTACAGGGTGTTTCCTGTCTGGAGTAATTGAAGCTAAGTTGAGTCGACCACCCACTCTTAACGTTCCATTATTATCCAAAAAAGGATGGAGGCACAATAGCTTGCTCTTCGATGGTAGTGGTTGCATTTTCTTTAAGCAAAGTATTTCTGCACTAAATTCCATGTCTTGAACTCGCCTTATCCAAAACAGAAGAGCCGAGTTGTATTCATGAGTTAAAAGTGGTCCGTTTTGCTTCTGGATCCTTGCTGAAGAAGTTCTTCAAAAACCGCTGACAATAGGCAGTAACTCTTAGGAGAGTGGGGAGAGATGAATATTTCGAGAGTAGTGTATTCTCCACTGCAATAAGTGACACGACAATACTTGGAGGTTTCCTTTCTTCCATGTTTTCTCCAAATGTATTTTCTGGAACTTCACTAATTGGAATTTCCTTTTCCATAAGCCAAGTTGGTCCAGTCCACCATAAAGGATGGTTTGTTAATGCAGTTGGAGATATTCCACGAGAGGCACAATCCGCAGGATTATCTTCACTGGAAACATGATTCCATTGCTGGCACGTACTAGAATCCTGTATTTCCGACACACGGTTAGCAATAAATGTCTTCCATCGCTGGGGTGGAGAACGAAGCCATGCAAGAACAATAGTTGAGTCTGTGAAAAAGACTGGCGTTTCCATTTTCATCATCAGAGACTCCTTCACAAGTTCGAGTAATCGGATGGGTAGCACAACACCACACAGTTCCAGTCGGGGTAAAGAGATTTGTTTTAATGGAGCTACTTTAGTTTTTGCAGCCACTAAATTCGTTTTCACTTCTCCAGTGGTATTCCTTGAGCGGAGGTAAACGGCAGCAGAGTAAGCCTTCTCAGAAGCATCACAGAATCCCACGAGTTTGTTCTGACATATTCCATCCTGTAAAATAAAGCGCTCCAGCTTTATTTTCGCAATGTCTGGAAGCTCCTCAGTGTACGTTTTCCATTCCTTAGAAAGTTCTTCATTCAGTGATTCATCCCAGGTAAGATTTAACTTCCACAGCGATTGAAATAAGATCTTGGCCTTGATGGTGGTAGGTGACAGCCATCCAAGGGGATCAAATACGTTAGACAAATCTGAAAGTAAATTACGCTTAGTTATTTTTTCACGGTAAGGAGGTGGCACTACAGAAAAAGAGAAAGCATCAGAAGCAGGATTCCATGCAATTCCTAAAGTTTTGATCTTCTCATCTGTGTCAATAAGCAGGGGTATTTTCGTTTCACGAGCTTCTTGTGGAAGACTTTCCAAACAAACTGTAGAATTGGAAGACCACTTTCTAAGTTCAAAGTTTCCTCTCCTCGTGATTTGTAGCAGTTGCTTCTGTAACTCGATTGCCTTTTTCTAGTTTTCAGCTCCAGACAGAAGATCATCGACATACATATCTTGTAACAAAACTTCAGATGCTTCAAATTCCGTTTCATCCTTTGCAAGTTGCTGAAGACATTTAATAGCGAGATATGGAGCTGCAGAAGTTCCAAACGTAGCTGTCAGCAAGCGATAGTCCTTGATAGGTTCATTGGGTGATTGTCTCCACACTATCCGTTGATAATCAGTGTCATCAGAGTGCACTCGTACTTGTCTGTACATTTTTGCGACATCCGCCGTTAGAGCAACCTTGTGTTTCCGAAAGCGGATTAAAATGGATGTGAGATCCTGCTGCAGCTTCGGTCCAACCATCAGAGTCTCGTTAAGTGAGATTCCAGTTGACGATTTCGCAGAGGCATCGAACACTACACGTAATTTTGTAGTGGAACTTGCTTCATTAATGACTCCATGATGTGGCATGTAGAAGTGTTCCTTTGCACAGATATCTGAAGTATTAGGTACTTCCTCCATGTGACCAAGGTCGATGTATTCTTGCAAAACTTGATTGTATTGCTCCTTGAATTTTGGTTGAGATGAAAATCTTCGTTCCATCTGCTTCAAACGTTGAATAGCTGCATTCCGTGATTCCCCAATCGGTTTTCGTGAAGAACGGAATGGTAGGCGTACAATATATGTTCCGTTGGAGTCTCTGCAATGAGTGTCATCAAAATGTTTCTCGCACACTGCTTCTTCATTGGTAAGAATGGTTTTCTTGGGTATTTCCTCTACTTCCCAAAACTTCTGTAGAGTTTCATCTAGATTGCAGTCGATATGATTAATAGAAACTGGAGAGAGAGATGGAGAAGAGGATGCCTTGCCTCCGAGAACCCATCCGAATACTGTGTTCATTGCGTAGGGTGTTCCAGTAGGGCCTTTGACGATTCCTCCTAGACACAACTCGCCATACACGTCTCCTCCTAGCAAAATATCAATTTCTCCAGGTACATGGAATGTTGGATCCGCCAATGGGAGATTACTGAGATGTGGCCATTGCTTCGGGTTGCACTTAGTATGTGGCAGAGCTTGAGTCACCTTACTAAAGACAAGTGCATTCATGTCCAGGCAAAACTCCTTATCTGCACTTGAACGCAATTGCAGTCTTGTAGTTGTGCGACAGGATCCCACAGAAACTCCTCCAAGGCCAGTGACGGGCACCTGAACACGATTTCGCTGCAGACCAAGTCTTTGCACACAATATTCTTTAATAATGCTTGCTTGCGACGCTGGATCTAGTAAAGCACGACACAAATGTTCATTTCCACGAGAGTCAACAATTTTCACCATTGCAGTTTGAAGCAGTACTTGTGTAGTAACAGGAATGTCATTCACTAGTGTAGTTGTTACTGCAGATTGAACATTTTTCACTTCCTCTGAGATTTTCGGTTTTTGTTGAGGTTCCTCTAAGTGTAGCAGCGTATGATGTTTCTTGGCACACTTACGGCAATCTCCACTTTTGCAGGAATTACTTGCATGTGAAGTTTTCAAACAATTATAACATAATCTTTTCTGTTTAGCGAACTTTATTCTGTCACTCACAGACATGTCCAGGAATTTCTGGCACTTGTAAATCAAGTGTTCTTCATTGCACAACACACATTTAATTGTTGACACGCTGTCTACGGCTCCATGATGTACTGTAGTAGTTACATTTGATTTGCTAGTAGGTTGAAAGTTTGGTTTTGGTTTTGTAGTACCCACTTTAGCTGCAGCTGTCACTCTTGAATGCTGATCCAGAAAATTACAAAAGTTTTTGATGGTAGGGAGCTCGTCATTCTTCAGTGATCTTTCCCACTGGAGTCTGGATTCGGGATCTAGCTTTTTGGAGATAAGATGCACCAAGATCACATCAGAAATTACTTCGGGAGGAATTGCCATCACGGTGAATGCTCGCACACATTCGTTCGTAGTATCCACTAGTTTCCGTAATGCTGCAGGATTTTCTTGTGCAATACTTTGTTGAGAGAATAAACGATCCAAATTAGCTTTAATGATTTCTCGTTTATTTTGGTACCTGTTTTGCAGCATGGACCAGGCTTCTGCATAATTTGCATCCGTTACAGGTAGAGATTGAATAAGCAATGCTGATTCTCCTTTCAAGACGGCCTTTAAGTACTGCAATTTCTGGGCAGCTGACAAATTCTTGTTGTTGTGAACAGAAGCAGTAAAAAGATCTTGAAAGGAAATCCACTGGTGGATTTCTCCAGAGAAAGAAGGCAGTTCCAGTTTAGGCAGTTTAATGTCCGCATTTCCAGCTGTCATCCTAGCTGCTCCAGATGGGCCTGGATTTCCTGGAGACACAGAAATAGATTTAAGTATAGTTTTCAGTTCTATACTTATAGCAGTGAGCCTCGAATCTTCAATTTCGAAAGGTCCATTGCTTGCTTCAACTTCTGCCGTTGTTTTGCACTGACTGACAATCTGATAGTGTAAGTCCTCATGAGTTTCAACCAGATTTTCCAGTCTTTTTAGGTGTTCCTTGACTGCAATTTCACTAGTGAACGGCGTCGTTCCGTGTTTGTCTACTACTGCCTTCAAGGAGTCGATCCTTTTCACAAGAGCAGTCCGTTTCTTTAGCAGTTTTTCCATATTGGACATCACGAAATTTCAAATTGCATTCACAAGTAAGTAAAATTCACACAAAAATGTTAGTTTAATTTGATAAATTGTTTTTATCACGCCACATGCGATGAGTGACACTGTGTCACTGTTAACTTTTTAGTTCAAAAGTTTTTAGATTTGATTTTCTCACGAAATGAGAACACATGCAAATGCAAAAGTAAAATGATGATTATCAAGGATCAATCATGCAATTTTACCAACAGTTTTCACAGGGAGTCCGATGCAATGTTGAATCCGGAGTTGACAGCTTCAGGTTGAGAGCTCCAAATCCAGACTTCAGGCAATTTTTCAGTTGTCACTGGTACAATCTTCACTGTATATGACAATGCGGCTTGACGAAGGACCAAGATATGTAGGGTTGACTGTTGATGCGATGACGAAAAGTGTTTTGTAAATTCTAAAATGTGTGGACTTATTTCAATAAATATGTACCTAGTTGTGGGACTGGACAAAAATGGGATTTTTGCAGTTAAACTTTAGTACAATTCAATAGATGAATTTTATTTCATGTTCTGGACCACACTAAGACCACAATTATAGAAAATTACTAATTAACTTTTAACACAAATGCTATTAGAAGCACAATAGTAGGAGAGCTGAACTTTTCCACCTACTTGGAGATGAAAACTAGACGAACTGAGAGATTAGAGAGAAAACCAATTGACTGTTTAAATGATTTTCTTATAGCTAGTTTGGCGGGTTCTATCTTCAAACATACATTCTATGGCAATACTAAACACCTATACTCCCATATAATTTCCGAGGAGGACAACTTACTTGCACTACACGACTACACTAACTTACTTACCTATTGCAGTTTACAACTCCAATCCTTATCCTATTTGCATGTGTAAGAAATAAGAAGTTTCTATTTTACGTACGTAAGTCGTACACGTACGTAGAAGCTATTGTCGTATTCGCAGTAGATTATATGGTGTTTGACTTTGAAATGTATTCTCCATAGCATGGAGAGAATCTCAGCCTTTAAGTTTCCACACATATCAATCAGACTATGCTAGATCCATAAATTAACATCTTATTTTCTATGTACAAAAGAAGTGAACATATAAATAATTTTAATTTGCATATACATACAAGATTATAGATTACTATTTTCTTTCATTTGCTAAAAACCAATGTATATACAGTCTTTTTCCTTCTTTAGATTAGTCAATCTCGAATGATCGCCGTTTCTTATGTACGGAACGATTACTAATAATACCATAAGACTGATTCATATCTGCGATATAATGCGCTTTTTCATACAAAAATTCAATTGATACAATATATATACTACACAACATCCGTATATTATCTTCTATTCCAATACATTATATAGTTACTAGTTAATAATTAACGCAATGTACATAGGGAAGCGAGAAATAAAAATTCTTGGTAAAGCAAGGTCTATGTAAAAACAACTGACTGTGGAAGTTATTCGTTGGTTAACGACAGAAAGGAAAAAATCTAGCGAACTTATAGACAGTTCATTTTTATTCTATTATATTATGACGTTTATATTTGTTACTTACGCGCATAGCATGGAGAGAATAGTCCATAAAAGAAATTATGACGGAGCATTTATATATATAAATTTTTTACTGAAAAATATAATAACATCATCTGCTGTGCACATAGGAAGCAGTATTATTTTGTGGTGATATCCTGTGTAATGACACAGACAGTGTATACGTAAATAAAGTACTTGACTGCGCTAAAGCTAATTTTCAACTTGAAGAGAGAGAAAGAGAGAAACAAACAAGAAGTCAGGTCACAGTCATATCACAGCAGAGCTTAACAAAACAATTCCGTTCAGTTGCGTTGGGTTGAGCAAACGGACGAGTCAGCTAAGAGTGACGGCTACGTACATTCGTTCAGTCTATCAGTACAGCGTATACACTAAACGACAAAAATGTACGTTCGTGTATAGTGTATAAGATTGCATTATTCATATTATTTGCATATACACAAGTATCATTATAAATTGCAAAACCATTGTGAATGAAGAGTGTCTTGTCTAGTTACGACGACACCAACCAAAGAAGAAACATATTTGCAAGATTCTCTTCTCAAAAATATCTGTTACTCAGATCAAATTTCAAACTACAGAGTTCAAATAATACTGCATACAATACAAGAGGGGAGTTTTTACGGCTTTCTTGTACGAATTCGTATTTTTAGTAGTTCAACGCAACAGTGTGTTGATGTTCCTCTTGAGGCCTTTTTTATTTAGCAACGAACACAAATTGTTTGTTTTCAAACACTGAGAGCTCTGTGCGCAAACGGTACTCTTATTATTTCTTTGCTTTCATTCGGATGAGTCAACTAAGATCAACCCACCCAATTTACCTGACTGAGTAGAACAGATTGAAATCTGCCACCTTGTCCTGTCGACTTCTGTTGTGAGTAACCCAAGTGTCCATGTGCAAATTGGCAAGTGAATGTAGTAATTCAAGTGAGTCCAGTGTTTTGTATGGGCCCCGATAAATATTCTAAAGTTATTAAAAAACTCGATTTCTATTAATAATACTACGAGTACAAATAATTAAACATTCCTGTAAAATTGGCAATACGCTTTTTTCAAGAAATATTCCACTTCTCTTGGTCTCGTTAAAGTAGTGAATATAGTTCAGTGATTCAGCTGACAATTGCAATTGCCACACGCACAAATTGCTCTCCTTTCACATTTACAATTCACTGATCACAGGTATTGTACCATTTAAATGACAAATATTCCTTAACTTATAATTTTAGTAGAATTTTCTATTCGGTAATATATTCTTTAGAATTTCATGCGATCATTTCTATTTGTAAATTACTCACATAGCCCTGTTGTAATGAGTAATTAAGTTGAGTGACCAAAGAAACAATATGCATAATTAGAAGTAGGTATTAGATCATCAGTATTATTAAAAACTGAGGAAAGCAATTTTAGCAGTCTAAATTCTAGCTTACTTGTTATCTATTTTAAAATCAGCTAATAAGAGTTAGACGAGTCAACATGCATTTCCACTACGAAAAGAGATAAGATAATCTTGTACTAAAACTTTAAAAATTGGAATACATGCGTCAAACAGTTCGTAAATTACATTTACTCTAAAGAGGACCAATGTTAACGTTTTATGTGCACAATACAGACCTTCAACCTTTGCATAATCGTATCATTACTCATTACAATGGTATCTCATTTTGTTGCATAGATGGCCAGATTTTTACACTTAAGAGCCATACAACAATAAACAATCAGTGATCACAAGGTCGAAGGTTACACTATCTGATTTTTCTTTGAAAATATTTAATGTCGTGTTCATATTGTGGAGTGGAGACAAAAATAATATTGTTTTCCACAAAATACACAACTTAAGTTGGCTAACGGTCTAATATTATTCTGTTACCCTTAAATGCGTATTTATCTATGCAGAAAGTTTCATTTCATTTAATTATTATTGCATTCATTTTATCAAGATTTTACCAATATAATGTTGGTTGGGTTTGTTTAGTTAGCATTTAAAGTGGTAGAAAGGATGGTACATGTATCTCGACCATTTACATGATTTCTTCTCATTTTTAATGTGGGAACCTATTTCCTGGTGACTGCATGTCCATCGCCTGATACATGTCAAATGGAAAATAAAGTCATTTGACATATTTTCTTTGCTTATGCAAAATCCTACAAAGTCAGACAACTCAGAGACAGCGACATTTGCATACAAGTAAGAATATAGCACACATAGTGTTATTTCCTTTGACGTCTAGTAAACACATATGATTTTGGTTGTCCTAGTTTAGGTCTAATTGATCCTCTTTTATGTTTATTAAGAGGAGCATCAGCGAACTCTTTATAGGAATGAAGGATCTGTCTGTCTGTCTGTCTGTCTGTCTGTCTGTCTGTCTGTCTGTCTGTGCGTGTGTGTGTTCGCGAAACGCTACTTTATAGTAATGTCCGATCTGTCTGTCTGTGTGTTCGAATTGTCAGTATGTGCCGCATTTTACACATCGACTTTCGTACTGTCTTTCTTGACTTTCCTACCGTCTCTCTTGATTTTAATACTGTCTTTCTCGGCTTTTCTATTGTCCTTTTAACGAGTTTATCACAAAAGTATACTTTTGTGTCCGTCCATAACCGCTATTTTTTATGCGTTTACAATAGTTTTTTCACTATGCATGCACTGCAGGAATCTTACACAAAGCAATACGCGTTGTTCTGTAGTTCTATTTGCTGACCACAAAATCGGCGGTTGACGACAAATCAAAATCTCCTACATACTAATACTGTTTTTATCGGTTTTCATGCCGTTTTTTCTCCGTTTCGGTTTCGGTTTTCTCAATGTCTATGCTCCTCTTCATTACGTGCTGTTTTAACAGGTTTATTTATACTTCACATACACAAAATGCTTACTGTTTATTTACCATTCAAATTTAAATCATGCGTATTTATATTCCGTACATAAATTATTGCATCTTGCAGAATGCACAGCTTGGCAATATAAAAACACAAATATCATTTTCTTAGCCTTGGTGGCGTATTCACAAGTGAGCAAAGAATTCAGAAGCCGTAGAGGAAGAGGATGTTGTAACCTATAAAGACTTGCATATATCCGAATTAAAACGATATCATACTACTAAATATTAAAAGGTTTTTGTAAATCATTGGCAAAAACAAGTACTTTTATGAAAGTATAGTTTACAGCGTGATGCTATTTGTACAACTTAATTAATACATTTAAAAGTATAGCTAGACACTAAAAATTGTAAGGTTAAATAAGATAAATGGTTAGTTGGGTTAGATACTGTGAGTAAACTCATACTCTTGTCAATCTGTACTTGATCAAAAGGTGTGAGAAAATAATGTGACATCGATACATCGCCTCGTTGCACTCATGTGAAACATTTTGTTTTATTTACATTAAAGGCACGGTGCTAACTTAACGGACACACTGATTGAGTATATTTAAATAGGAATTTTGCGCATCCTACTTTCGATACTACATGAGTCAATACTGCATTATTGATATGCATGCTTTTCGCTAAGTATACATAATACATACCCAGTGAAACTTTTGTTGTTTATTTTTATGTGCGGATCATAGTTCTAAATACTGAATTTCGAGAGTGACATGTAGAATATCTACATCGCATTGTTTTAATACACTTCAAAAAAACGCCATACCATTTTAAAATTCACATGCACGTAATAAATATTTATTGCACATTCCATATATCTCTAATAAGCTCAGTAAATATTGAACATGTAGTTATATTATGAAGGTAGTTTTGTGTAGGCGGCCATCACTAGTAACTATCTATTGTTAGCAAAGTCATGTTTTCTATTTTTCAAGCATTGGCTTTTTATTGCCTTGGCATTGAGAATCTTTACATTCCCGAATCAAAGCAAAACGCTATACTGGATATTACAGAACTTAAGAAAAGGTTTTTTTATTTAGAAATTTCATGCTCTTACAATGAAATTCATTAATTACAAAAATTATAAGTCGAAAATGTAATTGTATTTATTGTATTAAATACTAACAGGACAAGATACTTGTTTAACTAATCTGGCTACATAATAACTTATTATTTACCGATCCAAGGGATCCACTGTTACAGCTACTTCATTTTAAGTAAGCAAATAATACGAGCATGCTAGTTAATTATTGAATGCCAAAGCAATTTACTTGCATAGGAAATTTAATTAGCAAATATCGTTTCCCGCTGAAACAACAGAATACCCTTTTGACGACTTCTGGCAGCTGGGCTGCCAATTTGGCACTTACAGTAACAATAGACGTACTTTATAGAAATTTATTTTTTATTACGAGTATTACAGTTGATGTACAATGCATAAATGCCATTTTAAATGCTTACCGTACAGAATTCCATGATTTAATGTAATATATGTGCATATTGGAATACGTATTATAGTATTTTACTTGAATGCAAATATTACAACAGCGTATTGTAACGAGTACAATATATTTCGCAATGAGAATACTTAGTTAAATTACGCCTCCGTAAATCATGTAGACTTTGTATTGCATTGTATTTATCATGTTGTCCAGGTTAATGCAAATCAGAAATAGTAATGAATATACGACTACAATGTTAATGACAATGACCCATAGGTACTTATATTAATTATATTTTATAAGGAAAGTGCTATGCTACATTTTTTACTGGATGTTACTCTCAAAGTATAAAGGCAGTTTTAATAGGAATTTCCACCCATATTAATACAACGGAAAATTTGAGACAGGAGGATACTTTGAGTATTTTTTAGTAAATACTTAATTCAATTTCATATTTAATTCTTAATATCTTAATGTACAATGAAAAGGTAAATGCACATCCATCTGTATTTTCTGTTTACTTGAATATGTTAAGTAATTCCCCATCCCCATTGAATTATTAATTCCAAGGAAATAATAGCGAAGTTTAGAAAATAAATTCCCATCGTATTACTTTGGTGCAGTATTTCTTCCATAGTGGGAAACATTTTTTTATTACATGTGAAAAACATACAAAGCTAGAAGTATTGCCATGGATGTGGAAATAAACTTGCATTCGAATGGTGTGGTTTTAAAATCTGCCTTTCGACCTAATGGATGTGCTGCAATATGTAGGAAAATAACTGACCTAAAACAAATTATTCAGACGTCTATAAAGATTTGTTAAACTCTAAGCTTCGGGTACTAGGTAAATAGCGCACGGGCGCATTGTGGTTATCATTGTGGGAAAAGATCATGGAATTGTAATTATAAGAATGAAAACAGATCCCACTGAGCTATTTAAATGCCTATAGAGTGTACTATTACGTATTAGTACTAGTAGGCAGTGTAAAGGAATACTATCATCTTGCTTTCATAAACCAATCCATGATAATCAGGGACAGGGATACTCTCGTCTCGGCTAAAGTTTTAGTATAGTTTGACCATTTTATTTAAAAGCCATGACCACAATATTATCGGCTGGTAACAGTACAATATCATATAACGTTTATGTCATATGTCATAAAATTATAATGCAGTGCGACAAAATGATGAATGGCATATGTTTATTGCTTTCAAACACTATATAGATTTTGACGTTTTACTTAACTCGCAGTTCCTATACTAATTATGTTGTATTTCTTGTCCTTATTTATTTTTCCTGATTTTTGCTGAATTTCTCAATATTTGTTTTTGTCTGCAATAGCTCCTCAATGGGGAAAAATTTTCTAATAATTAAATGAAATGTTAGATTCCAATGACCAATCATTTTTGTTTCGCTATTCAGATTTATTGATTTATTTTATTTTCTACAGGCAAATGACTTTTAGAATACCAATTATCAGTCAAGTAAAATACATTAAGGATTATACTTAAATTCATGAATCAGTAAATAAAAACTTTTTGCTGCCGTCTAAAGTCTGTGTAAAGAAACCTGACTCACTCAAATGACAACTGAGTCACCATCACCATTAAAAGGTGTTCCTAATTTTTTTTGTGAACTAAACTATTCAACTTTCAAATGTAGATGTAATACATTTGTATTAGTGTGCTACTAATCGGTTTCATTAGCACTGAATCTCGCTCACCACCAGGGCAAGGGCAGAGGGTGGGTAAGATGAATAAGGTAGGTAAGGGTATTTGTTTTGTTGTTTTATGCCAGTGTGCTTTTCTTATTACTTGCTACACATGGAAATTGGGTTGCGTACCATATATCCAACTAGGGCTACGGTTTTGTTTTGTAGTAGGTTACTTTACAATACTTTTCTTGTGCACTACATCTGTTACAGATAATACGTTTAGTAGGTATAATAAATGCATGGCTATTAGGTATTATGTGGCTCTAGTCTAGTGCAATAGCTATGTACATACCAAGGAACAAGTGTAATATATCTGTGCGCGTGGAGTTCGTTGATTTACAATGTAACATGAACAATGAGTATGAGTAATAGAACAGGAAACTACGAATAAGTATAAAAACATCAATCTTTTTACGGTTGGATAATGTTAACATCGTTTTGTGACTGTGTAAGTCAGAACATGTGCCATATGGGCTACTTTTCTCAAAAATCAATCAGTTTCTATTCAAAACGTGCTGCAGCTAATAAAATGTTCATATATTATGGCAATTTGCTCGACTTTACATAAAAAACTGATGTTTGTATTTGCAATTTTCTCCTCTGCTCATGTTTAGAATTTAGTTTAAATAGGAGTACTTTATTTCTGTTCATTTTGCGTTTTCAGCTGTGTATCCCAGGAAATTTTAAGGTTTATAGTGATACAAGTAGGCAAGCAAAAATATCAATGTTCTGTGAGTTCAGTAACTCATAGAAGACCGAACGAAGGTATTTGGCTCTAAAATCTGTGGGTAACTTTTGCATACTTGTCTTGTACACAGACTATCTGATTCTGACCAGATTTTGAGTTGGTGTCGTGGATTCTCAAACGAAAAGGTTATTGGCCCAAAGATGATTTCAAGCAACAAGTATAATTTTACACCCTATATGCGTGGCATGGCATGCTATGAGTCAACCCACACACTATAATCTCATGTATCATTTTTAAGCGCAACAGATTTAGTGGGTTACTAATATGAATGAACTGCACGACAAATTACAATTTCAAGACAAATGGAAACACGTAACCGAAATTATTTCAAATACAGTTTATGAACCGTCTAATTACTGTAATTAGATTGTAGATTATACAGTGTTGGCCGCAAGTCACGCATCATGGGGAAATAACATTACCTGTGGCCACAAATAACGCATCATAGGGAATTAACATTACATGTGGCCACAAGTCACGCATCATAATGAAATAACATTAGGTTTGCAAGTTGAAGATTTTAGCTTGAAGGATGAAGTGGTACCTGGCTTAAAGATGTTCAATGTGATGACCATTTACTGTCCCCGTAAAGAATTTAACAATGATGAGGTCGTCCAGAATTCCGGCCCACACCATAAATCCAGGAGACCCTTGTTCCTGTAGCCCTGCCATCCAGTGGGGATTTTCATCGGATTAATACCGACAATTGTGACGATGAAGCTCTTTTAAATGAAATTTGGTTTCATCACTGGGAAGAACTGTTTCTTCTGCTAAAATTGATGGCCACGACAAATGCATTCTCCATGGCCGATTTTCTGGTTTAAGAGCCTGGAGAATTTTCATTTTATATGGTTTAAAATGATGTAATTTCAGGATGCGACGAACACTGGTTCTTGAAATGTTCAGATCTCTGGCCACCTCTCTCGGCGTTCTTCTTGGACTTGCAACAAATTTTGCAAGAACGGTAATTGAAGTCTCTGGGTTTGTAGCAGTCTTAGGAGCCCCAGGTCGAGGGGCATCAGCTGTCGAACCTGTCTTCTTAAATTTGTTAATCAGTCTAACAACTGTTGATTGGTGGATGGCCTTATCAGGATGTCTCCGAGCGAATTCCACTGCCACGGCTCTGGTGGATAAGCCTGGACGTCCAGCCAACATTATCACTACCACTCTTTCATCTTTCGAAAGCCTCATTGCGCAAATGATACACTTACTCGATAAAAAGAACTTACAAAATAAATGTTAGTCTGCTCAAATAAAGGTGCATTGGAGATGATTATTGAATGAAATCGAAGGTTCTCCTACACACCAATGTTATTTCATTATGATGCGTGACTTGTGGCCACATGTAATGTTAATTCCCTATGATGCGTTATTTGTGGCCACAGGTAATGTTATTTCCCCATGATGCGTGACTTGCGGCCAACACTGTATAATGCTCGTAGAAAACAACAAGAAGGGAGAAACGCTCTTTTACAGTAGATGTTATTTTGTTAAATCTTATTAACCCCTGAAAATAAAAATGCTAATGGCCGTATCAAACCTAATTAATAGTCCTACGCAAATATAGTCGTTCGTATTATGTGGGTGTACGTAATATGCGTCTACGGTAATTGAACAAAAGGGATAGATGAATCACCAAAGTACGACGCCTTTCATATTCGCAAAGTACTTATCCATGATTGAACGATTGATTCATTATAGAATCAAAAAATGTATACGCCGATGTAAGTCATTGTGGCCAGACATTATTTAGCTTTGTATCTATGACTATGACTTCCGAAAGTGCAAACGACTCTTCGTTTGTACATTGCAGAGGCATTAAGCAACATGTTTGCATTTAAGTGACAGCTCAAACAGAAGCAGAACTAAATAAATGAGCTTAGGTCTTAAGTCGACGCTTGCATACCAACCGCGCTAATATCTTGTTTCATAAAAGATCATTTGCTCAGTGGTGTGCAAACTGTTTATTTATATTAGCAGAGAGGACACGGGCCACCGCCACTTGATATGTCAAGTTCTGTTATTTCCTTAAACCTAAGCAGGAATTTCACATTTCTTTTAGGCAATACATTTAAAAAGCTTTTTGCCAATTGCTAAACACAGAGACTATGACCATTTAATACATATTTTTTATAGTTTTCTAGTAGGATACAATTTGTTAACATAATGATTACCACAGAAAATTGAGTGCAAACAGTAGAAAAATATTTTTTGTGACTCACCATTCAGACATTTTAATCCAATATTTATACAATTGCTTAAATGACAAAATAAAAGTGGACTTGAGTACCTGGTTTAAGCCATTTTTACCTTAGGCGCAAAAGAAATTCTACCAAATTTAATTTCAAATGGGGAAATTCATTATCTTTCAAATAACACTTACAAATTATACATAAATCATGCTCATTTTAGCCATAAATTAAAGAAAATCATATGAAGTAATAGTCCGTGAATTTTTATTACCTTTCAGCTAGTCTGTTTTAAATGTGACCTTATGTCAAATATTGAATTTATAACGGTTGATTAAATACCTAGTCAAATATCTTATCCGTCAAACTCTACCTTCGGAAAAACATTAATAAATCCTGCTCCAACTGTAATTTTAAGATCGGGACACATGAACTGAACCCATCCAAATACCTAACACCGTAACACCACACTAACTTTATAAAGTGATAGGCGTTTAATGTCTATTATATTAGTAATTATTTATTTATCAAAACTCGGCACTATTTACAAAGCCCATTTAAGGTTGCTCATGCAGAAAAAAGATATGCACCCAATTGTACCACACATTTACTAATTAGTAATTAAGTAACAGCGTCCAAATAATAATTGTTGAAGAACTTTTTGTAGCCACATAGCAAATAGGTTCCCGCTCACGTATTTTATTACTGAATACCAGTACATAATACACACTGGCAAGTGGAGTACATAAAATTAAATGTCTTTGGTTTGGTTTTAATCATTAAAGATAAGAGGATTCGTCAGTCTTTAAAATTTAGTTATGGCTACAAAATGCTTTTCTGTCCACACACCATTACTTAATAAAAGTAAACAAGATGTACTCAACGATTACTTTCTTATCCTGTGCAACTAATTCAGCTATTTTTTGTAATTGTAGCCCAGCTTTGTGCAAAATCGAACAACAACATAATCATTCTTTATGATTGAACACCCAGTGATAATTTGAAACTCTTTTGTTTGTAATATGTACAACACATGTAAGCTCGTAACAAATGTTACTCATAGATCGTAATCGTATCAAGTCATAAATTTAAAACTATGCTTGGTAGGTCGATATGTCGTGAGTAACTGGAACTTCTCGTAGTTTATGGTTTCAAAGTCAGCATTTGTTTATACAAACAAGCAAGCTTTTCTGGACATAATTGAGTTTTCTATATGTGCCAGTTGCGTAAACAAATCCAGAGCCTCATATCTGCTTACTAAGGGAAAAGTAATATTATGGCATTGTGTTGAATATTTTTGATGGTGTTGTATTTCTTAAAGTGATAACGTAAACGGCGCCCTGCAATAAATTTTGTCTTGCTGATAATTTGAATGTATAATATTACTACCAGACCTATTAAATTGTATTGTAGAGTGTGTCTGAAGTCTGATGTATTTTTGTCGTTGAAACCGAATTAAAAATACGTAGGGGCACAGTGATACAAAAGTGTAGTAAAAATTAGCTTGCTCAGTACCTATACAAAACTAAATCAATCGGCAAGAGCTACTGATGTATTGAAAAAACTACTTAATAACTTTGACTAGACATCGTAACACTATTATTGTATTAACTTTGCCATTTATTATTGCATCATCAGCATCAGAAGTGTACATTACGTTTGAATTAAAAAGAATTGCTAAAAAGAAGAATTATTAGTGCTAAAAAGCGATACACAAATGGTTACACATTAAATAGATTTTGTAGCGTTTTCCTTATGTGTAGTTTGAGATGCACTACTACACCAATTCAAAATAACCTTGCAGTTAACCAAATAGCAATGAAATTGGCAATGGTTCTGAAGGCATTGTTTAATTTGAAGGAAAAATATGATTTTCCATGATTCTTCCAGGTTTATTACATACATAAGGTATTTAAATTTAAATTTCGATATATAAAATTATTATTAAAATCGATTGACTTTTATTTACGCTGTATTTACATTCACATTATATGTCCTTTACAAGTAAATCCCTTATAGTTTTCTCAGATTGAAAATATGCAAACACATTTTCTAAATATTGCAATATATGGAAAGCCATAAGGAAATGGCATATAACCTCATCATGCAGTGTAAGTGTAATGAAAGATATTGTAAATATTTAGAGTGGGCAACTCCGATCAGAATTGCGCATGAACATCCGCTTATAAAACTGCGGAAATCCTGGTTATGCAACATCTGTATTTTTGTTTAGCTCTTTTTGATAAGAAGCATAATGCCATAATTTCAGCTGCGTTCCATGCAAACTTCTGAGCCACAAATAGATTTCATTGTAAAATAGCATACCATAACCTACATTTCTAAGATGCCATACCTGCACCTACTTATATCCCATAAAAATATTGCTTGCGCATCTTCGGTTTATTCCTTGCCATTACATTACATTTAACATTGTGTCTTTCTTGGAACATTTTAATCACGATTACTTATAAGAAGAAATTTCAAACACAATTGCTATTTGGAACACTATACAATATAGTATTTCTATACCGGATCAATAGAAATTTGAATTCGATCCTGTTTCAACTTAAACGGGCTAAATGCAACCCAATGATATACCGCATTCAGATTACATGAAATTATTAAAAGTGTAGAATATGAATACCACGTTCTAAACAGGATATTACATTTCTTTTGTATTTAATTTCTTTGAATATCTTCTTTTGTGTTCGCCTTCTCAAACAACGACTCGGTTCCAACATTATTAGCGTAGAATATTATTCAATATCATGTCTTTGTTCCACTTAGGTTATTACAGTTTTCTACCAGCTCATTCATATAAAAACAACCACAAAATTCAATAATATTTATTACCAGTTAACATAACCACATGCGTTTCACGTAGTGCAAATTGTTTACGTATTACTCATTCTTCGTATGTCATGAAAAAAGTTGTGGCTTTGTAGTAGTTATAGTATTTTTCCGAACTGCTTTAATAATAATACAATACGTAAAGTTCTAAAACGCTATGGCTTAAGAACATACAACAGAGTATTAAAGTTAAAAGATGAAAAATAATGAGTTTAGCTTTTATTTTTTCGGGTATTCAGTGCATTAATAAATAATAGTGCGCGCAATTGATATCCACAAGTGGTAAACAAACGTGCTAATATCAAATATTTTCTTTACGGGAGACTTAATACCCGCTTAGACACTTTTACAATAACAAGTTTCAAGTTTCACTCTATTTCTTAACATTTCACCATAAGTTCAGCACATGTCATGTATTCTGAGAACTTGACAGCATGGTTTTCCAACCTCGTGCATGGGTGTCCTTTCACCTTCAACCCTTTGGCTAACTCAATTGGCGACGAACTACTATAAACTATAAAATAGAGTCCCAAGTCTAGTACGCATAATTGTTGAAACTTTAAAAAAAGATTTACGTAGTAAATTGATTTCTTATTACTTGGCTATTGGCTACTCTACCTTTTCGTTTGCGTACTTAAACTTAAGAATTAGAGTTTTTATCTGGAATGTTATACGACTGCTTGAGCTTAAGACTCACAATACGAATGAACGCATAGTGACATATTAGGCAAAACTTGTAAATTTATATTGTAACTTTACCAGCACCAAGTAATGTGTCTCGTCAGCGTCACACAACCACCTATTATGTATTCCATCCTTTTTTCAACTTAGAGAAGACTAGTAATAACAAGTGTAGAATGTAGCTTGTATATTTTATTATAATGCAGAGTAAAAATAGAAATGATTAAACGTGTCTAGGCACCGATTGCAGGTTTGTACTACGCTTTATTGTTAAAACATGAGGTATTGTAGAAATTCTACTTACGTTAATTTCTTGGAATCTAATATATAATTGTTACATTTTGTGGCTTGTTGTCTACCGTAGAGGAATCATGAAAAGAATGGCAGATTAGTCATCACATCAGTACTGTATGAATACAGACGTAAAATTAAATCGCATTAGATTACCAGTGTTAGTAATTGTTGAAGTGTGTGCTGTATTGTGTTACTGGATAGTACAATTACTCCGAATTTGAACGCTTACAGAGCTAGTACAGACTGCCTGCACTATGATATTAATATTAAGTATGTATTATGATTACGAAGTATAGAACCTGGCAGGTCTGGCACATAACAGACGTAAGCTAAATACTGAATACATATAATAGTTTTAAATGAAATAATTCCATAGTAAGTCATGGTTTTAGTAAGTCACCAATTAGACGGAATAATGTTTATAATTATCTGCAGTTGCCTTACTTTGAAGAAGGTCTTCAAGGGTTTTCTTTAAAATCATTAGTGTTTCTGTATTCAGACCAGTACTAGAGTTACTATAACAAGAAACTTGATTTTATAGCAAGCAAAAATGAAAATTGATCTACAGGAAATTCATTGGTGTGTTCACTTAAATTCGACTCATAATAAAAATTAGTATTAGACGTTAGTAATGTAGATGAAAACTGAAAGCCAGTGAAACCAAAAATATACACTGTTAGAAACAAATTTATTGGGTAGTAAAGTGCATTTTGCTAATTAAATTGTATCTGCAATTGCAATACTGTTATCCTGTATCTAAGAGCGAATTACCACAAAAGGCGGCGGCAGGAACTGTTTGTGCAAGTGCAGAGCAAAAGGATGCACAATTCTGTTAAACTTTTTTACATGAATTTTTAGCGTCGTTCTTTCTATTTATCTCATGAACTCAAAGTCTACTTATTTACTGACTTGGTATGTAGTATGTTAGTATGTAAGCAGGCAAACATTATTTTCCCCTGCCGATCATTATAATAAACTATGTCTGTGTTTTGTCTACTTCTAGAAACCATCATCACACACAGCATGCTACACTAATAATAATCTTTAGTATTCCTAAACCTTGTTAATCTGTGAAACTTAAATTTTCTCGAGATAAGATGTTTAGCATTGGCATCCACAGTTTGAAAGTGTCGTTCTGTTTTTAACTGAAATAATGAATACACATCGTGAAAGTAACAGCTTTGTCTTAAAGTAGGCAAACCACGTTTGTATTGTAATACTTATGGTTATATTCTTGGTTTGGGCATAGTATACACAGCAGAATTGATGAAAGTTTGTAAAGAGTCCGTGAGAATGGGCAA
Source organism: Yoshiicerus persimilis (assembly GCA_020352615.2). NCBI lineage: Eukaryota > Metazoa > Arthropoda > Collembola > Entomobryomorpha > Tomoceridae > Yoshiicerus > Yoshiicerus persimilis. The sequence continues at coordinate 17,384,337 of CM060170.1, forward strand.
ATACTAAATAAGGGACAAACACGTTCAAAAGATAAAATGTAATTAATATTAATGCCCGCTTTAATCTTTTGAAAGTTATTGGAGGAATAATAATCATGGCATAATAACTGAACGGGGGAGATATTCTGCTTGTAAAGGGAGCAAATCATAGATTACGTAATGATGACATGACATAACCAATTATATCCTATCAATAAGAAAGTGGAGGATTTGTGTGTTTTGTTGGAGTTAGTCAGCTTATCTGTGAAGCAGAAATGGCTAATTGTATGCGTCCTAACTTATTTTTGTTCATATCTAATCTTAATTTTCCAGAGAGAGGAAGTCTAGAGAGGGCAGTACAAAGTGCACTGCTCTGCCGCTGGAGAACGCAGATAGAGACCACCATGAAGATAACTTTCGTCCTTCAATAAGTACCTAACTAAAAAATCCAACTATCGACACAAAATACATTATTAAAACTATATCTATTCAAAATGTGGACTTTACACGCACTATTTTCTCTCGTGTTCTCCCTATGTGTAATTCAAACTATTGGATCCACACCGAAATTATGTACAATTACAGAAAAGTAAGTCCTGAGTTTTATTAATATATTGCCTGAAAAAACATTAAGAAGATACTAAATTATCTGTTTTGATTACTTATTTATCGTTTTAATAATTTTAATGTTTCATGCTTTCATTAGATACAACACAAGTGTAACCGTATCAGAACAGAAACCTACCCGAGTGACAACATATGAGTATTGCTGGAGTTTTCCGTTCAAATGTAGCAAATACAAGACAGAAATGAGAAACGTGACGCGAACAGAGGTGCGCTTAATTTTTTTACCAAAATTAAGTATAAATACTAAAATTATTTGGAAATACCAATTTCTATAATTTTACTGAAAGGCGTGTTTAGTTATTTGGAATGCACATAAGCTTCCCCATCGAGCCTGATAGCAGCCTTGAAATCATATTTATTTGTTCATGCTGCTTCTGGTATTTTCGAGATGACTTTGATTTAGATATCATAGAAATATGGAGTAGTTTAATACTGTTATTCAATGAAAGATTATATTCATTTACATTGAGATAATCGTGGATTGTAAACATTTCTTGGTTGCTCATAATATTTTTCTGTGGTTTAGATACGGGAAAAGACAAGGTCTGTATCCACGTGCTGCAAGGGTTATGAAGAGACCACAGACGGAAGAAAATGTAATCCTATTTGCAATCCTGCGTGCATTTATGGGACTTGTATTGCCCCTGATGAGTGCAGATGTAATGAAGATTATGGCGGCTCTGATTGCAGTCTAAGTAATACACAACTTTGGCAAAAATAAACTACAATCAAGATAACCCAAACTAAAATATGTTTTATGAATTTATAGAATGCCCGGCAAATAAATGGGGAAGTAGATGCGAACACACATGTCAATGTCTTCATGGTTCTCAGTGTGATGTAAAAACTGGAAAATGTACTTGTGAATCTGGTTGGGCAGGTCAGTTAGACTTATTTATTGTCATTGTTAGTAGCTTTCAAAAAATATCTTTAGATTATGCAGGAAAAGAATTATAAAGCAAGTATTATTAGAAAGCAGTTTAACTAATATTTATAATCCACGAAAATGAAGCTTTTAGCACGACTTATTTTAAAATAATGGCAATAAATCGTTTTCTAATTTTTAAATTATGGTTTGCTTATAGGAGAACACTGTGACAGGGAATGTCCCTCAGATACCTATGGACTTGACTGCAAAGATCAGTGTCGTTGTTTACATGGAGGATCATGTAATCACGTTACTGGAGAATGCAAATGCGCTCCCGGATGGCGTGGCCCATTGTAATCAATCTTAAATAACATATGCAGTTTATTATCAGTCAATGTCAGTAAATTATCAGTAAATTGAATTTCATTTACTTAGATATTTGTTGTTTTTTCAGATGTGAAGAAGCCTGTCCTAAGGGTAAGTTATATTTATTTTTATAATGCTTGTAGGAAAGAAATGTTACCTGAGCATTTATATATTTTAAGTGTGTTATGCAAAATTTAACATAGAAAATTATACTCAACTTTTGCAACAGAGGAAAAATGCCAATCATTTGTCAATAGCACTATCAAAGTAAGTGTACTATGTGAATGTGAATTTTGGTTTTACAGGAACACATGGAATAGCATGTTCGGATGTGTGCAAATGTCAGAATGAGGGATCATGTAATGCAGCAAGTGGAAAATGCCATTGTACTCCAGGTTGGAGGGTAAGCTCACTTTCTAATGCTTAACATTAAGCGGCGCAGTTCCAAAAATGCATATTTGTTTATTTATTTATTTATTTACTGGCAAAATAAAATTTTGTGGTAACTTTAGGGTGAAGTCTGCGCCAGTCCTTGTCAAAATGGAAAGTGGGGCGTAGCTTGCAGTAGTAATTGTGAGTGCTTCAACGGAGGTATATGCCATCATATATCTGGAAATTGTAGCTGTCCGCCAGGTTATGTTGGAGATAAGGTTAGAATCCAAAAGACTCTCATTAAAAATTTAAAAGGAAAGTTGAATTATGTTAAGAAAGTTAAAGTTCATACTCAGGATACTGCAGACATAGCTCTTACTGCTATACCACCAGAAACTAAAGGTCTCCTTTCTCAAATTGAGAATAAAATTAATTTAGTTAATGTACTTTAAGCTGAAGTGCAAAATAAATCAGCACTTACTGAGTAATAAGTTAACGTGTGATGCTAATTAAAAAGCAAAAGAAAGTCATGCTTGTGAGAACTGTGGTATTTGTAAAATATCTAAAGTTGTAATTACGATTCTAAAACTAGACACTTGAAGGAAATTTAATTCTAATTTAAACTAAATGCAGATTTATTTAATGGTTTCATTGTAGTAGAAATTCTCAAACGATTTAAACATAAATGGGAGACCTCCAAAATGGCAATTTCTTTTTGGCAACCTGTTTTCAGGATTGCTTTCATCATTACAATTGTATAACCTTTAATCGTTATATAATATTTCATTATAAAGAAATATAAATTTAATTTGCACTTTATTTTACAGTGTGACCATGAATGCCCCACTGGTTTCTTTGGTAAGTAAAATGTATTTATTTTGTTTCGTTAGCATTTTAATTTTAATAGTACGATCGAGGCTTTCCCTTTCCCCTTTTCCTTACCCACATCCACTGCAGTATAAATTGCGATCTTATCTTTAGAAATATTTCGTTTTCCTTGTAGTATACATTACAGTCTTTTGAGAAAAGAATTTGCTTATTTTTAAAATTGAAAGTAGTACAATGCTGAAATTATTTAATATGTAAAGACACGCTAGTCGTCAATTCAAAAATAAATGTCGTCGCCTTTTGTGTCTGCGATTTGAACAACTATTTACGATTCCGTTGATTTACATAAGAATACTATGTGTAGTTCAGAGTTGGGATAATCCAGATTACGGATTGAGGATTATTAATCCGATTACGGATTAATTAATCCCAATCCCTAATCCACAAATATTTATTTTTATGATTAATCCATAATCCATAATCCAATATTTTGTCAATATATAAAGTAATCCGCAATCCATAATCCGTATTTCGTCTACATAAAAATTAATCCAAAATCCCTAATCCCACTTTCAGCCGTAATCCTTCAATCGGGATTAAAATTGGGGATTAAATTTGAGGTTACTTGCTAACACCTAATAGTCGCCCAAATTCCGCTTAGTGCACACAATCTTACAATTGACAATTAGAGATCTTGGAGTATTCGAGGACATCTGCATGTAGTTTTACAACTATGTGGATTACAATGTACTCATGCACACTAAGAATAGTACATATATTGCATAAATAATTTTTACAGACGGAGTATGCGTTGGTTTATCCCTATTGTGCATGACTAAATGACTATTACACTGTAATACAAACAGTTGTAAAAATAAACGCAGATGTCCTCTGATGCTCCAAAATCCCTTAATGAGTTCATAAACCTTGCGGTCCCTTGATTGGAGAATACTATTTCTCCGCTCCGTATCGTATATGAATTCAAATTTGTGAAATTGTGACCGCACTTCACTGTGATAGCCGCCATTGACAGCTACTGATTCCCTCTTTCGTCATATCCATAAGATATTAGCAAATAAATTGTATTTCCAATTCAATTTATTTATTTAAATTGCAAGGCGAAATATGCTTTATATCCATTTCAATCCACAATCACAAAATTAATCCGGATTAATCAATCCCCAATCCGCAATTCTAATCCAAGGTTTTCATAATTCTAATCCGTAATCTGTAATCCCACCCCAGAATTTAATTATTTTAATCCGTAATCCTCAATCCCAATCCAAAAATTTAATCCGTAATCCGTAATCCCAATCCCAAATTTAATAATTTTAATCCGTAATCCTCAATCCCAACCTCAAATTCAATTAATCACCCAACTCTGGTGTAGTTAAATTTTTTGTCAAGTGTGGTGGTGAAACACTAAGCTAGCAAAGTCCTTTACCTGCTATTGTTTCACGAACACTTTCTCGAGCGACTTGCACTAATCCTTTCATTGTTAAAAAAGGACAGCCAGGTAGTGGCTCTATTGTCTTCTGAAATGAAGACATGCATCGAAGGGACAGCGTAAGGGCTGACATTGCGGCGTTGCCACATTACATTTTATTCATTGTTCAAATATTCATGTATTTACATTACGTTCTATACAAGGCCCGTTGATTATTAGTGTCTGGTCTCAGGGCGCAGCAGGTTAGCCCACTTGAGGGGTAAATAAAATAAAAAATTCACTTTTTTCATAATGGATCTAAATTTGACAATTTAGATCCAGCCAGTGTGAGCTCCTTGTATCTACACCCAGTAACCTTAGATACAGTAACATTTTGCAATTTGCGATTTTTCTTTGGGGTCAAATTCCCAAAATTGACCCCAGTACGAAAAAAGTGATTTTTTTATTCTGTTTACCCCCAGGTGAGCTAACCTGTCTAGGCTCTAATGCGTGTCCCTAAGGATACAGAAGCCTTGCGTTCTATAAGTAGTCGGAATAGTATTGCTAATGTACATTGTATGACAAACTGTTTAATTTTTCGGCTTTTTTATAGATTCAGCTACTAAAATGTATAAAACAGTAACACCAGTTAAACAAAACAAACTACATTTTTTCTAAAGTGCAATATTTTAAATTATAACAATAAGCGTAAACTGCAATAAAAACTGCAAATGCTAATTTACTAACTACAAAACTAATGCTGCATATTTTTTCAAGAAGCGAGTGTTCACATTTAAAGTATTAAATAAAATAATTGTCATCTCGCGTACGCTGCTTATTGAAAGCTAAAAATTATGTATCGTGCTTTTTTACATTTTTGCTCAAAGTCAACTAAGTTAATGCCTAAAATACAATATTCGGGTAATCAAAAATCTAAATGGGTGCTAAAAACTAAAGACTAAACAAATGAAAATATTATTAATTAATGTTTACTTATGTTATGCAAATGCTACTAACAAATGGAATACAATGAACTATAGTTTGGATTTGATCATCTAAATAAATTCGATTTAACAAAATAGATTTGCATAACAAGTGCTAACTAAAACGTATACAAAAAATTAAGAGTAAGCAAATATTGCTAAGCTTAATCTATAAAGCTCATCTTAATCATAAAATCTTCTAAGCCTACAACATAACATAATTGTTGAGGTCGTATTTTAGTGAATTTATACTATTTTCCCTCCAAATATATTTCTTTAGATTTTCACCAACTTTTTCTTTGCAATACTGCACTACGGTATCAATATTGTGTTGAACGCATGTTATAAAATTGTAGCAGACACAAAACTGGCAGCTAGAAACCAGTTTTAAATAGCAAAGCGCCACCTCTAACCCCAAAAAGAGGGGCCATGACAATTAAAAGAACCTTTACTTAACGTTTAAAATCATTAAAAACTTTAGACAAAACAGAAAACCATATTAGCACGCCATCACCCGGTGATAGTGATGTAGTTCGAGGAACGTAGAATTTTGGTAACAATGAAAATTCTACGTTCCTTGGATGTGGTTTCTTTGCAATCGGATGAAACGTGTATTTCATTTAAGGAAATGCTTCGAGTGAACCCCTAAAAAAACACGTGTAAAGTATTAGTTACAAATATTCTAAAATATTTTATAATTTTATGTATTCCTTGTTATTTACTTTTAATTGCATTTACAAGTATTTTTCCGTTTTGTCTCAATCTTTTTTTACGGTTTTGCTTTGTTTTGTTTTTATTTTCCATATGCAAATTTTGTAAAAGCAAAGAAATATGTACATGATGCGAAAATATTGAAATTATGTCAATTATGGAAACTTCATTTCATTGAGAACAACAAATTTAAATGCACTCCATCAAATACGAGCGCATATTTTTTACATGTACACGGTAGTTAAGTATAAATGTACTACAGATACACAGCTAAAATTTTGTACATACATAACTAAAACACCTATAATAGTACGTAGACTTGTGGATGACAATGTACTTTTTTCAACGCTTTGGAAAATTGAGAAAAATAAGACCGAGTAGGCAATAGCGGCAACAATGCTTGTCTTCATTTAGACACTTCAAATGGTACGCCTCCCTTTTACCGCAAACCGTACCCTTCCTTTTTTAAAACAATGCACCGTACTACTAATCCCTTACTAATCCTCTTTGCTATATCTGATCGCATCCAGTGTGGTAGATACTTCTAAATGAGGCCACTTTCTTTTTTAGGAATCAATTGTTCATCTGCATGTACTTGTCAAAACGATGCTCGTTGCGACCCTGTTGATGGCCGCTGCACGTGTCTACCTGGTTATATTGGAAGTAATTGTGATCAAAGTGCTTGTCCTCCTAATTTCTTTGGTAATAAAATAATATATATCATTAAATCGTAAATATTAGTGTGTGTTGTTGTTTATAGAAGTTCAATTTGTAAAGAACAATTCATTAAACTTGAAAATTATGGTTTCTAGGTCCTGAATGTCAATGCAAATGTGCCTGTAACGATACAAATACAAAAGCGTAAGATTTCATTATTGATTATTTTTTATTCGTTGAGTACTTATGAAATAAGCCTGGGGCTAAAAAAATTCCCCATATGAAAACATAATGAGCCCCTATGTTATATGTATGCTATTTGAAATTTGAGGTGTAGTACGCACTCTATGAAAGAGAGTATAGTGCGCAGACCACTAATGGGCCCGCTGAAGCCCTAACGTAAGATGGGAAAAAATTGCCGTCAAACTAGCGTCTGAAAATGTCAAAAATGAAAATGTAAAATTCAGAAATTTTTTTACAGGTGCCATGCTATAGATGGAAGATGCATTTGTAAATCTGGTTGGGAAGGAAGGGAATGTACTCGGCCATGTTCACTCAACAAATGGGGTATTGGATGCAGTAAAGAATGCGACTGTGAAAATGGTGCATTTTGTGCTGCTGAAACTGGAAAATGCATTTGTCCTGCAGGTAATCACAAAACCAAATACTAGCTTCCACAACTACAATGACAGTTATTGCATTGTTATAAGTTGAAACTCTTGTTTAAAAATGGCATGAAATAAACACAGGATTTGTTGGAGAAAAGTGTGAAACACGTTGCCTTGAGGGCAAATACGGATTCGGATGTGAACATGAATGTAAATGTATTCATGCTTCTAATTGTACTTACACTGATGGAAAATGCTTATGCGAATCAGGTTCAGATCCCATATAATATTAATGGTCCTTTTGTCAATAAAGACTTAGTCGTATTTGCAAGTTATTATTTAATACGTATTTTATACTTATTTCACAATTACAGGTTGGACCGGCTTATACTGTGATAAAGAGTGCCCATCTGGAAGTTATGGTGAGTGGTATAGTTTAAAATAGTTGACTTAAAAGGAATAGCTCGACACAAGATTAAACAGTTGAAATTGCAGGTTAACAATTTTTGTTTTTTTTCAGGTCCGGATTGTAAATCACAATGTGATTGCAAAAATGACGGTGTTTGCGATTCTGTGACAGGTAATGAATAAACTTTTGAGCAAAAATTTCAAAGAATAAGAACAAAATAGTAATACAGATTTATAAAGGAGACTTGAGCAAAAAGACTAGCCAAATTAAATAAGTTACAATCTGAAGGTTGAAGTTATGCAACCATTTGGTTTTAATAGACAAAAGTGATACCATTATTTTTTGCTATATATAGGTATGTGTCACTGTTTGCCTGGTTTCCACGGTCAGAAATGTGAGCAAACCTGTCCGGCCATGTTCTATGGCTTAGGTTGTAAACAAAATTGCTCCTGTTTAAGAGAAAACACTCAAAAGTGTGATTCAACCAACGGAACATGTATATGTAAATCATCATGGCAAGGTACATTTTACGTTTTTTAGTATTTATACATTTTTCAGTTTACTTTTCCGATTTTCCAATTGTTTCTGACGATTTTGAGAAATCCCTGAAGTTACATTAAAGGTATTTTTACAAATAACTACATTTTACACCACACATTTACTTTAGGGGAAGATTGCGACACCACTTGCCCAGCTGGAAAATGGGGTGACGATTGCGAAAAGGATTGCAATTGCAGAGGCGGCTCTTGTGATCAACGTCTTGGCAAATGCCGCTGCCTCCCTGGTAGGCATTTGCTTCCTTTAAATATTTGGACCTTTAGTGAATATGATAGCAATTGTTTTTGAATACCCCTTAAAATATTTTTAATGGGTAGAAATAGAAAACGCAAACGCTAAAGTTATTTCTGAAATAGGTCAAACGGGAGAAACCTGCGAAGAAACCTGTGCACCAGGACTTTTTGGGTTAGACTGTGCTCAGAAGTGTCCGAATTGCAAAAGAAGTACGTTTGAATTCATATCAAAAGGGTTGAAAAATAATTATGTTCATTAAGTGCTAAACTTATAAAATTGCTTCCCTATTTTCTTAAAGGTACATCATGTGATCCCGTTAATGGGAAATGCAACTGCGAGCCTAGTTACACTGGGTGGCTGTGCAGCTCTCCGTGTCCCAAAGATCACTTTGGACCAGATTGCCGAGGCAAGTGTGCTTGCAAAAATAACGCCGACTGTGATCCTAGAACCGGTAAAAAGAAATGTCTTTTAGTGCATACATTACTGCTTCAAGTTTTCTAACTGAATATTAATGTGATGTGCTGCATATTAGGAACTTGTCGATGTTTACCCGGTTGGGTAGGACCTGATTGTGGGAAGCCCTGCCCTAATAGGTTTTTTGGTAAGTTTTCCTTGATTATTTTGCAAGACTGATCAGAGCTTAGTATTTACCTATTAAAGTGCAGTATGATGTTTGTAATTTCAAAAGCAAAGCAAAATTACTAATATTGCATATAAACTGATATAAAATACAATATTAAGAATTTCTAAAATTGCTACTTAGTAATACTGTTAATTAATTATGACCACTTTTGAATATAAAAACCGAATTATTTTGCTAAAATGACAATCATAATAAAAATTTTAGGTTATAACTGCAGTCAAAGTTGTCAGTGTGCTAATGGAGAAGCCTGCCGGCCACACGATGGAGAATGCCGTTGTCCAGACGGTTAGTTTAAATTATTTATGTCAAATTTGCAAACTAAATAGATATTTTAATTATAAACATCACCACATTTTTCTTTCTAACTTCCTCGCACAAATCAATAATAATTGTATTTTTGACTAATAGGATGGATGGGACCCCGCTGTGCTGAAAGTAAGCCACAAATTTTGTTACGTATTGGAGTGAATACAATAATACAAAGCATTTTATGTCATAGGACACAAATTTAGCAGTTAATTAATACAAATTTGTTTAATGTAGGTTGTCCAGAGGGCTACTATGGGCAGCATTGTATGCACCTCTGTAATTGTAAATCAGACAATTACGTTTGTGATCCTGTGATTGGTTGTAAACTCTTAGGATCTATTGATGGTAAGTTTATAGGCAAACATAAAATAAAATATATAACCAAAATGTTTAGCAATGTACGATAATTTTATAACTTTTTATTAATCTAGATTTCAGCAATATGATTCCAACTACGGATGATAGGACTGGAGAAACGTTTCAGTGTTTCAGACCTGCCAGCCCATTGGGTGAGGTTGGGAGAGCAGAAAGCGGTAACGGTTCCCTACATTGTAAAGTTTCGTATGTTATATGTCATTACTATATGAATAACTATTGCACAAGATATTCATTGAATTTAATTATTATACAGCGGAGCCGGGGGATAGCCATGCTGGAAAAATTGTCGGGGTTGTAACAGCTCTAGTTTTTGTTGTACTCATTGTTGTTTTGATAATACTCTACTATAGAAGAAGAATTCAAAAATTGAAGGCAGAAGCCAATGTTCACTACACTTCTGATCCCGGGCTACCTCAAGGTGGAACTATATATTATGTGTTCACAATACAACTTTAAAGGGGCTTAAAATTGTAATTATTCATTAATAATTTTATGCCCTGTAGGAGATCGCCACCATTTTGATAACCCGGTGTACTCGTATAATCCCGTCCCACGTCCTGCAGAAGCAAACGGCGGACCCTTGAATAATAGTATGATCAAAAATTTGGACTCTTTAAGCACAAAGAATATTAATATGGCCAAGCAAAACTGGGGAAAATATTTTGACGATGACGATGATAATAGCAGCAAAGGTATGACAACAGTCTGGAAATTTCGTATTAGTTTTGTTTGGTATTTTGGGTTTTTTAACAGTTTTTTATTATAAAAATCTACTTAACTGCTATATATCACAAATCGTTAAATCCTCATTTAAAATAACGCTTTATAATAGCTTACTTCAACTGGCTTTACGGAAAAGGTATCAATTTACTTTGATGTAATGTTTAGTTGATGCTTTCTGTATTGTAGTCCATGTAAATGAGATCGAGATCACTCTTGGAAACTGTTTTAGTGCTTCTACTAATTGAGAAAATGAATTCTTTTTTCAGGTGCAAGTAGTTCCTATGATTATCCTCTTGCTCAAAAAAATCGAGAAGCTGATGCGTTGAACCCGAATCTAGCTAACAATATATACCACAGCATTGACGACGTTTCTAAAAGGGAAGAACACGTTTATGATGAAATTAACCAACGAAAAAGTAACGTCGGTGGTAAGTGTCTTGGAAAATAATGTAAAGTTCATCTAAGATCCCCCTTACTACAGAATGATTTATGATTTTGGAATGGTGTAGTTGCTCCAGAAGAAGAATATGACCATCTGGACTACAGCCGAGCTTCCTCAGGATACAATCCAAGGTATACGAGAATGCAGACTATACCCCGTGATAAAGATGGCTTTTCTTCTCGAAGTCTTCCTCGTATATCTCCAGAAAGCGACGAGGATCGTTCCAGTTCTGCAGGAGCTTCTTCCATGGACCACCCTCCTAAAACAAAGGAGTTTCATCCGGAATAAACTGAATCCTATGAAAATAATGGTCCTGTGTATTGCATACGTACGGAAAAGTACACTAACTCATTATTTTTACTCGTAGTCTACAACAATGTCTTTTTAGTGGCTGTGTTAACCCAGCTGTACTGACAATAAGTATTAATTTTAGTAACATACCTACTTCATATTTTAATGTTTTGGAACAAGTTCTATTTGTATATTATTCAAAGTCGACAATCAACAGATCAAAATCGCAGCTGTTATAAAGTTACTTTAATTAACATATAAAGCAACAATCGAGCTCACTAATGTTATATTTGAATATAAATGTTTCCCCATTACGAAAGCGTCCTATGTTACTACATTAATATAACTACACATATCTAGCATAGTTAACCTACGTATGATAAACATCATCTGGCTCCAGTTGATGCAAATGTGATTGACACACCTCATACTAAACAACGCATTAAAAAAGATATACTTGTAGCAACTATTGTTATGTTAAGTATGCTTAGCTACTTTTCAAGATGAAGTAACACTTTTTAATTTTGCAATGATTATCAGTTAATGTAAGTGAAATTAAATTTCGGCATCCGAATAATGGTCTCAGAGAAACTGTTGTTGCCATCTTATACAGTATTACTGAAATCAGTACATTTGAAGTAAACCTAGTTACTTTTCTCGAGATAATTATTATGATGTACCCTGTAAATAAATACATTGTGAGTATTTAAAGTTGTAAGATATTTGATAATTCTGTACAACTCATGTAACCCTTATGTTTATAAACGTTTTAATCTCAAACACGTCATTATTTTCTATAGGGGTGTACAATTCAAGTACCTTAGAGAAATGGTAATTTACGACAAATAAATACCTAAATAATTTATATAAATTAAGCAAAATACACATATTGTACGAAACTAATTTCTTAATTGCTTATATTTATGCTTATAATGCTGTAAATCTTTTATAATTAAGACATATTGTAAATTGCAAAAGGTTTATGAATACTTTTAACCTATAGGTTTTATAACTTACTGCTACTAATGATTTAGTGTAGTTATAAACATTAGCTTACCGATTTGATTCGTCAACCAAATTGAGTACATTTACAAAAGAACATTTGTTAAGACATTTAATTGTTAAGCTTGCTGATTGTCAGTATAGTAAATAGTCGTATCGCTAGTGCACTCTATCGATATAAAGAACAATTGTTTTGTGAATTTTAGATAAGGGCAAGTTTTTATATAGGTATATAATATGAGACTTACTAGTTAGTAAAAATACTGCAATTTAATACTTTTCTGCACTCTGTTAAATAATGAATGAATGATCATGATGTAACTACTTATACTAAGGTTCATTTTTAGGTATGTATTTATATTGTTACCTTTGTGTGACTCGATTGTCTTAATAGAACATTTTATGAAAGCTGGGCATCTTTTCTGCAGTTTGGCATTTAGACTGTGTGCTACCATTTGGTCAGTTTTATTTCTGCTTCAGAGATCCCTAGGAAGTTAACTGCTCATTCCATATTGCAAGATTAACTAAAAATATTTTAAAAGAGACGTTCCAGAGTGAGAAAAAAGAAATTAGTCACTAATTGCGAGGATAGAATAATTCAACGGAATTGCATATTTCGCACAACAAAGTGCCAAGATCTCCAAGTCTCCCAAATCCACTCTGCTTCCCTAAAACACCCATGAGCATCATGATTTATAGTAAGACAGTAATTTAATGTTGCATAGTCCTGAAAAATAAAACTGTAGCCAAAAGGTATTATACAGGCTTGATCTTCCGTCTTATTTTGTATGCAAACTATTCTTTAAGTTACAAATGCTTACAGAACTAATAATATTCATTTAAATGGTATTTTAACAAGAGTGTTGATATTAATGAATGTGAAAACTATTGTATCATATATCTACATTTTTATTTCATAATATGTAATTGCGTCATATTATTAAATATTATTATTTAAAGACACCAGTAAAACCTGTTAATTGTGTTTTGCTTATTATTGTTCATGACTTAAAATATGATAGTTCAAGTTGTTATCTATTGAATAAAAGTATTGCATCATTTCGTTAGTCATACTACTCATAATATATAGTTGTTTGACATAGGCTTAAAATAGAACGTTAAAGGTGTTGCCAACGATTTGTAAAAAGTTAGTACTTACTTAGGAAATTAAAACATTGGAGTTTTGACAAAATTGATTCTTAGGCTACAAAACGTCGTAGGAGTTCATTAAAATGTCAACTGGACTTCCTATTACTTTTTTGTTAAAAACCGTAGGTATACGCCTCACCAATGCTACACATGGCTAAACTTTCCAATCTATTACATGCACTAGGTATGCACATGCATTCCTATGTTGGATAGCATGATTTTCCATAATGGTTTTTGATATTTTGGTTTTAATTGACTGTATGCCAAATAAAGTTTGAAGCAATTTACGAAAGTATTTTCTTAGCGGAGAATGATATCTTGAAGTGTTTGCTTTGTTGTCAAGCGCTTTTCATTTTTAGCTACTACAATTCTGGTTTCCGATAGTGGAACGTTTCAGGTGTCATTGTTTTTTATTCCAGGTCATTTGGGTTCTACAGTTTTGTATTCATTACAGAACAATTCAGAGCATTAAGTAGACTTGCCAATGCAACAATATTAATACAAGTTTCATTGGAATCATAAGCTTGGTATTTTTATTCTCATGTAAAATGTGTATAGCATGTACCATGGTTGATGCTATTCAGAACGCTTGTACGATACCTTTACCTAGAAGCATTACTTTTTAATAGTTTATATGACACTATGCAATAGTTACTGTTTAGAATTTATTACTTCCTACTTTTTCAATACAATCAGCTTCAAAAGAATGTTTCTGACTCTGTGCCAGATCAGGAATGTAATAAAAGTGTTGACTTGGTTTGCATTTCTGAATTGTTATCAATTGTAAAAGTATTTATTTCCCCATACGCTAAGCCATGCTTCATCAGCGTAATTGTTAACTAGAACAAGCTGAATGAAAAGGTGAGCATTAAAAAACGGTGGTGCTATTTCATTGAAGAACAAGTTTGTATTTTAAGTTATAATTTATTTATATGTGATTTTCAATATTCAAAGCACAATAAATAGACAAATGTGCTTAGTATTAGACCTGGATATATTACTGAAAGTTGGCATTTTCTGCTAATAGATTTGAAGCTTTTGCTGGAAGGGAATTGATTCAGGAACTACTAAAATCGACATGGAAGACAATATCGATGTTGAGATTATAGATATTACAGAAGATGAGGGTTTAATTTTACAGAAGTAATTCCACATGGAAAATTTCATTATAAAAAGAGAAATCATTTTATTGTTAAATCTAAAGCTGTGTGTTGACGTGTGTGTGTATGTATATGTAATATGTGCTACATTTTTAGAGCAAGAAATGCAACACTTCCCAAAAGCGAATGCGAGATTCTGGAGTGTGAACTCTGTCTGAATATTACTTTTGAAATACCTAGATTTTGTCCTGTGGGTCACGTAGTTTGCAAAAAATGTTTCGAAAAAGAAAGAGCCTGCCCTCCCTGCCAAGTAATTATATTCCTTTTGAAACTATTATTTGCTTTTGAGTAATTTTTTTACCGCTGCCGTAAGGATATTGCACTTATCCAATGTGTTCATGAATACTATTTATAATAATAATCTTACACTTCGCGTTACTAGCACTTGCACTATATAAACATTCTCTTACTTTGCCATTCAGTCACAGATGAAAAAACCTTTTAAACTACGACTTTAAAAATATCATAGTACCGCATTAAAGAAACCTATTTTAGAAATTACAGTAGAGTTTAGAAAAACGTAACCAAAATAATAATATGGTTTGACTCAAATAAACTTTGGACATCTTCACTGCAATCAACTACAATGCAATGAAGCTATTTAGGGATTATTTCAATTTCAATATTATTTACAAGTTGCAACAAGGTTGCAACAATCATTTATTAGGAATAAGGGGCGGGTCTTTCATAACAGTATCAGAGCATCTTAACTTATGATTCATGAAAAGAATACCTAAGATATGATACTTCATTCATAAGTATTCCTTTCCCAAGCACAAGTAAATACTTTAGCCCCAGAGAATATAATATTATTTCCTTCCTTCTCGATGAGACAATCAAGAGAGCTGTGCAGCTGATCTACATGTGCGACTGGTTTATCAATCTTTTAATGTATTTTGTAAACCAGCGTGAAAATGGCAGATCATCACTCACCTGATATATGCACTGTGATTTACGCGCTAGAGTTGAATCATAATTCTTCCACAATGGCCGAGGGTAAAGGTTACTCCGGCCCTCCAATTAAATTATCAGTTCCTGCCCCCGTCAGTTCTGCACCATGTCTGGGGCAACCGACTGTAAGGCTTTGGAATTTTTTATAATATTTTTACCATCTAAATTTCAAAATCTTTTCCCAGAATATTATATTTACTTTGAGTTAAACCAAGGTGGTTTTGGAAAGTGATAAACCAGAAATGATTATTGAGTGACTGACGACTGAGTGACCATTTATAAATAGGAAAAATTAAAAATAAGCAAATAATAAATTGAAAAACCTTTATATATATTTATATATATGTTAGCGGCAATAAGGAAAATTAGGCATTTTGGAAAATGCCTAGGCATTTTCAGAAATGCCTGAAGAAAGCCCGGCTATTTCTTCTTAGCCGAGGCATTTAGGAAAATGCCTAGGCATTTTCAAAATTGCCTAAACTTCACTCGGCATTATGCGAAATGTTTTTCCTTATTGCCGAGTAATCATTTTAGTTTACTTAATGACTGAATTTTACCAGGCAAAAAGGAAAATATCTCACATATTAGTATGCTGTAAGTGTGTTAAGAAGGTAAATAAGTTGAATACGTCAATTATTTCCTAAAAAAGCAATTTATTGTCAGCAAGATGTAATTTTAAGAGGATGTTTAAGCGCTGTGGTTGCTCCCGCATGACAACTCTTTGTTACATATTCCCCAGCATGGGGACTTTTGGGGGTTTTCTCTAGGCCATGGCCACAAAGCAACTGTTCAAATCTTTTTACTTGATCTTTTTTTAAAGTGTAGCCAATATGTATGTGGATGGCGTGTGCTAGGCCTCCACGTTGCTGTTGCAGTCCTTCTTGGTAAAAATTGCAGTTGAAGTGACAAAATTGCACATTTTAAGCATGGCTCACTGTTGTACTTGTGGCACTTACTGTTGCATTTTTGCACACTATATTTTATGCATTTGAATTTCTTTGCGCAGTAGCAGAGTAAAAATCCTTGTCCTGCGCTGTACCATTTGAAGATTTTGTCGCAACTTCTCTGTGTGATTTCTACATTAGGGATATTTTCTGGACGTATAAATTTGTCAGTAGTAACTGTGAAACATCCCGAATATGAAAATCAGATAGAGAGAAGGCATGACAAAATCTTCAAATTGTGCAGGACAAGGATTTTTTCGCTGCTACTGCACATGATGTCAAGATGCTAATGCATGATGCAAATGTCAAGATAAGAAATGCAAATGAGTAAAAAATAGTGTGTAAAAATGCAACAGGAAGTGCCACATCAGTGAACCTTGTTGTAATAAAATAATTATTTCATTCTACATTCATCTAAATATACTTTTTATCATTACATCTTGCTGACAATAAATTGCTTTTTTAGGAAATAATTGACGTATTCATCTTAGTTACCTGCTTAACACACTTACATCATACTTATATGTGAGATATTTTCCTTTTTACCTGGTAAAATTCAGTCATTAAGTAAACTAAAATGATTACTCGGCAATAAGGAAAAACATTTCGCATAATGCCGAGTGAAGTTTAGGCAATTTTGAAAATGCCTAGGCATTTTCCTAAATGCCGCGGCTAAGAAGAAATAGCCGGGCTTTCTTCAGGCATTTCCGAAAATGCCTAGGCATTTTCCAAAATGCCTAATTTTCCTTATTGCCGCTAACATATATATATAATAGAGCATATATATAAATATATGCTCTATTTGTCAATTTTTTTCATCAAACGTTTGCATTTAGATTTTCTTTGTTATTTGGTCGACACTAAAGATTAACAAATTAGTTTTATTTATATTTTAATACTGCAAGTGTTATGGGTAATTTTGTGCGCACTAGTTTTCTACTATAAACCTTAAGAAGATATACCTGATGCATATGATAAAAAGTGAAATCTAAATATATATTTTTTTAATTTCTGGAAAACTCGTACTTTTTGACGGATATTTATTGACAGTATTTACACGCTATCTAGTCATGCAATGACAAAAATCAGATTACCTAAGCGTGAGAAATTTCTTTTTGTAAACTGGGCAGCTGTTTAAGCTTTTGTATTGGTAATAAAGTATAGAATGTGGAAAATAATCTTAGATTTTTAAGAAAAAGTTATTTATAGAATTTCACACAGAAAATGTGTAGAAATAGCCTCTATTTTCCTTGTTTAACGTGAAGAATAGCCAGTAATGATTGTAGGGCTTAATTATGTCAATAATCATATTTATACAATCAGTAATTTATTCTGTACAAACTTGTATCTAGATTATGACAAGACGGAACCTACAGGACTTAGCCAAAGAAGTTGACCCAACAGAACAACTGGATGAAGATGTAGAGGATATGCTAATTAACTATGCTGAAAATTTCATGGAAGATCTCATTGAAGGCGCTTGTACTCTCACAAAACATCGAAAATCAACCACGATTGAATGCAAGGATGTACAGGCTTACTTGGGTAACTTATCTTTTAGTTTACATAAATTAGCTATGCAGGAGTACCATATAGATGGTCAAGATAGTATTCATTGAACAACAGACGACCTTATTGACTCGTTAAGTACACAAATCAGTAGAAAATGAATGATAAATAAAATAGACAAAGATATGTCTACCATACATTTATGAGTAGAATACATTAATTTACATTTATCTTATCATTGATCACAGACAATCTGCTACAAAATAATTTTGATGTTAATTACCTTTAGAGAGAAAAAGCAATTGCTGGTTGGCTGGATTTGGAAACGAAGAATTGCGACCTTACAAGAGAGCTCCCACAGCTGAAGCACATAAGCAACGGATGGCTCTCATCAAAAAGTCTCTGAAGAAATATTAATCTTAAAAAAATATCAGCGACCAAATTTTATATAGAATTACCAATTATTTCAGATTTTTTAGGTCTTTTTCAGAGGTTACTGTGTCATGTGATTAATCACTTTATAAATAATCTGCGAGTTTTCTTGATAATAAAACAATTCTTTTAATAGTTCATTTTGTCGTTTCGGCTTAAATATTTGGACAGTGCAATTAACTGTGGTTATTTATTGTTTACAAGTTAACAGTTAGTGCAAACAGAAAACCTCATCAATCACAACTGCGTAGCTAGATACCAAGTCAGTGTGTGTGCTTTTCCCAGGCACCTCGAGGATTTGGCAATGCTACTTTCCAATTTTATTGTGGTCTTTTCTTTGAGTTTTAATTTGTTAATTACCGCGGTAGTTTCCTATAAAAGTTTTTTACAAGATGCTAGCGAACTTATGGTACAGAATCTTATTGATAAATATAAGAATCCAGATCACACACAGTTTTGGCATCATCATGTATCAGAAACTGAAGAAAATAGAGAAGGTAAATAAAAAAATTTTTTGTAAGACCTCTAGGCACTAATATGTTAGGTACCGTAAATGACGAAATAATATTACACGTCGGAATAGTGTCGTACCTTGGGCTCTATTTCGTTTTTACGACTAAAATGAACGATTTGAAGAACAAGGTCCCATCCCATATTGCGACATAGTATCTCATCTCAATTTTTAGGATTCTACATATTTTGGTATAGTACTGACACTTTTCCTTTCAAAAACTATATACGAACACAATGCAATAGCTCGCTGTCCTCAGGTACATCGTCATTCGCATTGAATATTTCTATATTATCCCATACTTTGTACATTTATATTCTATAATAGTACTAATACGGTATTACGTTAATTTTGACCATTATTTTCCTGCAATGAAAAAATAATATCCCAACATCGAAATAAAGTCGTATGCAACTTTAATTCAGCAATTTTAGCAGGCAAAATGGCACTAATATTCTTTCATTTACGGTAATATGACTTTCGGGAATTTCGTAAAATTAGTACAAATTGCCTGAAATTGTATATAAATTAATTTTTAGTAATTGTTCTTCTGATTTAAGTCGTCAAGATCGCAAATGTTGAAAAATTCTCCTTACATGGAGACTACGTACAATGGGAACATACTCGGCTTGGTCTTCATCATTATCTTTTGGGGTTATCAAATTCCACCGTGGATATTTACAATGCCGTTGATTTGAAGAAACTTCATAGCATACGTATTTTTTTGTTTTTTGATTCATTTTGCCAATAGCATCAGCTTGGCTTTACTGGGAAGTTTACAAATACGATCCTTTTAAATCATTAGATGGTACGGAAACCCTCGTGGCCTTCACTGCTTTTACCAAATGGGACGAGGACAGCAATTCTTCGGAAATGATCATTGCGATCGTAACTGTAAACCCCGGTTTAATAATTTTCAGAGCAACTCATAAGCAAGTAAACCAAATTGGTTATTGGCCATTGAACTACCAAGTGAAAGAAATTAAGCGTTGTCTAGCCTTAATGCATACAAGGTTACTTCTAATTCCCAAATTGGCCCACGTTCCACTTGAATTGTATAACTTAGAGACTTCACAAAATAAAAGTAAATTTTGGTGAGTGGAAATACACATCATTGTCATTATTTGCATTATCATTATTTATAAATTTCAATTCATTTGACAAATAAGAAATTATAGTGAATATCAAAATGCAAATGAATACTTTACCCTGTAAATGTTTAGGTTTTTTCAGCGAATTGAAGATTACGGGCAACAAAGTGCAACCTGCTACGATTTAATTCCAATGCAATCAGTAATAGCCGTTGCTTCCCACACCATTAACTTAATTAATGTCTATACGTATGATTCCTCCACTGGATACAATCATCATCAAGATATCAAAGTGGAAAATAAATGCTTAGAACTGATTTCTTTTAGTTTGTCATACAAACATTATCTTGGATGTATTCCAGATTCACGTCACAATATCGAATTTTTTAGCCAAAGTGGAACGCTGTATTTTAAGGCCAATTTCTTAGGTGATCACAGTGCTGTATCTGTATATGCTGCTCAAATGGAAAACTATCGAGATGAACCCATGCTTTTCATTCGGGATATCCACGGAGATACTCACATTCTCCATTATGATGGAATTAGCCACACTTTCCGAAGCGGATATGACTGCAAACATGGTTCAGTGAAAAAATAATTACAATTGTTACAGTTTTAGAATTTAGTTTCACATTTTTATATCCCTTCTTCAAAAAATTCTTATTACAGTTGTCTCGTGTTTGCCTGTCGTTCAATTATCCAAAGGGGCTAGTTTTCAAAACCACCAGGGAACTACAATTTACATCTCTCCTAGTGAAAAATTAAGCAGAAACTGTACAATACTGTTGATTCGCACAAAAATTGAATATGGAATCCATTCTCCAGTTTATAGGCAATCAAGACAACTGTATAAACTATTTGAAACCGAACACAATCGTTTCAGTGAGTAAGTATCTGCTAAAGTTATTAAAAGCACTGTATACCTGCTGCCACTAATTATTTTTATCTTCACACGATATATTTGTAGACATGCATTTTATAATGCAATAAGCAATTATTTAATTTGTGGATATCATTTAGGTGGCAGAAAGCAATATCAGAAGCTACTAATGTTCTTGAAAATTCTTTGAGCTTTGAGGGAGAAAATATTGTAACGGGGCCTTGGACACTGACCAATACTCTGAGCGGAGGTCACCTTACTTTGTTAGGCGAACATGAAGAGCATGCTCATAAAAAGGATCTAGGTCATCCTAACCCAGTTCAACAGTTTGTCTTCGTTAATCAAAATTGGACAAAAAAGGATTTTGATGCCACAAAACAATTTGAGGAAGTTGATACTGATTTTAAAAAATTTGGTCACAGCTTAGGTGAAGCAAAGCATATAATGTCAGATGCAGTATTGAGAAATTGTTCTGAGCTTCAAATTGTACAAAAGCCAACATTTGTTAAAAGCCATTTCCAAAGTACAGAATTCCATGCAACGAATGCTTGGATTGACAGATTGTGGGGAATTGAAAGTACTACACAATTTATGAATAATCTGTATTTGAGAGATTCTCCCACTCCCCAGGAAATAAAGGGAACCCTTGTATTCGGAAAAAGTCTTTCCATGTATTCCATGCATGTCGACTATTTTAATGGAGTTCAACTTGAAAACGTGGCCCGCTTATCTGCAGATAATGTCTTTAAATGTCCAATCGAGTTCATGAAAAAATTCACTGCGACAGGAGATATTCATGCGTCAACCGTAGGTGGCTACAATTTGACTGAAGATTTGGTTATGATCAATGACATTAGAGGTACAAATTACTGAAAGTATAAAAATATTAATGAAGATATAATAATAATATTTTAATTTTAGATTGCATATTTATGGACGGATTGGAGGCTCGAAAGACGACAATCCAGGACTTAAATTTTAATTTCGATAATATATTACTAAAGACGAAATCTCAGGAAGTCAAATCTCATATCATATTTGAAGAAATTAGAACAAAGAGTGATATTTCTGTAGAGAAAGTAAATGGTGTGCCATTTAATGCATTTGCAGAAGAAATTGTGCTACGAAATTACGATGGAAGTATTAGGGGAACCACTAAAATTTTAGGAAAATTAAACTGTACTAAAATAGGGGGCATAAATAAATTAAACTCTGTGCCGTTTCCAGATGGCTATATCAGAAATAATCAACCTGTGGTCCACATCACAGGAGCAAAAGACTTTGCCCACATATCTGCCGATAAGGTAACCAGCTGAATTACTTTTAGGGTGTTAATAAATTTGCACTCTATGTCTAAGACAGTGGTAATAGAAAGAATTTTTGTACATTGTGTTTTCGAAGGTTTACGTCAATGGGCGTTTAAATGGAATATTTGTGGACAAGATGTGGATTGGACTTTCTAATCCAATGAAAATAAATTCTACCTGGATATTTAAAAATAATGTTCAAATCATAGGAAATATGAATGTTACTGGAAAAGTTAACGGGATTAGTATGGATGATATCAGACACCATGAGATTTTTGACAAACGCAAAGATGGTTATGTCATTCATGCGGATGTGGAATTTACAAAACCAATTATCTTTAATAACCTATATGTACAATCAAAAATAAACGACAAAAGTCATCAAGAAATGTTTGACGGAGTTTTGATTTTTGTAAGTTTGGTAGCGCTATATCTTATTTAGAAATTTGGCAATGTGGAATTTCAAAGTTTTTTCTTATATTAACAAATAAGAAATTACTTATTTTTAGGATGACAAAAAAGAATGCCACATTTCGGGAGAAACTGAATTTGCAGATTCCCTACGTCTTCACAATTTGCATATTTTAACGGGAGAAATTAATAAGACACCGTTGAATTCTTTAATGACATTAAATACTCCACAAAATATCAGTGGACACATCACTTTGGCTAAAGAAAGCTTTTTCAATGACCTTCACACTGAGATATTCGATTTCATTCCGTTATCAACTTTTTTTGATAAAACGATCAGACTCTCCAATCCTGGAATCATAGAGTCAAATTTAAATTTTGCCAATTTGGTAGTTGATGGAAAGTTTAGCACAGGTACAGGTTTGATAAATGGGTATAATACATTTAGTACACTTGTAGCAGTAACGGAAGGAAGGACGTCACAAGTTTTTCATGCAGATAAATATGTGTTTGATCATCTTATATCTGAAGAACTAGGTAAGACCAAAGAAAAATCAGCATTTTGAAACAAATTAATTATAATGATCTAAGAGTCATTTCAGTGAAATGACGTAAGTTTGATGAGCAAAGAGAAACCACAGATAATCAATAAAAATAATTAACAAAGTGCATTTTATAACAGTGAAATTTGAATAATTACTCTTATACTGCATTTAATTTCAGAGGTGACACACAGGTTAAACACAGCTAAGGGGAAAACTATCGGAGGTGTTGATCTTATGGATTGGTATTCATCAAGAGTCCGATTAGACAAGGATGCAAGAATATCCAGCCCTGTAATATTTCATGGAGTCGGAAGAGCAATGAAGGACATTAATACGGAAATGATTAATAATGTGTTGCTTGAAGACCTCGCACATGGTGCCCTTCGAAATGATAAAAATCTGCACGTCTTTGAGGAACCCCTGCACATTAAAAACCTTCATGTGAAGGGTGAAGTTGTATGGAAGGAAAAAGTTAATGGATATTCCCTCGAAGAAGTGAAACGTCACGCATTGCCACTTAATTCCAATGAACTTCATGTCATAAATTATGATTGGGAATTTGAGGTTCGAAATTAAAATACTATTCACATACACTTTCAATGGAATTGTTTAAACTTGTATGGTTTCCTTTAAATTTAGAGCATTAATATTACTGGAAATTTACATGTTCATGGAAATACTTGTGGGGCGAACATACCTTTTCTCCAAAAAGATATTGTGAAGAAAGGAGAACAACACATTACCGTATCCGGAGATAAATCATTTGAAAGTACAGTGAATGTGAAACATTCTTTGGATACTCACTCTTTAAATGGGGATGCCAACTTTTTCAACGATATCATCTCACTTCACGATTCACACTTAATATTGGATCACGTGCATTTTCGTAAGAATTTGATAGTTGACGAAATGTTAAAGATGGACTCTCTTAATGATATTTCTATGACAAGGCTATGTCACGCATACTCTTTTGATAATGGGAATACTCACGTGCTTCGAAATAACCTGGAAGTTACGGGAGACTTAATTGGCCATAACCTAGAAGTTCATGGCTTATATCAAGATGTGAACGTATCGCATTTATTTTCGGATATTGTAAAAACTCACGGAGGGCCCATTTATATACGAGGTCCTAAGGTTTTTTCTGAGCCCGTCTACGTAAAAGAACAATTTTTTGCTGAAAAAATTAATGGCGTTGATATTTTGAAGCTGGATAAGAACGTTATCAAAACAAACCGCCCCCACACATTTTATGAACCCGTCGTATTCAATAATATTCAAACCCTTAATGTAATTGTGAATGGAAGTGATTTCGAGTCAAAGCAACTTCCAAACAATGCAAATCTACACTATTTGTCTCAACACGCTGTTTACATTAATGGACATGAAAACGAAGATTCTAGTTTAAATCTACACTTCCACAGTATATCCATAGAAAATGATTTTCATGTTAATAATATAAATGGGCGACCCATTGGAAATTATATTAAGCTGAATGACTCTGATCAACGTATTTCAAAATTAACAGTAGAAAACGTTAAGTTTTCGGGGCCGAATGTTTTTGTTCGCGATTTCGTTGGAGGATTGAATATTTCAAAGGAATATGCCAATACTCTTATGGTAAATAACATTCTGTCTTTGCCATCGTGTTTTCTTTGGTATTTTATAAAACTCTAATTGATTTTTGACAGAATGATTCGCCAATACATCAACATGTAAAGGGACAAAAATATTTTACCAAACCCATTAATGTCAATGGAAATCTTGTGTGCGAAAATGAGAAATGGCCAAAAACTACTGAAGATGTGGTGACAATTGACGAAGATCATACAATTTACGGACCAGTAGTGTTTCAAAAACCTGTGCATATTAAAAACATGGTTGCTTCTGGAAAAGTATCGGGACGTTCCATGAAAGAGTATCTTTCTGATCCTCTGACTTATGATGGAAATCAAGAAATACCTGCTACTTGGACTTTTAATGGAGGAGCAACCTTTGAACATGGCGTTATTGGTGATGGTAAATTTGATGGTTACGACATTAGGAATATCGTAGAAGAAATAAAACGCAATGTTTCAGTGGTAGAAAAGCATGTAGAGGAAGACTTGCAAGCATTCCACGAACAGTGCCTTGCCTTAGATGCAATTACTAAGCGTTTAACAGAAACTTCATTGAAACTGGATTATTTTGATATGCATCAAAATATTATGCTGGGAAAACAAGTTAGTTCCACAAATTTCATTTTAAATGTTGTATTTACCATTTTAATTTACTTATAGAAAACAATGGCAGTATTTTTTATTTATTTTTAGGTGAATATGGTTTCTACTGTCCAGACTGAAGGGAAACTTATTTTATTAATGTTTTTGGAACAGTGTCAAGTTTATAAATATATTTGGGAAGACAACCAGGGATTATTTACGGAATTACTATCTTCAAATATAATGGAACCTAAACTAGGCCATGTAAAAACTGTCCAGACATTTTCTTGGAATAGATTAGGCCTTCTATTGTACAGCACTCAACAATCGGATTGTGTAGCCATTCCTCCAGGACTTTTTATTACGGGAATTAATGGAGGAGGAAATTTTTCAACACCTTACTTGGTTTACAATTCGTCAGTCGTAGATTTCAAACTTATTAAAACTCAAGGAAAATATTATATGATGGCAATTACAAATAAAGCAACAAATATGGGACAAGAATTAATAGTCTTTTCATGGCATTCAACTGGGAAATTTGTAGCTGAGCAATTTTTGTACTTCAAAGGACCCCTACTACAATTAGAAATTACAGAATTTCAACAGGGAATAGCATTCCTTCTTCAGACAAGATATGCGATTTTTAGCTATCATTATGATATAGGAACAAAAGTTGTCAGTTTAATTGGACTTGCTGAATTTTCAGTTAAACCACATTCCTCTATGGTCTTATTCAACAATTACGATGCTCTTTATATCATCGTACAGAAATACGGGTCTGATCAATCGCTGATAAATCCTACTTGCAGTTTACAGGTAAACAGTTATAATTTTTAAGTTCGGCTAAACTACATTTTAGTTGAGGAGTGACTTAATTCACTTCTCACTCAATTTCTAATGTCTTAAAATATGCGGATTATATTTTAGGGTGCATTATTAAACATTAAACATCTCATGATTTTTAAAGGTTTTCCGAATTCACGATGGAAAAACTCAGCGTCTTCAAGACATCCCTGCAGGAGATGTTGTTTCAACTAATCTATTACAAGTTTCTGGCAACGAGTTTCTTATCAGTGTAATTCCTAAAAGAGCGCCGGTTGTGTTTTACAAATTCATGGGACTTAGCGGATTGCAATCGTTTTACTCGCATCCCATTAAAATATACGATGCTAAGCAAATACACTTCTTTAATGCCAAACCATTTATGAAGAAATCACAGCGTCCTTTTTTTGCTCTTTTAGCTAAAAATTCGGTAACAATATATCACAGTAGTGTTTTTGGAAGTAAAATGGAGAAGAATTATGCCGAATTTTCAGATATTTGTTCTCTGTACTGAGATTTATCAAATATCAAAATTTTGTTGTACTATATAGGATTCAAGTTGTTTTTTGTTAAATTTTGTTATGAAATGTAATAGTTAATAAATATACACAAATTTTAATTGCAGATAATTTGCCAATAATTTATTCATATGTCACTATATATGCAGTACTACTAGGTGCGCGATGGCTTTTCCATTTCATTACTGATCTAATGGTGTTACCGTTACAAACATTTGGATAGAATTTTCAATTTATTATTATTTATCTACGTCGTAAGACTGCGCTTCCACCAATAATTATATATACTATCGGACTTATATTAATAGATACTATACATTACTATGTGATTGCGAAGTAGTTTATTTCAGAATAATACTTTTACCTATATTAAATGGAGACCAATTAATGAATCGCGCAAAACTTTCAAAGAAAAAATTCGGATAAGTTAAAGTTTTCCTTAAAGTTTTCATCTTACAACTACTTTGTGACATTTCAGAACAATACCATTATCGAAAAACATTTTATACATTACAAGGGTAATATTCTGCCATATTTATTACACCTAGGACAAATGGATTTCAATTTCGCTTTTGAGCTATAACTTTATAAAAATTATTTTAATGTAAATTGTGGGGTGCCACTGGACACAAAAGTGCAAGAAAAATCGAAATCTATTTGTTCTAGATTGAATATTACTTTTAACCCGTAACATATACAATACGTCAGTATTAAAGGAAGGAATGTACTTTCAAACCAGCATTCTCTTAGAGAAAGTCTTTTTAAAATGATGTTAGTGACTAAATTTCTTATCCGTTTGAACACTTACATGATAAATGCGAGTTGCGGAATATTTCTTTGAATTCATGATGCGCGATTCATAAATATTGTCAAATAAATATGTATATAATACTACTGGCCAAAGGACCCGACTAAAATTTAGAAGCAAAACGAAGAAAACGAGATAAAAGGAAGAATTTAAGGTACTGGAGCAATTCCCTCTAATAAGGAATTTGATTTTGATAAAACTGGATCATGTCATAGGTCTTGGTTCGAATGGAAAGATAGGAGTTGTTGATGACACTTGTGATGTAGGCCGCTGCATGTCTGTCGCTTGTGTCAGGACTGAACCTTTGACGAAGCAATCGAATAGTCTGCCCTCGGAAACACGGCAAGCCAGTATCAAGCATCAACGAAACCAGTGAAATAAACGATTCACTGTAAGGTCTGAAGAGAAACAATAAATTAATAACGATATCAATGTAGCATTTTTTAATATCTAAATAATTTATTAATTACATACCGGACAGCCAAATAAGCCTCCACGCAAAGTTTCTGAAACCAGCGGAAACCAGGAGCTTCGAAATTTCCTCCCATAATCATAACCATTTCCTCTGTTAATTTTATATCTGGCTCAAATCCCAAGTTTCCTCCAGGGGAACTTTCAAACATGAAGCCAAAATCTATAAAAAAACAAAAGTCTCGCATTAATATTCACAAAGCCCTTTTTCGTTAATACTAATTAATTTTAAAACATCATGTGCCTACCGATATGGATGATATGACCCTCATTATCTAACATTATATTGCCATTGTGTCGGTCTTTGATTTGCAACAGAAAACCTACAACACTGTAGGCTGCCATTGATTTTATAAAATTTCGCCTGGCGATTTGAAAAGCTTGTGTGTCTTCATCTCCGTATTGCTTCTTGAAATAATCATAAAGGGTTACGTCTGTCTGACGACCCAGTTGATCTCGAGACTTGGCATTAGGAACACATTCAATCACTCCATTCTGTTAAATATCGGGTTTCCACTATACGTTAAAATTTTCTTAATAATGTGTACTCAAAAATATAAAATGGAAAGCTACATACCCCGGGTGCAGTAGCCACAACGCGATAGGGAAACAGGTACAAGTCTATATTGACTTGTTCGAAAATGTTTTTGAATAATGCGATCACTTGAAGGGCAAGCATATCTTGACGGACATCATCCCCTACTTTGAAAATGGCTGCTTGCCAAACTTCTGCAGCTATTGACATACGCGACGCAGATTCTTGGAGAGATAGGTCACTTTCTTCAATTTCATGCAAACCAACTTTCTCTACGTTAGTTATGCCACACCTTTTAACTTTGAATCTGGCCAAGAAAGGAGCCTTAGCAGCACTGCAGAAAAATGATTATTACTTAAACATTCATCGGAAGTAATTATAAAATATTATGGTTGAGTTCTGTTTTCCAATTGACTGTACCTTTGCATGGGTGTTCCGCTTTTAGCATCAATATCAACGACAAGAGCTTCTGGATTGGATGGCAAGTAGCAGCCTTGTTTTACTTCTATTTTGGCCAGCTCTTCTAAACATGCTTTCTTCCTCTCAGGACCCTTGGGAAACTTTCTGATTTGCCCAGATATACCAGTGATTTTATCAAAGAATGCAAATTCTTTTTCATAAAATATTTTTGCATTTCCAGATAAAGAAGATAAGATGGAAGATATGAGACCTTCCAAGATTTCAGCAATTTCTACAGGAATAGAAAACCACAAAATATACTTTTCGTAACAAGGCATACCAGTAAGTCAATACGATACAACATGGCAATACTATATATTTCTTACCATCCTTAGTAGTTCCTTCTTCATCTGAAAATACATTTGTTTGCAAATTCCAGATGAGCTGATGTGCTACCAATTGGGATTTCTTTGCAATATTTTTCAGAAACTCGGCGGCATAACCCATCTGCAAAATAGTATAATCTTTAGCTATTTTATGAAAAATAGGTGAATTATGTAATGTATTATAGGTATGCCTACAGTGTCATGGCGTAAAGCTTGAACTAGCTGCGGTATATAAAACAAAACAGCCTCTGCAGGATAGTGTGACAACGATTTTACGGCGTATTGAGCAGTTAATGGATGTGGTGGAATTTGACGACTGAAAAATGAGAGAGCCTTTATGGGAGTACATTTTGCCCAAGTCAGAATTGTAGATAACTGTAAAATACGTTCATCAGGGCATTAAGGATTATAATACTGAAAAACATTGTAATTCTATTATTTTAATTCAATAGCACAAAAATAGACAAACTTCAGGAAAATCATTGACGACAACATCCGGAGTTGCCAAATACGTGAGGGCTTCGGGAATATCCATAACCTTTACTGGAAACATTCTAACATAGCAGGCAACAGTGTCAGCAACAATGTTCTTTTCACTCGTCCGTAACCGACAAGGAAGATAAACACAGAGCTTAGGGCTCAGTTCCCAGGCAAGAATCACTGATTCTCTCAACAGCTTTTCTGAGCATTTTATATTCTTCCAAGCAATAATAGTGGATTCACCGGATAAGCTGAGTTCAGGAATGGCAAGAGGATTGTGCCATGACATCATCATGTCAATCTAAATATAGAGAAATCATATATTTACATAATTATTTAGAGTAAAATTTCTAAGGGGAATACAGTATATTGTACCTCTTGGGCAATAAGTTCTAGTAAAAGATTGCGCTGACGGATAATCATCTTCACAGTGTCAGTTGCAGACTTTTCCTTCTTCAGTTTTGAAATTTGCAGGCTGAGATTAGAAGGAGGCACTGCAGTTGCTTTTTCTTGTCTGTACATCGTGTTCATCCAACCATCACCAAACCTTATATCGCCAGCTGCAGCATAACTTTCTTTTTCCTGGAGTGTGAAAATGCAATTATACTTAAAATGTTTGAAATACTCCACTACTAAAATGAAATCATTGATGATTGCTTTCTTACAATGTTTGGATTTGGTCTTCCCATAAAAGATATATAAGCAGTGTAGGGGCGAACATATTTTTTGTCATTGTGAAGAATTTGCCAGAATTTTAGAACTGAATGAAGATCTTTTCTCAAGGAAGCATTATCTTGAGTTGGTGTGTTGCAGCCTTGACAGAAATAGTCAAAGCAAGAGTAATAGACCCGTTCTCGAATTATTGCTTTTGTTAAGACTGAATTTCTCCTGGAATCGTTTTGAGCCATGGATAAAGCACACGAAAGAAGTCGAAACCGTGGACCGATGCATTCAATTTGTCTTGACATGTAGGAATTTTCTCCTATCGACAATGGCAAAGTTCTGTGAATCATGTAGATAAACATCTCAATAACGTCATCATTGCAAGACTTGCTGTTTTCGACTAATTCACAAATAAAGTTGATCCAAACATCATGCGGTGCTACTTTCATGGGTTCCGGTTTCAATTCAGTGCCTTCCATTGCTGCAAAAGGACTACATGGAGGGTCGGTTATAGCAAAGATACCGAGTCTCTTATCTACAGAACACTGCAAAACACATTCTCATTAATATTTAAACCCAAATACAAAGGGGTTTAATTACTTTTTTACACATATAGCGACGTAAATTACCTGCCACGAACCAGCCATTTCTTGCATAAAAGGAAGTGTTAAATCCCGCCTGGCTGATAGAATCCATTGCCAACATTCACAAGCGGTTATCATTACATCCTCTTCGAATCGAACAATAGGAGCCCAACAAACTGAGTGCAGCAGCTTTTTATTTAACTCTGCACAAAGACGTAAAACGCAATATCAATACTATTGCTACCACAGATAATAAAAAGTTAAAATAATGAAATAGTACCTTCACAATCAATAATAAGAGCAGTTGAAGTCCACATAATAGCCTGGTACTCCGAATCTGGAAACTCACTTTCAGAAGACACCTGCAGTTGATGCAGAAGTCTATCTGAAACTTCTTCAAAAGGTACAGCTCTCATCATACCTTTCACTTGACCCAAATAGTGACTTCTGAGTGTCAATGAAGAAACAAACTTGGGAAGAGACGTCTTGGTACACTCAGGACGTTTTTCCAATGTTCCATCCTAATTACATATTTAATGATAAGAAACCTCATTTTATATTTCATTTAACAACTAATGAATTCGTTTTCTTTACCGGAAGTTGTTCTGACATGGCATTCAAACCAGCAAACTTCATTAAACTTTCGGTGGCTTGAGCCAAACCAGAATGATGGTGGTGTGTACCAATACTATGGCAATTTAAATACTCTTGTAGATGAGACCGCGTAGTCTGAGGAGCCCATTTCATCGCTTCCTGTAGAAATCCTGAACATCGTTCCGCATAGTCCCGAACGATTGTCTTTGGAAAATTAATGTTTTTTTTCAATTATAATAACAATCCCCGATTGCAATGAATAATAAATATATACAGAAAACTTTAATGTTTTACTTCTCGAGCTTCCATTGTATCCATAAACTGTATGGTATACGGTGTGTTAGGAATATTTAATGGCGAGTTGTCTACATACGGATTAGTAGTCAAACTAATGGATAAAACTTCTAAAACGTCCAACATTGTATGTAAAACTGTACGACTCCATAATAGATGAGGAAACCTAAATATAAAATCAGTGAAAGTAAATATGAAATGGGATTTTAGAAGTTGAAGAATAACTTTCGCTTACTTGTCAACTAATCCAGACAGAAACTTGTCGGCAACTCTTCGAATCTGCCTGTGTATGTGATTAAATCTAACGAGTAGAAACTGAGCATGAAGTTCCAGTTCTTTCTCCCTTTGAGGAACTTTCTCTTTACTTTGCATAACTTCAAGAAACTTTTCAAACACCTTTTCTCCAACACTATGGAATTAAGAGACATGGTTTATGGCTTTCTAAAACAATTTATGCATGCACATTTGAAAAATCTCAAAACTTACCATGAAATGCATTGCCAAAGACCAAGTTTATCTTTTTGAATAGACGACTCGCACAGGTATTCGAAAATATCCTTAAAGCTAGGCTCAGCTATAGTTTGAACTCTGAGGATTTCTAACCAATACACTGAAAGAACGTAGGCACACTGAGGAAAGGGCAATTTGTTTATTATTGATGCCACATCGGGTGTATTGTCCAGCACATGAGTTATTTTATTTTTGAATTCTTGAAGCTCCAGCTTAACGAACATAAGGACAATCAAATATTACAGTGAAAGTTCAATAGTAATTACAATTCCAAAATTACACTCAACCATACCGCAGAAACAGCATCAGAACGAAGAGCAGATGTGTATTGTAGTTCCCTCAGTTCGGATCGCAAACTGGTTTTACATATTAAAAGTGGACTTTTGGATGCAATTTCCTTGACTCCTTCGTACCATTCCGGAGGCCAGAGTCCAAGATTAGTATTGTCAGTTGAAGTAAATCCCATAATGATGCAGTATAGCCAAAAGTCACGGAAAAGTTTGTGGAGACGTGGCTTCACGTCTGTAATAGTGGGTATCCTTCTTAATAGTAGAGCAATAACAGGAATAAGTGTTCCTAAGTTTCCAGCGGATGCGGAAGCCTGGAAATACAAAAAAGTGTTTACATGGAACTTGCCTAACGTATTTATAGCAGAAAATTCAAATATGCCTACCTTTATAGTAGCTGGAGATTTTTCAGCAGCTCGTTTTCCCTCAAGACCTAGCTGAACAAAAAGCTCAAGAAGTCGAACTAATAAATCATTCATTAAAGTTTCTCCTTCCAGGTTTAAAGCAATATTTGCTAACGCATTCATAACAGCGCCGTTAACATGACGGTACTTCCTTTCATCCATCATTTGAGAATAAGCGGAGGAACTAGCCTCGACGGTGAACATAGTAAACATCTTCATTACTTCCTCATACACGTGGGACTGAAAACATTTGACACCACAAGTTAGTTATATGGGCAGCACCGAGGGACAAGGAATAAAAGTAATTTTAGTACCTCGCATTTTGCAATAACAATGCAGGCTAATTGATCAACAATTAGGATGTCCAATACTGGAGGCATTTTCCCTACTCTTTGTTGTAAGAAATGTAATACAGATTCTGTAGTCTTTAATGTTTCCTTCAGCGCAATGGCGACATGTCCAAGCATCACAATTGTATTTGTTAGCACCAACAAAGACTCGGAGCATCCATCCTCGTCTAAATTTCCATTACCGTCTCTCCTGCTGAAATAATTACTTTAGCTCTTGTAAATACATGCGTAAAACCTCTTAGCATCTACCATGCAATTCTAAAAGCCTTCCACATGCTATAAGTTCAAAATTATTTACTTGCACTCTTTCTCCGCAGTAAATACTCTATTTGATACCGAAGCCAAAAACGCCTGCACACAGTTTTGGTCAATGGTTAGCCCGGATTTTAATGCATGACACAAGTTTTCAATCGCCACATCACGTAGCCTTTGGAATGCTTCTGTAGCAGCTCTTGTATCAGTATTCTTGGATAATTCATCTTTTCCTACAAATGAAGGTCCATTAGATCCAATGTAGAGCGAACTTTTATTAGTGTGCTGATTGTTCTTACTTGATTCTCTATTGTAGAGTCGAGATAAAATAGGAGAAGGATTGACAAGGAATTCTTTTAAATACTGGATACTAGAAGACGCAATTGTGGGGAACTTAATGGCCAAATCACCCAACCCCTGTCAGAAAACGAATTTCATTTTAGTAAAAGCACAATTAGTAATAAACAATGTTATGGCGTTAAGACTTTTTCTTACTTGTAGGCAAACCACAAGAAGTGGCATATGAGCAAGGGCCAATTTATTAGCGTGGGGATCATTAATTTTCTCATTTAGCCTGCTACATAAACTGTCCGCTCCTAAAATCAAATTAATAATGAATTAAAAGAAAGACACATGTTAGTAAATGCGAAGCTTGACACAAAGGAACGTAATTACACAACGGGCTTAGGTTTAAGTCATGCAAGTTGATCATGGTAACATTTAGTAAATCAGCTTTAAATAGAGCTGTAGCACTGTTAACCCCGAATTATTGGTGTACAAGTACAACAGGCTATTACAATGAAGGTGAATTTAAACAGGTAATTACAAGTAGTCTTCAGCACTTTTTTGTTATACTACGAAACCGGTACTAATGACTATGAGTGAATAGACATGTTCTATATAATAGAGCAAACTGTTTTAGTTAAAATCAAACAGGATTTGTAAACTTTAGTAATACTTGCACAACTCATGATGTCTTGTGGGTCAATAAATTGATTCGTCAGGCCAATCAATACTTCATCTATAAAAGAGTACTGACTTGAAACTAAAAATAGGAAAATAATAAAAATATAATCTAATCTAAAGTTTTACATAACGTTCAATATTAACATTAATGTATAAATAGACCACTTATTATATTCCATTGTATATGTCACCATTTCATATCTAATTACTAAATGTCAACAGTTTGAATATTTCCATTTAATCATATTAATTAATTAAATTAAATTAACTATTTCCTGATGTCGCGGATGCTTTACTTACAATTACAAAAAACCATTTACATACAAAATCATATATTTCATTTTAATCAATGTAGAATATGCAGAAAATTTACCAGTCTCATCCCCAATTGCCCAAACTAATAGCTCCACACAATTAGCATTTGTTTGTACATTCATTCTGAACTTTCCACACCTTTTCTGATCACTTTCATGCGGATCTGAGTCAGTTATTTCCTAAAAAATTCATAATTTTGTTATTTCTCTATGATTTCACACTTATCACGATTTCGCAACACCAATAATTATTATGCTTACTTCTTGTGACTTTTTGGTGTAGCGTAGAAGTTCTGTTTGACCAGAGAGGAAAAGGCCTTTTACAAATTCTTGGACTTCTTTCGTGAATGGGAGAGGAAGTTCTTGATTTCTGTGAAGGCATTCTTTCAAAAGTGAGACCATAACTAAATTCAGTATTTCACTAACCGATCTGAAATATAAGACACAGACACATTACAGATTAAACTTGCGTTTACACATGTATAGTACAAAATTAGCTTAAGACTACAATTGCCTCTTACTTGTACTTAGAAACTTTTTCTCCTTGTAGTGACCTAACATCTGAAGTCCAAGCATCCAGGACTGATAAAACATCTGGATCTAAAATGCTTTTAGCAATTGAAAGGATTATCTGAAAGGACAAGAATGTAAAGTTTTATAATACAATTTTTTTCGTGTAAGCAATAAAGTTGTGCTTGTAACTTGATATGTAAAACATACTTGAAGTTGAGCGACGCTGAATTTTACTAACTGCTTTTCTCCTTTGAGCGAGGCGTAGGAAGAGCCAACTTTGCAGAAAAATACAGTGGCGTAGTTTACGGCATTTTTGGGCAAAGATGACGTGGCGTACCTAATGAAACAGAAAGCCTATGAGTTGATTCATTATTGATTTACATCACTGAGAATAAGCATGGCACTAATTGTACCTGGCAGGGTCTTGCGATGTATCAGGAGCTATTGGAATCCCAAATGATGAGGAAAGAGACCTTGGGATGACCGATCGAAAATTTGGAATAGATTTCAACTGTTTGTTACGTTTCATTTCTATTTCAAGTAGTGGAAGAGAGGGTTTAGGAAAAATCATTGAAAAAAGTGGATTACTGCCCGCATCTGGCTCTACAAAGCGTCCGAAGGCTCTGCCGACTCCAAGTAACACGGGCAAGGTCACGTCAACAACCAATTCTAAATAGTTCAATCACATTTCATTAAGATATTATCGTTTTCTTACACCTGACAGAAGGGTTAATATATATAGTGGGTGGTTCATGTCTGCTCACCCCTTTATAACTATTAAATGGGCTTAAAAGAGGTAAACATATATGAACCACCCTATATATAGCTTCACTACTAAGGTTATCTTAGAATGGGGTCATTTATAATTGTTACAATACTTTAATTTTAGTGAATTTCAAAGCAACAATGAAATGAATGAAAATGAAAATGATGGGAATTAAGTCCCAATAAATACATGACCTAATCTGAGCTAAATAATGCACTGAAAGATTAATCACAGGAAAGAATTGAATGAGATGGAATGTATGGCTAGTCCATGTTGATAGCGGCAATCGAGACAAACTTAATATTATTAAATGAATGGAATGGAGAAAAAAGTAAAGGAAGAACGTACCTTTTCGATATTGGTCATTGTCGGGATACTTTAAAGCCTCGGTGGTGGATTCGGCCAACCTTTGCAAAACCTCCAGCTGCAAGGCGATAATTTCCTTTCTGTCAGAGGCTTCAGATAAAACGGCCACGTCACTTAATAAAGTAGTTAATATAAAGGATAGTTTTTCTGCTGTTGGAATTTCTGCAAAGTCAAGTAAGAAATTTCGTTTATTGCAAGTAGAGAGACATAATAATGGCTGGGTGTTCTGAAAACGTACTTTCATAGTGACCACTTTGTTGGGACCATTGAGAGCGAGGCAGACCTTTGAATAACTGAACTAAATACGACAAAATTTTATCTTTATGCTGCAACCCCGATTCGACAAAGTATATCCCTAGAGCAATAATAGCATCATTCGTCCTTTCGTCAAGTCTAAAAACGCCATTGGGGCTTTGCACAGGGCAAAGGTCAAAAAGCCGCTGGACCTAATGGTGTCGAAACACAACAAGAAAACATTTCGCTTAATTCCATTTAGATGTAGTATTAATAGGGGTATTGCTTTAGGAAATACAAATTTCAAATGTGAAATAGTAAAATGATGAAAATTGTGTAAATTGACCTTTTCCCAGGGGGTGGGATTCATTGCCGCTAAACATCGTGCCAGATGTTCTACGGTCTTGGCAAAAAAGTTATGTTTATCTGTCTTGGTTATTTTAGTCATTTTGGCATAATACTCTGATTCTTCTTTGGTGGGCCAAATGCGATCGTACTCATAAGCCTCTATGCATTTTCGGGTGATTTTGTCAATATCTTCATTCCCATAAGTGAGGCTCGCTGGTCTAAGTTCGTTTAACTTTTGAATACACTTACGTGCACAAGTACGGGGACAGCATACAATAGATTCGCAACAACTTGCGGAACACAATTACACATCAGTTAGAAAATTATTCTGCACTTAAACATCGGTCACATTATAACTATAATCACAGTAATTTATTGGAACTATTTGGTAAGTATCTGCAGTAGTTCGCCCTGTTTCCCCACAAAAATTCACCATATAAACGCCATTATATAATTGTACATTCTCATACCACTTTATTTGATGTCGAACAAACATCTTATAGAATCCAAGTACGAATTAGAGACACTTTCCTCCTTTTACCAATGAGGGATTTCACAATCTTTTTAACACAAGGTCGATACAAAGCGAGTTGCACAAATCAAGTCTGAATCCTTGCAAAATTATTCCCAACAACAGCCAATGTGTGTTTTTTTCTATATAGTACTGCTTACCGATACCTTTCGTGCAATGTCCAAGAGCCAATCGCCAATGATACAATTGTTTCTGGTAAAAATTAAAACTGTTAGCAATCATGCCCTTATCAATCAAGAATTAAGCAACGGTGCTTCGACACTTTACTAGACATATAAACTTAATAGTAGTCCCTAGATTCACATAAATTTTGTCTACGTTTACCAATCACTGGCTTATATAGAATTCACATATATCTCCACTAAAATTACATTGACAGGAGTTAAGTAAAGAAATTTATTGTTTCCCGTTTCATCTCACTGACAGACTTACAGACAGGTCTTTCTGTGTCTGTAATTCTGAAATCACTGCTGTACGAGTAATGCTGTACAGTACAGTAAATAACCGATTGATTCATATATGAAGTTGTATATTGCACATATCCTCTATTATGTACTTCCATGTATACGTAACACCTCAAACAGTGTTGCCAGAAGGAAACATTGGCAAAAAGGAAAATTATAGCCGTACTTATTAAGCACTTCATATTTTGAGAAATCATTACTCAAATTTTGTTCATCATTTGTGGCTGACCAGATTTTAAGGGGAGATATGTCCCTCACTAATGGAGATAAAAAAATGGTTCTCAGTGTATGGAAAAAAATGATTTAACAAAGACTAAAAGGTCCCACAAAGGAAAACAGAGGGTTTAGAATATCTTGTCTGAAAGGAAAAAGGGGAAGAGATTCTAAAAGGAATTAAAATTGGGAGGAAACAGCGGTTATGGTAAAGGCGACTGGTTCTCAATGGGAGCTATAAGGGTTTAAAAGGGGAGAAATCGTCCCCAGAAAAGTGTCCGGCCAGCCTACATCTTTTAGAATTGGCATTGGCATTACTAGCACCTCAGTCTACGACAACTTCATCAAAATGCTTTTAAAACTCAATTTAAAATTTTGACATCATAGATCATAGGCAAATGTATATGAAGTAAGTCGTTATCATTGCCAAACAAACGAAACCTCACGTATTGAGTACATCTCACAACATCTATGTTCTTACTAAATTTGTAGCCTTCGAGTTCTTCCTATACTTTTGGTGGCAAATTTGATAGTCCCAGGTAATCAGTTCGGTGTATGCCTGGAAAAAATAAATATTGTAAATGCCGGATGATTAGTACTTTCCTGCTGATTTATTGACTAACACAGTATAAGCAAGGAATTAATAATGTATAATAATTAATAAACCTATACAAGTAGTATAAATTAAAAAAAACATCCAAATACCACATTGAGCATGAAAGAACGTAAATTTGTGTTGTAGATTGGTTAGCGTTTGATAAATGAAGCTGAAATTTGGGGTTAATAAGTGCAAATAATTCACAGATGACCGATTATTAATGTCGTTCATGTAATTATCAAAACAGTTCTTAAATTTTAGGTTTATTTTTCGCATTTGCTAATAAAATTGACGGTGAAACATCGACAGCTCAAGGTATTAGTGGTGGATTTTAATTTTGATAAGCAATTGCATTTTTATTTGTCGACAGTGTTGAATTGAATTTTGAAAATTATACTTACCAATTAGGTATTTAGTAATGATGTGAACAACTGACGTAATTTTGATATTTGATGATATTGTGATGAATATTTACTGTTTTAAAATTAAATGGAATATTTTTCTATTGAATTTATAGCTTTTGAATATTAATTTTTCTCGAATTGTGTGAAAATTGTGAGTGCACTAACATCAAATTGAATTATGATTAGAATGCGAGTGTTTGGGAAAATTGGATCTCAGCTACTATTAGCTGGTGGGAGTCTATTCATCAACCCATCAATTGTTCGCCTCCAGGGCAACGTACTAGAAAATGCATTTAAATTAGCGTCTGGTCAATCAATTCGCTTCAGATTTAGAGACTTGACTATTCCAAAGCCTGGAAACAAGAATTACTTCAGACGTACAGTGCATTACCCTGAGAAATATACCATTAAACCTATTCCGACAACCAACTTAGCCGGCCGCGACCCTGTAACTGGTGAGCAGACGATGTTCTTAATAATTACAAATGGTTTATTCGTTAAATCATTAATTTTGTTTCATCAAGTAATAAACATTATTTAGGACGAGTGGTTGTGGGAACTCTTGGCGGTGGGGTGAAGCATCCTTATCTATGGGTGGATTATGTACGGAAGGTACCCGAGGGGAAGTCTAAGCTCTTGGAAAAGGTAGAATTGGAAAACATGTATTTTGTGTTATGCCCGCATATTAAATATTTTTGTATGATGAAAGCGATTGTTTATTTAGGTAATCGAAGTTAAACCGGAACCAAATCGAAGTGCTCACGTAGCACTAGTTGGAGAAGCCAATTCCTTGCGGTATATCATAGCTACAGAAAATATGAAAGCCGGAGATCTAATTGTTACATCCCATGAAATTACCAGAATAGCTGGTAAGACGTAATTTGTCTTAAATGAATGATGTTGCTCTTAGGAAGATATTAGGATACCAAGTAAAACTAAATAAGCTGTTTATTTTGCAGTAAGACCTAATGAGGGGGACGCATACCCTGTAGGGTCACTACCAGTTGGATTGGCTGTATGCTGTGTGGAAACTGTCCCTGGTCGCGGTGGATATTTTGCCAGAGGGGCAGGAACTTCATGCACAATTTTAAGAAAAATTGGAGAAAGAGTAATTCTAATGATTCCATCCAAAGTGGAAGTTTCAATACATCAAAGTTGCATGGCTGTCGTTGGTAAGCTATAAAGAATTATTGATCATATATACTATGGATCTATCTGAGAACTTTTCATTTCAACCCTTGTGTTGGTTTTTATAGGAAAAGTGTCCAATGCTATTCATGGCAGTATTCACATTGGGAGTGCTAACCGATTGCGAGAGTTGGGATATCGACCTAGATCGGGATTGTGGCAGCGGAAACAAGGAAAGCATGGCAGAAAAATTAGACCTCCACCTCCAACAAAAGTTTTTGCTTCAGATATGGTTGAGATGAAAAAACCTCCACCCAAAATTAAATTAACCTTACCCCAATTTCCATATCATTTGCCCTAAGAATTACGTAGTCTACGCCGTGTATTTAAAATATTTAAATGTGATTTAGCAATAATAGTCATAAAATGTTTTATAACAAAAACCATGCCACACAACGTTTTCAATGTATGCAAAATGCAAACAATCTGTTTAATAATTGCTTTCAAAAATTTGTCATGTCTTATGAACTATATGCCGAAATGATATAAATTCTTTATGGTATATTAACTGTATGGCAAACTGCATTTATTTATTAGAAACCTTTAGTACAAAAGTTAAGAGACACGTCCTATGTTTACAAATTTTTGGCTATATAATTTTTCAACGTCATCCCATTGCACTACGAATTTATCCACGACATTTCTTAATATTTTACCACTCAGTGATAGGCTCTTCACTCTGCAGATGCTTTCCACGTAAACCATTTTTACATCGAACAATTTTGCAACCTAGAATTTTAACACAAAGTTTGAATATTATTATATTATATTTAATATATTGTAGTGCATCGAATTATTATAATACGTACGTTTTGTATACATAATTGCAAAAAATGTTTACCTTGCAGATGTAGGCCACTATACATATAGGAACGCATAACCCAGGACCATTGCATATTATCTAAACAATTAAGCACACATTTTGAAGGTCTGTATTTAAGAACACCTAATAAATAATTTATTGCTTTCTTCCGCCGTAATTAATAACGTAATCTAATGAAAATGTGTGTACCTAATTAATAATAAATCCAACCTCAATTGTCAATACTCTGCATTAACATAATACATACGTCTGAAAAATTTTACCAATTTGGGCTTAAACTGTAGCACCACCTTTGCTGATTGTACAAGAGATATTAGAGCTGTAAATACTGTAGTCAGCCAAGATTGCCCCACTTCACGGGTTCGGTACAACTCGACAATTTTGTAGTCCTCAGCAAATCTATCTGCCTCCAAAGTATGGGCTTTAGAGGAACTAAATTCGTCACTGCAAGCGACAACATATAATCTTGGAGAATAAATGGCAGGACTCATACACTTTGTAATTCCTAGTATTTCTCTAGTGTGGCCTCCTAATAGTTTACACAAATCAGAAAAATTATCCTCAGTTGTGGTAATCTATTAGCAATCCCTATTTATTTGTAGACCTTACCTGATCCTAAAACAATAAGTGTTTCACAAGGTATTCTGTGACTTCCATCCTCCTTACGTTTCAGTGCTCTGTAAAATAGAACAGAGACTAAAATTACCCCAGCACACAAGACAATTAGAGCAATCATCTTTGGACACCTGTCAACATTTTAAAACATTGAAAGAATTTACATTAAGAAAGATTCAGAATCATTAGTTTAAATGAAACCTAACCTTTATTTGATTGTTGACTTCAGATCCTTCGCTTTCATTGAAACTGGTAGTCGCTTTTACCTTTCACATCAGATCATCTCTAAAATAAATATTTAAGTATTTGTAGTAAAATTATGTATTATTATTCTCTGTCATTATTATGCTTATACTTTATTCTAGACTCTAGACCACCATCATCCTCATATTTGACCTTACGATAAAAATTCAGTAAAAATCGGTTTGGTCACCATGGCCTATTTGCAACTACTGAAAATAATTGTGAGGTCAATTAAATAAAAGTACCCATTTCAGTATTTTTAAAAACTTGTCGATTTGGGAAATACTGAATTGGCAATAAATTGAATTACATTATATCTAATAGTAAGGTTATAACATTTAAAGACTTTCGCAAAGGCTACTTGGTTATTGAAATACTTATGCACAATGAATATCGCAATACAGTATACTGCTTACTTTTAAGTTCATATGCGCTAGATGCTTCAGAATCAGAACTTTCAATTTTCTCCAAGCAGTTGCTGAGCTAATTCTCTTTCAAATGATTTTCTGATAAAAGGCACAATATTTTAGGTTACAACATTCAGAAGCAGAATAAAAAATAAAACTGTTTGACTTTGTATGACTGAACGGAAGTATTATTTAGATAAGTAAAAAATTTCCCGCATTTTAGTTCTATGGTTCTAATTTATTTGTGCAGAATGTAGAAGTACTATAAAGACCAGTCGACCCTTGCGGTTTTTGTAATAAATAAACTCTGAAGTCGGAAGTCGGAAAGCACTCATTATTGGCATCCACATGTATTCTTCCTTTCTTCCTCTCCAAAGATGTATTAATTTGGTTTTAACTATTACTTGCTTTTAT
Organism: Yoshiicerus persimilis; assembly: GCA_020352615.2. Taxonomy (NCBI): domain Eukaryota; kingdom Metazoa; phylum Arthropoda; class Collembola; order Entomobryomorpha; family Tomoceridae; genus Yoshiicerus; species Yoshiicerus persimilis. The sequence goes on from CM060170.1 coordinate 17,427,607, forward strand.
TATGTAGTTTTATACTATAGGTATTATTTATTGTTTTCAGTTTTTATATGATCACCTACAAAAGAAGGGTGAAATATAATTATGCTTTCACTTTTCCTAAAGTATATGCTCTATTTGGTTCTTGAAGTGAAAACAGCAGATTAGCCGCAACATTAACTAAAGGTTTGCAAACTATCGTAAAAACGCATTTCTGCCACAATATTGTCGTTTTGATGAAGAATATAGCGTTATATAGTATGATGTTATATATTTATATATTATTTACAAAAAAGAAGGCACGTTATATATTTATTATCAATTTTATTTAGAATAACATTTTAATTATATGAAACTTCATACATTTTACTAGCACTACAAAACATCTCATAGACTGTACAACATTTTTTTTGTCTTTGCCCTCAAAAAGAACGTCATATACTGCAATTCCTGCCAGCTTTAATATTATGTACAACTTATTTCAGTCTTTGCATTACGTCTTGAATTTTATTACAATATTATAAAATTGTGTTGAAGAAGTGTTTAGTAGAGTTGTATGGATAAAATCCTGTTCTTAAGTATCATTAGTTTATATAATATTCGTAGTACAATTCACAACTGGTACTTTGCTTTATAACAAACTGTAAAATATTCAAATGCCCAATTTATTTATTCTATTTAATAGTTATGAGATTTTTATTTTATTTTACAAGCAAATAGTTCACTTTAATTGGACACACTACATTGTTTCAAATAATCGGCCACCAAGGACACACAATCAGAAGCAACTTCTTCTTTGGTTTTGTTTGCATCAACGATAATGACATTTTGTTTTTTTCCATTGTCTTTGGCTCCGTATTTCCTCTTGATAAGCCAGTCTTCATAAGTCTCATGCACAGCCTGTAGATAACTTAAAGGGACTTCTGCCTCTTCAGATCGATTTCGTAATTTCATTCTTTCAAAAACAACATTCGGAGATGTTCTGAGATATATTATGATGTCCAGAGACAAATCAAAATGTTTTTCAAGCCAGTTGTACCACTCCACTAAAACTGCGTACTGAGCTGCTTCTAAGCTCCCTTGTTTTTTAGCAAGTTCCACGAAGCAGTACCTATTATTTTGCAAAGAACGTTCCATGATAGACATATTTCCAGCTGCCCCAATGGACAATTCGCTTTCGTTGCCGTCTTCTTTAATTGTATCCATCAGTCGTGTCAATTGCACATAATGTTGAAACAAAAACCCGTTTTTGACAGTATCCTCATAAAATAATCCCAATAAATTGTGCCCACCAGCATTTTGCCATTTCTCTAGAGGCTCAGGAATTGTTTTTACTTGAAGGTTTATATACTGCGGAATATTCTTCTCCAGGGCAGCCACCAGTGTTGATTTTCCAGAAGAAATGTTTCCATCCACAGAGACTTTGACATTTTTTCTTAAAAGTACAGGGTTCCTGAGAAAATAAAAATACACAATAAATTTCTCAAAAACTTACAACTATATATTTAAAATCTCAATTGCACAGATCACAAATTAAATACCATATCCTAAATACTTAGAATGTTTTGTTCTCATACCAAAATATCTAAAACTATATTACAGTTATTAGGAAAATAAATATGAAAACCTGAGCTTAAGCATCGTCGGAATGACAAGCGGCAAAATCCACAAGTTGCGTTGTAACAAAGGAAGAATTTGGTCACGCAGATAGAAATGTCAGTGGCTAATGTTGTGGGTGGCTGTCACAAGTTTTATAATTAACTGGGTAATCCAAACAAATGTAACCACCATTAGGTTACAGGTCAAAATATTTAATCTTATTTAAAAATATTTTCCCGAGTAGTCAGTATCGATAAAATGTGGGATTAGGTATAGAAGGAAGAAGGACCGCGTAAACACACAAAAAATTGTTTTGCCGTTAGGTGACTACTTCTTCACCTATACTTACCTTGCTTACCTTGCTTCTCTGAATCTTAAGTTCTACTTATCTTTATTCCTAATACACATTCATGCCTAGACTGAAGCAATATCTAATACCTACCTAGGTTTTACTGAAATCTTCTGGACTATCTGGACATTTCCTATCTGGAGGAAGCCTCGTCCTCTCATTCATTCCCTATACGCTTTCACCTGCTGTTTCCCTTCGCTGAGTGAAAATAATTGAAACGTTATGAAAACATCTCTGCCTCTGGATGAAACACTCTTGGGAAAGACCGCAATAGAATGGTTCGATGGATTCTACAACGTTTTGTTCTTATTGCCCCAAAAAGGACTTTCCCTGGCAAATAAATCGTGGTCTTTTAGTATTGCGGCTTGAGACTACATACATGTATACTTCCACCAGTTACTTTTACATCATGGGCAGTGAGGAATCTAAAACAAAACAGTGGTTTCTCAAGTTAATTATTTGTTTTTTTATGATTGCCTAGAATTCCTACATCTTATTCTGTACTCGTTAGATTTTTGATGGATTTTTCTAATTCACTAACGTAGCCTAAGACTAAGCGGAAGTCAAATAATTAGGCACTGTGAAAAATGATATTACTTTTAGAGAAAGGAAATATTATAGTTTTTATTACAATCGCGAAAAGGTTAATTATACAGTACGATGTATTTTAATATTTAATAGGATCTATTTAAATACTTAGCACAACAGTAGTATACCGTATTTTGAAAAATTATTTCTCATTAGTTCAAGTTGAATCTTGTAATAATCACTATAACCCTTTGAAACAAAAAAGAAAACTCGAATGGAATGGGTCAATAAAGACGATTCCGTTTCAACTTATAGAATTGGTTTGGTAGACAGGCATTGACTGCGAAATACAACTATAGAAACAACGAATGAGCAAAATGGATGAATGAACAAAATGAAAGACATCACTCACTAAAAAATCATTTTTTGGTTTAATGTTTACCTTTAAATATTTAAAAAAGGAAATAACTTACTGGTAAGTTTTAATAACTGACAACAACTAATTAAGGCATTTGCCATCTACTTCGCAATGCAATGTCACCAGATAATTGAAATCATTTCTATTTTCACTTAAACCTCATGCGATTGATAATTTTACAAAATACGGTACAATAAGTAACAGTAATAAAGCTTTTTATTCGTTATCACTTCACTTAACATTTGGTTATACGAAATAATAAAGATGACTCCGGTTAATGTTTCCCAAATATATAGTTTTAGATGAATAGGTAGGTATGGTAAGTATAGAGGTACATACACGATATTATGGATTATCCTTAGTATATTAACATTTGGTTTTTCTACTGAAGACTTAATTTTCTAAATCAGTCAAATAGTATAGTAGAGTATTTTAAAACAAAGCAATTGGAAGATGAAATATTTCAAGTCTGGATTTCGAATAGATATAATACTGGTTTTAAAGTATTAGTTAATTTATATGTACAAGTGAAGTCAGATTAGTAATTATTGGTCACCTCGGATTCAGGTATCAATATTAGCGAACTAACATTGCTTTTGAAATAGCACTTAATTCAATAGGTAATTCAGAATTACTAACAGAAATTTCCAATAATACAACGGTTGCGTCTTTTTATCTATTAATTTATATTATTAGTAGTTTGCCTTTGCATGCATCTGGAAATTACCTAAGCTGACATAAATTGAACAAGCTTCGCAATACTCGCGATAACAAAATTGCTACATATAGCTATACTAAATTACTAACGTTGCTTACTATTAATTGTGGTTGATTAGATTTTAAAAAGCTGGTGCATAGCAGTCAACAATAGATTATCATCATTTACTAATCTCATAGAAGTTCAAAGTACTGCAACACAAAACATGCAATAGTACTATAACCCATCTGAAAAATATAATTGACAAAATACATTAATTGGACTTCATGTATATGTCGTAGTCTTTGAGAGGATTCAATCAATGAGGTTATGCGGTGTATATTTTAGTGTTAATAACTATTTTTATATTATACTTAGTAATTTGAAATTTGGAACACAAATCAATGTTGGTGTAATAAGTACTTTCAGTAAATTTCATCCCCCTTTTGAACTTAAATACAAATAACATTTTTTCTGTGACAGCTAGGGGAATTTGAAATTACTGAAAGTACTTATTACATCAACATTGATTTGTGTTCCAAATTTCAGATTACTAAGTATAATATAAAAAGGTTATTAACATTAAAGTATATACTGTGTAACCTCAATGATTGAATCCTCTCAAAGACTACGACATATATGCCAGATCAGCATTATATGAGGAAGTTCATTAACATTTTTCCAGTACCATTGATTGTTTTAGTTATATATATAGTAGTAGTACTGTTAATGATTTCGAAATGGACATATTCCGACTTTTTAAATAAAAAATCAAAATACTTCAAAAAATATTTAATATGATAAAGTATACCATTCATCGCTTAAAAACATTAGGTAAAAAGTTGAGAAAGCTTTTTTGTCCGTATAAGTTGCATTGATAGAGTAACTGAATTAGCACCACAAAATTATAATTAAATTTCCTGTTTATCGACATAATACTGGGACAATAAGCATCGTTTTAGGTTAATTTGTAGAATGTAGAGAAAATATGGAATAAAAGACCGCATTTATGACAAAGTCTCTTTGTCCGTCAGATTCATTATCTCCAAATTGCTTCCATTCTCCGACTAGAATAAAACATTCATATTGTTATTAAAAAAATTTTTGATTATTTCTGTTTAGTCAATAATTAAATGGTAAATGCTAACTTTTCTGGTGAGAGTCTTTATTTTATTCAGAATCGAAAACTTTCCTACAAGATTCTTGAGAGCATTTTCGGAATAAAACCCAACTTCCTTCATTTGGCTGGAAAGGCGAGGATCTAGATGATCTGTGAAGCATTTCGAAATATTTTCTAACGTTCAACCATTTTTTAATTAATTAATATTCTGTTTTACAATCTTTTACCATGGACACCCATATTGTCATCGTCATCTTCCTGTTCATCTGGATCAAGAGCGCAACTTTCAGCTACCGGCAACATATCCCTTTCCATATTATGAGAACCACCAGATCCCCCTGTATGTCCTGATCCACTGTTTGTTCCGGATGCTACCAACTTCATATACTTGTATTCCAATTTACGGTGACGGCGCCAAAAGCATATTAGCAACACCGAAAGTACGGCTGTCAACCCCACAGCAAATTGTATCGCAATCTGCAGTTGAGAAGGCATTCAATCGATGGTAAGAAATTAGAAGACCGAGTACTTTAATTTGAGCAAACTGAAATGGTGGTTCATGTCATTATAAACTATGGTAGGTAATGAAGGAATACCTCGATAATGAAGGGGAGATGATTTTTGCAATTTTGTGTAGCAGGCCATGAAGCGTTGAATTTCATTAGACATTGGGTCCTACTTCTAGGAAGATACGTTATTTCCTGCGTCCCATCTTTGCATTCACCACGAACAATTCTATGATAAAAAGGTTTCTATTATGTATTTAATGTACGCCTGGTATTGAATATAAAATCGCATAACTACCTAACATCGTCTTCTTTGCATAAATGACATGCAAATGGCGTTTCCCAAATAAAATGAAAATTGCATCCATCGCAAGTGGCATCGTGACATTTATCTGGAGTTCTAATGTCACTAGTCTCCATGGATAAATCATTGCTTAGACCTGTCCATGAAGCTGACGGCAATCGGCAACGGAATGTGATAGTTGTGCTTCTTCCTTTATTGCACGCAGTCGTTTGCCTACAAAGTAATATTTACAGTGCAATCGCAACGTTTTGGTATAGAAATAGATAATTTACAAAATCATTTGCAATTCTATTCTCAATAGATTTTGCTCTGAGGAAAATAGTATTATAAAGTAATTGGCTAACTACAATAAAAGTACGCAAGTTCTATTAATATTTTAGTATTTAAGTGTGTAGGGCAATTTGTTGGGACTTACTCTGGTGTAGAATAAAAGAAATGAAACTGTTCGGGGTATTTGTCATGATCTAATAAATCTTCAGGAACTGAAATGCTTAAAATGGAAGGGGAGTGACTAATTCCAACGAGATGGTCTCCCAAAGATGATGCATGCGTTGACAATGGTTTTGGTTCACTTCCCATATAACCATATGGATTGGAAACAGAATCTCCATCCATGGAGAGTCCAACTGCAGGAGGAAATACAGTGCTAAAAGGATTTTAAGCAACCGTTATAATTAGTATGTAAAATTCAAACTATCATGTTTCTCTGACATAATTCATAAAGGCATAATTAAGATGCTGCTGGGAGAAATACCTTTGGCAAACAAGGGCTTCAACATGTGAATTTTTGCTTTCATAGCCATGTTGTAGAGACACATTTTTAAAACATTGCGCATTTGAATCGGCGCAGAAACTGATATTGAAAACGTGATAATACTGTGTCCCACTTGCTGTAAAAAGACTGCTACCTCTGACAGTGTGGTATCTAAAGTTGAACGAATGAAAACGTACGTTATTCACTTGTTTATGACTGTTTCACTATTTAGAATTGCTTGTAGTAGAAGGTAATGCAGAATTCAGATTCATTAAGGCTTACCCCTTAAGCGGAGTTAAGTCGTATGTGTGATCACCAAGGTGGACAACACAGTCTGTTGTGCAAGTTAAGCCGTTTAGTGTTATAAGGGCTGGACCTATATGTCACAAACATAAACAAATTTTGCAGCAAAGTTATTGATTTTGAAATGCTATATTCAAATTATTATTAAGCATATGTATTTACGTAAATATTTAAAACAACTGCTAATTCAGGAAAGTAATTATTGCAAGATTACCACAAGGACGGCAAGCGCTCGAGTTAGAGGAGAAAGGATCCACTGTAACCATTCCAGACGGACATGGGAGACACTGAGAAGCGTCCTCCGCAGATCTGTTACCATTTTTGCTGAAATTTAGTAAAAGACATATTGTCTACAAATAATAAATTACTAAGTAGTGAAATAAATGTATTCCTTGGAATTGCTTAGTTTGAGAAATGAGAAATCACCGTGTTTCGTTGACCAAACGGGACAAATGCTCTCCATAGTTGCATGTAACGCAGGATGGTGGTCCTCCAAAACTGTCTTGAGTGTACACGAGTCCCTCTTTGCAAGCTGTGCAGGAACTGGCACCACCATCAATGCTATTTGTGACATTAATCCAAAATATTTTGACGTGATTGTCTTCTGCAGCAGCTCTTCTATAAGCTGGGTCGCTCGATTCCTCTCCATTCACATTGTCAGAAGTGGCAAAATCCCAAGCTAGCTTTTGGAAAGCCCAGCTAAAGTTATATGTGTCGTTTCGAACAATTGGGTGCGTAACCTCTTGCTGACCTTGTTCACCGCTCCACCTTTGTATAACTGAAGCGTTTTTGCTACTCGTTCCCTTCAAAATGCAATCAGTGTCTTTTAAAAACCTCCTTAAAGCTGAAAAAGTGAAAGCCACCTTTCTGCGATATGCACTGTGACTACGTTTTATTTAGCTTATATTTGCATCTAAAATGTTGTCTTATAAGTGTAAATGCCGTTTCCAAAAATTAACCAAATTCTTATGTTTTTCCTTTCTTGAAAAACAAAGTTTGGTACCTGCATAAACAATAATTCGCAGTCATGTTTGCATTTCATTTCGAACGAGAAGCTTATACGGCCGACTTCAAGGAGCTCGCCGTCAACCATGCCGCCTCTCCCACGAAATCCACCAACTGTTAGCGTCATTACTAAATACACCCAATCTGAATGACCTTTACCACTGCGAACGTATTTTCCTGTCAATTGCCAGGCTGGAGATTGGTTGCAGCCATTATCTATTGCAACAAATAATACACCATTGTATTACTCTTCGTTAACATCCACTGAAAAATGCATTTCTTTAATCAAGAAATTCGTTTTATACTGGAAAGTAGTATCACCTTCTGGACTTATACAAGTGGTGTGAATATATGGAGACCAAGTATACCACTGCTTCAAATGATGTCCTGTGTCTGGAACCGTGTTTGCTGGACAGTCGGCACAAGGAAAAGTTCCATCAGAATATTGATTGGCAGGACAAGGACGACAGCTTCCGTCCATTTTGTATTCAGTGCCTTTAAAGAGCAACCACAAATCAGTAATGCAGCCTTTCGGTCACAGTTAGCTGGTATCGCGTAGTATTAGCAAAACATTCAGAAAAGTCGGATTTCACACTTGCCATTCGTAATTATATCTCTTACACTGCACTAGATTAGGCTTTTCTATAGCCGTATTTAATAATGTAATGGATCAAATAGTTACATCTTTAAATTGAAATATCTTAATGGTCTAAAAATAAAAAACCTTACCAAAGTTACAGGGAGGGCATTCCAGAAAAGGTCCTTGTGGAGGCAAACTTGTTGAACCTTGACGACTTTCGAGGCATATTTGAGGCTCCACCCATTTGTAAACTAATCTTATCTGTTATTTAAACACAATAAACATAAATGAGGATATTCTATTAGAGTAGGGTAATGATCTTAACTATCCATATACTTTGAAGCACAGAAAACCAATTATTTGACGTAATATCTTTCGGCAGATTGTAACGATTTCCCACTAATAGAAATGATATACACAAGAATGATTCGTAGTAATTTGCTTACTTTGTTGTTCTGGTCGCATGGGGTGTGAGCTTGATAATAGTCTGTAACCGTGCAAGCAGGCCTTGGGCTGCATTTAGAGGATCCAACTTCTGAGTACTCATCACTTTCGCATTTAGTACAAGTAGTAGCTTTACGGGGTGAATATGTATTTTTTGGGCAAGGAGTACATGTTTTTGATGCAACTGAATTGCTGTACATTCCTGGTGGACACGGATTGCACGAAGATGTATATCCAACTCCTAAAGTCCAAAATACTTTTAACTATATAGTGCATATAACAAAGTACTTTTTAAATCAAAAATCACCTCATCCAATTTTGTAACAAATTAACAACTATCAGCAACGTAATTCTAGTTTTACTGGATGTAAATTCAGTAGTATTAATTACCAAATTACATTTTACGGTGCAATAATAATCAGATTTCATGAAAACAAATGGTGTTCTATTCTAACAGTATTTAAAAAACATATCACCAAAAAACGGATGGTGGCCGTTCTCATAAATTACTTTCACGAATAAGTTTCCTCTTTTACAAAATCCTCTATTTCACGGTGGAGGTGTTTCAAAAATAATGAACGAGAGAGCAGTTTGGTGTTAGCCCAGTAAGTAAAAGCAAAATGACCTAATACGTACTGTAATAATAACTTTAAAAAATCACCGTCTATTTCTATTTTCTTGATTAACACTGGTTTTGGTCGGTGGGAATCAATGCCCATTGTTTTCCACTGAAAAATATTTAGACCAGAGTTCAAAGGTATTTCTTCTGTTCTCCAAACTCCATCGCCCGTTAAAGGTGGCCACCGACTTTTCTCTGCTTCTCTGAGACTTTCACATTGATCGCTATTCGCCTTTTATTTGGAAATTATTTAACATCAAAATTATTATATTCATAACCAATTGTATTGTCGAAGAATAGGAAAATGAAGTAGTGAATTTGAACATGCGAATGTACCTGGAATTGAAATAGGACACTGTCATCAACGTACTGGTAGGTAAACTTGAGACTACCAGGCTTAACAAGTTGAGCGCTGTATAAAAGCGTAGCAACACATGGACCACCTTGACTCAAAAGTACATCCCCCCTTGCTCTCCACCCCCATCTTTAATCCATACTTTTCAATTAGATGAAATGGTCAAAATATTAAATATATATCCCTTAAATACGCAGCGTCATTTCTGTACGAGCAAAACGTTTTGCATGAAACGCTTTATGAATGAAATGTAACTTGCAGCCTTACGTCATGTAGTAATGGCTGCAACGTATGCTACTAATGCTACTATACTTGCTAATTACCTAGCTTAATTAAATTTTGAAAGTATTCAAGAAGGACAAACTGCTAGATTACTTTGTGCAGTTAACTGAAGAATACAATCGTCCGATTGTGGAGAATTTGCTGTGAAACTTCTCTACTTGAGACCTAAACCCGTTCGGCAGAGGTTCCCATTCATCAAATCGAAGACCCCCTCCCAAGGAGTAAGTGCCGAGTTCACAGTCTTCGCACTCTACAGTTGTTAAGTTGAGGAATTGCCCAGCTTCACAGGATTTGACTATGAAGTACAGAAATTAAGAGTAGTAGCATTTTATAAATGGTTATATACTGAGTTGTTTGGTTCTTAAATAAAATGTAAATCAATAAATCTATCCCAAAATATCAGGAACTATTAATTCGCTTGAAAACTCTTGTCGACGCCTGCTTAAGTTAATATTTCAGACATGCTGTTTGTAAAATTGCTAAAATTTTGAAAATAAAAACGTAAAAGGTGTAAACAATGGTTAAAGGCATTAATCGCTGAATTTACGTCGGTCAATAATGCATCTATTTTAACTTACAGCAATCGTCAAGTCTCTTTGGTGGAATTGGTGGTGGTGAGTCCTCACAATTAGGAGAAGGAATTGCAACCCTCCATCGGCTCCCCGTTGCATCACATTCAGTAAATTCAAAGTGATAGTCTGCCTGCATACAAAAAAATATGAATTACTAAAATGAATAATATTTCCCCACGTAAGTTAATAATCATTTTTTGCCTTTTCATTATCTGCTTACACATCTATTTAATGTATTAATGCCTATAATTGGTCACTAATCACTACGTGTATAGAGATAATAATTCTGTACTAAATATCCCTCGTTGAGTGAACGTTTAAATAGTAACTCAATGTATTCTTATTTACAACTAATTGTACGTACGTTTATTGTAAACTTTTTTTATCATAAAATTTAATTACAACTAATTTTATTTACTATAAGATTTATTTACTACTAATGTACTAACTACGATGCTCGGTTTGACCTTTCGATTTTCTCAGGTACAATGCGCTTTCGCTTTCATTATGAATCGGAAAAAACTATACTTGCATTTTTTGAATTGCAAATTGCATGCACACACTTCTATTTGCTAAGAAATTTACATAATTACCAAATTGCAAAATGTCAATGAAAACTTAATATTAGTTAAAAAAATTAATAATAAAGGAACCCAGGAAATTAATCCTATACTTTATAATTTTATGACCCTGTTCTCTAATAACAGAACAGAACAGAAGGATGCTGTCTGAATTTTCCTTACACTGTTTTCCTTTCGTTTATCTCCTTACAGCGCATTCAATCTCCAGCTGCCAGCATTTTCATTCTTAAAGACCTTTAATTGTTCAATTTTTGGCATTTCTATTTTCCTACAGCATTAGAAGTAGTATACCTAATCAACAGTTGTGTATATGAATATGATGGTGTATTGTGATCACTTCCTATAACAATTATGTCATGAATTCATGAATAGAAAATTAAATTTTGATGTATAAAAATATTTAGCTCACCACTCCACAAGCGTTTTCTAGCTTTCGACTTCGCTTGCTCTGGACATGGACAACTGTTGAAAGTATAGTTGCGAAAAAGATAAATTCTCTAAAATTCACTAAACTCATTTCGATTCATATAACTCTCAAAAGTGTTTAATTTGATAATGAATATGGAAAATAGAACTGATTATTTTACAGAATAATTGGCGCAATAACTAATTTATAAAATTCGACAGACTTTTAATAACTTATAGGGTCTGGTCAACGTTAGCGGAGAAAGGAATATGCGTCATTTTATACTTTCTCTACACCATAAGTTGTGACAACCAAATCGACCGATCGATCCGTCCAAATGTACGACTTGCGCTTTCACTTTTTTGTTACGTAAATTTCTTGCTCAACACGTCCTACAACTTTTAGCTGAAAGAACTAATGTTCAAATGATTAAGAAGATATCCGGAATTAATACTAATATGTACGTGAGCTTTTAGATATAATCATGTCAGAAGAAGGGAAGATTCGCCAAAATGCAGGACCAGATAAATGCCAGGTAAACGACAAAACACATTATTAATACTCACTTTGTAGGATGCATCCTAATCCTATAAAATGCTAATGGTATAGACATTCTTAAATAGCAAACCAATAATAAAAAGTCCGTTATGCACTTTAAAAATAGCATTGTTATATAGCTCACAGCTAGAGAGCTAAATAAATTCCCCAGGATAAAAGCAGCATTAAGGAAATTGTTTGTATTTCTAGAAAAGCAAGTTGTGGTGCAACTATAACCAATTTTTGCGTTTAAATAAATCTTCAACCAAAAGTTTCATTGCAAAAACCGCAGACAATGCTCAGACGCCAAAGGATTCCTTGGATGTGGCTCTGAACTCCCGTTATGACCATCATAATCAATGGTGGGCTTCAAAACATATTATTGTGCTACAGAAATCTACTAACACGGAAAGTAGTAAAAGGTTTGTCAAAATAAATGCACGTATTGGATTAAAGACAAAGCTATTTGTTTAGTGTAAATGATGGTTTTTAGGAAAGAGCACCGACCTCCTGACAGTGAAATCCAAAGCGTACTTTCGTATTTGTTAACTGCACAAGAACTAGGATCGTCATCACCAGAATATCGTAACTACCCTAATCATGTAAGCATAGGAATTTCGTCTCCTCATTTGTCAAACTCCAGAAGAGGTTTCGGGAGAAGTGCCGATGGCCTATTTTATAACATATAGAAATGACTTTCTACTGTTGAATAAATGCTTTTTAATATGCAATTAAATATGTGACTACGCATGTTTGTTTTCCAATCGTTAAATAACACGAAAAGAGTTAAGGAGACTTGTTTGTTTATTGCAACGTTTAATTATTATAATACATATATAAAATTTTTAACAAAAACTGAACCTATAGCTCACAATAAATGCAAATGCATACTTCTACAGAAACGTTTTTACTAATGCATATCGAACAGACGAAGGGTAAATGATTGCAACAAAATGAAGAGCTTATTATGAACTATTTTTGTAAAATTACACCTCTTAGTTAACACAGGGCTCCCCATATATATCCTGACACACTTTCAAAAGATACTTTTACGGTAGTTTAAGAATTAAGGATTTTGTGCATAGAAAGCTAGCGCAACACAATATAAACTATACATACTCAGGAATTCATTGACCGTTAGAGCAGCAGTAGTCACAATTTCTTCTTTCGATTCCTTCAAGAAAACTTCCTGCGTTTCCAATTTTATTTTTCTATTCTACAGTGTTATTACAGCCCTTAACTATACAAAGATCAAAAATTACCAAGGTAATAATTGCAGAATTGTACTAACTTAAACCAACAATTCATAACTGTTGGTAGTAGTAGCTTTCAAAAGTGATAAAGACAAAGAATACGTGAGACTTTGTTCTTCTGAAAACATTATTTAATTTACTACACCATCAAATGTTAAAATAAAGAAAATCGAACATAATTGGCGTAAAAAGAAGGTCACTCCTTTGAAAAGGGAATTAAAGGTGTATTCATTTAGTCCTCAGGGAGCTTGAAAACATCGAAGTTAATAGTTTGGAAACCGTTTCGTTAAGTAATTATGTTTACACCCTACGTCAAAGGGTTGTCATTTTACATCGTGAGATATCCCACGTAGGCTAACATTAAGTGGCCACCCATAAATGCACTTTTATGTGCCAAGGCATTCCCCTCACATTTAATATGAAGTCAACATAAATAAATTCCTTCTACATACTACAAATATACCAAATACATTCAGTTAACTACGTAAAATGCCAATTAATAATAAATGATTACGAAAATATAAAAATTATTTCTAATCCAGTAACTCATATAATAAAATACTAAAATACAGCCGTACTAGCATTACATAATTTTATCTTAAATTGGAAATTGAAAATGGAGGCTGCGTCAGTCTTTGTAGAAAATGATAAAAGGCTGTTCTAGAGAATACAACGAAACGCAATATTCTCAGTTATCACCAGTAATGTGTTATCATTTTTAGAAAGGGAAATCCTTCAGGTCACTATAAATAAATTTCCCCTTGCCCTCGAGCCAGAAATAACATAGCAGAATAACAAATCATTTTAAAATTCCGTAATAAATCGGGATTGTTATAAGCGTGAAGTGGAACTTGAATTGAAATAGATATTACATTTCTTTTGAATTGAATTCAATATTAAACAAATATTTTGGGATAGATTTCTTTAAAACGATATTAGAACAGAATATTGTGCAATTTTGCACCTGCCACCGTTTTAGACCACTTCTGATCATACAATTAACAATAGCACACAACAAATTTATGCAAATCATATTTTGTATTATCACTTCACCGCTGTTCTTGTTCACGGCCATCGTATTCTAAATCCATAAGACAGTTGAAGTTTTTCAGCAATACCAAAGTGTTTTTCTTCTCAACCCCTACAACACTTTAGTTCTCAGGAACGTCTTTAATCTTCTAAACTCCATATATTTTGCAGTATCTTTGTCATTATTTTAGTCATATTCCTTCAGCTTCTTATAATTCTTAGTGATTGTTTCTTCCACATTTATTCTTGGAATGGATGTTCCTCTCAATTCTCCGGCTGTCTTTCCTGATCAATTTTATTTATTTCTGCCTGCCTTATCGATTTTAGATTTTTCTGTCTCTTCAAGATTTGTTAAACTGTTCCTTATATCCACTAGTTCTAATTTTGCATTGTGAGATTAGGTGTTCAATTCATCCTTACAGTCTTTGATGGGAACTCGTATTATTTAACAATTTAGTGCCGGCTGAACTATTAATTGTATACTCAATTGTCCCCATTTCGTTTCTCCATCGCCAGTTTTGTGATCTTCACCTTCCAATCCACAAAAATAATAACTACTGCGCATGTTCATATTACCCTATGAGCCTTCCCATTGGACCTCCATAATCAAAATCCTTACAAAGTGAAAATTGTAAATTTATAAAGGCAATTTCTTACATCTCTAATTCACCAATGTTTTCTAATACCTAATAACGAATAATAACTAATAAAATGTTTAGTTGGCTTCTTTCAAATTTGCATAGGATTGATAACCCAGGTTATTACACCGTCTGGGATTTGCAGCTATATTTAACTTCGTCGTTCGAATATCGGTTATTTATTTAGTTATTAAATTATTAGAATATAATAAATGGGGATCAATGATATTCTTAACCTGACCAACTTAGCTTACGATTCCTCTTGACAAGATTTAGCATCAGAAAAGGTGGATTTGAAATCTAATTTTACATAGATTGGATTAATTTCCAAAATTGGCTAATTAACATTGTTACATAACGGTAACATCACCAAAACGGCAACGTGATGTTTTACAAAGTTTTTGTAGTAGACTAACACACCTTTAATAGCCAGTTTACACAAAACAAGACAAATTGCATGAAAGAATTGCAAAAGTAAAGTATACTGAAGTAATACTACAATTTACCAAGCTACAATGGTAATTGGTAACGAAGGGCTTCGTGCAACAATTTTGCAAATGAAATAGTTAAGGACAGTGTTTTATTTGACATCTTTCACGAAATTCTTTTCATTGCAATTGTTCTTGTTTACCAGTGTTAGTTCACAATTGTACTGAAAAATCCAGTATAATGACAAAGCTTCACTTACGACAAAATCTACAGATCGCAGTACTGCTGACTTGATATGCAAACTTACAGGACGTTCGATAGAGTAATCCCCAGTAATGAGCATCTGTAAGGTGTACAAAGAGACTTGGCCACTTGCATAGGTGTGTATATTTATATTCCATACATAATAGCCAAGCATTTTTGTTATACCCTGTATTACCAAAGTTATAATGTGGCAATTAAGGGTACATACCCATTGTTATTCCCATTATTGAGCATTCAAATGCAACGATATTTCTCCAGTTTGTAATTTTTTTCCTGATGTACCCTATTCATTTTGAAAAGTAAGCTCACAAGAACACACCCGTCCCCGTATACGTCCTCATTTCGTACTTGACCTACCTTTTAAAACCGAGTTGAATATTCAGTATACACACCAACACCAACTAAAATTGCACCTATATTATGATTCCCCTTATATTCTACCCAAAACTTCACAGAACGTATGGCTACTGTGCGGGGCATACCTGTATTTAAAATTGTGCTCTGCTAACTGCAAAAGAATGCAATTTGTAGTTTCCATAATTAGGGATGTAAAACGTATGGCGTTACCCATTGTTTGCTAGTATATGAAGACTAACATTTCGCATTCTGCTGATTTATGAATTATTTCTAAAATTTTATATACCCACAATTTGAATTGTTTGTTTCTCTTTTCAACTGTAATTTTGACATAAATGTGAGCAAAGCATTAAACTAAATTTTTCAGTAGAATTGTGATCTAATTTTGATTAGTGTAAATCGGCGCTAAAGTTTCTCAACTTTACCGCCTGTACTTTCTTTCCCTGTCACGTTCTCGGTCACGATCACGGTCCCGATCTCTTTCACGATCATGACGATCACTGTTTCGTCGTAGAAAGTCAGTCACGGACTTCTCATACTAAAAAGTTGATACAATTTAATCCATGAAATGTCTTCAAAGCTGATTTATAAAATACAAATTTATTTATTCTTACAGGACTTGCTGATCGCTGGTCCCGCATGCTCGATCTTGACGAAGTAGGAAAATCTGGTAGTGGAGGTCCATCGTAGTATCTTGGTAGTGGAGGGAGATTATCAAATGGTGGCTAAAAATTTTAAAAAAAATATTTGAAAGAATTCACATAACCTCTTAACCTTAGCTATGTGCGTCAAACGATAATTGCATTTAATTGAGCGAAATATATAAATACAAGACAATAATTTTAATTTCATTTTAATTTTTGACAGTTTTCGTCCAATTGCATTTTCGTATTGGACGTATTGATAAAATCTTTGATTGAGTACAACTTAATTTTTACAAGTATACCCAAATTAAAAATTAGGCTCATAATTTGGCTTCATGATTGAAAAATTTCTTGCCTATTCCATACTTCAAAACGAAGCATTACTTTTTCTCTAGTCAGCCCAGTACTGCACTAATGTTAATTTAACATCGAACATCATATTTGTATGTTGAGAAATGGAAACAATTAAGAATATTGAGATGACTTACAGGAGGCGGATACGGCGACGGCGCTGCAGGAGGTGGTCTGTGGTGGTAGTCTCTGACCATATATTCTGGGTATCCCTGATTATGAGATGAGCTCTGAAATTAATATCCATCATTTCAATAAACATTTTAAAAATTAATAATGTTTTTTATGACATACGTGTTACTTCTAAGAATAGAGTAACATATACAATTAAACTCGTTTCTAAATTATACAACGATATATTCATTGTTTTCATTCTGTATGCTTTACTAATTTACCAATTATCTTGGCCTTACACAATGAGGGAGTTGCTAGAGTCCAATTAATTTTCATATTGTTGCACAGCTTAAAATTAGTGAATGCAAGAAATGTGTAAAATTTCCGAAATATTTTGAAGTCAATTAGAATTGTTTAAATTAAATTTGTTCCAATAACGGTATTATAGTTTAGTACTTGTACTAATAAAGCACCCATCAAATTTTTTTGGTAAGATTTGAATGTATGTATATTACAATTGGTTATGTATAAAAAATGCCTATTGTGAAGTAGAGTCAAAATTAAGCATACTGTATAATATATCATTTATATCAACATTACTTTGTAAGTACTATTTCAGTGCTGAATACAGTATTAAGAAACCACATTAGAACTTTTCTGAGCATATTACAGCATTCAATATATCATTTCATTGAGTTTAGTGTCTTTGGCTTACTTTGCAAGGGATGCAAATATATCATTTCAGGAGAACATGCATTTTCCGATTAGGAATATTGCAATTTTCTAGTTATTAAATTATGAAAACAGTTCCCATACAGAAAACAATGACTACTAAACCGACAAAAATGACTAAAAACTGCATTTCTCTTAATGCTTACCCTTCTATGAGAATTGTTGTAAGATCTCTCTCTAGCATAACGATGGTTTACGTTCATATCGTTTCCTCTATCTCCATAGCCACTTTTGTAAAACTCGTGAGCACCTAAAAAAAGAAAATGGGATATATAAAGAAATATTCCCAACGGCTGCTTTAATTAAATACAGCGTGCTAGTGAGCACCACATACGTGGCCCCACTTACATGCAGCTGCAATTATATTGTCACGCATTCGACGTGGTTAGATCATTTAAATTTCAATAGAACAAAAATGAAGAAAGTTGGAGAGATACCTCTGCTTCGTTTGCTCCTCTGAGGACCGAAGTCTTCATCCGGGTAGCGTCTTCGAGTCCCCCTAAACAATATTTAGAATATTCTATTCCATATTTTAAAGAATGGTGCGTCACATGTCCAATGTCATCCATATAGGTTACAAATATTACAATAATAGACAGGAACCAATCCATCCAGAGAGCCACAAATAATACAAACTTACCCTATAAAGGCATCATTACCAAAAACAATTTGGGAAGACTGCCGATACATTCTTATCTTATTAGTTCTGAGAGTGATGTATACTAATTGTAGGTTAGCACATTTGAAGGACAGAAACCTGGTGAGCTATTTTGACCGAGAAAGTAACCAAATTGACTAACCTACTTTGAAGGGACTTCGGCGGCTTCAAGCGAAGCACACAAGTCATGCCACAAAATTCTTACAAACACACTAGAATATTAAAAGTGGTGGAAGGATTATGCCAAGTTCAGAACTGAAGTCATAATGGAAGTTTTGGAAATTTTGTAACAATCCCAGGCGTGAATGTCTAAATGGATGCAAATCGGAACTAAAACACATCACTGATTTCGTGACATGACCGCTTTGGCTCAGACTATTGCACTCTGCACTTGCTGCGGTATTCAAGGATGAAAGTTATCCTGATAAATCCTGCATTCACTATCATCTAACAAGACACAAGGCCACAAAATAGTAGAGCACTGCCAACTCTATCCTGTATTCAAATTTCTGCGGGTCATTTTTTAAGTCCGAGAAAGTACAAGCTAGACGGTAACTTTGTGCCTAAGGAAGTTTGACAGAGCAGGAAATCAAAGATAGGACTAGGTCTACGTTATGATTCACCATTTAGCACTTTGAGTCACAAGATATAGGTATCAGGTAGGATAGAGGAGTTTGTAATTAGGCAAAGTCACAGTAATATCAGGAAGTGCAAGTCCACATAGTTCATGAGCACTCACTGACGCCATTCGAAATAATAGTCCACTGTTATACCTCCCATAGTCGAAGGGTCGCGAGTTACGAAAAACATTCGGGAATCGACCTCTTGAATCCCTCCGCTCCCTAAAAGATCGACCTCTAACTGAAGCTCCAGACGTTGCCAACGGAGAGGTCACCTTGGTATGACTCACTTTTTTCGCGGCTTCTTTACTTCGCTTGAGAACATTGTTCCAGTCCGTGGCGCTGTCCATCGGAAACAGGCGACACAGCTCAGAGGCAACATGCGGTTCGATTTCCTACACAACAAGTATTAGTAACTTAAAAATACCCTTGCAATACTAAATGGTCACGATTTTTGAAGAAGCACAACCTGGCCATCTCTTCCGATCTTTACCGGCTTGCCATCGTTCCAGGGGTTGAACAAGTGCTGAGTCTTGTTGAAGGATAGATCATTCCTTAAATTAAATAACTTCCGTTGTAAATAAGCCCTCAATTAATAAATATACAACTTCTCAGACTGTAGCACTATATGTTACTTTGAGATCCAGTCGACAGGAAAAACTCCTCCTAAAGCCTTCTGACTAAGTCCAGGGGGTAAAATCCAGTTAACTGTTGGTCCAGCTCTACTTGACTCCGACGCTAAACGTGCAAAACCGGAAAATTTCCCACTTTCTTTTACAGAGAAAATTAGCAACACATTCCTCGCCTCTTTTAGTGCTTGATTAATTTTTGTTTCATTTCCTGGTGGAGTTGACCACACATTCTTCGACTTTGATAGGTTAATATTTTCATCATTGTTACTTTTCATTAAGAAAAACCTAGCCTCCCTGAGTATGTAGTTCAGTCTGTTCATGTACTCTGAAAAGGTAATCAAAGTTGAATAGCAAGAAATTTATCAATACCACATATTAGCGGCAAATTATTTCATACGAACACAAATTCTAATATTCAGCATAATTTCAGCTGTAATAAGATCTTATAACCTAAGCAGTGAATCTGAAATATTTATTTTATAAGATTTATACATACCTTTCTTTTGAATTTTCTGGGTCTTTTCGTCTCCTAAAAGTTTCAATCGAAATTAATTTAGTATATTATTAGGTTGTTCGTGATTTCGTGCACTATTTCAAAGATAATCAAATTTGAATTGAATTTGCTCTGCTCTGGATTTTGTGTCAAGTACTCGTACATACAAGCATTGTAATACTAAATAATTGTTCTAATGCGACATCACTAAAGTAATAATACACACGACTCATTTGGTAAAACAATTAAAATTGTATCCAATAAATTGGACAGTTCTTTCCCCGTTTCTTTAACATCTGCCTTCCCACTGAAGCACTGACTTCATGAATACCGTATTTTGTCACTGTAAACAATCTCAGCTAAAGCTGACCACTTTGGAAATTTATACAAATTTAATGAATAGAAGAACGGGCTTCAATAGTGACCGCTATAATATTTGAAATTTATCTTGTCGGGTGCTGCGTAACACCACATGGCTTGAGAAGTAAATACTATTTTCTGAAAATGAACGAAATGCAAGATTTAACACAAAAAAAGTTCAATTTAAATAAAAATTTATCGCATCGTGGTCAGAAAACTATTAAGTTTAAGATTAAAATTATTTTAAAAATAAAACTAGAATTGCACTCTTCCAAAGTTCAAATGGCCACCATTACAAGTAATTCTGACTTTCATTAGTTTACATAACTAACAAGTAGCAAAACAGTAAACGTCTTTTATTAATGAAAAACGGTATTTTAAATTGTGCACGACAACTCTAATCTAAAATTCAAAATATTAAAAGTGGAGTATTGCTACAATTTGCCGTGCATTATAAATAAACTAAGGTTCACTATAGAAAGCTGCTTTATAGTAATTTTTGTAAGAACGTAACATAAAAAGCAGTGTTTTTCATAATAAGTTTACAGACGAGTATAAAAAATAATAATTTAAATTATCTTTGCCTGAATTATGTAGTGAAGCGTTCTTCTCGGACACTTGGTCATGATGACTTTCTACATCTATGTAAATTTACAGGAATGAAGATTTACCATTAAAAATTATTTATATACACTTTGTGGCTCACCGGTTTCACTCTTAAAGGACGCCGAGCTCAAAGACGGATTGGACACTTGACTATGACCGTCATCGTCTGACGAACTGACATCACTATCATAAACTTCTTTTTTTATTGATACGGTAGCTTTAGGGTCAGCATCAACTTGAGGCTTCTCTGTTCCGTGACCTGAAAAACAACAATGTAATCCATCGTACAGCACAACGAAAAGCTAGAAAAACCATTTTAAATAATATAAGTGCAAACTTTATATCATTAGTACGTACTATTGTTCAAATCATTGTCGGCTTCTACAATTTTCGCTGGAATTTCAGCCTCGATTTTAATTTCCGTCGTCTTTGGTTCTGTGTTGGCTTAAAAACAAGTTTGCAAGTTAGCTAACAATTTTTAGTTAAAAACGATATACAAAGGTTGCTTACAAAGATAAAATAAAATAAAACAACCACATAATTTAAGCAATTTAAGCAATGCAATTTAAGCAAATCAATTTAACGCTCAGTATCTTTGCGCATTAAAAATAAGACTTTGCATTTAATGCCTTTGAATATCGTACTTTTCTGATAGTCCTCTAGGGAGTAGTGTTTTCCAAGGAAAAATTTTATAGGGAAAATTTTAGTTTCAAGAATAATTATTATTAAATAATAATAATTATTAGTTAATTAAACTTTAAAAGCGCTATTCCAGCTAACATTGGATTCCTGTATTAACCTGAATGAACTGCCTACTGTTGGAGTAGAAGAACAATTACAATAAGGGAGAATTAGAGGTTTAACTTATGTTTTTCCAAATATTAAAATATAGAAATAGTTTCCCGTAGCGGGGACTACAAATACACACGATATTTGTACTGTATTGTACTGACGCATTAAAGCTTGAAATACACTATTTCTAGTAATAAATATCGGTCGGATTGCATAACAATTTCAAAACATCTACTCGGCAAGCACCAACATCATTCGGATTCGCATATTAAATTCAGTCACAAATCACAAAAAAAGAGTCGCACATCAATAACCTGGCATATTGCTATCAAGCACTTAATATATATTTTTCATAAATACCATTAGTAGATTTAGAGACATCCTGCTGGTTAGCAACTGAGGGGGCTGGTTCGCTGTTTGCTGCCACAGCTACCTCAGTGGAACTTTCAACTTCGTCAGATTTCTTAATGAAAACAAAAAAAGGTTTGTTGAGCAACATAATCCCTTTGCAGATAAACGAACAATAAGGCGACAATAGAAAACCTTGTTAGGCGACGTCTCCAGATCAATGGGGACTGAATTCTTAGCTGCCGCTCTAGTTGCACGCAGTCCACCTGATAAACCGCCGCGTTTACCCCTTGGAGAACCCTTTTTATTTGTCGAACTGACTTCTTCTGTCTGTAATGCATTTAAAAACACGTAATTACTTTCAAATTGTAGTGAAGTTTACAAAAAGTATACCTTTATGCATGACCTATGGCTTACCTCATTCCCAGAGGCATTTTTTTGACCTTGTCCACGCTGAGAGCGGCGTCGTCCTATACAATTACCAGAAGCATTGAGACTGACTAGCATTACGAATTGTACAAACGGAGAAACTGCCAAATAATAAGAATTAAATAATTAAAAAGCAAATGCCAAGTAACAATTACCCGAATCATTTTTTCTGGCAGTCTCATCCGTCTCTCCAAGGTCATCAAATTTTTCCATTAGAAGCTCATCTAAAATATTTACAACCGCAGGCTCCCCTACAATGTTAGTCAATATGGTATTATTACACACTTAGTCCTGTATTACTTCGTACCATTGGGTTTGAAATTAATTATTAATTGCTGCACAGTTAGGACAAGGCTTTAAAAGAAAATATATATTTACCTTTATTTTCAGAACTCATAATTTCCTCCAGTTATCTGCAAGTAATCAATAAAGTCAAGTAATGCAATTCAAATGCAAAGTAATACAAAATATATTTAATATATAATAAGTCACATGGCTGGATAAAAAATTGGAGCATAATAACTTTTCACTTTACTAAATCGTCAATAACAACACAAGTAGAAACGTTTTACTTTTACGGTTTTACGGTGTTTAACTAAATTTAAATATTTATCTACAAACTAAAAGAACTGTTTATTTATATAGTAAAGTATAGCAGTATGCCAAATGGAAAATATTATGGGTTTAATAGTCAGTCACCGAAAAAATTTTCAGCAAATACAAGGTTGCACTGTACATAAAGGTATGTATTTTAATAAAATGCGCAGTGATAATATTTTTCTTTTTGGTCGTACTTGAACTACGATTGACTTTAATACTGCAAGTTTTACATTAAAAAACATTTCCTTTGTTTTGGCCTCATCACATTTAGTATTCACCAGTTTTATCTTTGTAATTGTTGCAACAAAAATAAAACAAAAGACTGTAATGTATAGCAATAATGACAAAAAATCAAAAGGTGATCACCAAAATCAGAAAACGGGATCCAGCTCCTTGCTAAAGTTGACAGCTCAGAGATAAAAAGCGAAGATCCAAAGCCAGACTAAAGATGAAGGGGAGTCATTCAAGCAACAAATAAAGATGGATTTGTCAGCTGCACCTTTCTCACTCCATGTAATGTTGACTGTAAACAAGATTAGATGTTGTTTACAATATTCACCTCAGTGAATTGAATTGTGAGTTTGTCATATGTTGTATACAAAATACAAGGTACAAGAAACTCAAAGCAAATCAAAGGCAGGAATGGAACGGCTTAGTATTTACAACAACTTAATATTTATTATTCATTTACCGGGTAGATACTAAGGCTGACACACATCCAGCGAATTCAACAGATTAATTGACGGTATTATAATAGTGTAAATCATAAATCGAGAAGTATTAGATTGTGTCTGTGTATATAAATACCTAGCTACAACCTCCTGCACAAATTAATTTTATTGCTTGTAAATGTGATAAAATTTACAACGCAGGAAGTGCATCAAAATGTCAACAATGTCAACACTTTGATTATATTCCCGTATGACTTGAGATGCACAGTTACAGTGTTATTACACTTTACCAAACAAAAAACTAGCTTTTATTATTCCTACTGATTATGTTGACATAATTTGCTAAGTTTACTTTGCTCCATTTAAAACCATAAATCAAACGCGAAAACAACCGAACTCAACCGTCTACACGTAGACTACTATATTATGATCAACTTGACGTCTGAATGTGGAATAATCTTTTTAGTTAGAGCAATAAATAAGGGCAATGTATGAATGCGAATGACGGAATGATGCGGTGCGCAATGCTGTGCGAGTTGCGTGAACTGCGTCGACAGACGGTAATCTAGCGCTAAGAAAAGTCACTTCGGCCGACAGATAGATATGCATACACCTTATACACCTCCTAGTATCTATGCACAATGTACATTATAACATGAACATGAACCGTTCATCTATATCGCTGCCACCGGCCACTCTTTAGATCAAGTAGGTTTTACATAAGATGTGTGACAAAGTTCACAAATAGTAAAAATCAGAATCTCATTTTACAATATTGAGAATTAAAATAGATTAAAACGGTTATAACATGATAAAAATATTCTCTCTAAAAGGATTTACAATCTTATTGTCCCTTGCCTTGCATTATGTATTACACGTTATTTTTTGGGTATTTGGTCAACCAAAATAATGTAATATTGGAGGTATTGATATTCCTGCCTTTTCAATTCACAATATGACGAATAATTATATTTACTACAATTATCAAATATGTTAATATTTTACAAGATAAACAGTAATTGGCGAAATAGGTGCCAAATTTCTACAGCAATCTAATCTGGTGATTTTTCGACGGTTTCCATGGAATTTTCAGACTATTTTGCGGTTGTCTTTCAGTAATTTTGTTCTGATTTCTTTCATGAAAGTCATAGGAGGCTATGTAATACCTATTTAAAAAGTCAGATACATTTCCCTCATCTCATAATACAAATATTCACAAATTCAAATCACAATTATTCTATTCCAATCAAACGGATTGATGTACACTCCCATAAAGCACCAAAGCTCTTCCAGCATTACAATTTCATGTTTCTATGTTCTCTTAATCATCGAAATTTTCCCGCTATGTGCCACGTGAATAATGTTCACATTTGTTTAAAATTAGTTTTCTAGAGATCAAGTAAGCGACACGTCACTTCACAAGTCACACTTTACACTAACAAGTCTGACTGTTCAACACAATTTGTGATTGTACTTTTAAATATTATTTGCTGCGTCCACTGTCAAGTTAACAGCATTACGAGTCAGCCAGAGTTATTGATTCTCAGGGAGGAAGAATTTTCAACTGTTTGGAAAATAAGTACTACAAGTAAAACTGTAGGATAGTATACTTGCAACATAACATCTACAGGTGACATTTTCAGTTTGTTGATAGATATTATTCTCTTCTTTATCTTCATCCATTAAAGAATAATATTTTAATTATTTAAATACCTAAGATCTATAAGCGTTAAGAGTTTTGACTTCGCTTATGGGTACTATTTTAATTTGCAATAATGTTATTGGAACAACCGGCTTGACTTCAGAGGACGTAGAAAACTTGAAAACTTTACCATAAGAACATTTATAAAGTAAAATTACGAATATAAAAACAGCTGTCTACCTATCGATCGATCTTGAGGGGCTGATGGTTATTTTTCCCAAGTGGGACTTATGATATGAAATGCGTACCCAAACCAAACCATTCAAAATTTTGTCATGGTCATTGTTCAGATGTTTTTCTTAGATTCCTTTTTAGAGATAGCAATAACTTTGCCAATGAACTACATAATAATATACTCCGTAACATTTGAAAGATTAATATTTTCAACTTCAAGGGGGTTAAAAGCTGCCTGTTGTAGGTAATACTGTTTTGTGTACTTAGCTAGTATTGTTATTGTATACACAAAATCATTGCAATAAGGTTACGATTCGAATTTTAAAACTTAATAATCTTGCTCAATTACCAATCAACAGCATTTGGGACCAAATTAATTTTTTGTATTCATTAAAGAACAACATTTATTAAAATATTATATACGTAAATTTGCTTTTCATATTCATTTAATGATCGGGTGGTCAATTTTTGAAAATCAAGCACTATGCAAATTGAAAACAGACATCATAAGACCCCAGAATTCAATAAAGTTTAGCGAAATTGTTTAACCGAACCTATAAAACTCTAAACTCTTGTGTATTTTTCACATCTGAGAAGTACGTGGTTAATCTTTTAACAAAGCAATCTCTGACTGTGTCGCATTAATATTTTAATGTTTCTCAGGTTCCGTTATGTTGACCAAATTCGAAAGCAAGTCGGCCAGGGTCAAGGGCCTCTGTTTTCATCCTAAGAGACCTTGGATTTTAGCCAGGTTAGTGAATGCATATGTAAACAAATGTAACCATCTGTTTTATTTTTGTAATAGTTATGATTACCATATGTTTACTAATAAAATTGTCTTTTTCAGTTTACACAATGGTGTCATCCAATTGTGGGATTACAGAATGTGCACACGTCTGGATAATTTTGATGAACATGATGGCCCTGTTAGAGGAATCTGTTTTCACAACCAGCAGCCAATTTTTGTGTCAGGAGGTGATGATTACAAGATAAAGGTACTGATTTATTCTATATGTTTTAAGTAATGTTATGTCAACATCTCACTGCGAAAATTACATCATGCTAGAAATATACAAAAACCTAAAGGTAATTGCTCTGTTTAAGCAAAATTCCTCCTTAAATCAGTGTAATTCTAAAGGACTGTAGTAAACGTACAGTAGTATATACTACGTAATTGTAAATATATATTTTGAATTTTGGACCCATAGTCAGAAGAATACATTACATTACTGATCTACTTCATAGTATTACATAAGTGAAATTTATTACCTATCATCCTATATAAAAGTATTGATGCATTTATTGTAATAAATAACAATACTGACAATAATAATTTTGTGAAGACTCAATTCAGCTGATATCATTTAAAAACTTGTTTGGAAAATATACCAAATTACATATTTAAAAAATACCTTGTGTTTCAGGTTTGGAATTACAAGCAGAGGCGGTGTTTGTTTACCCTCTTGGGGCATTTGGATTATATTCGCACAACATTTTTCCATCACAAATACCCTTGGATCTTAAGTGCTTCAGATGATCAAACAATTCGCATTTGGAATTGGCAAAGTCGCCAGTGTATATGCATACTTACCGGTCACAATCACTACGTTATGTGTGCGCAATTTCACCCTGCAGAAGACTTAGTAGTTTCTGCATCTTTGGACCAAACTGTGAGAGTATGGGATATCTCAGGTATCCTGGCTGAATTTAGTAAAGGTCTTAGTGTTTGTATTTTGTGTGCTTTCATTGTTTTACAGAAAATTTGCCTACTTCTAGGTTGCTTCATGTGCATGTAATGTAATTCATATTTGTCTGCCATTAATGTCTTTAAATTATTTGATTATATACCCACGTAGTACTATTTAACATACAAGTCACTACATGTGTGCCTTTAAATGTCAGGACTGAGAAAAAAGAATACTGCACCAGGAGCTTCAAATCTTGAAGATCACATGCGTCACTCTGGTAGCACGGACCTCTTTGGTCAGGCAGACGCTGTTGTTCGTCATGTTCTAGAAGGTCATGACAGAGGAGTTAATTGGGCGTACTTCCATCCTACACTTCCTCTTATTGTCTCTGGAGCTGACGACAGATTAGTAAAGTTATGGAGAATGAACGAGGCTAAAGTAAGATATTTTTACTACTCATTGTGCATTTATGCATTGATTAATGCCTTAGTGCCTGAACATTATAACATATTATGTTAATAATAATATAATTTAATTATAGGAAGTAAAGCCTAAACTGTCTTCCTGTTTACTTAGAGACTTAATTCAATTGATTTCTTAAAATAATGATGTTGCTCCCAATTTAAAACTTTCTCGTAAAGTAAAGTAATTAATTAGCCAGTATTTCTAAGATTGAAATAAGAAATTCCCTTTGATTTATATAGCCATTATGTATTTTGTAAAAGTTTTGCCTCAAGATATTCATGGATAATGTATCGAATACAATGAGCAATAAATATTTTTATTACCGGCTTTTGCATTACTTGTAAGAATAGAATAAATAAATATAAATCAATAGATATTCCTATTGACCGACTGACCATTTTGGGACCGTAACTTTAAATTCTGTGTAAAGTAATTATTTCCTCCCATGAAAAAGCATTGTTACAGGGGATAGGATTTTAAATGGCTATTTTAAACCTGTAGGCTTGGGAAGTGGATACATGTCGTGGTCACTACAACAACGTTTCTTGTGTGCTGTTTCATCCTCGTCAAGAGTATATCATATCAAATTCCGAGGACAAAAGTATTCGTGTGTGGGACATGACAAAGCGAACGTGCTTGCATACTTTCAGAAGAGAGCATGATAGATTCTGGGTGTTAGGAGCACATCCCTCTTTAAACCTTTTTGCTGCTGGACATGATTCTGGAATGATTATATTCAAGGTGACTAATGATATTGCTGTTGTTTACAACTCTTGTGGTATTAATAAACTAATAAGAATATTTGAATTTGTAGTTGGAAAGAGAGCGCCCAGCTTATGCTGTGCACGGCAATTTGATCTACTACATTAAAGATCGATACCTGCGAAAGTTGGACTTGACCACCTCTAAAGATTGTGCTGTTATGCAATTACGTGGGGGCAATCGCAGTCCTGTACATAGGTAGCTGTTTCTGTTTATCATTTATTAGGATATTAATTTAGAGTATTGATTACAAAAATATTTTATGATTGTAATGTTTAACAGTATGTCTTACAACCCTGCTGAGAATGCTGTGCTTCTGACTACAAGAGCAACCAATATTGAGAACAGTAGCTATGAGCTATATATGGTCCCAAGTGATTCTGATTCACAAAATCCTGATGCACCCGATTGTAAAAAATCTTCTGGCGTCACAGCAATTTGGGTTGCTAGAAATAGATTTGCTGCTTTGGATCGAAATCAATCTGTAAATTTTAATACAAATTCTCTATCATGTCAAAAATATTTTCTTTCAATTGTTGAAAGCTATTTACATTTTCATGTTTAAATATTTAGTTGGTCATCAAGAACCTAAAAAATGAGGTCAGCAAGAAGATTCAGGCTCCTAATTGCGATGAAATTTTCTATGCCGGGACAGGAATGCTTCTGCTGAGAGAGCCGGATTCATTAACCTTGTTTGACGTTCAGCAAAAGCGGTACGATTATTTGCCTCTATTACATTTAGTGGCAATCCCTTTCATGCGTAATCTTAAATTAAATGTATTTTCAGAGTTTTAATGGAAGTGAAAGCAGCGAAGATTCGATATGTAGTTTGGGCAGCTGATATGTCTCACGTTGCTCTTTTGGCTAAGCGAGCCATTACCCTGTGCAACCGAAAACTAGAGATATTGTGCACTCTGAATGAAAGTACCCATGTAAAATCTGGTGCTTGGGAAGATACAGGTGTCTTCATTTACACGACAAGCAACCACATAAAATATGCGATGGTGAATGGGTAAGTTTCCAAATTTCCATCACAGATTTGGGTTAAGGCTATATAAGTACTGTTCATGTGTTATAATGTATTTACAATTTATGGCTTGATGTTTTGAAGGGACGGAGGTGTTATTCGCACGCTTGATCTGCCCATCTATATCACTAAAATCAAGAACCATCAAGTGTTTTGCTTGGACAGAGAAGCCAAGGCACGTATTTTGAACATCGATCCTACTGAATATCGCTTCAAACTGGCTTTGATAAACAGAAATTATGATGAGGTGCTTTACATGGTCCGGAATGCCAAACTAGTGGGTCAATCTATCATTGCCTACCTACAGAAGAAGGGATATCCAGAAGTTGCTCTTCACTTTGTGAAAGATGAGAAAACTAGATTCGCCCTTGCCTTAGAATGTGGAAACATTGAAATCGCCCTGGAAGCCGCTAAGTCCTTAGATGAGAAAGCCTGTTGGGAAAAATTAGGACAAGCTGCCTTGTTCCAAGGAAATCATCAAGTAGTTGAGATGTGCTATCAGAGAACTAAGAATTTTGACAAACTTACGTTTCTCTATTTAATTACGGGAAATCTTGAAAAGCTGAAGAAAATGATGAAAATATCCGAGATAAGAAAAGATGTTTCTTCGCACTACCAAAACGCTCTCTTTTTGGGTGATGTTAACGAAAGAGTCAAAGTATTGAAGAACTGTGGCCAAATTTCTTTGGCATACCTTACTGCCATTACACATGACCTTGCTGAAGAGAAGGAAAGCTTATCTGAATTTGTGGACGAGGAACAATTGGAACTGATGGAAGCAAACCCAACTGCTAAATTATTGAGACCGACGCCTCCTCTGGTTCAAAACGAATCTAACTGGCCCCTTCTAACTGTCTCCAAGAGTCTTTTTGAGGGAGCAGCTCTTGCTAAATCGAAACCCGTACTCACAACCAATTCAATGTTGACTGGAGAAGAAATCGACGTTACACCAACTGGTGGTTGGGGTGAGGACGACTTAGAGTTGGACGAAGATAAAGTAGGAGACAAAGAAGATTTTGTGTTGGCGAGCGAAGAAGGTGGCGGTTGGGACATTGACGAAGATTTGGAACTCCCCACTGATGTAGATGTTCCTGCTGGATCTGGTGAAGCTGATTTCTTTGTTTCTCCCACAAAGGGAGTGTCTGTTACACAACAGTGGACGAATAATTCCAAACTGGTGACCGACCACGTCCTTGCGGGCAATTTTGAATCTGCTGCCCGATTACTGCACGATCAAATTGGAGTAGCGAATGTTGCGCCCTTTAAGCAAATATTCATGTTCACGTATTCTCGATCGAAGGCTGCGTACTCAGCACTTCCAAACATGCCGTCGTTATACCTTTATCCGTTGAGGAACTGGAAGGACCCTAAGAATATTGTTCCTGCAGTTGGTGTGAGTATTGGTGATTTAATTAATAGACTGCAGAGCTGTTATCAACTTACCACAATGGGGAAATTCGTTGACGCTCAAGACAAATTCCGTCTACTGTTGCTTAACATTCCACTTCTTGTAGTCGATAACAAACCAGATATTACAAAAGCGCAAGAATTAATATCCGTCTGCCGAGAATATATTCTTGGCTTACAAATGGAATTATACCGTAAAGATCTTAAACGCGATGACGCCGAAGATCAGAAACGCAGTTGCGAATTGGCTGCCTATTTTACTCATTGCACACTTGACGCTGTGCATCTTATGCTAACACTTCGTACGGCGATGAATTTAACATTTAAGATGAAGAACTACCGCACAGCTTCTTCATTTGCTAGGCGCTTATTGGAGTTGGGTCCCAAGCAAGATATGGCCTTGCAAACCAGAAAGCTGTTACAAGTTTGCGAACGGAATCCCATTGATGAACACCCAATGGAATACGATGAACACAATCCGTTTTCCATCTGTGGTAAAACCTACAAGCCCATATATAGAGGAAAGCCGGAAGTTAAATGCCCCTTCTGTGGAGCGTCCTACACACCGCAATGTTCTGGAAGCCTCTGCACGGTGTGCAATGTCAGCGAAGTTGGCAAGGACACCATGGGTTTAAGAATTAGCCCTCTCCAGTTTCGATGAGTATTTCGTGGCTTAGAATGAGTGAAATAAACCGTGATTAATCCACGTTACGTTGGCACCCAAATAATAATGGGATTTCTGTTCCATCATCTTTAGTTAGTGAAGGTCAGTCTTCGGATCGGATGATGCAGACTTAACTTTTTATTGCTAACTGTTAACTTATATTGTTCTATATGAAATGGTGGGAATATAATAATTTAAAATAAATGCAATTTATTATTTAAATTAAGTAAATTTTTTAAATTAAAATGCCTAAAGTCAATTTGTTTTCCAAATGGAGTTTAAGGTCATTCCAGGTTAGTTCAAAACAGTCTAGATCGCATTTGCATATTTCCTCACACATTTCAAACTCGCTAATAGAGAAATTTAAATTATGTTTACATTTTAATTTTACTCCTGCTATAGTAAAGAGTAATACCTAATTAATTTAGCTAGGCATTATACCTAAATAAAAAAGTCGTAATGGAATTATATAATGCACAGTGTTATTTCAGGAAAAATTAGGATATAAAATTAAATTATGTTTTACTACACTACAGCTCCTACTGAACATTCCTTGTCTCAGGATATTATCTCAATATCATTCAGTAGTTTCTTCCATCCTTAGTGTCAATTTAGAGCAAACAAAAATGAATCTGCAGTTATCTAATAAGGTATCCTCAGCTATAAATTCTTTTAGCACTTTAGGTACAAAGATTAACTCTATCAGAATTTAGTGGTTTTTGTACTTGTGGAATTTACATTGGAAATAGATTAATAATTTGTATTGCCGAGCAATAAATATTAATTAGATGTGTTGACCATAAAATGGCTACAGATACAATTTGCGTAATGACCATATTTCCCTCAAACTAAGCGCAATACTTTGATGCGCTTTCTAATAATTGTTTACTGAAAAAATTGAATGTGCGACACTTATATATGAATATTATGGATACTTGTAAAGTAACTATCTGTAAAAATTAATTCTTATTTTGTATCAGAATTTATTTTTTACTTAATTGCACCCATTAATAATTAATAACTCAAAATAATGTATGATTCTTTTTTATCCCATGGATATAATTCAGCATAAAAGGTCCTACTCTATTTTGATCTTGTAAAGACGTACTGAAAGGTATCTTGAGAGGTAGTGCAAATCTATGAGTATGGGTACATTATACTGCATGTGTGCAGAATAGGGTTGATTGCAATTGGACGCCTGAAGGAAGATTGGCTGTAGGAATACATTAAGTCTATTTTAGTACCAGTGTGACTGAAGCATCACTTGAATGGCTAGACTAAAATTAAACATTAGTCGCAACACTGAACGGTGGTTTGATGGCATTTTTACATGACGCATTGCTCTGAGAATGAATGGAAGAGTGGGTGGCAATGGCACTGCCTCCTGATCGTCCCAACCTTTTCTTTAATCTTAACATCAACATTCGCTGTACTAATATTGCATCTTCTTTAATTTGTACTTCATAAAAATCTCAACCGCCGCACAGTACTAATGGCTGCACTAAAAATCATTTTACATTAACTTTGGTACTATAAGGTCAATGGAAGGTTTGCAAATGTTTTCATAATATCGAAATAGTGAATTACCAACATCGGATTACAAAATATGCTTATATGTGATTTTGAAAACAACCTCTTTCCATTTTCATGGATTTTCATGAAACCTGAGGCAATATCCCAACGTTTCAGTGAATATTTGTAGATCATCCTATGATCCTTATGATGCTTATGTTTACCCCTGGAGAGGGTTCCAGGGATCTTTTCCGTAGACAGGTAATTTGTCCACGCTAGTTATTGACTAAGAAGAGACATATTACTATGTTTAGGAGTCCGTAAAGTGGTTCTGTTTGGTAGAGAATATGGTTTAGTATTTGACGCAGTGCAGTAGATAGGAAAAGCCACGAAGTATTCATGAAGAATTAAAGAAGAGAATAAGTTGAGAGGGAATGTAGGCCCAGGCAGGAAGCAGATATCAGTTGTTGCTACACCAGTTTGGGTCTGTCTTAGCCAGTCAGACCTTTGCCAATGCCAAAACGAATTTCATCAGTGTGGTATGTCCAACTAGAGGTACGTAGGAATTACAATATGGAGAACATGTAGAATAGCGCAGTTGAGAAGTGCAGTGCCGAGGAGAATACCAAACGGAGTCAAAGATGATGATTTCATGAGGATAAGTAGAAAACCGTAAGAGCAAAAGTGCAGTGGGGCTAGGCTGACCACAATAACAAAACAACTAGGCACCTAACTACACACTTACGTGTACTCGTTGTGGCCACTTATCATCATTTACCAGATGAGTCTCTATTACTTTATATTGCTTATCCCAATCCCTAGATAATATTCCTCTCAGAGTACAAAATATATAGAAACTCATATCACCAGCCCTAAGTCCCATTCCCAACCTTAGCAAAACAGCAATTTGTATTACTTTCGTATGCATAAACCATGGAAAGCAACAAACAAACACCATTTATTTGCATAGTCCATCTGACAACTGAGAAATGCACTTGTATTTCTTCATTCGGTTCATGGGATTTCTAAATGACAGTTATACAAAAAGACAAACTTCTATTCTTCTGAAAAACGACATAAATCCTAACAACACTTATCAGTTTACTTCATTCATTATTTTTCTCTTTGGCAATGTACTATTGGCAACACATTTCTGATAAATGTAAATTTTGGAGTCAAATGAAAACTAATGTAACGGGGAAAACGTCAAAATTGCAGTAAATAAAGAGGAATTTTGCGATGACTCTTGATCAAACAATCTTAACCAAAAATGTCCAGTATTAGAGTCAATTTTATTACGTGTAGGAAGGCTATATAATAATACAACAAAGTAATCTCCCAACTTATACTATTCATTGTACACCACTTGAAACACTGACACGGACCTCATGGAGCTAAATATTTCAACACCCCAATACTTTTTATTTCATAGACAGTAGAACAATACTGCAGTGACGTTTTAATATGTTTAGTACGATCGCGGTAAATATACAATTTACCTCAATCATACTTTCCAAAGTGAATTTATTTGTTCCTAAAATTAAGCAGTACAATAAATAAATATGGTGTATATATGATTTTTAGAGTTATTTGTTCTCAGGAATTTCTATTAACTTCCGAATCAGTGTAACTCAGCAGGTGTTTTAGTCATAATATATATCACTGCATGAGCTTATTATAAGTTCAAATCTACAGTTTGTTATATGCTGCCCACTGTGTTTTATGCAGAATTTACAGATATAGTAATGATAACACCCACTCTTGCTTCTCAGTTATTTATTACGAAATCACTTTTACGCATGATAATTTAATATGCCGGAGAAATGATTATTTTTCACTAGGGAATGGTCTTCGTATGTGTATGAGCAACCTATACATAACTTCAGCTTAAGTAAATGGGAAATCTCATTCGTCCTGCAAAATGCCTTACCTATTGCATTGTAATATGCAAAGCTTGTTACTCTGATTGGTAATTCAGTTAATTAGTATTAAGACAAAAAACATTTTAACGTGTTTCATAATCCTCAGACAGAAAATAAATTATGTTATTTAATATTTGTATTTGTATAATTCATTCCTACAAGGTGTAAATAATTCATATAATTCATTCGTAAAAATCGTTCACTATATGTGCGAGATTCATAATGAAATTTGAAGGTGAAAGATGTCTAGATTTTATACGTTTAGTAAAACTTTGAGTGAAATCTGCTTAGAATTTTTGAAATAGTACATGAAAAAGTATTGTTGAAGTACATGTTGTACATGTTGAAGAAAATCTAGATTCTAAAATAATGTATTAATTATCCCCGGATGATAATTAAAATTCACACAAAAATTAATGAAACGTGTTGCATTGTTAAGAAATCTATAAATATGGGAGCCAACAGGGCTTTTAATTTTTACTATTGACACAATTCATTTCTTGGATTCTGCACTTTAATAATTGTAATACATTTCCTTTAATATTTGTAGAACTCATGATAATTACTATAAATGGGTACCTCACATGTTGGAATACAATCAGCAGATAGAACTGAATGGAGCAAAATGCACCTACAAGCAATAATAGTAATTGAGAAAACCTGTTATGCAGAAAACTTGTCAATTTAAGTTTTTATGCAGCTATGCAAATCTCCCTCAACTGCACGAACTGGGAAGCACCATTCTTGGCAAAAACCATTTGTTCGTATTTTGTACTCGTGTTACAGTTGTCATTTATCATTAGTGAGCTGCTGGTTACCATTTTCTCATAAGAAACATTGAACAATTTAGACAAGCAAATCTAGTATAGTTGTCACCTAAGTTTTCATATCCATAGTAGCATCTTTTAATCAATCTTTAGTCAAGTTCAAGGTAGATTTCCGTTTTCATTTGCAATTTCTCCTTACAATAGATTAAAATTGACTGTTAAAATGCTTAGTAAGTAGAAAAATTTCCGTTTATCCATCTTAATTACTTTTACGCTTCGCCATCACTTTAGCGTGTCTTTATTGAAATAACCTTTATAGTTACTAGCTCTACTCATGACTGTCGTGAGAAATGTTTGCTTACACGTATTTCTACTATAAATTACAGAGCTTGTTTATACGTGGTTGTAATTAATAAGCCCCATACATAAACCACTAGGTCGTCCTTTGATATACAATCATAATCAAATGCAAACATAGAAATTCTTTTTATCAATATTCTTATGCACTTATCTACATATAATCCTTCTTAGAAGGCAATATTTTCCAAAATTCTCTTATAATTCACGATGCTAGCAAATTATATTATTGATATGCTGTAATATTATACTATATATAGAAACAACTGGGTACATTGATTACTAAGTTATACTAATGACCTAAGTAAACTAAAGCACTGATAGTATCCCTTTGCCACAGGTTTTGGTTCAGTTTGCTAAGTGTCTTAGTGCAAGTATAGTGAGGAATTTGTAGTATACTTGAGGTAAATGTATTAAGACATTGGCAGATTGCATTGAATCTTGAGGCAAGAGTATATTGTCCGTTTGGAGTAATGATACTAGAAACTAGATAAATATTTATTCACTAAAAAAAGTAAACTAAAGCAGCATTGCACACAAATCCATTGAGATGTTGATATAACGTTTAAGGTAAACGTATTATTTTAGGTATGGCCATGTTATGAAGTCATAGGGATTTTAGTTCGTGGCAAAAAGGTAGAACGTAGAACTATTGTTATATACGCATGGATGTTGGTTCTAATAGTTAAAATATTTTATAGGTTAGTACAATTACTGTACTTGTTTTGAAGTTAGTCGGCATGTCTCTATTACTCACTCAGCCAGTTTATCTTTACCGAAATACTACTAAGTAAGCTTGATAGCTAAAAAGGTTTACCTACTAAAAATATTTCATGGCATCTGAACAAAAGCTCGGTAGCTCTGTTATCAATTTATTTGTATATGTATTTATGTAGTTAATTGTAAGTGGGTACATAATAAAATTAGTTAGTCATGCCTAGTGGGTATGTATGCATGCAGGCTAACAATAATAAATCAATGTGTTTTGTCTTACGTTGATGAACATGAAGGAACAGCAATATTTGAATTATAAGTTTATTTTTGCTCTTGTAAAATGTTAACATTGCCAGTAGAGTTGCATTTCGAATTCTAGATTACCATATTGGTTACCGAACGACAATTAATCAATTTTTGTGCATTTATTTGTCTAGTGTTTTTATTTTTATTTCTGATATTAAATCCGTAAATTCCATTTAACTTCAGTATGCAGATTATATATATTTTCCAAATGTTTTACAGATCATCGTTAACATAAATTTTCCGAACCTTTGGTAATGATTTTGTAAATTACACCTAACGTTTTACTCACTGGGTATAATATAATGTTATGCAATTAAATAATTATTATTAGTACTCCAATTCTTTTTAGATAAGAATTCCGAAGAAGTCTCATCTTGTCAATCAATGTGATTAAGAATCTACGTGTGATAAGAAAAACGGCAACAATTATGATAATCTGCTTCTTTAGGTTACCCACATTTGAAACTGATAAACTTGACCTTGTAGCATTACTTTTGGACCAGTAAAGACCTACCATTGGGGCCTAAATTGCGTAAATCCGTATGGAATTTAAGATATTAATACGATTATGTGCATTTCATATCACAAAAATATACGTTTTCATGATTTATGTACTTATTACAATAAACCCTGAAATGAGACTTAGAGAAAATGTATCCGGTAGCCCCAGGCCTATAAGAAGAACTAGAACTAAGCATTTGTGGCCTAATACGACGTTGAGGCTTTATACTGTACATGGTGTATGGTATAAACTTTACATTGGGTTTGCACTTACAATCAAAAACCACTTACTTAAACTCACTCGTAAAGTAAGTTTGCTTGTTATTACAACTTACGTTTCAGATGTGCATTCTTAAAAACTTGTAAACAATAATTATTCTTTAGAGTCGGCCACTATCTCTACTAAAATGTTTAATAGTATTGTTTTCTGATGTAATGTGTTCTTCTTTCGTTAGTAGATGTTTTAGCATTACAGAATTTTAATCCAATTACAGTGTTTTACCATGTAAATTGTAATGCCACAAATGAATGCATATATATGGTTCAAAAAATGCAGAAAATGATGTAGTCGACAATGGATATTGCACCATTGATACTCAATTAACCATTTATATGGTTTGTTTTGTTGTTACATAGCCGTTACTTCCAATTACGTTTCTCCAGTCATTAAGAAGACTATTTCATTGAACTGTGGAACGATTCCCAATTGGACTAGAAATTTTGATTTAATCTAAACTTAAATTAAAGTTAGATTTTCTTTTTACTAAAAGTACTCCACTTAATAGAAGACGCAGATATATGCCCATGCAGACAAAAATCAAGAGAAACCTTCTGCTGGCTGCTCATAGTTCATTCATTATTTCTAGACTTGACGTCTAATATTGCTTCTAGATTCTAGATTCTAGATTCCGAGATATACATACCTAAGGTAAATACATGTATGTAGGTAGATGGTTATGTTTGTTGTAGTAATTAGTTAACATCTTGCGTCTAAGCATACCTGTATTCAAAAGATTGTATATAAATTAATAACGTTTTATTGTTATGCCTACACTTAGATATTTGTGTTGGTTCTAATGCCTTATTTTTCTAGTAAGCATGATGATCTCTAAAGCAATTGTTTGATCTTAAATGTAAGTTATTAGGGGAGAAACTTGAGGATGTAAATTCTTTATGATTAGAGATTTAAATTGAATAGGTGTAAACAGTTTGTCTGATATAGTTTTGCAAGGAAATTAGAATGATTAATACCTGCGTATCTTGGGAGAGTCGTCTGTAGAAGCAGTTTCATTAAAAGAGAGAAGTACAGCTAACAAAAGGTTTTACTTGATATCGCAACAAGTCTACTCGATATTAAAAATCTACTTTTCGACCAGAGCTACATGGTTTTCTAAGGGGAAAATGCTACACGATGTCGTCTGCAGAGCAAATGAGATTATGGGTTAACATAGTTGCTCACGGCAAGAGTTGGATTCAGTTGCGGCATCAGCTGGTGGTAGAATTGAAACCGTTGATCCCAACTGAAAGAATATTAAGATGGCAGGTGCACAATTATGCTAGATTTCCCTGTCTACAATATTTATTAGTCAAGTCAGACTCTTCTGATTGTGAGTCTTGCGAGTAGGTATGCCCTCTTAGCCTAAATTAATTCGGAACATGTTGAAGGAAGTAACTCAAGTCCAGTTTCCTTCCTTCTACTCACCAACTGCATATGCTCGTTCCTCTGCCACAACAACACCGCAATACGAAGCACGAACAAAGCCCATTATGCAAAACACAACTCGACTAATTGTTAGGAACCTCAACAAGAGCACGCATTTTATAGAGAAATAAAAAGTACAGGCAATTACTTTGCATGCACAAGTAAATCACACACGGGGCTCACTGATATAAAAACATGAAAAGTTCCTCCATTTTAACTTTACGAATGACACTCTCAACCATAAGTCATCCCCTTGGAGAAATTAGAGATTTATTGTGTCATTGTGGAACCCTTTTCATTATTCTCAGTTTTTCAATGATTGGTACACTACCTGCATAACCTGCAGCATCTGAAAATGCATTTAAGTAAAATATAAATAATCACTCACAATTATCAATTATAGTGCTTCCTGACTTTCTCGAAAGAAAATAAGAGCTGCAAGCAAATAAAACAATGAGTATCTAATACTAATAGTACTGCACTGTTCCATTGTTTCAACTAATTAAATATTAAACTGACGCTAATGATGTTTCATTTTTGCTTTTCGCAAATACGAAGGTGTATAACTATTCTTAGAAAGAATTATTAAAATTGCATTTCTTTTTGCTAATTAACGTGTATTGCATTCTTCTGATTTTAAATGTATTATTAGTTGAAAAGTATTTTGCAAGAAGATTACTAAAATGCAACAGGTATTTTACTAGAAGTAATGACACTCTCTTACTCAAATAAAAGGGTGCAATTTACTTTAATTCGGAAAAGTATTATTAAAGTAAGGCATCATTCTGTGTACTGTCAATACAGAGTGAAACAGTATTTAATAATGTCCCAAACAGAAGTAAAAGCGAAACGGAAAAATGTGCTTGCTCGTGATTATTTTACAGAGTCTTGTCAGGCCTCAGCCGGAAAGAAGCAAGAAATAACAAGGTGACAAATAGTATGGTTTCTTTTCTGTAAAAAATAAGTGTTTTCACAAGTAGGTAAACTTCCACATATTTTCTGCGGATTGCGTATAATTGTCGCGTTATACTCTAAATATCTCACTGCATTTTGCGCTCACAGGAAACTCCCAGTAATATTTTACCACAGTGCATTTCTGTTGTTAGTGCATTAGCCACAATGAGAACTAGCTAACTACTGCATCTAATAACTGACTGACTCATACCGCAGGGCATCACCTACTATTTCTCTCATCTCAATGACGTTTTTGTACGTACCTCATGTTCTCCTGCACCCAACAGGCGACAAAGACGGATTCAAAACCAAGAGCAAGAGTGAAGTCTGCTGCTCTTTTGTTCTATGTCTCATGTAATTTATTATTATTCTCTTAAAAACCCATTCTACAACATTCACCTAACGTAGAACAATTCACAATTAATAAAATATAACGACATTTTTTGTTTACACTTATTTCATTAAAACAAATACCTAGTAATAATGTCTTCTGTAAACTTTCAAAATATTGTTATCTAAATATGCGTCCTCGGCTGCGTTAATTCGCATATAAAAGAAATTTTTCTACAGAAAGGACTACTACGAATATTTTTAAATCTTACACTGAGAAACGATTTTGCTTGCTCTAGTACAGCGTTCAAAATATTTCTTTTAGAAACAAAGCAAATATGGAAATATATGCTCAATTTAAGATAATTTAGGTTTCAGAATTTTTTGCATACTCGAATAGGTTTCTATAGACTTTTCACATTTTCATGAAAATAATATTTCTTATTTTGGAAGGTAACAATTTTAATTTTGTGTTATTAAAGAAAGTCAGACATTAATCCTTTTTCTTCTGTGACGAAAGATTGTAAATTAGTAAATAGTAATTATATAATAAATACACCATGCAAATATATAGCCCTACTTCATAGTTAACGGTGGTTTTAGAAGAGGTATTTTATTAGTAGTTGTAATATCTACAATAATTATAATAGGTAGTCATGTGAGGGCTTCTAGGATATTACTTCAAAACAAAAGCAGTGCAAGCAGAAATAATTAGTAGCGCTTATGAATCGCCAAATCATAAAGTTGAGGAACGGTTTCTACTTATAGCAATATCTCTATTCTTCAGCAGCAGCACGTATAATTTTGAGCACAAATTTAAAGGGATGTTACTTATTACTTGTAAAATATATTAGCTATACCCAAGTTTTAGCGTTGTAAATAAGTAGGTTTGTGTGGGTACGACCGTAAAATGTAAATAATGAGATTATTATTTGATTTGCAATTTGAAGCCGCTTAGTTAATTGAGGGAAATATTTTTTTACCTGAGTACATGAAGGACTAATTAAATATGCGTACATTTTACTTTACTTTTACAATGACAATGGCAATTTATCGCACGAAATATTTGAACTATTTATTAATCTTGTCTAAAATCTGTGCAAAGTTAAGCGGAATGCACGTTGTGGTTGATTCGTCATGATAATAGTACCTAGGTATATAGGTTTAAAGATTCTAAACGACTTGAATTGTTGTATTATAATATTTGCCGAAGAGTAGGCATAGCGATTAGTATTGTGTATGTAGGATTTCTAGCCTGTTGCCTTGCAGCAACATAAAAGCATCCCATCATCATTAACCTTTACAGATGTTGCGGCTTTACTTGCATTTATTGTTGCCGTCGTGTTTCATATTGTGTCGTGTGTAGTAGTAATAGTGCACTTTGTCTGACTTTACTTTTAACATGAATATAATACCTGTACACAGACAGGTACCTTTCCAAAAGCAGCATATCACAGGGTCTAGCGTAAGTATCAAGTACATGTAGTTTCATGAATTGCTTGTTTCTGTAGTTGTATGTGATCTGCTTATTATTGTTCTTTAAAGTCGGAGGCTGACAGACAGTCAAGACAATTCAAAGTCAAAGACAGAGTTCTGCTCAACCAAACTGCAACTGCTAACTACCCAACTCACTTGTGCTTATGCTGCACATATACTCCATTTCTTTCTAATAATGATATTACTTGCTCCAAGCACTCCCACCAGTCGGTCCCACAATCACAATGATGAATGAGTCGAGATTTATTTGCTTTCATTTTATGCTTCGCAATTGTTTAGTAGTACACAGTGTTTGTACATTAGTTAGCAGATAGATATTCACATATTATTCACCATAAAGCGACCTACAATACAATTACATGCATCGTGGTGTACTACAGCAGAGAGCGGTGTGTTTATTGTTCTTTTGCCAG
Organism: Yoshiicerus persimilis; assembly: GCA_020352615.2. Taxonomy (NCBI): domain Eukaryota; kingdom Metazoa; phylum Arthropoda; class Collembola; order Entomobryomorpha; family Tomoceridae; genus Yoshiicerus; species Yoshiicerus persimilis. The sequence goes on from CM060170.1 coordinate 17,470,426, forward strand.
TGTACCACATTAGCTGCCGACTAATCATCAGTAAAATCATGAAGACGTACCTTGGTACCTATCTCCAATAAGCTAAAGAAGTTCCTACGGATATGAACTAAGTAGTTAATATGCGTAATAACCAAAGAATCTTGAGAAATGATTGTTAAGAATCGCTATAAGGACACATTAGAAAATAGCAGTAAGTAGTAATATGATTAACAATGTATATACTTGCCAAAAGTTATAGCATTTTCCGCTGACTATGTATTGTTTACAGTTTCTACAGTAGTAAATTATGCACCTGTAGGTCAATTACTTATAAATCTAATTTTTTGCATTAAAAATACTTGAAGATAGTACAATAGTTTTAAACATCGCAGTGTTGTGTCAATAGTAAATATCCATCAAATTATTCCATTCATGAAATTATGTGTAAATTCTTTGAATGAAATTGACTGGTAATTTGAATGAATGTCCGTCCGCAGTAGACAATGACCTAGAGTGCAATGTAAATTGAATAGATTAGGTTGTGAAGACTAACCTATAGACCTGAGTACCTTAAATACCAAAAGCTTTGCTCGCTCACCACTGTCACCACCCAATTGACTACTATAATAAAGTATTCGCACGATATTGTGCATTTGAAGAAGCACATCTGGTGGCAAGTGGTTTACACGATGGGAAGTTGTAGTAAAATTTGTAATGTTTATAAAGTCATTGCTCTATTGTCTTAGAAATACAAACTGTTCCAAGTTTGTTACATTAGTAACTAATGTCGACCGGTTTGTCTTTGGCTTGCTACTACTTTCGATGTTGTTAAACTAAGTGACTGTGGTGAGTCGAATTAGAACCATTATTATAGGAAAAGCTGACTTGTCTGCTACACATAGCAAAGTAGGAAGGTGAACGATTGTAAATGCTTGCTTATGAATGTGGGTAAAACGAAACGCAATCTTATTCCATTATTACATTCGAGTGGACTGGAATGTAAAGCAGATCCACTTGGTTAGTTCTGCATAGTTAATTTATAGTCATACTCTAGGGAGACACTGAACACACAGGAAAGGGCCCAGTGTGCATATCATTACAAATATTATGAGGAATCGTCTGGATTGCAATATAACTGCTACAGATAAACTGCTGAAGATAAGAACAAAGATACAAGACTGTTAAACATTAGAGGCATGTTTACAGATAGCTTTTATCAATTGAGATTCAGACATTGTTGAGTGTTGGATAGTAATAGTGGTGTATTGTGGGGATAGCCTAGGTTAGGTAGATTAGCGAGACACATGGTTGGAGATAGTGGCTGACTGAGGAAAATGGAAATGAGAATTTGAGCAAGTTATACAAGAAGTCTTTATGAATTTGCAGTTCCTTTAGACTTTCATGCAACACAACCATTCATGTATGCAAGACAATGCAATGGCATAGTTATTGCTCAGAAGGCACTAAACTCTTCCGGCCTAGATTCTTACATTTTCAAAGTTATGATTATTGTAGTCATACGAGACGAACGAGTGCCTCCTTCATTCAATTGTCTGCTCATGATTACTGCTATGGTTTTTCTTGCAGCTTTTCATCTCGAATCCTCTCCTTTATTCGCTCAGCAAGTTCAAACTTAAAAATCAAGTACAACTAATTAAAACAATTTTCCCTTCCACTTTGTGCTAATCCTTATATTGTGTTGTGCGACGGATTTTTGCAGCCAGATTTATGACTTTTGCTCTCTAACTATGTTTCTCAGATTATGAATTTTCCTTTACTACAAACAGTTACTTTTTACTCTAATCTAAAAGTCGCTCACTCATGTCAAATTAATCCACTCTGCGAAATATAAACAATCGTAGGGGCATTTCGTTTTTTCAATCTCTAAACTCATAATCCTATCTAAATACATAATATCCACAGTTTCTAATCCTTAGCACCTTTGTAAACCATTTTTATTCATTTTTAACAATATTATGCTTTTAATAATATTTGCTTTACGTAGGTAGGTAGAGATTAACTGTTAGAGAAATGCAAATTCTTGAGCATACTTTGCAAAAATAAATTTCTACTCGAGATATACTACCTTTAAAGCTATGCAAGCAAAAGAAGTTTTTCATGTATCACGTATCTTAAAGGTGCCTGCTATGTAAGCAGTAAACACCACTATTTACATATGTTTAAGAGTAAAGATTACCGCAACTCAGTTTTATTAGTGCATGGCTAAGACAGAAACAAAAATAAGCTTTCAAGAAATAATAATAGTACCTTAGCTAAAGTGAAAATAGTTGTTAGCTTTATTGACAACTTACATTGTGTGTAACTTATTTACCTGCAGTCCATTACGACTTAATGCGCTGATTCTAAAAATGAGACTTTAAGATCTGAAAAAGAAAAGCTGAGATTCTTGCTAATAGTGCATCCTAAATAATTAATAACGACGTTGAATTTGGGTGGAGAAAATAAAAAAGAAGGAGTTGTGTTGTAAACAAAGAATTCGTGGTTGAATTCTGTGTCGCGCAGATAAAATGTTAACACATCTAATCTAATTGTGATGATGGCTTTGAAATAATTAGCCTAGTTACACGAGTTTTGCCTGATGCTTAGATGAGCACTGGGCACGTATAACCCAAATTGGCCCATAGCACACAAATTGAGAGGAGGATATAAGATTTTTGAGCATAAGTAGATTGTTAGCTTTCAATGCGCTGTATTTCAGCGTTGTACAGCACCACAATACATTCTGTATGCAATCAATATTCTCTATACACCATGTAGTTGATGAAATAGAATATCCTGCATGCTTACACACCACTTACATTACAAGAACGTGGAAAAGAATTCTGTTGTATTGGTACGTCACATTCGCATCTTCTGTATTCTCATTTCTACAAAGTGAGAATTTACACTAGGACTACTCCTGAGTATAAAAAGTCGTAATCGTGGGCACATATCTATAGGCTTGTGCTTCTTTAGTGAATTAGTGAGCGAGTGACTCAGGAAAGTTATGAATGTCTCATCTGAAGTCCAGGTGTCTAAATGAGATTCTCATCTTGAGATTAGTCGACATCACACATTATGGCAACTTACGTTTTTCAGAATTTACACTATTACGCATAACTTATCATTTTGCACTTGTCTGTTGACGTCTGAATTGGATACATATCATTATGGATGCAGTGGATTTACTTTGTTGTCCTTGTCTTTGCTGATCCGCTTTCACGACAAAAGCAATATAAGTAAAATGGGTCTCACAAGAATTAGTTTGCGTTTGGATTAAAATGCGGATATGCAAAAGTATGTAGAATGTGATCTAGTCTACTATGGCAAATCTGTCACAAAGTAGTTCTTCCAAGTAAAGTACCTAACTTCTAAGTGAATTCGGGATAGAGATTGAGGATGAGACAGTTGATGGAGTATGTAATGCACTAAGAAGCAGCTGCAATCTTCGCTCACTTAATATACGAAAATTATACAAACCTCCTTACATTCTTCTGCTCTACTCCCTTCTCGTAATGCAAAAGGAGTAAAATAATCAGAGGAGACAAAGACTAATTGTCTTTTGATTGTTGTAAACAACAAACTACACGTAGGATTCTCTACAGGTTCCAATATGTAATAGCCTTCCCTAAAAGAGCCACAACACAGTTCCTAATAAGTGAGCAAATACACGTAAATTATCAAGGATGCAGTATTTGCTGGTATGTTACGGATTCATTGATAAGGATGTAGTACCTATGTGTGTGATACATTCATTTCACATTCCATCCAACGACTTTGCCAATTTTCTAGGTGATTTAACTTTGTATCATCCCATATGTCCATATACACATTTCACGTGAATCACTTTATTATAGGTTACATTCTTGGAGAAGTCGCAAAGGTTAATAAGTTTCAATCTGAGGCTAAATTGTAGGCGTTTAATAATTTTAATAAGGAAGATTTTTATGAGTCATATGTGAAGAATGCTGTCCTTTATTAAAAGGCTACAAGACAGCTGAGATAATACATACATACATAATGCAACTCTAATGTAATCATATGGACTTGGATTATATGTAATATTAGAGAATACTTTATGTGTCTCTACTTAATAGTATAACAGTATAGGAAACACATTAACAATTCTTTTAAGGAAAAGATTACTATTCTTTGAATTTGTATTCTGCAATCATACAAATACTTGCAGTATTGTGGCTTTGTTAGTAGGAAGAGTACGCTGTGTATTTAATAGTCTTCATTTGACATCTCTCAACTTGTAGTAGTTTATAAAGAAACCACAACTTGTCTGTGTACAGAAAAGGCAAGCACAATTATATAAATATGCACCTTATGTTATGTTACTCTATTATAGCCATGTCATAGATAGTATAGAATATTAAATTCTGTTTATTATGATTTTTATGTTTTTTCCGTGATGCATCGCACATCGTGTCTACTTGCAACAACAAACTAACGTAAGTTGTTTGTTAGATAAAGACAGGCAGGACAGGGCATGTAACGTATTCCGCATTGTCGACTGTCTCATATTTAGTACACGTATTATCTCCAACTTCGTATTATTATCTAGGTAAGCCGGTAAAAGGGAGACGAGTTCTACTTGGTGAAATATTACACTATATATTTGCATAAGCACGCATGTTTCCAACTTAAGCTTTGTGCGTGTGCACAGTGGATGTTACTATATGATGCAAACACCCTACTTAAAACTTACCTTATCTACAGGTAAGTAACCGCTGAAAATAAACACGAGTGAATTTTTATGCGAAAAGTGAACACTTTATTACTACCTTTCTGATACACTGGCAGAATAGTAATCTAAGTGTATAGCATGAGAACAGTATTCTAGATACTTACGTATTACCAATGTCAATTAACTTACTTATGATAATGAAAACTCAAAATCCAATTATTACTAACCACTTTTCTATGTGAATTAATAAACATAATGAACCATTTTGCCTACCATTCAGAAATGCCCACAACTTTTACACGGAGGTATATAATGTGTTGAGCAATGTACAATAATTGCTAAGAAATAGCTTTAAACTCCTGTTTTCTATTATACAAGAAGAATCAGGATGAAACACAAAGCAAACAATGAAAGATTTTATCGGAAATATAAGTGGGTGAGTTATGTGTTTGCCTAAGTAATATTATTAGTTAATGTCTGTTAAATACCGGTTAATGTATATACAATAAACTGTAGCGAAGTTTCTCATCCATGTGAGCTGACCAAGAATGCATTGTTTAGTCAGAATAAAGTCAACTATGTTTCTCTCGGTCAAACGTGTTACGATAATTATTACGATGCACTATGTTCACTGTGACGCTTTTTCCTTTTCAGAGTCATTGTCATTGTCAGAGTGAAACCCATATCAAGCGCGTTCCGTACATCTACGTAGAATCTAGAATGGCGATTTTTAAAAGGGCTCATTTTAGAAATTAGATACTAATTAACACAGATAACACTTCTCTAACTTACAAGAATGGATAAAGTGTACGGCCTCAATAAGAAATAAAATTTGAAATCTTTAAAAAGTTTTGGAATTTATAATATCATATTGTTAGTCTTCCTGATTTTTGTTTTGATGCGGAGGCGTTTGTAAAGGGTTATCAACAATGATGTCAAACGAACATGATGATAGTGTGTAAACATAAAAGTTGTTACACTGTATAATATAAGACAAGGAGATGTTAGCACCAAACGGAATAGATAGTTTTAAAAGGGCCACGAATTCTAAGCTATGCTATATGTGTTAATTGTTGCATACAAGTGACAAGATTCTTTGTGTGTCACTAAGAAGGATCTGAATTTAAGGACGGGGTTTAAAAATTTAAGAAATTTGTATGGGAATTTCCAAGTATTTGGCAAGTGTATTGTACGTGGTAGCGTTTATCATAATTTAATTACTTGGTTTGATGATCTAGGAACTGTAGTGTGTAACGACTTGAAAGATTTATCAGTTTGGAGTTTGGGTTGGGTAAGAAGGTAAATGGTTGGGAGTGAGTACCTGAGTTTGTGTTTGGTACAGGAGTTTTCTTGGCGTACCTGTACACGGTAAGAGGGTGGGTCCCTGGCCAAGTGGGATTAGATTTGCATTTAGGATAAAAGGATTTATCATAGAAGTGAATTGGAGAGATAAGGCCGTCATGTAATGTGACAAACTAGTTTTAGTTTTAAGGTTCAATTTGAACATCATTACAAGAGCAGTGTATAGTAAATGCATTGCCCACTGCTGACTCCATGCTGAAAAGTCTTTACTATTACGTATACTGAGGAATGCGAGAAACCACAGTCCGAAGCCAAGAAAAATTATTAAAAACTGGTATCAAGTTGTCTTCAGCGTTTTATTGTAGTTATAATACTTAGTCGGACCATTCCATGTGTACACCTCGTACCTAACACACCAACAACATGTATGTGTGTATTACGTATGCTCTTTAGCATGAAATTAACTGATTGAGTGAGATAGAGTTATGTGGAATATGAATTAAAACTTATCTGTGCTCTGCACACTGTGCCTTACTGATGTTCCTTCTATGCCATATTACAATAAGCCCAATAAGTAAGATTCTCATGTATGTCTCTTTTTATTGCGTTGTAGTATGAGTTGCAAACAGTTGGGACATAGGAGAGAGAGAGAAGTAATAATAATGAGCGGAGGACTTCGTAAATAGTTTAAGGTTTGGTTAAGTTTGTAGTTGGGTTGTTTATGGTCGGTTAGGTTTGGGTAGTCGCTGGTACGTCTATAGAATAAATGTGGCAGGTTTAGTCCCATGATCATGGATATAGTAGTTTGCACAGATAATATTGACTTCCGTGTAACCTTCAATGGTCTTGACCCGTGTGTTAGTGTTAGGATGCCATGCCAGCCAGCACCTTGCCCAACAGGTAGAAAGACATTAGAATATTACAACACAACATGACTAACAGGCTAATACCTCTCAGTAAAATCTGTCCTTGCGGTACTTGCAATTCGCAATATGTATTCAGGCCAATAGTTTCATTTCACCATGTAGGCCCATAGTATACAACTTTGGTGAATGAAATTCAGAGATGTGGTCTGGTAGGATTGTAGGATGGAATCGGTCGGTCGGTCGGCAATGGAAATGAGATCAAGACGAAGAAAAAGATGAAACCATTGGGAATGTTGTTTTTGTTATTATTTAACCTTCTCAATGCTATGTGCACCTAGTCCACATACGAGGAGGAACAGCTACGTCCTCAAGTCAAACTCCCATACAGATTTATGCCACTCACACTGAGCCAGGATTCTTCTCACTTGGGCATAACCTCCTGATGGTTTACTTTGCTTCATTTTTCTGCATTTGCTTTTCTACCTAAAATGAGGGTATCCTTTTTGCAAGGATGTGATACTGATACTGTGATTACACCAGAGCATCTCAGGACGATCTGCTTATGGGTGGAAACAGCCGAGCGGTCGAGAGACTGGTTTTAAGTTGGTCTCCTTCATCTCCTGACTCTTGACTTTAAACCCCACATGTCTGCACTTCTATTGTGACAGGATTCCTATCAAATTGTTTTGAGGCCCGGATTTAAGATTTTTCTTGCAGCTCACACGAATAATGTAATAACGCAAGTATTATACTTATGACTACGTAATAATCCAATCACACACTACACTTCAGAACAACAAGCAGCCAGAATTCAGGACAAATGCAAAGCAACTTGTATTATTTTACACTCTGGATATTACTCAGTTAACGTGACTTATCGCCTTATGATTATCTTCACCACTTCGCCCCATATTTCTATTGACCCATCAACTGATCTTCATTTGTTTTTCGTACTCATTATGCCACTCTGCCTTACATTACATTATTTCACATTCCCAATTACAGAAATTACATTTGCGAACATACTCTATATCTTGTTTCGCTTGGCCTTCACCAAACATCAACACAACAATCTTGAAGAACTCACTTGCTTATCGCTCTCTGCAGTCGGCTAGTCCGTGTATCTGCACGCTGGCAGAAACTACACATATAGCACTCAGTCTGCACTCAGAATGCACACATCGCGTACACATATAGTCATTATGTTATGTAATCATTAGTGTAGTTAACTAAATTGATGAGCAATGCCGGACGAAGCGTACAGTCTGATTCTGATCCTATGCAATAATAAATACAATCAACTTTTCACGTCACTCTATCTTGGTCTGGTTCCCGAAATGCATTGTAAATGCACGGATTACATTTTATTATCACATTAAATTTCATACACTGGCAAATATTGTAATGGAAACATAATACGCTGTGTAAACAACTCTGTTTATCTATTTAAGTCAATGTCTTCTTATTATTATGCATTCTCATCCTTTTTATGTACTTCTTTTGTAAATTGCATTTTAAAACACCTTTGCTCTAGATTTAAGTAAATATTACGTAAATTTGGGTTACATTTATAAGGTGCTAGCTGAATGTATTCTAAGAATTGTTCAAATAATGTTACATAAAATGATATAAGTCGATGTTAAGAACTCAAAAAACAGTAACTCAAAGAAAACAAATCAATCCCATTGAAGTCTTCTAATCAGCAAAGATAATCTTGTGAAAATTTAACTTTGCGGTTGAAATGTCATGTATTTGAACTATTACTGCAACTTAAGAATACTAAGTAGGAGTAGAAAAGCACCTATTTATTTAGAAGTAGCTTGTAAATAAATGAAATTAGTAATTAGGAAATCTGATTGAAGATCTTGGCTTGGTGTACAGTGTGTAATCGAGTGGTATCTGCACCGCTTGGAATTAAGTTAACCCAATGTTAATTGTAGGTACTAATGACGATTATGATGATGTGTTTGGTAAGGTATGTGTGGAATGTGTAGATGGGAGAGGGTTAATGTTAATTGTAAATGAAAAGCATTATTCCTTGGTTTTATGTGGAGGAGATTAGAGTATTTGATGTAGTAGCTGGCTGCCTCAATAATCAATCGAATAGAATAATGAAATATTAGCCAAAAGAGATAAGAGAAAATGATGATTGCGATAAAAGCAATAATAATAATAATAACTCTGAGGTATGTAGTTCTACATATTATTGGTATTGGCAAGCCATGGTTGGTTCACCTAGTTGCTTCAGTTGAGTTTAAAAGTATTGGCGATGATAATTGTGCCTAGCTAAAGGTCAGAGTTATCAAAACAAGGTGGAGGAAAGAAGAGTATATAGGTAATCTGCGATTTGTGTGTGTAAATAAGTAAGCAATGGTTTGGTGGAGAGAATAAGATTTAGGTAGGTACCAGAGGTCTGTAGTCTGTTGAGAATGATGAGAATGTGTTGTGAGCGATGTTAGGAGAGATGAGATTGAAGGGATTGGAAAGTTGGATGATTGTGGTGGAGAAATCGATAGAGGCTGATAATGATGTGTGTGTTGTGTAGGGGCCCTGTGCAGACAAGACATGCAGAGTGCGAGGGTTGTGTTGTGTATGGAATATATGGGATAGAAATGCAAGTGCGACCTCAGGGTGATGTGAGGCACAACGAACCGGAGTTCACTATTGCAGTTTCCGTTAAAAAGTAGAAATGTAGAGCATAGGTATAGTATGTGTGGCGCAGAGCTAAGTGGCCAAGTTCAAGAGCACAGCAGAAAGAGGTGTTGGGCGGGGGTCGACAAGAACGTCTCAACGACTGACTAGGAAGAGGCGAGAGAGACCAGAGGATTGCTATAGTCATTTTATGCGAAAAAAACGCATCAGCACTTGGCTGCGGGGTAGGCAGGTCAGGTATAAAGAGATGGTTCGGAGCCTCACTTAGATCACAAAGCATCCGATTGTCGTACAATCAACTACCAAGAGAAAAACCATTCTCTCAGGTATGCAATTCGGAATTTTGCTCTGAAATTATCACAAGCAGTGCTTTTCTCAACAGTCCTCGCAATTTCCACCTTCCCCCAGTCGAGTTCTGTAGAATTTCAGTAGAATTATCATTATCCGTATTTTATTCAGTGTTTTTTCAAATTTCAATTATTAACAAGTAACTAACGTGCTCTCACCCTTCCCAGTCAATTCAATTCAGTGCTTTTGTGTGAATTTACGGTCCTTGTCATTTTCCATTTCGTACTCTTCCTGAAACAGTGGTTTAGCATTAGCAGCTTTACCTGCCTCGACTCCTGGGTTGCCTTGTCTGCAACACAAGTTGATACTTTCTGCGATTCTCCAGATCCGTTGTGTCGCCTCTCAATCAAAGTCAAGGGTTTCCCTGCAAGATTCCATTCGGATTTGTTTTCGTTTCCATTATATAATTATAGTATTTGTATTTCACCCAGTCAATTGACTGTTTCCTAAGCCGCCCGCTGTACGAGAATCATCAATCATGAGATTCGTACACCGGCTGACCCTGTAGTAACTGACTAAGCAGACAATTAGCTTCCCGAGACAAACCGACTTGTTTTCACTGGAATCCACCAAGAAAGAATCAACTTTAGTGTGCACCATCCAACTCATTACTTAGATAGATCTCTCTCTTTTGACTTCTCTCTTTCGGACTAATCAATCGCCGTCTCCTCAATACCCTCGCAGTTCCGGTGCTAATCTCCTCTCACTGTGTTTCATTCCTAGGTCGATCCACCAATTTGGGAAAGGAGCCCACTCAACCTCACATCTATTCAATATGATCCGTACAGCAGTTTTAGCTGTTCCTTTCGCTTTCCTCCTTCTGGCTGGTGTCAGAGCGGAAGGTGAAGCTAAGTCAGCCGTCGCTGACGAAGTTACTCGAGGTTCCGGTGGTGGCCCACAAGGATATTCTCAACAATATCACTACAACTCATATCCCAGCCATGATCCATACGGATACACTTATGCCGGTCTTTCGTTTGACCTGAGCACCGGTCTTTTCCTTGCCTTAGGAGCCATCATTGTTCTCTTGGCCTTGGCTGCCGGTAAATCCCTTTTCTCTTACACCCACAGCATCCACACTCAATACCTCTCATTATAATCAGTAAGCGACGCGTAATTAATAATATGCTAATTCTGTTTTCCAGTGATCTATCCACTTCTGAGCAAGAACTCCGGCTATGGAGACAGCTACGGTAGCAGCTACGGATCCGGAGGAGGTAGCAGTTACGGCTCATACAGATCCCTCAACTTGGCCAACTTATCCGAGAAAGTCCTCAATGGAATTGAGCGAATATATGAAGCATACAATAAAAACCAATAAGGTAGGTTGACTCACTCTGACGTCACAGCTGTGGCTACACCACGCTGTATAGTATTTATAGCACATAGTTAGGGAGATTACATTGATACTGATAGGAAGACATGTTTTTTGTTTGCGAGACGGCTTCTGTAGTATACTCAAGTATTTAGGTATCTCTTGGCGATATTCCTTTTATTAACCCGAGTTTCTCTGTTAGCAGATTTAGCATAACTCATTAACTAGTTAATACCACATTTGAAACTATTAATTAGAGACTTTTATTGTTAGGAGATGTGCAGCTAGCGAATTAACCTAATAATAGAAATCTTTTTGGCTGTGTGAGCATCTGCGAGTTGAGTATATTTAGTGTAGTAGTAAAAGGTGGAAAAGCGTAACATGTAATTCACTGATCCAGGTAGGAGCAAGGGATACGTGTGCATGCGAGTGATAATGCACTGAGAGAAGAAGATATGTATTAGTAGAAATGCAGAGGCTACAGTTTCATAGTCTGTCAACGCAAGATACGTTTTGCTACGACCTGTTTCTCATTGCGGTTAATTAACACTTACTGCAATGATGAGCATAGCAGAGCAGCGAAGGAGCTTAGCATTAGACGGATATGAAGATAGTTGGTTGTGCAAAACAAGATGAGCCATTAAGTGACCCAGAAAGGAGACAGGGATACACAGCATAGCCAGCACACAACTGTTACTCATAGTTAAGTAAGGATTCTGCCCAATGGCAGTTGGTTATGGTAAAAAGTGGAAAGTAGACCCCGTCAGGCAGGATCTAGCGACCTACGAGCTTGAACTTGACCCTTCACCTACTTCTGATCGCATATTCGAGTTAAACACAGGTCATTCACATGTGAACAGCTCTTGTTTCCTGTTCTGCTTTCTGACCAGTCAGATCATTATGCTGCTAAGCCTGAGACGAGTACCTGTCTGCACCGACTGCTATGCTGTCTCGTCCTCTGCAGGTATAGGCAGCAGCAAGGCTCACTACTACTACTACTACTATTCTGCAACTGCTACTTGCAGAACAATGCAGTACAATACAGCAACGGTGCTTATATGGTCATTATGCCTACGCAACAATAATATGTCAGGTTTCATTACGATGACGAGTGTAATGTCATCTTTATTGATGAGTGTAGATTTGAGAGATTATTATGCATTGTGCAGGGGAGATATCATTTCATTGAGAATCACTTTCAGGAAGTGTTCTGAGAGGCGACGCAGTTCTGGTCATTCCAGTTGACAGAGGGACTTTGGGTTGAGGAATGCTAATGGGTGTTTTGTTTTTGCAGACGTGACCGCCAGTAGCCAAAAGTCTTTCTCGTCTCTTCTCTAATCTTCGGGCTTGTCGATTTTCGGTTACTCTGCTCTGAGAGTGACGGGGAATCGTGAAATCTCAGGAAACTCTTGCGGCTCTTGTTCCACAATTGAAAACGATTCGGATGTCGATGGGAGATAAAAGTTTAATTGGACGGATTCGGTCTAAAACTAATTAATATATATAACCGGTGGGGATTTCCTAGACTACTCTTACATGGAACACTGTGACAACCGAACCGTCGACGTGGAACAACCAAATGCTCAAAATTTTCTCGACACTTTTGTAAATGGTTTTCCAACGGAGGACTCTGGACTCTTTTATATACGGGACGACTCCACTCCTACTACAACTTTTGCATACATACTTCATACAACTGTACATGCGTTTGTTAACCAAAGACTGACATTTCTGGACAGGTGACACTAGATTTAGATATGTAAGCACTTCTTATGGGGTGTAACATTTGCACACGGCAAAGGGACAAATTTTCGAGTTAGTGTACAAAGGTGACATTCCCCCGTGACCATAGTCTACGCTTACCGCAGGGCTCAATAGGCACGCACCTATTCGACCTCTGTCTACACGTACGACCGACTATTACCATTACTATTACTACTATTTTTATATGAATATATTAACATAGGACGACACATGATATGTATTATATCCCAACGGACATTATGTGACATTTTTGACTCTGAACTCAGACTTGACTTTGTGACAGGACGAGACTGACCTTTCCAACTGTTTAAACACAATGTTGACTTGACTAACTAGGATCCAATGACCACGCCCCCTTCCCATACCCTCCCCTCCCCCAATACCTAAATTGAAGCCCCAGAAGAACAATTAGCTGCTCTTCTCCTTTCATCAAAAATATCCATTCAACTATTCCTACGTTGTTATACCATTGTTTAATTACAATGCTGGCTCATTGTTATGACTTATACTGTTGTTAATTGTTAATCGTTGATTATTATTATTATTCAAATTTTGTTGACGTATATTTATTCCCAACATTTGTGTATTCATTGTGAATTCCAGTCTAACACATTGAATTAAATAAAATCATTTAATTGAACATACCTTCCGCTACTCGATCGTCAACACTCATTTTTTCATTATCACCTCATCGTCCGCACATTCCATTCATTGTCTACCATCATTTGCGTCATCACCAACAATTTCTCTAACTGCTCTCTTGTCAGCTCAAATAATTCTTACTAACCTTATTAAAATGCATGGCCGCCTACAAGAGAAAGCTAGTGAAAGCAGACACCGGCTTCTTTTTGCAAATTATTTTCATAATCACTTGCAGTACAATGCGACCTTCTTGCACACAAACTATTTAACTGCACCTGCCACACATCTGAAACACTTGTCCAAGTAATTATCATACTAACCTTTACCGATAGTTGTAGTAATAATGCAAAAAAGCGCATACAATATAACAATTTGGATATTACCTACCTAATAGAAACTAGACTAAGGCTATCAGGTAACATGTAGTTATTTATTAATCATTATCTAGTTAAGTTAGAAATCCTGATTTTACAATTATTCAGAGCAATTTTCACACAGTTATGTTCTACAAGATATTACACTGCGTACAGTACATTTGCAATGCAGGTGCTTCACTTTCATTTTAGTAATTAGCTGTAGATATAAAGTACCTAGCAGCATGAATATACTATTCTTTCCTGTTTTCTTTCAAGCTAGATGCTAACCTTTGTTATTTTTAGCATGAGGTACGCTTAATAGAAGCTACTTGCAATTAGTTTCTCTAAAGTAATTTATTACACATCAGGAATCAGGATACTCCTGTGGCATTACTTAGTAAAAGAGTTTTTTTATAGATGATATCATTACTATAATCTCTCAAAATTTAGCTAATATTAACCAATGCATGTCTAAAAATCTTGGTCATTTTGTAAAATACAAATTAATAAATTTAAAAACTTTTCAGTTATTTCTGAAGTGCTGAAAAGATGACTTATAGTATTTTATTTACCTTTGACAAAACACGTTTAAAACTTTATTCTAATAAGAGGGCTTTATAATGTAGATGCCTGTTGTAATGCCATTTGAATAGCAATGTTGGAAGTAATTGTATTTCTGCTATAAGTCTTAATTAAATCTGCTTTTTATTACTTTTCACAAGTTATTGAATCTTGCTTGATATTTTTAGTCAAATATTTATGCATATGTTAATACTTTTACAACGAAATCATAAATTATTATTGAATAAAATTTTTGTCACTCTAGGTACGCAAATTGCGAAAAGAAGACGAAGCCCACCAACGAGTACAGCGATCTACAAAAGCTACGACATTCTACCAAAGATATCTTTCTACGTGTATTATACTCTGATCTTTGACATAATTATACGAGGATGTAATTGCATTTCAGTCATTCCATAATTGATTAGTTTTTACTTCTATTTGAAACTGCATTGCACTCAGAAGTTATAGCCCATAGTAATTTCATGTGAAAGTCGAGCAATATTTATAAGTTCGGAATTTCCATATTTTTTAGCAATTAGATTGCATTATAGGTCACTTTTAGATGGGTCAAATAGGGATAACAATTAATCAGACTTTACAACAATTGAGATGAAACACCCAATTACCGCAAATTTACTCCCTATTGAATATTACTTCTTATTCAGAAAACAGAATTATAAATGTAAAATAATGAGAATTGGGTGTACATATATGATTCATTATTTTATTAATGACACCATTGCCATTATAATGACTCCCACACTCATACTACATCATCCTAGAAAGTTTCTCAGAGAGAATTAATGAATAGGCTGCAGTATTGAAACTCCAATTCAATCCACTACAGGATCTAATATGGATATAAATAAGCATGAAGCCGTAAAAACGAATGTGCACCAATTTGGGTTGTTTTGCAGACAAATGCTTAAGTTAGTGCATTAAATTTTTGTCCCCGAAGTATTAATACCATGTAAAGTGCTTTTAGAACGTTGTTAATGTTGATGTATGTTTTAAATTGCAAATTCATTCATCATACATTCATAATTATTACGAAATGACAATAATACATCTACTGAAATGCTTAGGCAATTCTAGCGAAATTCTTATGAACATTTCTCGATTCGCATATAAGAAGATCAACAACAATTTCATAACCAACTAACTGCACAATATTATTCAGAAATTTCTCTCTCTTTGTTCTTTTACTTATTGTTCAATTGTTATATGTAAGTAGGATTTCAGGGAGACAAAAGCATCATTTCCTTTCATTTTAAAAATCCTTGTCAGGAGTTCTTAATTCAATCTAAAGCAGAAGCCCTATTAATTACCAATTAGCTGCTGGTTTTAGTTCCATACACTTCAGATGGTAGTTTGCTTTAATAATCATTATCGGTTAACCGAAGCGGGCTTTTATAGAGTTTGTGTAATATTTCGCAAAAGTCTACTTTGCCTTCGAGATGTTCCAAACATGCTCACACTTATATTTTACCTATGACACTGTTATCAAACAACATCTCTGTGGTTGTTATTTATATGCCAACATTCAGCATTCAAAATGCATTAAATAATTTTGTTTCTGCCTTCTTGACCTACTCAATAAAACATAGAATCTCGGACTTTTCCGTCCTTTCCACAAAGAGCATAGGCTATCCAAGATTTTATTGACCATGATTGCTTAGAATGTGCCCAAGATGACCCATGGAACCCCTTAATGGCACCCCACGGTTAACAATCGTAATCTATAATAATATGGATATATGAATACATCTATGAATAAAATAAGTTACTCAAATTTACGACGGGTTCTTATATAATCCGGGAGTTATTCAACACCGACATGTGCTCAAATAACCCTGGGAATTATTTGAACACCCCCTTAAAAAACCCAGCACCTGCTCAAATATGCCTTGAAGTTATTTGAGCACCCAAATGAAACACCAATCCATCACCGTCTGTAAAATTACATTTCTACATACACTAGTGTTCATTACGATAACTCACATAGGTCGTACAACTAACTGGTGAAATTGCATTTTAATGGTAAAAATGGCATTTAGAATCATGAGATTAATTGTAATGACGAAGACTAATCAATAACCCAATATGAAAAATTGATTACCTCCGAATTCGATGAACATTGCAACTGAAATAGCCATCACCATGCTTGAGACAAACTACCAAGTTTCATCGAACTTATGGCATTTGATGTATAGCCTTGCCTAGAAAGCCTAAATTTTGTGTATAGGAACCATGATTTTTCTAATGCATACCCAGGCTGATTTTTATGTATTACCACTCATTGACTAGCTACTAGCATGCTATTATTCTCACCTATAGAGTGTCTTTTTGTGAATCTAAGGAACCTAACTCTAACTACACTCAAATCGATTAATGAAAAATTGAAATAATAATTGGCTTTATTGACATGTCAAACATTGTACATTCATTAGCATTACACCAACAAAATCAGTATTCAAATTACAAAACGAGCACTGCTCTCCCACACAAGACATGCTAAACTACAATGGGAATACTTATACACAAATAAAATAATATTATTAATAGCCATTTCATGGGACAACAAAAGACATTATTACATATAATTGCTTGTCCAAAAAGAACAACATACAACAACACATAAACAATATAATCTATATGATAAACATAAAACAAATGTACTTAGAAAATTAAGATACTTGTTATTATCATATAATTACGAGTAAAAAAACAGTAGCTTCATTAATATCAAATTAGTAGACATAAACACTTTTCCGATCAGCAGCCATGATTTCTTTTTGATCCTTAACAAGACAATTTAACGACATTTCCTCATAGACATATTTTCTGGGCAATTTATTCCAAGCCATTACTGCAGAATGTTGTACAGATTTCTTCCTGAGTGCAGTTCTGCACAAACTAACTTTACACAGAGGGAATCCACCCGATCTCCGACTACCATCTGATAAGACAAACCATCCCTCAGTCCCACAGTAATTATTTTGCAAACCTTTCCAAGCGATTTTTAATAAATAAAGATTCCTTCTCTCCAAAACCGTGAAGATTCCAGACTGCACCAGGCACTCACTGACATCAATCTTTCCTTTGCATTCCTTAGAGTTATAGTGTTTGCCTTTACCCCTTTTGTGCATCTTGGACAAGAATTTAGACTGTTGCGGATAATAATAGTTATATATAAATCTGTTCACACAGTCATCAATGCATTTTATTTGTGACAAGGGCTGGGTCGCCCATAGTGCTACTGCATAGTCCGCTATACTTAACACAAAACAGTTCAACAAATTGCACATAACCCGATGTGGTAACAGTCTTTTTATTCGATATAGTCTTCCAATTGCTGCCTTTGTACGCCGTTCAACATTCTCCAGATGAATACGAAAATTCAAATTTGGATCAAACCACACACCTAGATATTTAAACTTAAAGACTCTCTTTAATTCCAAACCATTGTACAATAGTTTATCGTATCCATCATTAAGAACATTTAAGTCATTCGCCTTATGGAATATCATAAACTCCGTTTTCTCAGTACTCAATATAAGAGAATTGCTCACACACCATACATACAGTCTATCCAAATTGGCGTTTAGTTTCTCAATACACTCATTTACATTATCACCACTCTCCAAATTAAGACATCATCTGCATACATCACATAATTCACATCAAAAAGTGTACCAATATCATTAATAAAGAGAGTGAACAATAGAGGACCCAAACAAGAACCAGCTCCAGTACCCGCCTCAAATGAATAAACAGTTTTCGAAATAGCAGTGCCGTTCTTTACAATAAATTTCCTGTTATTTAAGTAATCCAAGAGTAGCTTAACCATGTATGGCTGTACATTAAAGTCTCTGATCATTTTTAAAATCAATAGATCGTATTGCACCGTATCAAGCGCCATTTTGAAGTCTAGGAAAACCACTACTACTCTTCCATTTCTTACATCCAATTTGTCATACACACTTTGTGAGAAGTGTAGCAGTGCATTCTCACATCCTCTATGTTTCCTAAAACCAAACTGTAAATTGTCCAATTTTTCCTCAACCATATCTATTAAACGCCAGAATACTATCTTTTCAAATAGTTTGCACACATACGGCAGACAATTAATAGCTCTGAAGCTACTACAGGCAGATTTAGGACCTTTTCCTTTGTATAGTGGAATTAAACAAGAGGTTTTAAAATATTGCGGTATTCTAGCTGTTCTACAAATTATCGTAAAGAATAATGCCAAATGAATAGATATTACATCTTGTAACTTTTGATAAACAACCATTGGCACTGAATTGAATGTAGAACCTTTATCAACTTCCTTAATAGCCAATTTAACTTCCTCGGGTGTAACAGCATAAGAGTATTCACTTTCTGTATGACTTTCACAGTAGTTTACAACCTTCTGCTCAACAGTTCCCTGAGGAACAGAAGCAACTTTTTTTACTATGAAATGGTTGGCAATGAGATCATGTAGTAGACTTTGTTCCTCAATAACTTGACCCTCAACAGTTACCAACTTAGTTATTTTAGGGGAGCTCTTCTTTCTGTAATTAGTTATTGAGTCAATCGTATCCCAGGTGTTAGTGGACTTCTTATCTTTTCCAAACTGATTTCCAATATGTAGTTTCTTAGTTTTTCTAATTAAGTTTGTAGTAGTATTCTTAGCCACTCTGTACTTTTTCTTATCAATTGCACTTTTTGATTTTTCCGCTATCTTTTGAAGTTTATCTCTGCTTTCCATTGCTGCCTTTACTTCCCGATTAAACCATGGAGCAATAAAACTTTTACACATTTTTGTTTTTAGCGGTGCTACTTTATCTAGCAATTGTACAGTTTTAGATTCAAATTCACTCCAGATTCTATCAATGGAGATAGAATACGGTGACAGTGGATTAAAGGTCTCCAGACCTACAAACTCAATCGATTCAAAATTATTTTGGAATTGTTGCCAGTCCAATTTAGCCAAACCTCGAGAGGTAACTTTGGCAGGAGGGAGAGTCAGTTTCTCTGCCCCTCTGACAATATAAGTTAAATGATGATCAGAGCCAGCAAAACCGAAATGCCCAGCTTTGGAAAAAAGTGCTCCATTATTAACATAAACATGATCTAACAACGTTTCTGAGTTTTCAGTAATACGAGTGGCTCCCCACATTTTCTGAATAAGATCAAACTCTATAATGACCTGTTTCAGTTGAATAGAGTCTTCAGTGTGTTTTAATAAATCAATGTTGAAATCCCCCAATATTGCAATATCATACTTAAAAGCCTTTAGAAAGTGCAGTAGTTGTACAAACACACTGATAAACTCGCATTTGAGCACTTTGGTGGGATGATTATATAAGTAAGTGACTATAATAGGCTTTATACCTTTCGATTTAATTAAAAACACCTGTATTTGAATTTCCAGGTTTCTATTTACGTAGTCAGGAGTGTCTATAATCTGAAAATCAACTTTATTATTTATATAGACAATTATACCACCGCCTCCTCTATGAATTCTATCAAATCTTTGAGATGAATATCCATTTATCATGAATCTAGTGTCAACATCAGCATCTGATTCTAGTTTGGATTCAGTTATTCCACAAATCATAATGTTCTTTTCCATAGTCAGTAAGTAGCGTAATTCCTCATCTCTCGCTTTACAGTTTAGTCCATTCATATTCTGATGAATTATTTTTAACCCTTTGGGAAACAAAGACTGGTATTTGGAATCACCCCTTTCATTGAATTCAGTGTCAGGGGCCGCTATACTACTTTCAGCATTGATAGTGACACTGTCATTACCAAATAATACAGAGTCAAAGTGAAAAGCTGACTGCAAATTATTTTGTTGCACATCCAGTTGCTCGCTCTGGATTTTACAATTGTTACAGACATAACCATTTTGTTTTACAATAGAGTATTCTGTTGAGGATAACTTGGACTGACATTCTTTCCGGTGGAAGTACAAACCACACAGCTGACAAATTAGAAAATGAACACGTCCAGTTATTACCTGCCCACAATGCCCACACACTGCAGGTCCGTTTTGTACCATCATTATATACTTCACAATAAGTGTCACACTGTTACATAAACAAAATCAGCAGAAATATTCTCAATTCATTACACAAGTGTACAAAGGGTTAGTATTTGTTGTTGTATACTACAATCATGCTCTCTTCATAAAATATTCGCACCACCGCTAACAACACAAGACTTTTGTCATTTCGGTCGCTGACGTATTCTGTCTAGACCTCAATTTCAAAAATTTATTTTATATAACGCAATGACAATAACAAAACAATAACAACAACCATATAAAACAATAACAATAAAACAATAAGAATATTTTGTCTTTTCGTTTCGGTCTCTGACGTATTCTGTCTAGACCTCCACTTCCAAACTTTACAGCAGCAAACAACGAATTTTGTTAGTAACAAGTAATTATTATGATTTAGGTATTAATTACCGCATTTAATATTCAGCTAGTTCTTTAGTCGCATTACCACAAAGACAGAAGCAAAACCGCGGTGTTTCTTTCGGTTACACATACGCCCTTCTATATACAACATACAACAATAGTAATAGTTAAAGTTAAAGTTAAAGTTCGGCTTTATAGTCATCTTAATTGGCACCTCAGAAGCGCACGGCTCCTGATCAGAGAGATACTTACGCACCCCCTGCTTCTTCCGCCAGAAGACTAAGGTCTCCTTTCTCAGGTTGAGAATAAAGGCAAGGTGAATTTATATCCCGTTTTAACAGACTTATGATGGCCGAGGCTGTCAGTCTGCCTTGCCAAGGAATGAAGTGACACTCGTGCCAGATATGAGTGCAGCGTACTAAGCCTATAGAACTATGTTGGCACTTTAGGAGTGAGGCGACTTCTTACGGTACTTATGGAACTCAATCCACCCCCTCCACGGTCATTCACTTCCGTACTAATACACCGAGCCAAAGTGAAAACCAACCAGCCGGCCTGGGATTCGAACCTAGGGCCGCTAGAGAAGCAAAGGCAAGTTAAGCTGAGTTTTGGTCAGCCGCTCTACAGACCGAGCTACTCTGGCTGGAATTCAGAACAATATATAAATGAGTATCCTGAAATAATAAAGTTGTAAGTCAAAGTGTTTTCTTATTAATAAAATGTTTTCTTTCAACTGGTACCAAAGTGCAGTGGGAAAACCCACACTACCCTTCAAAATTCAACAAAATTTGTGATTTCAAAAACAAAAATTGGACCAGAACAATAATTTCAAACCGCGCGCCTCGACGGCCCCGCGAACTGAAACGAAAGGGCAGACTGTTTAGTACCAATTGGGGGATGCGTCAAAATGCTTCAAACACTTTTGTGTTAATGTTATTGATTAGTCTTCGTCATTACAATTAATCTCATGATTCTAAATGCCATTTTTACCATTAAAATACAATTTCACCCGTTAGTTGTACGACCTATGTGAGTTATCGCAATGAACACTAGTATACGTAGAAATGTAATTTTACAGATGGTGATGGCTTGGTATTTCATAAATAACTTCAATGGATATTTGAGCAGGTGCTGGGTTTTTTAAGTGTGTGCTCAAATAACTCCCAGGGTTATTTGAGCACGTGCAGGTGTTGAATTAACTCCCAGATGCTTCTATATTATTACATTAATATATTACTGCATATGCTTCATAATTTGTGAAATGTTTACCACTTAAGTCACCAATTGTTTTAATTCTTATAAAATGGCCATCTTTTTGTTGCCAATTTTGTTCACAAACTTTTCATTTCAGCAGAATGTTATAAATGTTAATCACACTATTTCATAAGTATTTAAATCAGTTTGATTTAAATAACTCATACAAAATAGTTGGTGTTCTCTAAGTTAAAGCGCAATACTGTCTTCATTAATATTTTTGGTGTAAAATTGTAATACCTGTATTCATGAGAAGGAATTTGTTAATTCAGTTAGTACAATGTAAATTCTCACCCATGGAATATTATTCAAAGAGCAAAATATTTATGAAAATGTTTTCATTTAAAGAAAGTATACTACGGTTTTAAAAAAAATATTTAGTAAATATGTTGCCCCTATTTAAGAAAACAGTATTTTGGAAGTTCAAATAAATAAATGTCTGACCCATGGTAATAATATAAGCAAGAGTTGATTAATCTTCTGGTTGGGATGTCGTTTTGTGCCAATACCTTCAGATAGTGCAAAGTTTCTTATTGTTAGTTTCTATACATCTGCCATCTACACTCATAAAATTAATGCAGAGAAATAAATATTTCTGCAGTTCCTTACTGTTGCAAAATGCATGCGAATTCACATAGCTATGGAATATACATTGCATTCCATTAATCAAAAAAATAATACTACCTTAAAGGAATACAACTTAATCAAGTGTTGAATAATTATGGTAGTTAAAATGTTTCTTTGGATGTACGCATATAATACAGTAACTTAGTTAATTAAAAATAATGCAACTTATGAATGTAAAGAAATATTTGAAAACAAAAGTGCTTTACTGTGTTTTAAGCCTGTCTTCCTCTACATATGAAAGAAAGGAATATTCGGCATTTCCAGGTAAATGCTGTAGTACGTTAAGCAGGGCAAATGACGCCGTTGAAAGCTAATACCGGAAATTGTTGTATAAATTCAATGGAAGTAATTTCAGGGTACCAATCTGAGGATGAGTATTAAAGCTGTCACAGTTGTACTGTTATTATTTTGGCTTGAAAATTATTGCCTCAAAACAGAATCAAAATGTATAACTATACATCATAAACACATAAATTAAAAACGAAGTACATATCTTTCGATATTCAAAATAGCGGAAAAGATCAGTATATCAATCCCTAATGAACAAGCACGATGGTAGCAATAGAGTTTCTATATGTTTTAAATATGTGCATGACATTACATTCGCAGTGCGACTTATGTAGCAGTCCTTTCCTTTTAGATGTTAAAGGTTTCAGTAAACATAAATAATATGATGTAAAATTATTTAGACGTGTAGAAAGATAATTTAAAGGAAGCAATTATTTTCAATTTGGCAAAATAATGATACTAATAATAATAAAAAGGTGGAATTTATTTCAGTTTTCTGTACATGTATCAAAATTCGACTGTAAACGATTAATTATCACAGTCTATTGACCTTGAAAGCCATCCAGTCTTTCTGACTTCCAAAGTATTTGTGAAAAATCAATTAAACATAAATTCTTCATCTACAATGTCAAAGAGCAGCCTGACAATGATAAGTCTTTATATAAGTGTGATAATTTTAAACGCTGCAAGTTGTATACGGTGACTTTAAACATTTGTGCCATTACGCCATTATTCGGCACTTAAACCCCCCCGTAGCGTAGTTGAGACGAGGTTTGCGTGAAACCAGTCAACCTAGAAGTCTGGTATTATTCCAATTGTTTATGCCAACAAAACAAGCATGAGTCATCAGTTTTATTCGTTTTGATTTTCCACATAGTAAAGACTTGCAAAGGACAAAATTAGTACTAAATTGTGAAACTGTAATGCAATTTGAATAGCAATCTAGAAAACAGACCTATTAGTCAAAGACAACAATTTGCATGTCAAAATTATCTAACCTATCTAGGGTCAGATAATTTATATAATTGCATCACCACATTGGAAGAATTACTGTCTCCCTACTTTTCCTGCATTAGTATTATAAAGAATACCATGATGTAAATTGGAAGAAGAACGTTGTGACATTTTACGCTTGAATATAGTAGTAAGTCTGATTCCCTACCTGTTTGGCAAAGTCCCGTTTGGCAAATCAAAAATTTTTGATCGGTCGCCCCGTTTGGCAAAAGTCGAAATTTGCCAAAGGGTCCGTCAGAATGCCCCGCTTGGCAAAGATTGTGTATGAGGTGTAATAATATATATTTTGTTTTTCAGCTGTATTTGCTATTCAAATTTATTATTCATCAGTAATGTAATCAGTCAATGGTAATATTAGTAATGAAATGATATTGTAATGTCATAAATGATCTAGTCATAGATTCAGTGGCTTCAGTGGCTGTTCCAACGTAAGCTTTTTATTTTTTCCCCTGATCACGTCAATGGAATACTTATCACTGTGGGGAACGTGATTCTTGTGGGTTTTCGCCTTTGTCCAATCCTTTATTCTCATTCGTAGAACACCACAGTCTTCTATAAGACTATTACTGCAAATTTTTCTTTCTGTACACATCCAATATTTCCGTCCTTTAACTGTATTTCTTAATGAATACGAATATCCATTCCAGGCAAGTTTGTGTGTAACTTTATTAAGTGTACGGGAAACGTAATGAACTGTTGTCTCAGCTATGGATAAAACAATACTAAGACTAAAACATACCGTTATGGTACAAGGTACACTGTGTGTTTGTAGGTTACAAATTGATTTACATAATGTAGATAATCTTATTATCTATCTACCTTCTCTACTAGTTATGTGCGTACTACTTTTACAGTACTGTAAAAGTTTATCGTCTTTGCCAAACGGGGCGAACAGACGACCCGCTTGGCAAATGGCTGTTTTTGGCCCTTTTTTCCAAAAATGAGAAAAAATTTGCCAAACGGGTCTTTTGGGTATTTGCCAATCAGGGTTTGCCAAACGGGGCTTTGCCAAACGGGGAGTAAACCAGTAAGTCTAATGCTCTTTGTGAAGTCTAGTAATTGGACCATGCCTTCTTCCAAATTTTTGTATTTTCTCCTTTACCTTAGAGAATTTTTGTCCCCGAAACAGTGATGGGCACATCACATCAAATTGTGATGTGGTCCACATCAATTTACATTTGATTTACACATCACACATCACATCACATCACTCTTTTCCAAAAGAATCCCACATCACACATCACATCACATCACCCTTTTCCAAAGTGATCTCACATCACACATCACATCACATCACCCTTTTCCAAAAATATCTCACATCACACATCACATCACATCACTCTTTCCCAAAGTGATCTCACATCACATCACATCACCGTTTTTCAAAGTGGTCTCACATCACACATCACATCACATCACTCCTTTCCAAAGTGATCTCACATCACACATCACATCACATCACAAGTTGACGTGATGTGATGTGTGATGATGTGACATCAAATTACACATCACACCAGAATTATCGTCAAAAAATAATGTTTATATATATAATATGTACGATGTACGGGAAAAATCAGTACACTTCTATGCTAAAGTGATTATAAACTTGATTATAATCACTTTCTGATAGATTTTTTAATCGCTCTGACTGCGCTTGCCTCTCTACACTAATGTATTTGTAGAGGTCAATGAGTGTTGTTCTGTGTACCCGGCGTTTCAGAATGCCCAATAAGCAAAAGAATTAAAAATCTGAACATTATCCTCGCGACAGCTAAATTAATATAAACCATTTCAAGACTGGGTGTAACAAAGTATCATATTCAATATATGGTAAACAAACAGATTAACATGCGGATAACCAAAATATTTGACCTTACACTGAGCCTCAACAAGACCTAGGCATATTCGAAGTTTGAAATCATTACTCAATCCGTGCCGAAGTTGCCACATTGACAAACAGACAGACTGTCACGGGCATTCTTTTAAAGTATACACCAGCATCAATAAAATTCTGCAATGCTTTCGTGGGGGAGTGTTACTTAGTTCTGTTGCGTATGGGCTATACAGGGTTGACCCTAAATAGCGCTCCATAGGACAAAAGTCTAAAGCTGGCAACAATGCAAATTATCAGCTGCAATACAAACCTAATTGAGCGGGTAAACATTGGAGCAGATTATTCACATTGTCGCAAACTTTAGTCTTTTATCCTGCGGAGCGTTACTTAGGGCCAACCCTGTATAATGGTTAACTATTATAACATACATTGAGGAGATTGTAAATGAGCTTTGACGCATGCGTGTTGCATTTGTATACTGTATTCAGTTTCGAATTCTGCATACACAACACGTCTACTACTACATGGAACTCTAGGCTGTGGAATTGAGACTCCATTTCTAAAACCGGTTGACCGATTGCCACCATCGTCGAACTTGAACTTCTATTGAACCTTAACTAGATAGTTTTCTTATCTCTCAGACAGGTAGATAGACAGATTGTCACGGGCATTGGCGTAAACTATCTACTCATTAATGATCTCTGAAAATAAATATAATCCTCGTCTCTAATAGACTTTCACATTTAATATAAAATAGCAATCATTGCAATGTGTGTCGACATGTGTGATGTTTGATGTGGACACATATCACATCACATCACATCAAACATCACATCACTCTTTTCCTAAGTGATCTCACATCACACATCACATCACATCACTCCTTCCCAAAGTGATCTCACATCACACATCACATCACATCACCCTTTCCCAAAGTCATCTCACATCACACATCACATCACATCACCGTTTTTCAAAGTGATCCCACATCACACATCACATCACATCATCAAATTTCGCTCAAAAAAGTGCTCTAACGTGACCACATCACCACATCACATCAATCTGTGATGTGATGTGCCCATCACTGCCCCGAAAACTTTTGACCATGTGTCCTTTAATCATGACAATATATCTGAGCGATTCCTTTGATTGCTCTGTGGTCTCATGGGAATAAGAGTTTGCAAAGCACCGACGGCAAAAGAGAGGACTTTATTATAGAAAGATATTTATTCTCCTAAATTTTCATTCATTTACTAATGTCATACTGACAAATATTAAACAGTAGAAGTTATTCGTATTTGCGTAACGTCAGTCATAACCTTGCAAATTGACAATTTGTTTTAACGATTATGTCCCCTAGCAACACACTGATGTTTATACCCAATACAATAAAAATGTTAATTTTAAAGGTTCAGTGATTCTACGCCTCGTTTCTGGGTTGCTAAAACTAGGGGCGTGAAGTACTTAAGTTTACACATGAGAAGGTGTTTTGTTGATACATGTTTTAACCGGCATGATCTTTTCATTAGACCATTGTCATTGCAATTGTCAAAGCGGTTAGGGATTCTTTCATTCAGTAATAGATAACAATTTTTACAATGCCTCGGTTTCAGCGATGTTGCACATCTGACGCACAATCCTTGACTTGTATTTGCATCTGATGGTAGAAGTAATAATTAAAAACTGGAATGAATGAGGAAAATTGATTCTACACCCTCATATTGCAACTAATAGTTTCAATGTGAAATACACAATAGCTTTCTGGATTCTAAAGCGACTTGTTATTTTCGGGAATTAGATTCAAAACCATAGGATCATCAAAGGAAGCAATTCTAATAGATGCATATATTGTTGTCCCATCTAATATACTTCATTACATCTATTCACGGTCGATGGTGCCGAATGCCGTATTCGTGCATTGTATAAAATATAGCTAAATGGAATAGTTACAAAGCATATTATTTAAATTAGGTTCCTAACCAAAAGGGTTTTTATACGAACGAAGGAGTTTCTGTAATGGACTGATGGGCTGGGATGATATCCGGAGTAAAGTCAAGAGAGCAGAACATTTCAAGCAGTGTATACATACAAGAGTAACGGTTTAAACAGCCGAAGCGAGACAAAGAGAATAAGAGCAGGTCATGTAAATTCTCACTAACAAGTAAGCAATTGTAGTACGTTTTGTAGTACAGTACCCATACTGCTGTGTGCTAGGTACCTACTAGCTTAATCAGTGTTTCGGGAAATTCATTATGAATGCTTTATTTTCGTCAGTTAACTCAATATGCAAAATCTGGAATTAAAAATGCTGTTTAACTTATTTTGCAAATATATTTCACAAAACATGGCAAGCGTAATTATTTTGTTTAAAATATAAAATGGAAATATAACCATAATTTTCTATATTGTGTTCGACTTCATTTTTATCATTTTATGCCAGAGAATTATACACTTATGCACAAATAAACCTTGATTTTCAAGTAGGTGCATTAGGAAACGTGCAATGTATTCAAATGGTGAGGTAAGAATTGTACTTATTATAGCACCAATTTTCCTCTCATCCAAGTGACTGCATTTGTGAAATACATTTCTTGAGAGCCAGAAATACTGTGTCAGTGTCACTGTCACCTCAAAACAACATCTTATCCAGCATCCGGACTTACATGTTTATTTTCTCGTGCGTTCCCACAGTTGAAAGAGCTTTAAGTTAATCTTTCCTAATATGCAAATTATATAATGTGATATTTGGGGTGTCAATGGGTGTCAAGGAATTTAAGTTTTGGTTTTATTCAGTTTGAGTTAAGTTGCCAGTTTGTGAAGTATTTAAACATGTTCTTCAGAGTTAACATCTTGAAAGAATTTGATAAGTGATTGGCGCAATATGTTCTGGATTATTTTATTCATTTCATCTATATCATTTCTATGGTATTTTTTTATATTATATATTAATTTATATACGTACTTTTAATTAAAAATCTGGTAAGCAATTTTCTCGATCAACAAATTGTAATGCAAATTTGCGCACTTCGTTTATGTGGATCATATAATATTGCTAAATAAACTTGCCGGTGTAGACATTTGCTTCTACACCGTTATTTTTGTTATTTGTTTTCGTAAGTATTTTAGTAGTGTAATATGTAGTATGTAATATATATTCAAGAAGTGTATTAGTGTAATATAGTGTAATAATGTAATTTGATTTCCTATTTTCAGTACACTTTAAAACTTATGTCTTTTGTATTAATAATGCCAAAAAATACTACCAATTACCAATGCGCACGTAAAAAAATACAAAATGGGATATTCAATAGCTGTTTATTTTCCGAGATAATAACAGTGTCTGAAAAGATCTCAAGTTTATTGTAATTGTGTTAGCCAGGGCAATTCCATTACAGCGGAAACTAAATTCCCTAACGATGTGTAATTCGTTAGCCGGTAGATTGCATTTTAATTATTTAAATGAAATAGCGACAATTGATAACGGAATGGTATGTTTTCTTAGGACATGGGACGGAGTGTGGTGCGAGGACTCGACCGTAATTCCAAGATCATCACAGCCGAACTTTTATGATTTCCTCTCGAGAATCCCATCTTCATTGAGAAAAAGTAATGCATTTCTATTGGAGAGAGATAGAATTTAAAGGATGATGTTGTAATGGAAGGGAAACGAGAAGCGACAAATTCAGGCCTGACTGGGCAGCTTTGAACACTTTAGCTTTTAGGTCACTATTCTTTTATACGAACTGCATGCTCCGTTGCATCCGACAGTTGGCTTACGCTATTTGACTAATAGAATCCCGTTTCCCTAAAACAGTGTGCCAGTGAGTGAGTTGATATATTTGTCATTGTCACATTTGCAGGGGACTTATGGGAGTTGGTGTCATCTTCATCAGATGTGATTCCTATACGAAGCAGTGCAGCCGGAGGATCTTCAATCTCCTCGTACCTCAGTATACAAATGAGACTTCACAAACTGGAATTCTATTTCAATGCATTGAAAATCATAGAAGAAGATTGTCGACAGAGAGTTTTATGTGAAGTGGCTCAAGATCCTGACAAATTTTCCCCACTCAGTTCCGCTTTCCTGGACGAGACCAGGTTTGATTTTCTTCCTTTTCTAGCTTTCAATTTAGTTATGAATGTATTTATTTTGGAAGTCTTCCAATTTCACCTCCTCTTTTCTCCATCTCTAATTTCATAACCTAGTTTTGCATTTGCGTTGGTGGTACATGATGCCCCTCCATTGTGTAGCCATAATCCTACTGCAGACGAACAGAACTCTTTTGTAATGACGTCTACATAGGAAATGTAGGTACTTTTCAACCTTAACACTCTCATCTAATTATTATCTGCACTCCATGGGCAACTAACTTTCCCTGTTTGTATCCATCATCATTCAAGCCAATGAAAAATTTTTTCATTTCTTAAAGTTCTACAATTTCTCTCCTGTATTATTATTATGTTTATCAAATACAGAATAGTGTATGCTAAAATATAATGGATGGTGTACTTTGATTTGGAACTTTAGAGGCACCAGGGAATAATTTTTATCCAATTATACACTTTTATGTGCACAGATGTAGCTTAACTTCAACGTATTAGAAAATAATAAGCTTTAGTCCACCTACTCATACAGTAAGATTATCTTAATTGTATTAGTACTGCTTTCCATTATGAAAATATTAACAGCACTGTTACATGTAAAATTCGTCTTTAATTGGCAACACAACAACAATACCCATAGTAATTATCTGAAAATGAATATCTTTATTTAATCAAAAAGATTATTCTAATTTAATTTGGCTTCAGAAAAATGAAACCATTTTTAGACAGTCAGTATGGATATTATTGTTCTGTTGCCAATTAAAAACGAATTTTACATGCAAAAGTGTTGCTAATATTTATAGTGGAAACAGTACTCACCCAATTAAGATTAACTTCTGTATTGGTCCATTAACGAATATGGTATTCCAGAAGTCCTTTTCATGATTGCACCTTTGCATCTCGTAATCAAAAGACTTTAACATCAAAATGAATACTTAATGAAAACTCTCGGCAGTGGGCGACGAATTTCGGTTAGATAGAAGCAGGTCATGGGCTATTGTATTAAGGGAAAATGGAGAGGTGTGGAGCATTACCTTTCCGCAAAATAACGCAATTAAGAAAATCTTTCTTCTTCAGTCTAAAATTTAAGCGAAATTTTAAGTACGTATTTTATGGCGTCTTATACATTTCTAAAAGCTTAAAAATTAAATTGCAATTAAAAACCCATTTTAAGTTAAATAAAACTAAATTGCTTAAATTTGTCCAAATTACCTTATACTGCCACCATCTATACTATAATTCTATAATTTTCACAAAGATTTTCTAATTCACAAAGAAATATATCCATATTTCTGTGTATATTTTGAAGTAAGATATTTCAAATAGTTTACAAATTTAAAGGAATCATTTGTTTTAACAATTGTATGCATTAGAAAATAATCATATTAATTAATCATTATCTGATGAATGATGTATTTATAATGATCCATAAAACTAATTGACACAATTTAGATTTCAGGGTAATAGAGATGATCTTTCCGTACGGTTGTTGGCTACAAATGAAGGAGCTAGATTGCTGACCTATATTGAAGCAGCTGAAGGTGGACAAGAAAGGTAACTATATTATGAAATCATTTGCAAAAGGAAATTATGTTCTTATGACTAGCTTTACAGGTAACGATTAACTCTTAAAATACAATTCCTAACTACAGAAATTTCTTGTGTGTTTATTCATTCATATGAAGCTTCCATAAAAATTGAAAATCACTCCAAAGATAAGAATCAGATTTTGACCAGCGTGAAAAATGTTTTACCTTAACTGTCAAGTGGACTCTCCTAGTGCAGCTTATCCATAATATTTATTGCCGGCACCATTATTTATGATACAATGTGAAAGACTATACTATAATGTTCTCTCCAGTCTCCCAGACTGTTATAAATATTTAAGATGATGATAGGTAGTTCGTAGATTTTCCTGGAGCATAACCTAATTGATTGTGACGATATACGATATTTTTGTTGCAGAAAAGACTGTGACATATGGAAGTACCGTTGCCCCATGACGACCATTTCGATGATCAATTACAAGTCTCTTCTGCTTTGGAGAGAAATGTCCAAATGGCTGACAGTGCAAATGATTGCCAAACCTTAGGATTCATTCAGTTCTTCTACCATTACCATTTTGTCACAAAGTGTAATTACTTAATGTAGTGTATACCGTGGCTAATGCAGCATGCATGAATGCCATGATAGAATATTTGTACTTCATAGAGTAGGTATTCATTTCATAGTACCATAAAACCGCTGCGAATAAATAAAGGCTGGGAATTAATTGGCCTGTAAAATAAACTAATGAAGCCGGTACGATATTTCTGTCTGGTAAAATAAATGAATAAATAAATGAAAATATTGTGTAATTAAAATAATGAGCCAGTATGTAGTATAAATACATCAACCAGTAGGACTGTAAAATAATTATGCAAAGATAAGGAGGGATTGTACTATATGCATCTATAATATAGATTCTATATCCACGACTTGCTTATGTAGAAACCTCAGGTCAACTTACAACTCAACTTCTCTACAATAGGTATGTTCACATTTATGTTAATCTGCAAACAGATAGCTGCAAAGACAAAAGATAATCCCAAACTTTTATTTGTGACAGACAGTTCGTGTGGACAGTTCAGTAGTGCAGTACATTCGAGCACAATGACTCAAAAAGATAAGCCAAAGTGGGAGTATACTAAACATTTCGCGGTTTTGCGAGAAAAGGTCCAAAACGAAAACGTCCAAATGACATTCGAGAAAAGGTCCAATGACACTCGAGAAAAGGTCCAATGACATTTGAGAAAACGTCCAATTAGAAGTAGTGCTTATAATAAATTCAAATCTCTTACATTTTGAGTTAAAAATGATAAATAATTTGACTTTATTGCCTTGTACATAACATTTTTGTACTGCCAGAATTTATTATGAGCACTACTTCTAATTGGCCGTTTTCTCAAATGTCATTGGACCTTTTCTCGAATGTCATTTGGATGTTTTCGTTTTGGACCTTTTCTCGGTACACCCATTTCGACAATTATTTTACAGTTATGTTACATAAACCATAATTTACTAACATTTTATACTTCTTCATTTTGTTTTGATTTTGAATTTCATTTGACTGATTGGAATACAATAAAACCCATTTGCAAGTGTACTAGTTACTGTTTACTGGCGCGTACCGGTCCATTAATTTTACACGAACTGGCTCATTGTTTTATGTCTAAAAAAGGTACTTAATTATGGAAAATGACAACTTCATTTATTTTACCGGCTAAAATTCTACCGACTTTTTCATTAAAATAAACTGGCTGATTAGTTTTATTTACATGCCAATTATATATAAGTCATAAATAAATGGCCAATGTTTGCAGCAGTTGACTAATTTAATAGAAACAAACCGTCCATTTAGAAAACGGAATTATTAATACAACTGCTAATTATACTATTTACGCTTTTTTCTCCTATCATAAAGGACGATAGATGTAACGATTAGCTTTATTAACTGTTCAAATTACAAAATGTTTCAATCGATAGGTTAAAGTGAGATTGCTACCCAAAATATTTACAAATGAATAATTACATAACATAAAGCGTAATAATTAAATGTGTAGCCCACAAGGTAAGGTTTGTGCGATTCGAACATAAAACTACGTAAAGTGGACTGTCTGATTTCATGAAATTGATGTGGGATAATAATATCGGTTATAGGGAATGCGTTATGATAAAGGTATTTTATTTTCAATTGCAAAGCAGAACTATATTAATGTCTGTATATTTCATATTTATTAAAGTGTTACATTAAAATTGCACATGAAGTTATTCAATTATATTAAATGCATTCAACTCGAAGTTAAATAATCAATATTCACATTTCTGCAGTTAGATCAATATTTATCATCTCTATGCTTTAAATATTGATGTGATTTAAGAAATGTGCAAGCTTGGAACGGCTTCAATATTTCATATCCATAAATTATTATTTTTAAATGTTAACACTCAAATAGATGTCTGGTAGACTTTACATCTGTTTTAAATGTACGCATTGCAACGTTGTGTTTTTGGAAGTCTTGCGAAAGAATCAGATGAAGCTTAAAATGCGAAAATAAGAATTACTGAGGCACAATAAATAAACCGTCCACATTATATTATGACCAGTGACCGTAGTAGTAACCATATCTTTATGTGCCCCACAGATTACTACCACCGGGCAGAAAATAATTTTTTCCTTTGATTGCCCATGAGTGCTGTTGCGTTCGTGCAAATGATTCCATAAAAGTTTATCTTTACGATCCAGGGTAAAGGTTTATTACATGGATACAACAAGCTCCTCAGATGGCTCACTTGAAGTAAGAATGCTTCATAATACGAAAGTACTGCTCCTAATACTTCTTAAAGTAGAATTATGTTTCAAGAAATATCCAACCAAGTGATTTCAACATAACCTTGTTTATTGAACTATATTACAAACTTTTACTACCACAAGCTAACCATTAATATATTCTTTATTAATTGATCCTCATCTTTCTTGTAGTATTAGTGCTCTATCCTAAGCACTAAATTATAATATATATAATATATATATAATATATA
The DNA here is from genome assembly GCA_020352615.2 of Yoshiicerus persimilis. Taxonomy (NCBI): domain Eukaryota; kingdom Metazoa; phylum Arthropoda; class Collembola; order Entomobryomorpha; family Tomoceridae; genus Yoshiicerus; species Yoshiicerus persimilis. Next base: position 17,505,024 of record CM060170.1, read on the forward strand.
TATAATATATATATAATATATATAAGGTCATGACAAATACCAGTTATGATATGTACTAAATAGTAAATAATATTATCAGGTTAAGTGTATATAGTCTTACCATGGGGCAAATCCTACTATATGAAACATACAAGATTGCAAATAATTCTCTAATAATTTTTCCATTACTTCTAATGCGTTAATAAACATTTCCAATGTTTGCTAAAAGTTAAAGTTAGGAAACCTGTTTGAAGTTTACCTATTATTAATTATTACTAGATTACTAAACTATTCGAAATCTTCGTTGTTGAAAATGCAATACAAACATAATTTGAAGATTTGACTTCATAGAATGCCTAAACATTCCTCATTTGCATGGCAAGAGTAATCGTCAGTACTAAAAACATGGCACGACTGCACGTTTTGCCATACATGTAATTAAAAGAATTTGGAATTTTCATCAAGTAATATTTGTGACCTTTCCGTTTCAAGGTTTGATTATTATCATTTATTCAAGACGTTTAATAAACCATCGAAATCATGGAATTTTTACAACTTACACGCTTGTTATATTTTGGAAAAATACTATTGCGAGATTGACTTTAATCATGCATTAATTTAAAAATTAACTTTGTAGATTGATTCCCACAGTGATGTTACATTTGGGTTCCACACCGATAGTCAATTCCAAAGGCTTCCCTATTAAGCATTACGACGCAGTATTAGATATTCGAAAGTGAATTTAAATAGGTAGTCCTTAATGGAAAAAAGGAGTAAAAGGACAAAGCAGATTATCCAATGAAAGGGAATTCAAAGAGCAAAGACTGGTAAATTGGGAGGGGGCGGAGTGATCTCTCACCTTTCACTTTATGTCGGTTCGGCTTGGAGCTCTTTATTAGAATTCTGGAAAGCTCTACTGATTATACGGCAGGATGAGGATTAGTCAGGCTTACATTTTATCTGAATTATGTTATTTCGGTATTTTAAAATAGTACTTGCAGATATATTATGTATATACTATTGCTGGCGATTTGTTGCGAATAGTTTCACCTAAGGCCTACGCTACAAAACATTTTTATTCTCTTCTGTGTCCGAAGTTGCCCATACACATTCACATTTGCATCTTTGCTATGCGCCTTCAACCAGTAGGAATGCAGACGGTAGGTATGAGCGGATTATACTTAAAGAAAAATAAGTCCAGTAAGCTTATAATACTAAATATTAAAAACCGACTATTTAATATTCGGAAAGCATATATATGCGTCTATGTATTTCACGAATACATGCACCTTATCGCACATCGTACCACTTTTAGTATGAATTCACATAATAGTGAGTCTTCGGGATCGTTTTATGTACCTAAAATGCTCAAAATACTTTACAAGGTTGGTTAAAACAAGAAGTGCAGAAAACGTAATACATTAGTCCGCTTTTCAGATATATAGGCATTGCATGAATTTGGTTAAAAATTATTTGTAGCGTCCTACAGTTATAATTAAATTACCGTGATGTTTATCTATGCAAACTGTAGAGTGTCCTTTAATAATTTCAATGAAATAAATCATTGCCCTCTTTCTTAAGGACGTTTTAACAGCAGTTGATGTAAGGTATTATTTCTGAAGAAATTTTCTGGACAGTTAACAGAATAAAATGCAATTTAAAGAGACCGTAGTTCCAATTGTACACCCGACTGGAAAAATTTGTGTCCAGGATACTTGTGAAACAAATAGACACAAGGAAACTGGTTTAGTTGATGTTTATGAAAGTATGTCCATAGGATGGAGAAAACCTAATATGAAAGTTGGATGCAATAAAATACAAATAAACTAAATTTCCTTACAAATGGATACTATGGCATAAAATGAATTATCTTTATTGGGTGATGTTTTTAGGTGTATTTGGTGTATTATTTTGAAACAGGTTCGCAATTGAGTTGCACAATGATGAAGACGCTGTCAAGTTAGATACAGACACAGAACATAGTTACATTTTACAAGCACCAACCATTCGAACATCATTTCAGATGTCTGGATAAAATATCATATTACATAAATGGTTATACTATTTAATGTACTGACTAGATTTCCAACAATTATTTGTAATCGGATAGACAGATTGGCGAACTGTTAATGTTGCTAGAGGCTTAGGTTAGATCGATTGGTTGGCAAGATAATACACTCTCAGAATATGTCTCCGTGCATTTGCTTATCTGTCTGATGGACTTGAAATCTCCTTTGCTTTTGTTTCTTACTCTGATATCCGCGAAGTTGCTATAAATCGGATGGATAACCATCTTGACACTTCCTCAACACAAATCAATGCTGAAACAAAAATTAAGTTTCTGTGTACGCACAAAATAGTATTCAGTAGTATAATGGATGGCTAAAATAAACGTATCTAACGGTACAAAGTATAGAAAGATATCTCAAAAGTATAGGCAGCATGTATTCGCAACAAATCGATTTTTAGGATGTTAGGACTTTTACAAGATACTTCCAAAAACAAATACTCAACTTTTTAAATACTCACAACGAATGAAATTACCATATAAAAAATTGTAATCAAAAATACTTTGCAAACAGATGTACTCAATAGGAAGGACCGCCAACCAATTATTTTTTGAAGCTTAATAAATAAATGGTTTAAAATTCAAAGAAATGTAAAGGCAACTGCAGAGGTTTTTCAGAAAGTCAAATTGTGTGTCATTTTGTATATTGTTTGTAGCCTCGCGTCTGGGGTACTAACAAAGACTGCTTATTCTCATTGATGTGTACAGGTACACTTTAAATCTATACATTAATTAATATTGCTAAAATAGACTCCTATCCTGCCGATTGACCTTAAAAATTGCAGGTATGTTAGCCTAATATATTTATTCTTTATATATATATATATATAAATAATCCAAAAAGAGGATATAGTTATTACTCGGGGCTAGTAAAATAGAAGGAAATATTTGCAGTACAAAGTTAATTATACTTGTACAAATCTTAAAATCTCAAAAAAATGCTTGGCCTAAATGATTCGTTGGTAGATTGGATTTTTTTAAAATTTCGGCTAATAATTTCTAATAGAGTGAATACATTTAATTGAATATTGTTACATTATTCTTTGATCCTTTTCCATACAGCCATTACAATACATTGATAACATTGAGATTTCTAGTAATAACTTGAATGGATATAGTATACTAATAGATATCCTGCATAGGACATGGTAATACGGAAGCGAAAATTCTAAATATTTGAATGCAATTTAATTAATACTCCATTTATAGATATGTATGTAAATATATGTAAAAATAAAAGTAGGAATAGAATTTTAAATAGAAGAATCTGCCACATCAGTGTTGGGATTAGCATTTGGACTAGATTTACAGACTTTTTGTCGGCTGTGAATGTGCCATAGTCATTTCTGTCTGTCCAAGACTTGAGTGATTAAAGTGCTCTGCTCGACCTCTCCCTCGGCCACTGTGGTGGTGGCACCCTTCGACTTCTTGTATTGCACCGTGGGTTGCTGGATGCTGACACCGACTCTCATGGACACGGAATCTGTGCCGTCGGGTCTTCCGTTGTTGTTTTCCTTGGAGCGGCAGAAGAAAACCTTGAAGGACGTCCAAATGTCTCTGAACTCTTTTCTGAAGTTCTCGTTGAGCCAACCGTAGAGAACCGGATTGGAGCAAGCGGAGGTCATGGCCACCAAGTGGCAGAGGGAGAAAATGATCCGTTCCAATTCCTTGCCATGGTTGTTGCCTTCACTATTAAATGGGTCATAGTGAACAATTATGTTAAACATGTTCAGAGGTATCCAGCAGATTCCGAATATTAGAGCAATGCTAATGAGTAGAGTATTTGTCCTGCGAACTCTTGAGCTGTCTCTTCGATTAGTTCGTTCGATTCCTCCGGCCTCCGCCACAGCATCTGTTTGTCTTCCGCCAGGTCTCATGCGGTAACGCAGCTTAATGCAAATTCGAGCGTATGCAATGCTAACCACTAAAATTGGCACACTGTACTGAATAATGATTGAGTAAATTGAAAAGTAAATACTGCCATTTTCTATTGGCCAATCCTCCAAGCAGTAGTTTATACTTGTCAGACCGTACATAGAAAAATTAAGATCTTGACCCTGGACGTGAACCAGCCTTTTCCAAATGAACAATGGAGCTGCCAGGAAACAAGCAAGGAGCCAAATCACAATCAATGATACTGCAGCTCCTAACCGCTTGACACTGGATCTCGTAGGATAGACAATTACCTAAAATCAACATAAGAAAAAAACCTTCAGTATGTTAATATTGTTCAGGTTATAAGACAATGAGAACAAATTCAAATAAGAACTATTTTTAAATGCAAACGCAAAGGAACGATTTTTAATTGTATACTTCTAAGAACAGCCTTTGTACTTAAATCTTTGTAAGCCTTTGTGGTGAGATTAAGTCTTCACGTTTTTATGGATAATTCGTTCACTTCCACATTCTTTTGCCATGCATAAACGGAAAACACTCACAAAAACCTTATTTTTGGCCGTTTATTGGTTAAAGAAGGCAAGAGAAAAGTTTTTAAAATGAATTCATCCGCTAGATACTGACAATGTGCGCCAAGTGTTTTCGTAACAAAACATTACTGGCAAAAGTAAGCGGGTAAAGAAGAACATGAAAGAGTTACTGCAAATTACAAAGTATCAAGAGATACACAATGGGCAATATAACTGTATGCTTCCGCGGAAAGTAAATTCTCATTGTACCCCTACAAATAGTGAAAGTAACTTTCACCAAAAGGTTTTCTCTTCGCTCGGCTGAATACACAAACAAGAACTATTTTTCAACAAAATCCATTGTCCATGACTGGCGACTTTAAAGCACATAAGTTAGAAACAAAAGGTTATTCACTATTCAGTTAGGCTAAGTTCAAAAAATAGGGTAAGATATACTGTAATATTATACATGGTCAATACCGGTGATAAATTTTAGGAAAAGTCATAAATGTGCGTGTTTAAATAAACTGAAATCAGAGAACCAATTGTTGTATAATAATTTCCTTAAATCAAAATGAAACCTAAGTATTTTTAATGTCATCCATTACAAAGCAAATAGTAATTGTGGAGCCAGTTTTTGACAGAGTCCATGTTAAAAGTAGGTTTCTTTAAGGAGTAAGTATTTTTACAGTCACGTACCTTTAGCTTACCTTATTTCGTTATGCTATCAGATTACTACTAAATATTGTAAACTTCTACCGATGAGCCACGGTAAATATGAAAAATATGTTTACAAAATGCTTTTATTTTCTAGGCTGTTCTGCAGATCAACTTTTCAATAAAGTGGATACTCAGAAAACTTTCACTAGTCTTGGAAGAAGTACGTATTGACCTATTTTGGATATAGGAAATATCTTTACTCCACAAGTCGTATGCTCGGCAGAAATACTCCGATTATTGAACTGGATGGAGATCCCTAGTGAATGTCCTCTTGGCGGAATACCTTCTCAAGTTCTTTATTTACTTCTGCCATAGGCTAAAAGGTACTGTGTCAGATCGCAGAGCCATCCATTGACACAAAAGTGCTGGGACGGGCGAACTCAAACCGACTGCTAACACAGAAAGTGTTGCAACTTTTTGGAAAATTGTCCATAATTTTTGATTGTGACCTTGCAAGTACAAGCAAAAAAGTTATGGAAAATTTATCTGGGTTTCGAAAGAGGTATTGCACAACCTCCTATGACTTTCATGGAAGAAATAGGAGCAGAATTTCTAAGTAATCTGGTGATTTTTCGAAAAAAAATTTTTTTCGATTTCTTACATGGAATTTTCAGACTGCTGCATTTGTTTTCCAGTAATTTTTTCTGATTTTTTCCTTGAAAGTCATAGGAGGCTGTGTAAGCATTAAACTGCCATGCTACCTGTGACTTTTATGGGAAAATATGAAAGTTTTTTATTTCTGAAAACGTAAATATAGGGTGTTTGTCTCTACCCCCGATGCATAAGTAAGACGTAATTACTATTCAACTTATGGGATTTCGAAAAGTTAAGCACTAAATTGATTTAAGTGGGCTTTCAAGGCTAAATTTAAGAGTGAAATGACAAATTTCCCTAAAATTAAGGCATTTGATAAAGTATTTACGGTATTAGCAGTGAATGAAAGTGAATTATGCAAAATTCTGAAGGAACTATTGCATCTAATATTTTTGACTCGTCTTTCCGGTAACATGACTTCATGCAAACTGTAGCAGTAATCTTTCAAGTTCAATGTCGTTTTAACTGTGGGGATAGTTTACCTGAATTAACGGTCACTGAAACAGAATAATGAAATAAATTGCGTATTAGTTGGAATTGGATAATAATGAAAAATTGGTAACTGCTGGAAAAGCAGCAATGCTGAGTGGTAATATCTATATATTGTTTACATGTAGTTTTGCTTTATATAGGTATAAGCTCACTTGCACGCAGTATTACAAGAAGTCCTAAAAGTGCGTTCTAGGCATCAGACGCCATTTTATATGATATTTGAATGCTTAAAAGCACTATTTCTAAATTGGTTTAGAAGAACTAGTACAGAAAAGCTTGATATCCGACAATGGAGCTGACGTTCGCGAAATACTGAAAAGATTTATTGAACTGAATTTTATTGTTGCGGTATTGTAGCGTCTAAGGTCGATTTAAGCAGGATGAATGTGTGAAATTTGTAATTCTAAAAAGTCACTCTTTATTCTTTCTTGGCTTGGTAAAATAATATATTCGGGGAAAGTTTATTGCGAATGTGACGTCGACACTCACGAAGGAAAATTCTCCCCAGACAATTCCTTCCCGAAAGTTATTCTCTCTCACACACAACTCGCGTCTCTATTTCCAAAATAATTCTGACTAGACAAATACACAAACGGGTTTGTTATACTTCATAAAAATTAGTATACAATAACAGCAAAAACAAACATTTATTTTATTTGAAAGTATTTTAGGATAGTAAAATGAGATTCTGACAGCCATTCTCTAAGGGGAGAATTGTTCGTGTTAAATTCTTCTTCCATTCTAGATCGAAAATTCGTTTCAGCGAAAGTCTGTTGCATCAAAATAATAATAACAGAACATAACAATATATATACATAATGTCTTATAATTTAGTTTATGTAATGATTTGATGGTTTTATCCAAACTCTGCGCTGCTAAGGTACAAATCTATACAATAGACATTTCTACGCAAAGCTAGCAGAATTCATGTTGGAAGTGTGCACTTGTATTTGCTCGCTTCCGTTCCGTGTACCCGAACATAGACTTGAAGGGGATTTACAATACAAAATCTCCAAAATTGCTCCCTTTGTTTTATATTTAAAAGCTTGACTGGAGTCCTGTAGGCAATATGCAGTATTTCCAAATGAAATACCAAAATTGAATAGCATCTCTGTTTTTATTGTTAGATGCCTTTGATAAAGCGAAAATTACTAAAGCCTTTGTTCAGTTATTCAGTTAGACACGACGGGACAAAACAATTCATTCGTTTATTTAGTTCTACTCTTTGACAGTATTTAGAGAACGCAAACCTTAGGCTTTATTAGGATCTTTGCATTTACCAATCACATACATGTATGTACTGACAAGTATGAGTCGTCTTCAGTAGTATATTTTCTACACAGACTTAGCTCCAGATACAATTATATTTTATACGGCATTTCTCAATTGCAAAGTGAGTGTTCAAAATAGAATTAGAAATAAACAATTTCATCGCCAAAATACGTGACCACAGCGCATCAAATTGCCTCATGTCCTAAATATCCAAAATGGTTACCTTGTAGAGAATATGCAGAGGGACGATGGATTTATACTTTATTCATAATCATTTACGAAATGCTGAAATGAGTGGTGCTCCATATTGAATTTGAATCACAATACTTAGAAAGCATTAAATTGGATATTTTTGTTATTTTCTGGGACTTATAGGAATAGATGTTTAGGATTTATCTAAGCAATCCTGAATTTGTTCAAGCATTTGCTGTAAATGTACTTTTAGAATTAAAAATCAAAAGTTACGTCAATTATGCATTGCGTATCAATTAAGGTAAGGAAACTCGAGTGGTTGCAAATGAATCTGAAAGCTACGTGGTTTGTAATAATCAGTAGTTAACATTTATGCTTTGAATAACAAAAGTGCATAGGAAAATAAAATTGAAAAATTATTGAAGCGCATTTATGCCTTTGTGCTGCATAAACTCAATTTCAAGTCCACTCAAGTAAACCTAGGAAGATAATGATAACAAATTGCACAATCCAAAGATATGCTCTTAGCAATAATTCAATAAGAGTTTCTTCGTAATCCCTGACTTACAACATCATTACTTTCATGAAATAAAACTGTAAAAGGGTCATCTGTGTGATTCAGAACAGTAAAACTGACATAAAATGCAAACAAAGTAGAAAGCAGATTAAGTCTATCCATCAAGTGCTGCAGATGGAGTTGCAAAACTCAATTTAGCAGAAATATTGATAACATTTATATAATTCAGACATGTTTCTAAGATATTGTGGACATGGATGTTTCTCCAATGAAATGTGACTTTCTCAGACTAAGGATAAGCAGAAGCATTTATTTATCCGATTACCAAATTACTTTTATAGCCTAGGACAGATCCATATTCTAATTCAGGTCAGGTCACATAAAAATGTCCTTTACGATGTTATGCAAAGATTGCTTGTACTTTAAGAGTATGAATACGAGTATCCTAATGATAATACAAATGGGGCAACCAAAAGAAATCATAGAATTTATTCATGATGAGAATGCTGTGCATTAATTGCAACATTTAGCTTTTGGGATTAGGAACTGAAGGGCGTATTATGCAAGTCACAGCATGAGAAAATAATTTATGGGGTGTATAAAATATTCACACATCCTGGCTGGGTAAAACTACATTAGAGAAGGCGTTGGAGTGGTTGGAGTGCCTACACAGAAGTCTGCAGAGAATAGCACGTTCCCTTTTAATATCTATTCGCAATCAAAATCACAATATTCGTATTTGTGGATATTACACAATCTCCGTGAAGTTTAGTGTATTAGTTAAAATGGTGGAGCGTTGGCTGGAGTTGGCAGTGTGATTGGCGATCGTGTAAAGTATTGTGATGGTGGTTGATGTATTATTATAGGAATATTTGATGGTATAAATAAAGAATGGTGACAGACTACTGAACCGAAGTGGCACAGAGTGACTGAATGAAGATTAGAGTTTGAGAGAAGAATAGAAATGAAGAACAAGCAGAATTTCAATGACATGACAAAGTCCGTCAGTTCCGATTCGATTTTTCTTTTCAATCCTTGAGGTGGCGACAGAAAAACAAGGGAAGGAAAATAATGAAAAGGACAGAAAGGATGAGAAGAGTCGAAAATATACTTACATGATATCGATCGAGAGCAATAGCAGTAATGGAAAAGGTGGAAACAAAAATCGAGACAGCCTGGAGACAGCCGACCACCTTGCAAACGATTACGTGCTCCCCGAATGGCCAGTACATCGAGAGAATTTCCATAAGAGTCAGTGGCATCGTCACGATGCACAGGAGGAGATCAGAGACCGCCAGGTTGATGATAAACATATTCCGCACCGTCCGCATCGCAGTCTTCCGAACCACGGCACTCACCACCATCAGGTTCCCAAACACCCCGAATAAAATTAGCAGACTGTACAGGGCGATCAAGACATACACAAACGGTCCTTCCACGCTCCGGTTCTTCCGGTAACGCTCCAGCAACCTAAATTGCTCCTCAATCGACATCGTCCGATTGATGAACTCCTGATGAGACATGTTGTTCATCATCAATTTTATTTCAGACTCCCAGTTAGGATTGTCTGACTCCAGAGTCTGCAGTTGCTTTATCAGGGACTCGGTCATCTGGATCCCATTCACCATTACACCTGACTCTCCCATTCTTCAACACCAACTCACAACTGAAAATAAAACCACCAAAAGTCATTCGTTAGTTAACACAGATATATTTTGTGGTACAAATACGCTTTTTCGGTCAAAATCCCATTTTTCTAGAAATTCCATTTATTGTTACTGTGTACATACATGTTTCCACGTTTTCCACCTCTAATTTTTGACAGCCATTTGGTTTATTTCATATGGAGTAAAATTCCAAGTTCAATAATAATAAATAACATCCTAAGAAGTTTATTATCTCTTCGGTAAATGGTCGCAGAATGCATTGTAAAGCAAAATGGTATAAGGCTTTTTAGATTTGTAGCTAAGATAAGTAAGTTTAACACTCTATTTCTCCATAGCCAACACTTTATTAAGGAATTCCTTAAAATAGTACGTAGAATAAGCATTAAAGGGTATTATTTCAACGTTGACTGTGTACAAGAAAATGGAAATTCATATTGCAATGGATATGATTTGCCGTTAGTCAACTGGCAAATTATACTCTTTACATTATTGTGATGCAATTTCATCTGTCTTAATTGGTATAGTTAGGAATTATTTAATACTGCAGTTTTACTGCAATGTGTGGGTGAAATAAAAAGAAATATGGGTTCAAACAGATTTATGTGGAATCTATAGTCAAACAAACAAGTTCGTCAATGAAGAAATCCTGTAAAATCAAGCGGGGTAACGATAAACTTACAGTGATGCTATTTACTGTCAGTTGAAATCATTTTATATCATATCTAGAAGACGCTTTATATTCTGAGTCACAAAACCACTATATAAATGAAATTCTTTGCATAAATGACATGAAATAAAAGGCAGCCCATAATAACGGCATCTAGCTCGAAAAATAAAAATAGGGAAAATATCTGATAGCCCCAATTATAATTTTGTACCTTGTGTTAATAATATTATGGGAATAAACTTACAAATTAGGGTCTAACATCCCAGAATGACTAATACTAAATGCAATTCTTTTCTTTTTCCGATTTTTATTATCTTTTCCATCATGGCGTTTGCAAAACTGAGATCGTTTGCAATTTATCTTTTTTATTGTTTTCTCTTTTAGTTATTGCTGCCTAAGACTTAAGCCGTCATTTGATCAGGATTACAGATAAAAACATTTTCGCAGTGGGCTATGCTTCCCTCTTACACACTTTCATTTTGATCTGGGTTTAATTTGAACGGCCATGACTGGCGAATAATATTCTAAATAGAAAAACTTAAGGTGCTCTTCATGTTTAACAGTAGTGTATGTAAAAGCATCAAGAGCACTAATAATAACTAAATTAAATTCAATGTAATTCTGTTAGTAACTACTAATTAAGATTTACTTTAAAGAATTCAAATAAGGAAAGAGAGTTTTAGAACACGTAGATATTGAGGAACATGTAATTAATAAATATTACATTATTATGCACTTTTCCTTTTCGGCAATAGAATAATTAAGTGGCAATTTACTAACTAAAGTTTGTTAAAGTACTTCAATATTTTTGTCAGCGACATAGAAGCGTTTACGAAGAAAGTCTCATAAACCTTAGTAGATGTTATAAGTAGTGGGTTTAGTAATGAGAGACCCACACAGGCAATGTATATTGCCTTGCAGGTCTAAGTTCAGGTAATGAGACATCCACACAGGCAATGTATATTGCCTTGCAGGTCTCCGTATCTGGTAATGAGAGAACCACAAGGCATTGCATATTGCCTTGCAGGTCTCAGTTCAGGTAGTGAGGGATCCACAACAATGCTTTTTCCCTTCGAGGCGTCACATGAGAGAGATCCACACTGGTCGGGGCGACAGAATAGCTATAAGCAATGACACACTCACCACAAGACAATATGGATTGCCTTCTGGGTTGCACATAAGAGATCCACACTGGTCGGGCCATAGAATAGCTATAAGCTATGACACACTCGTTACAAGGAATACTTATTGCCTTGTGGGTTTCACATAAGAGAGATCCACACTGGTAAGGACATAGAATAGCTATCACACTCGCCAATATAGAATGACTGATTTACGTATCTTACACCCTTGACATACTTCCTCCTCCTTGACATTTCCAAGTGTTTTCAAATTCCTTCTTAAGACCCGTCAAATCTTTTCACTGCTCAGTATGCAAGTGGTTGCATAGCATTCAACATGGATAATTTCTATGTCACTCTGTTTAGTGACGCATCAATGAAATTTTTTCCTGACAATACAATTTCAAATTTCAAAAATCATTTTCATAATGCAATTGAACTGGACGACATGTATGAAGTTGCAGTTTCCAAATTGTCATACATTTACTCAAAACAATGCATTAAAAAAGGAGAAGAATTGTTGACCTATGATAGAGTCATTAGGCGAGTCGCTAGATACCTACCATATGAACCACGCATGAATGAGCCTGTCAAGGAAGAACCAATTAAGTATCACACGGTGACGGTACAGTCTTACAATGACCCTAAACCTGTTACAGAAAAACAGATTGCTACTAAAGAAAAGTGGAACGAACCAATGGAAGAACTACGAAATCCTGTTGAACAATCAGAAGCGTCAGTTATAACGGAAAAACAGGATAATAATGAAACAGAAACGTTAGTTGAAAAAACAAATCAGGATCATGTGCAAGCAACAAAAATATTTGCAACGAAAGATTTATATTCAGTTTGGGAACTGTTGAATGATATACAAATGCAAGAAAATGGTATAACCTTTAAATATGAGGAAAATGAGCCTATAGTAATGGAGGTTACTAACGAGTTAGTTCAAACAGTATCATTTAATGAGTTCATATATGGAATACTTGGATGTCCTGACTATCTTGCAGACAATGAAACTATCACATCATTTAGAGGTCAATTCATTCCATTTTTTGAAAATGGTCAAACCAGAATGCATATATATTCTGATATTGTAAAACCTCAATACTGCGGCGATGTATTGGCACCGCTGCTATTAATTGAAAATTACGACGGAAGGAACAGAAAAGCGACAACTAAGAACGTGGAAAACTTACATTATATCGACGTTGCCCAAAAATATTTTGAAAATATACACATTTATATCAAATCTGAGTCTGGACAAAATCTGCCCTTTTCATTTGGTAACTTTTGTATGCAGCTTCATTTTCGAAGAAAAACATATTAATGAAAACCTTTTGGAATTGGAACTCACTCTTGTCATAGACTTTGACCAGTAAACACCTCAAAAAATGTATTCTCACCACGATAATCCATATAGCGACTTCGATTACAGCTACCCTCAGATCGGTAGTGGATTAATGTATTATCGCCCAACTGTATTTCGGCAAAGAGGTTCAGGTCTTGGTGGTATACTTGGCTCTTTCTTTCGACGTCTAATTCCTTTTGCAAAACAATACATATTGCCTGCCACAAAGAAGTATGTATTACCTCATGCTACTGAAGCTCTTAAGAATGTGGCTACAGACATTATGGATGGTTACAATGTAAAAGAGAGTCTGAAGTCCAACGTTGTTGGAGCAGCAAAGGCCGCATATAATCAGGCGAAACAAGATTTTCTAAGTCAGTCTGGCAGTGGTCGTGGAAGAAAACGGATATTAGTAAAATCGCGGTCTAGCTCTAAAAAACGAATAAAACAAGTGAAAAAGAAGAATCCTGTAAAGAAGAAGAACAAATTACAAAAGAAAAAAGTTAACCAACGAATTTCAATTTTTTAAAAATGCCTAAGCAAACTCAACAACCTGTAATTAATTTTCTTCGAGCTGAAACTGATATTTTCTCAGAAGTAGGCTATGACATGACAATTTCTAAAACTTACGAAGTGGAGTACCATCCACAAAACAATATCAACGATCGTGGGGCTCCAATTGCTTTCTACATACCAGGAAACGACATTCATTATTCCGACTTTAGCGAATCAAAATTATTGTTACGTTGCAAACTCGTCGATGGAGCTCAATCTCCTCCAATTAATTTACCAGCTGTTGACCCTACGAAATTTTCTTATGCGCCTGTTAATAATTTTGGTCATTCATTGATTTCATCTGTTACAGTAAAATATAAAGATCATGAAGTATCACATAAAAATGCTTATTATCCTTATCGAGCCTATATGGAAAAACTGTTGTCGTATGGAAAAGAATACAAAAAAACCCAAGGTGAAGCTTCAATGCTTTACAAATCCAAAAGTGAAAAAGTTACCACAGACGATTCCTACGTCAAAAGGGCAGAGTTAGTTAACGGATCTAAAGAATTCGAAATTATGATGCGACCCCATTGTGAGCTTTTTACACAAGCAAGATATTTTATTCCTGGTATTGATGTCAGGCTTGATTTTTACCGCGCCTCAGATGAATTTTGTATACAAACAGCTGGACCTGATGCTGCTAAATACAAGCCACAATTGAGAATCTTAGAAGCAAAACTAATTGTTACAAAACATGCTCTATTACCCTCCTTGGCTCTAGGACACATTAAAAAATGGAACAGTGGCCATAATGTTGTCTACCCACAACGTGAAAACGAAATGAAAACGTATGCAATTCCTGCAGGACAATTACAACATACAAATGAGACATTACTATCTGGTTTATTGCCTGATAGAATTGTATTGGGTTTAGTTAAAAGTAAAAGTATTCATGGCTCGTATGACACAAATCCCTTATGTTTTGAAGACTTTAGCCTGCAAAACATTACCGTCAGCATGAATGGCGAAAGTCATATTTCTAAATCAATGGATGTTGACTTTGCCAACAACCGATTTGTACAAGCTTATATGTCAATGTTTGAAGGCCTTGGAATTGCCAATTGCGATACATGTATTGACATTACAAAAGAGGAATATATAAATGGAAAGGCACTTTTTGTGTACGATTTTAAAAATATTCGAGATGGATTTTCACCACCACGGCATGGAAATATATCAATAAAATTGCAGTTTAAAACAGCTCTTCCAGAAAGTATAACAGTTGTATGTTACGCAGAATATCAATCAGTATTGTACATCAACAGCGACAAGCAAGTGTTCAAGAAAGATTACTCTAAAGACTTTTAATAAGCAAATAAAAATGGATTCGAAAGAAATCTTAGTAATAATGAAAAGATTGTTTATCGGTAGAAAGTGTACATACAATGTTCTGGCTTGTGACGAATTAGATAATTTTAAAATAACAAAATATCCTGTTTGTCTATGTGTAAATAATCAACCCAAATCAGAAGGTGGGCAGCATTGGCTTGGCATTTATATACCTAATAGAAATGGACCAATGAATTTCTTTTGTTCGTTTGGAATGGGAATCGATTTTTATGCAAAAAACTTTCGAAAATTTGCCGAACGCCTCAAAATTACTGTACATGAAAACAATATCTGCCTACAAGATATGAACTCTAATGTTTGTGGGTTATATGTTTTGCATTTTTTATATAAACGATTGTGCGGTCAAAAATTTAACTCTATTGTAAATAGCTTTTCAAAAAATTTAAAAAATAATGACAATGCTGTTAGACGATTAGTATTGTTAAATCGTTCTTTATTAAACTTTAAATTGGTGTAAAAAAAGAAAACAATTTTAAAAAGCAAATAAAGAAAAAATTTATGAAAAATGAAATCAATATTGTTTCCAGTTGATCTTTTTTGTTCGTGTACTCCGTCTTGGTACCGGTTTATTATTTTCAGCAAAATCTGGTTCTATAGCTGATTCATATCTTCTTTCTTGCACAGAACTTTGGGTATTCACTCCAGTTTTCAGCTTTTTGTCAATATTTAATTTATTAGAATTTTTTCGTTTTCGATCTGGAACGCTGCCTTTTAAATCATCTCTTTCTCCCGCCAACGACAATTTCAATTTCTTTTTATCAGGTTGTGTAAGTTTTTCGACATAATCTTCCCATTTGTCATCAACTGTGTTATACATTAAACCTCCTTTTCTTCTTTTAGTTCCAATAATTGTCAGTGGTTCTCTTTGAAGTAACCAGGGTTCTACAGCAGTGAATTTTTTTGCATAGAATGGAGTATTTGTGGGATACAGTCGGTTATCGTGAATGCTAGGTTTAGGTTTACGCGGTCTCTTAATTTTTGGAATTTTTGATTCTGGAACATCATTGTTATCGTCATTCAATTTTCTCTTCCTATTGGCTTTTAGATTATTCTCTTTTATTGGAATACTTGGAACTATAGCTTCGTCTGGAGCATGTAATGGTGTACGATTAATTAAGCTGTCATCGTCATGTTGTTGTTCACTCGGAGAATCTTTCGCTGTAACGTCTTTTACTAAAATA
The DNA here is from genome assembly GCA_020352615.2 of Yoshiicerus persimilis. Taxonomy (NCBI): domain Eukaryota; kingdom Metazoa; phylum Arthropoda; class Collembola; order Entomobryomorpha; family Tomoceridae; genus Yoshiicerus; species Yoshiicerus persimilis. The sequence continues at coordinate 17,521,158 of CM060170.1, forward strand.
GGCTTGTTTTCCAAATTATATTGTTTTTGTAATTGATTTCTTGCATGCTCTTGGTACAATAATATTTTTGCGTCATCTGGCAACTTACTATGAAGTATATTATTTTTTTCCGTCAACTTTGATGAGTCATTAATTGATGACATGTCCATGTTCATTATTTGGTGAAATAACACTTCAGGAACTAGCCGCATTCGTCTAACCATGATTTCCTAATAATGTGTTTGCAAGTAAGCCCAATACAGATGATATGATTATGGGAAGAAATGATCCACCTTTTTGAATAAGGATCTTCTGCTTTTTTTCCAAAGGTATGCTTTTATCAAAAGCAATTTTTTTAATGGTTCTTTGAAATGGTTTAAGCTTTAAAATTTTTGCTTTACTGATTGGAACGTTTTTATTAACTACATTCAAAGTTGCTTCGCAGATCGAGCAAACCTGATCTGGAGACGCAGCCTCCAGAATTTGCCTCCTGTATTTGTTATTACTATGCAAATACTTTTTTAAAAAAGTGTGGTTGTTTCTGATTCGCTTAACCATGATGTTAACTGTTTCATGGTCAATTGAGAAATGAAGAAATAAAACTAGACACACCTTACTTAAATCCATAAGTTGGCTATAATCTCGCGATGGAGAAGGTTGTCAAGGAGTACACTAATCTTCGCGCTCCTGGAGCGGCGTATTCTAGCTTATCGGGCTTTTTAAAAAGTTCAAAGAATGCTGGTCAAAACCCACGTTTTGTCAAAAAGGCATTATCTAAATTAATAGGATATCAATTACATGTACCAGTTCCTAAAAAATTCACTAGAAGACGTGTCTACGTACCTTTTATTGACGACCAATGGGCTATGGATTTATTAGACATGAGAAAATGGAGTAAATCTAACTACAGAAAAAACTATATCCTATGCGTTATTGATGTATTTTCCAAAATGGCTTGGATGGAAGCTATAGCGAACAAAAATGCAAAGACAGTAGCAGACGCATTTCAAAAAATACTTACACGAACAAAAAGAGTTTGTAATCATTTACAGTCAGATATGGGTACTGAATTTCTAAACACTACCATGAAGAAATTAACAGCTAAATATAAAATTAAGCATTTTGTTGTGCATTCACCCATGAAGTGTTGTATAGCGGAACGTTTTTTTAGAACTATTGCTCAAAAGATTTCAAGGTATATGACACAGAAGAATACTAAAAGATTTATTAATAAACTGTCTTATTTCGAAAAGCTATATAACAATTCGTGGCATCGCAGCATTAAAATGAAGCCTGTAGATGTCAATAAAGAAAACGAAATGGAAGTATGGCAAAACTTGTATGGAAATAATAATAAACATCGAAAAGCTATTGCCAGAGTACATTTTAAAATTGGTGATTCGGTTTTACGAGCAAGATCTAAATCAATTTTTGAAAAAGGATATTCAAGTTATTTTGAAAATGAAGTGTACACAATAAGAGATGTTAAACACTCATACCCACCAATGTACTACTTGAAAGACGACCAAGGCAATGATCTGAAGGGTGGTTACTACAAGCAAGAACTGCAATACGTATATAAATAGGATCATAATGCTGTTTGTCTTCAGTACCTTATCCGAATTTCAAAAAGCAATATGGATTTTCTTTGTAGACTACATAAACAAAATTGTAACATTATTTTCAAAAATTGTAAATGTGTTTGCTGTGTTAAGATGTACACTTGTACACACTATAGCGAATTTTTAAAAAACTATACACCTCTACCAACAGAAATTCCAATACGTCTTACTAAAAAAATATTTGTTTATTACGATACAGTTCAAAAAACGTTCATTCTCCATAAGAATAAATACAGAAACAGTGAAATACGTACGTCAAACTTTAGAAAAGTGCTCCTCCATTTACGTCACAATGGAGTCCTTGATTATAGAAAGTGGTAACAAACGTGTTTCGTTTCACAAACATGTTCAGGTTGTCCTAATTCCGAAACATGATGAAACACGACAACGGTATTGGGAATACTTTTATATTGACAGGTGTAGGTTTAAGGATAGAATTGACCAAGTGAGGATTGTCCTTGAACCACTTCTGAGAAAAAGGTTGAAAATCCCTATTCCTACCTGTCAATTTGTTGTTGAACCTTTTTCTTTCCCTAGCTGCCCTTGAACTTGTTTGTTCATGACTTGTTTTCCCAAAATGTTTTGTCATCCGTCGAGTATAAAAAGACGCATTACAAACCTGCTCCAACATCATACCTCATTCGGTTCTTTCAGTAGCAACACTGGCTAGTTCACTACCTAACAATATTTTGTCACGATGGAGAAGTTCCACTCACAGTCATACACTCCATCAGAGGAGACGAAAGCAGAGGTCGAGGCGAACCAATTTCGAGCGGGTCTTCGTGACGATCTACCCGAATCAAGTGAATCGAAAGATAGTAATACACAAATTACCAATACAATCAATGAAGGACGGGCTGCAGAACCAATACCCGAATCGCCGGATTCGCCGGACTCAATGGCATCCTACCAATCTCAAAATGACCCAACATCAGACGAGGATACCGACAACGATAAAGTTACTTCCATATACGGCGAAGGACAATTTGGACTCCCTGCTGGCGAATCTAACCTTGGTCGACTAATCATCTCCTTCACGAAAAATTCAGAATCTGAAGTCTTTATTCACATGAAACGTAAGAAAGATGACCAGCAATTGGAATATTTCAACTTTTCTCTCTTTCATATGGATGGACTACTTAATCCAGTAATGAAATATACTCTACTGGAAGAAGGTCGACCTAGATTTACTTACTTACGAGACGGTCACATTTATTCCAAATGGGGCGTGGAAGTGAAGATGGTAACTGTTGGCGGAAACAAACTTTCTGGTTTTCGATTTAAAAGACTAACAAAAAACGGCAAAGACTTGCAGATTCATGTTGCAATACACGAAATCCCAAGTGTTGTGTTTAAGTTCTGCCAGTACTCTCAAATGAATCGTGTGCTGCATAAAGTAATTCGTGAGGTTGCAGAACAGAAATATCCATATATTCCTGAAGTGGCCCCGGATGGTGTCATTTTACCTCCAAAAAAGTGTCCACACATTGAAAATATTGGAAACGATGATCAGGTCGACTTGGCATGTTCCCAAAACTGTGAATGCAAGACCATTGCAGGGAAGATGAGAGCAAAAAACAAGCATGCTGAATTGAAACGGAAAGCGGAAGAAGAGGAGAAAAAATTGGAAAAACTTCCTAAAATTGATTTTCAAACTATGTTTAACAATTACCTTCCTAATCTTACTATTGATGATGTCGACTTGTAAAAATGTAATTCCAAAATTGTTTCTTATTTTTTTGTAAATAGTAAATTCAACAAAGTAAACTAAATACAACCTGTTGTGAAAATTAAATAGTAATGATTGGTGTTTTTGAATGTAAATGAATAACCATGAATTTTTTGGTGTTTTTATTGAAATAATAAAATACGTTGTTTAAACGAAAAAAGAACATTTTTGTTTGCATGTATAAATTTGGGAACTCTAACGAATTCGTAATCAGTTCATCATGGACCACTCTAGCGATAACAGTTCTCGACACTCTGATTTAGAACATCATTTGTCAGTAGATTATCCTCACATGAAAATTTGTAGTTTTAACATAATACTTTTCATAAACCTTGTCGTGTTACTTTTTCTCATTACAGTTTTATCATATTTTACATCGACCATTCACTACTACACAGTCACACTGGAAAGTTTTGATACATTGGCATCAAACATAACTCATAACTTTGGTTGGCTTTTGAATTATACAAAAACGTCATAAATTCAAGAAAATGGATAATGGTAAGCATGAATTTTATTAATACTGACCAGGCGGGCCGGGCGGGGTCCCCTCTATGCTTCGCATATATATGCCTTCGGCATAGAACTATGCTTCGCATATATATGCCTTCGGCATAGAACTATGCTTCGCATATATATGCCTTCGGCATAGAACTATGCTTCGCATATATATGCCTTCGGCATAGAACTATGCTTTGCATATGTATGCCTTCGGCATAGCGCTGTCTATGCCATCACATGTCTAACAAATACGTATTTTCTTTTTCAGTAATGCGAACTGTACAAACAGATGTTCAACCTATTTCTGTTAGCCATGCAATTTTACCGTTCACGTTTGAACCTGTCCTTAGGATGCAACAAATAAACGAAGGCCGTCTAAATGTTATTTATATAAGTCCTACTTTGTTACAATCATTAATAATGCATATGACGGAAATACAAAGAGAATCCTTGCAAAATTTGGATGACACAATCAATATTAGAATAAATAAATCAAACTATAAACGTGGTTATGATACTGTAAAATAAATTTTATTCCAATGAATAAATTGTACAATCCTCAGGAAAAATACTGTCTCGAATTCGAAAATTATCATTTTGTGTTTGACAATAGTCGAGAAACAAATATCCATATGGTTTTTTCATAATGTCCTTAAGTGCTTCATCAATAGCATCGTTTCTCTTTCCTCCATTCATTTGTCTACCCAGTGTTTTGATTGCTACAGTGTCCCTTGGGTTTTTCATAGCACAAATGTATTTGCTTTGAAGAACTAAGTCTCTCAATTTTTTGAAAAATAAATTTTGAACAAGTAATATGATTGAAACATTATTGTGGTGGGATGTAATTGTAAATGCTTTGATGGCATCAGTTGAGCCGCTAACGTCACACATTAAATCATCCAAAATAACAAGTTTGTGTCCTGGAAGCGAAGACCCATAATCAGTAGGTAATCCCTTATGAAAAATGATATTAGGAACAACACATTTCAAATGGTTAAACAGATTAGGCTGATAAGCAGTAAAACAATAAATAACATGATTTATATTAGGTTCAATGAGTTCATCCCTTCGTTCCAATAATTTTGTTGTCAACGTTGACTTTCCGGATTGTGTTTGCCCTGCAATAGTCATGCAAAATGGTGCTTTTAGTTTGTATTCAAATAAAGGATGCTCTTCTAAAGAATTAAGAGTTGATGCGATTGACTCCATGGCTACCAAAGAACTGAACTTTATTTTTACAAATACACGTTTAATATTATCAATTTACAAGTATTACATTATTTTATTTTTCATGGTATAGGTTAATTCGCATTTTGAAATAATGGTATGTCCTTATGACCATATGCAAACGTTTTTATTCCATCCGGACAATACCTTTTAACATCATATCCATTAATTGCCTTTTTTCTACTTACAATAGTATATATGTTGTGTTTAAAACTACGTAATGCATTACAGTTGGCATATACCTGAAGTTCATTTTCATTGTTTGGTAACATTGCATTCAAGTAATGATCATAAGTAATGTCGGAATTCACAGTACTTTTAGTTATTCCCTTGGCTTTTTTCTTAACATGATAATTACATTGATTATTTAGTATATCATTAAACGTTACATACCGAACACAATACATTTTTGGTTTATTTACAATTACCTCCGACACAACACCTTTATCCATTTCATCTGAAAAGTATCCTAGTCTCTTTTTATTTGTAGGACTGTAATATTTTCCAAAATTTATGTCATTGCGTGGGTAAACGGACATGTCAAAAAATTTGTCTTCATTTGTTTTACAATCATCATATACATTCTCTGTTTCAATTAGGTATACCAAGCTGTCCGTGTCAGTATAAAGTAAATTGTAGTGATCCTTATACTTCTTTGCAATGTAATTATAATGGAAATTAAACATTGTTGTTTTGCTGATATCTAACACAGCTATTCCAGCTGCGATTGGTCGGTCTAAAGTAACCTGTATTCTCTTCATTACCAATACAACTAAATCATCTTTCAACGTAATAAAATCCTCAACTGTTGGTTTTTTATTTAACTTTTTTGCCTTGACATCATCTAACACTATCTGCATCCTCCTTCTATTCCTCTTTTGTTCTATGAGTTTTCCATACCCTGTATTATTTAGCAATTTCCAAAAAGCGATTTCAATATCGCTTTGTGCTGCCCGCCTTTTTTCAGTATTGAAATCTACGTATGGTTTCATCCATGGCGATTGTAGAAATTTTACAGCCCTGTGGATTGCTGTTATTTCTACCCCTAAGCTTAGATATGTTTTTAATGCCCTGTAGTGGCAAACATAATTATATTTAGGACTTAAATCAGCAATTAAACGTTTCTGTTTACTGCTACTAGGTAGGTTTAGCCTATCTCGGAGATCACTTTGAAAATCTGAAATATTTTCATCTTTGATAATCCGAGGTGTTGGGGCTGGTGGATAGCTATTTAAAAAATCATGTAAATGATTTGGAACAGACATATCTACCTCGAAAAAATATCCTACAAAGTCATCATCTTTAAGGTTCTGTACAAAAGTATTTGGGTCCTCCCTAATCTTGTCTAAAAATGTATCCGAACACCACTCAAACCCTTCTCTAGGTAAGTATTGGGACAAAGCATGACCATATAAATTGTTTGCATCCCAATACATTATCCATGTTGTTGGTTTATTAATATCAAAGCCTGGTAAGTACTTATTGTTAGCCTTTGCAGCCCGCAAATCACCAACACTAACTAAACCACCTCGAATTGCTGATTCTAACCAGACATGCATGGTAGCATCTTTGATGTATTCTAAACTTACAGCAGTTTTCTTAAGAGCAGCATCTAAACTAAACATTGGAAGTGAATAATAATGACATACATCCAAGCCAAAGTTGTCGTACAATGTATTTCGAAGCTTAAACCAAACATCTGCCAAGAGTGTTGTGTCACATTTTACGTATAAATCATGCCATTGCCCCAAATTCTGAATACCAAATGCACTCCAAACCTTTAATGCATGTTCATAAACTTCATTATCTATTTCTGCACTTGTCAAATCACTTTTAAAACAACTTTTTGGAGGAAGTTGTGTTTCCTTAAATTTTTCAATTGAGTCCATGTAAGAATATGGATATGCTCCTTTTTTCAACAACATGTCGACTTTATCTTTAGAATGTTCTTCAAAAGCCTGTCTTGTTATTGGAAAATCTGTTTCTTTGTTCATGTTACTAACTAGAGCTTCTAAAGATGAGTTTAAAAACAGAAAACTGTCTATGAAATTAATCTGTTTGTTAATGGTTATGCTCATAAATTTTTCCCGAGATTGGGGGATTACTTCCATTGTTTTTAAAATCTTCTTAGACGCCCCCTTTACTAAAAAATGGGCATCATAACCTCTAAGATTGTGGAAAATTACAGGCAACTTTTTAGGAACATATGCAAGAATATTACAAGGAGCTTTATGAGCAAACCCAAGAAATTCATATTCAGGCAAATGGCTATGATGTCTTACTATTTTATTGCTTCGAATTTGGTATGGCGTAAATTGTTTATGACAAAAATAACACTTCTGCTCTTTGAATTCCTTTTTCTTATATCTCTCCATATCTTTCTTACTTATTTTCATTTCAACCTTAGCCCTTTCTTCAAATTTCTGCATTGTTTTTTGTAATTCATCATTTTTTTCTATTAAATATTTAATCATTTCTACAGCTGCATCATCCTGTTCATTTTCAATTCTAAATGTTTTGCTTGCAATCCTTTTACCATTGTAGTCAACCGTATGACAATGAAAACCACTAGATTTATGCATTTTTGTCTTGACAGTAGTGCTTTCATCTTCCATGTCTACTACGTGGACATCGGTTGTTGGTTGACATAATGCCTCAAAATCAGCAAATACTGTAAATGGCATCTTCTGTGTTCGACTATATTTGTTGAAGTATAAATAGTCATCTTTTGGAAACACAGTCTTTTGCTTTTCAAGAGCAATACAAAACTGTTTGTGCGTTTTAAAGTCAGAGTTAAAGGATTGCAAGCAGAAGCGACAAATAAATTTAGTTGCTTTATTTTGAATTGCTAACAACTTATGTAAATCCTTCACATATACGTAATGATCAGGTTGACCCTCTTCTTCTGAGAGTATTAAAAGCAAATCTATCATTATTTGTCTCTCCTCTTTACAAACATGTAATGGCGCACAAAAATTACGGATAGTTTTTTGATTTTTCTGATAGCAATTGTAAACATTACTGTTTAATGTATTTGAATTTTCAACGACCTCCTCATCATCACTACTACTGTCAGAGTAATCCTGTACGACGCTTTCAATTATTTCATCTACGCTGTTTTTTGGCACATCAGGTTTTTTAGTTTTTGTTTCAGAAAAGTCTTGAGAATAACCGATAACACATAAGCCTATTTTAGGGTTTTGTTTTTCAAACTTTTCAATTTGTTTTAAAGAAAATGGAAAATCAATACCATCCCAATTTATAACTTCTGTTCTGCTATCATCTTTTATTTCATCGTACCACTCAATTTTATTATAACGTCTCCTTAGAGTGGTATGGTGGACACCAGTAAAATCTCTTTTATGAATACCTGGGTGAGCGTATATAGCTCTTTGAAAACACTTGCCATCATTCCCAGGTACATTGATAAACGTTCGAACTTTTCTTTGTAATGGCACAGGCAATTCACTCATATTGCTGCCACCACCAAACGGTTCATATTTCATAATCTTAATTTCAAATCTCGTAAAGTGTTCTAGTACCCAACCAGAACCATTACGGATAAAAGATTGTAAATTTTCGTTTAACATATCTACACTATTTATGATAGCCATTTTTGCATTTTGAATGTTAAAAATTGGGAATAAAAATGAATTAAAAAATGGACTTTGAAATATGGTTTCTTCTCCCTCCTTTTTTGAAAAAAGAACTTTGACCACAAATATCATCTTAAAAGTTGTCCAATCTCTAATATATTGATTGCAAAGATCTATTATTTTATCTTTAAAACTGTAAAACAATCCTTGCATATCCCTGCATTTTACTTCCTCTAAATTGGATGCATAAATGTGGTACATATCAAAGGCTTCCTGCTCCAAATTTAACGAAAAACTGCCTATACCTTCCCCTATTTGGCCCAGTTCGACACCCTCGTAAAACTCTGGGTGAAACTTTGCAAAGTGTTCACTGAGTCGCATTGTATTAAGAAACTCAATGTCACAAGCCGGACATAGCCTATCTCTTAAGAGGTCAGGTGTAATAATGTCATTTAATGAACTTAACTTAATACGTTTTCCAGATGTAGATGCTTCTTCATTATTTTGTCTTTTCCCACCAACTTGAGTGTTGCTGAATTGCGAAGTTCCAAATTGGGTATCCCTTTGTAGCCATGTCTGATTATCCTCCAGCCAGTCGAATTCGTCCATAATTTCTGCCAGCAGTCCATCTTGTTGTGACTCAAATTCAGGCAGTTCTACAGAATTTAGATGTCGAGATGATGTTGATTGCTGTTCCGCTTCTAATTCAACCACTCGTTGCATTAGCTCATTATCTCCCTGAGTAGAAAAATTGAAGGAAACGTCCATTTGCTCATCCAAATAGTCCACAGGTTGAGCATTGGGAGAATCTACAATTAATATTTATAAGCTTATCAATACTTGATTAAAAAAAATTGATGATAGTGCTACGACCACGCATATTTGACTTGCTATAACTTACCAATTGAGGTAGATGTATTTCGAGCGACATCAAATACTTCGCCAGCAACTACATTAGACAGTTCACTATTTTTCATCTGTCCAAGACCTGAAATTCACGTGTGAGGAATCATGATACTGGTTCTGTTCAGTTAAATTAACGTAAAAAATTAGAATTTGAAAAAATTTTAAACTTACAAGATGCAGTTTTACAAATACACTCCTTTGCATACTTAGTACACTTTGTACACGTATGGTTTTCCTTGAAATGACTCCAGTACGTTTCAATGGTGGTATAGAACCCACAGAAAGGACATGCTATTGCTGCCATTGCCCACAACTTAATGTTTACTGGATGAAAAAATTCCCTACATTTTATACTGCACAAGATTGTTTATCTGAGAGGTACTTGAAACGGGGTTGTTTACTTAGAGTGCGGTAATAACCTAAGGTACCTGAAACAAGATTTTTTCATCTGAGAGAAGGTGCTTTAAGGTCAAGGTTGACTACTACAACATATTATAGAACTACAACGACATACTACATGAATGGAATTGTTATGAAATGCAAACACAATTCAATAAAATACATTTTATTTTCTTATAATAAGACATTTTCTCATAATAACACACATGTTTATACCAATTCATAACCAATCTACTGGTGTGGAACAAGCTATTGGATCAAATTCGTCTGAACTGTCTGAGTCATAGTTTTGTAACAATGGAATATTGTGTATTTTACCGTCCATCAAAGCAGAACTTCTCACTCGACTTGTCAAGGAATCACTTGAATCGTCCTCTGATGAGTAAATGATCCGAGCCTTCTTTCTGGACGGTTCTGGAATATCTGAGTCAGAGTCAGAAGTGTTTCCATCAGTCGCAACATAACTGTAGCAATCCAAAGAACTTTCTTCCAAGCTGTCATTATTGGAATTTTCAATATCCGAGACGACCATTTCGGGCTCAGGTGGATCTTCAAATGAAATATCTTCCGAGGTGGTATTTGCCATGGTCTCGAGGTTAGTCCGGTCTCTGTCTTCTACTGGTATAGTCACATCGTTCTCCAGATACTGTCCAATGTCCCAGGTGGTGTTACTCGTCTCATTTCCTTGAGACGCGTGTCTCAAGCAATCCGCTATCTGAGCTGCAAAGTCCTCCAGCTCAGCCCTGTCGGCAACCGTTATTAAAAACATGTCATCCTGCAAAATGTACCAAACAAAAGGATTAATGACTAAAAATTACGTAAAGTATACTAAAAGGTAATTTCTCCCATCACTATGCAATGTATAGATACATTGCACTTATTGTACGGATGAATATATTGTACCCTTACCGTGGATGAAAATGAGTTTTCCATGTTCCACTTTATTCTACTTCTTAATGTTACTTGAAGGATGGTGCAGCTTGAATGTGAAGTTGTTAGATCAGCTCCCGTATTTTATACACGGTATTATTGTTTGTCTACTTGGATGAAATATGTGTACCACCACCATTCTTTTACATTATTTACAAAGAGCTAATGCTGGTGACAAAAATCTTTCCTTAATGTAAGCAGACTATTGGGTCAAAAGAGGATTCGTCTTTAAAATCATTCTTGTTATTGACTAGACAATACATTCTCCCTCAGAAATTATTTTAAAGGTTGTTTACAAAATTCTCTTGGATAGTATACTGAGGAATTGTACAGGTCGGTTTTCTTTGTAACAATTTTACAAAAACAGAAAAACAAAAAAATTAATCATCTGTCTGAATGAAAAGCTTGGCGACGAATTTATTTTCTGTAGTAGGGAAGTTAATGTTTTATTGTTCAGCCAGGTCAAGTTTCACTTTTGACAGAGATGTGCTAGACATCGTTGCAGCATTGAGTGCATGTTACAAAAGAACCTGCTACATGAAAAAGAATATTGACGCCGAATAGGATTGTCCAGGTCATGTTTTCCTTTTCTTTTTACCTGGTGAGCTTGAGACCCAAAAAAGTAATTTACATTCCCTTGTTGACATACAAGACAATATGAATTGGCCTTGTAGATCTCACAATTCCGAGTACTGAGCAGACTTGTGGATCCCTATTCACATGAGATTGAGACCCTCAAGGGATGTGATTTGCTCATTACCTGAGATAGAGACTCACACAGGTAATACACATTGACTGAGACCTGCAAGGTAATATGCAATGCCTTGTGGATCTCTCATTACCTGAACTTAGTCCATACAGGCCATATGCAATGCCTGTGTGGGTCTCTCATTACTAAACCCACTACTGTTATAACGTCCCTCGCCTACTTAATTAACTATCAGGTTTTGTCATCAGAAACTTTTCTAGTCCCAGCAACTTGCAAAGAGCATATTTTCTTTAAAGAATCTCATTAATCAAAATAGTTTATAAGAAAAGGAAAGTAGTAAGATGCTCTGCTTTAAAGGATAATTTACTATAAAGGTCTTATATTATTTCCTTTAGAACCAGAGTAATAACAATAAATTACTGGCATTTTTTCCTTACAACCCAGTTGGAATTTATAATGGATTAAATTTAAAGTCGTGACACAAATGAGTGAAACCAGAAACAGGAAACTTTTCTGTGGACTGGATGAAAAGCGAACTGTTTTCCGGCTACAGAGAAGTTGCTAAATGAAATTGGGGACTACTATATTAATAATGAATTAATACGGGTACGGATTTTCTATTGCATATGCACGGGTCTAGTGTTAGGTTGTTGCCCTAAGGAATACAAATTGACTGCAGTAGTGGTAGTAGTAGGTATTAAGGTCTAATTATCTTCATGATTTGCATGATATGGATAAAGCAAGTAACCTTTTTACCGAGCTGTCTTTGAAGGTTGTTATTTAGTTGGTGTCTGTAAAGCGGCAAGAATGGCCAGCAAATTTTCTGTGTTAACTTACGACAGTGACGGTGATAATAGTGATGACAGCAATAAGGAAAATGAAATTTCAAAAAAAAAGAAAATTACGGTTGCTATAAAATACGATTGGAAGGAAATCACTGTACTTGAAAGTGAGGTTGAACAGTTTTGGCGAAGAAGATATAAACGTGATCGAAAAAATTTAATTGTAGAGTACTTCAACTGTGATGAAGGCGGAGAAGATTGCCCAATGAAGTTAAAGCGAGTGCACGAGCTGACCGTTGATGTAATCAAGTTCTACATAAGGGGAAACGAACACATTCATTTAAAACAGGGTCTAGCAAGTGAGCACAAAAAAGTTATCCGTGATGCACTACAGATGACTCCAGATATGACACCCAATGCATTACTGGAAATTTTACGACAAAAATGTGGCGATGTTCCTTATAAAATGCAATTGAAAAACTTTGTTGCGTATGAAAGACGGAAGTCACAACCTCAACTGAATTACGTCGGTGAACTTGAACAATGGTGTGCAACACGAAATGAAGTACCAACTAACATTGATGAAGCATTTGTGTTAAACTGTCATTTCGAAGAAACAGTGGATGGACCATTCCGCATCTTCCTTACAACACTACGACTCCTTAAGCAGGCAACTGTTTTCGAACATTTCTTGGCCGACGCTACATATAAAATAAATCATAACGGATTTCCATTGATTGTAGTCGGTACAACAGACAGAAACCGAAAATTCCACCCAATTGGGATTGCTTTGTGCAGGAACGAGGAATCCTTTGACTTTGAGTTTGCCTTTCAAGCCATTAAAAGTGGAGTAGTGCGCATTTTTAGCACAGAATGTAACCCAACAATACTTTTGGCTGATGCAGCGGACGCAATCACAAATGGCTTCAAGTCTGTATTCGGTGACAATACCAAACGTGGCGTTTGTTGGGCACACGTTGTACGAGCATTTGACAAAAAATTGATTATGATTAAAGATGCAGAAATTCGGCAAAAAGTACGAAACGATATTACTGATTTGCAACTATCGTCGTCTCAGCTTGTCTTTGAATCAGGCGTCAAATTGTTCTTTAAGAAATGGCAGCGCAAAAGGTGTGGAGGTGTTAAGTCATTTGTCTCCTACTTCAAAGCTGAATGGATTGACAGGAATTCTGGCTGGTTTGAAGGGTTTGCTCATTTAGTGCCCTCTACAACAAATAGTCTTGAAAGTACAAATCGCGTCATTAAGACTGAATGCACAAATAGGAAACGTAAACCTTTGGGTAAGAATGCAGATTATAATAACTAATATGTTATTAATACTATAATATTATTATTTTTATTATACCCCAGGTGAATGCCTTAATGCGCTGCATTCATACTTAGGCAAATGGTCTGCAGCAAGAGATCCTGTCGCAAAAAATTCACAGCAAATAGCTATGGAGCCTGCTATCTCTCTTCCCGAACAGACTAAGGCCTATCAATGGCTAAAAAGTGATCCTATTGTTATCCACATGAGAGATAATGGCCAAATAATGTGTTTCACTGCGGCCACTGGGTGTGAACCAGTCAACCAAACTACCGCTCTGAAGTACATGGACACAGCGAAGACAACCAAGTGGGCCACCTTTGAAGACTTTTTATTATCGGAACTGCAAATCTGGCAAATTAAATATCACTCGTCTCTTTCTCAATGTCAATGTACATGTCCATATTTCTTAAAATGTTTTATCTGTAAACATACAATTGGAGTGGCAGCAATGAAAGGTAACTACGAAATTCCACTGCGGGCCAAAACTATTCCTGTAGGTCAGAAGAGGAAAAGGGGACGTCCAAAGAAAACAAGGAAAAGTCTTTCGATACAGTAATATTAATGCCCTTATCATATGCCCTGATACGTCCACCGTATATTAAATTATTTCCTTACACTATTTTCGACTAATTTAATCTGACTAATTCTTTGTATTTCTTTAGGCTGTTTTACTTAACGTTGGCTTATCCATATCATGCAAATTATAAAGATAATTATACCTTTATACCTATTACTACAATACTTGACATTTACAGAGAAATTCTTTGTAATATAATTTGTATTCCTAAGTGTATTAACCTTAACAATAGACTCATTAAAAAGATATTTTCCATTGCTATTCTGCGCTTGAACACTTGCCTTATCATATGCACCTAACACCCTCATACATTCTAGGTACAAGCATACAACAGTCTTTCCATGTGCCATAGAAAATCCGTACCCGTATTAATTCATTATTAATATAGTAGTCCCCAATTTCATTTAGCAACTTCTCTGTAGCCGGAAAACAGTTCGCTTTTCATCCAGTCCACAGAAAAGTTTCCTGTTTCTGGTTTCACTCATTTGTGTCACGACTTTAAATTGCGTCCATTTATAATTACATTTTAGCTTTGAACGACATTATTACATCCGACAGTAGAACCTTTCATTTGAAAACTTCTAAAATTAAATAGGTACAGTTCTATTTAGATAGTTTTTTAAATACATATAAAAGACTACACATTATGTGTTATAGTAATTCTAGACACTGCGTACTAGAACTCTCTAGCAATCACTTTATTTCACTTAATATTCAATAATTTTGTAAGAGCGCATTTTCCATAAATGTTGACCTAATTTTTAATAAAAATAATTATTTGTAAAACCTATTGTATTTAAAATAATCCGATCTATAGTGGCAAAAGTTTGAAGCAATAAAAAACCTACTCATCATTCATCTATCAAATGCTATGAAAAGCGAAGGCCTTCTTTCGTCACTACTGGGGGCGATAATCCCACTACATTGATTATACGTATGCATTTAGTATTTCCATTTTGTGTGAGCAACAATAGAGATGAGTTTGAGGAGGAAGAGGATACAAAGTGGACAATAAATTTGTGGCTAATGGTCATGTGCTACTCTGTTGTTTGACATTGTGGTCTGGCCACACAGGCCACCAAAAGATTAACGATCATTTGCAGAGTGCACCGAAAGGGATGTAGGAGCAACATATTGTATTCAAATGGGTCGGAAATCCTGAGGCTTTCTCCAGCTGCTGCCCGAAACTCAACATTTGCCATCCATTTTTACTGTACAGATGCACTGCCATCAAAGAGCAAGCAAAAAGCGGCTAAAGGGAGAAAGCAAACATTCGAGCCACCAGTTGTAAATAAAAAACGGCAAACCAAATAGAAACAAACAGCATTTTCGTACAAAGGAGAGAAAAGTGTCACTATATGAAAACAATATTCGTGTGATATCAAAGTCTACCCAAAATAGTATTACTCTGACAATGTAACAATTGCATTTTGTGTAATCTTATATTACCTGTATCCAACTTTTAAATTGGATGTAATATAATTCCTCTAATCCAGTTGTAATAAATAAACAGAGTTATGATATATCGCATTTATATGTTTAATGAATGAAGAGTTTCTTTTGTTCAAAGCAAAAGATTTACGTGGTAACCAAAATGCAAACAGACAGTAAAAGTGTGTAGAAGGTAACTCAATAAACGGTGTTTTCATTTTCTTTCAGAGAATTCATGAAACAGATATGGTGAGACCTATCTACTGCCCTATTACTTACAAGTAAGCAGTTATTTTGCTCATCTAAATCTTTACTACAGAATCAGTGTGTAATAGCAAATCAGGAGTGAAAGCAATTTCGTGTAGTGCATTGTCAGTAATGCCCAAATAACTCTAATTTTTAGAGCATGCAGATTATCTGCATTGGAGTTCATGCAAAAACGTATTAAAAGCAGAGTAAAGTTCAGAAACATATTGAAATCCTATACATTGTATTTCCTTTTGTATGTATACACAAAAAATTGAAATCACGCCAGGATACTTCAATGAAAGTATATCTAGTGAATAGAGTACAGGATGATATTCAGACAGCTATTATTTCTGTTTTCAATGTGAAACAGACTGTTAGAGCAAGAACAAAAAAATCAGCTTCCTTTTCCTCTTTCTCTTTTTTCTCTCATTAACTGGCCTTTCTACAGAGACAGGAAAGCATCCGAAAAAGAGAGTACATTGCCATTCATTAGTCTGTGCACAGTTGAGTTTATTCTCACTCATCTGTGTTCGCCTTTGAACCCAAACTAATCTTTCTAACTCAAAGCTTAAAATAGGTTTCTCGCTTTTCTCACCATACATAATCTGTTCGAGAAACTCGGTAATCTAGGACAGGAAAAGACTGGCTTATCCTTTCTTATCGTGGATTAAGTAGGCAATTAATAACATTTTGACACGTTGTAGTGCATATAGAGCGGATATAGTGAATCAACGTCAATGTTGCCTTTCCGAGTGATTAGGAGATTCAGTGACCCCAAGTTGAAAGGTGAACGAGGACGAAGTTAAAAATAACAAACTGGACAAAATAAGATAATCTTGGAACTGCTACCTAATTATTTGTACTATAGGTATTAGCAGATCAGTTTTTCAATCCAGTGTTACATTGGTTCTGAGAATTCGAAATGGTTTCTAAATAAGTAGATGATTCCGAATAATTCAGAGAATGTAACGACAACATTATGAAGGGTGCTTGAAGGGAGATGGAAGAAGAGGAAGCTGCACATACGGATGAAGTGTTTCCATATCTGGAGTTGTTACATTCTGCGAACGCATCTGTATAAGTAGTTCCTTGTCATCTCTCAAGAGAGGACATTTTTATTTAATATAGTCTCCAGAGAAAAGAAAACTTATTTTTCAGCTTGAGCAGCCATAGCCAACAAATTCACGTTGTTATTATACGAGTCCGCGTATTATATTTGGCCAGGAATTGCAATATAAATATAATAGCCTTCAGCCGAACGTTGTTGCGTTCCGTTTCGTTGTCTATCCTTCTTTTCCCATGCATTGAATTGGATTGCATCAGGGAAATATGAACGATGATGAAAGGAGATTATATTTAGTGCTTCTGCTTACTCATCTTTAGTGCCTTGTCATGTATTGGTCGACCAGAAAAGGGAAACCAATCTCCTAGCTAGAACTACTATAACATCTACGTAGAATTGTAATCTCCCACGACTCTTATATGCAGCTGAACCAAACACGTACATCAAATACACATACAACATCATAACTTAAACAACACCTACCCTACCGCAATTTTTTGTTTTTCTTCCTCGCTATACTTTTCACGGTGCCTACAGAAATTCAGGAACACGTCTTGCCTTACAGCACAAATAAGATAATATTTTTCTCTTCTAATAAGAAACAATACGGCTGAAATACTAAGCACTATGAATTAGTAATGTTCTTTCTAACGCCACACCACTTCCGTGCTCCCGGACATTCTAATGCACACTTACTTACTTTCCTATTTTGCCTCGTGCGAAAGCTTTTTCCTTTTCTTTCGAGTGCCCTTTCGCCAAACGCATAGAACACTAATAATTTATCTTTCCTAACTGGAGAGATCATATTTTAAAGTATATTTATGTTTTATTTTGTTTCCCTTAAAAAGATTTTCAACACGTCCACAAGTTGCCTCTAAGCCCATTGTTTATTTACTACTTCCAAAAATATTATGAACTTTCACCACGCCATTGACATACTTTCACCATGAAAGAAAATAAATGTTTCTTATTTACACCTTACCTTAAAGCATTTGTAAAGAGTGCTCAAAAGTTCTTCAGGTTCTATTAAGAAATGTGCATAGCTTCAAATAAAACTAGAAATTAGGGACACGGTTTTTCTAGTGTTGTGCGTAGAACCTAGTTTTCATATTTATATAGAAAGACTTGAAATACTAACAGGTGGTATGGCAGTAATGATATGAATATTTATTAAGCTCTCTCTTGTGACCAGAAAATTCTTAAATGGTGTTGAATAGGGAATAAATCACTGTAATGTGGTTCTTGACCCCTTTAGGATCCTAAAGAATTCTCGAGGTTAATGTTTTGTGGAACTCTTATATTACGACTAATAAATCAGAGTGCAGCAGAATAACTACCTGCATAGAAAGGCTACTATCGCTATTCGGGACTGTTAGACCGATGCAAACATAATGTTCGTATTACCTACGCTTTACTCCCTAAATGACAAACCCTAAGTGGCAAATTTTATCGTAAGCCCTAAATGGCAAATAAAATCAACAAATGGATTAACAATAAGATAAATAAAAAATAAGATTAACAAATAAAATTTTTAGACTTTTGGAATTTGGGACCTTTGGATTTGGAAATTTTCACAGGATATTTCATAAGTTAGACAAAAGTGGAAGAAGATCTATGCTTCCCTTCCCCTAGACGCTGTGCTACCAAATAAATAAGAGACGTGGAAGAATTTTGACATGCCCTTTTAGAATTGTGGCCCCAGGTAGCTATTTAACTACATAATTAAACATGTAAAATTAGAACCTTTAATTATATTCTTTAAATAATTTCATTTTGACCCATCAGTAAAAACCATGTACTTTGAAATAGGTACAATTAATGTATTTTCCACTTCATTTCCGACGGTTAAAATCCGTGGTTGTTTTTTCATTTGTCCCAAAAGGTTCAGCACAAAGTGTAAGAATTTGGTTTACAGCACAGCTGTCAAGAAGACAATTTTTTTCAAACAAAAAATTCCAAATTTGCCATTGAGGGATTCAATATAATACCCATTTGCCAAAAAGGAATTTAGACTTTTTCATTTGCCATAAATAATTTGTGGTTTTGGATTTGTCATTTATAGGGCCTTCCTTACCTACATAGTACTTGAGGTATGGGGATACTTTATGTAATATAAAGAATGATAACTCTAGTTCCTTAATGTCAGATTTGTTTTAACTTTTTTCATATTTCCGTAATTGCCAAGACATATGTCATTGATAGTGATTATTTCAGATGGTCGTAGGTACTTTCTGAGAAATGGAGATAAATTATTATGAATAATGTAGAAGGGTAGCAAATATTTGATGCGCACACATAGATGTAAAGGTGAAAAGCAAGTGCGTGTATTTCGACTGAAAAGAGGTGGTTCTTCCGGAGCAAAGTGAAATAAACCGCATCAATAAAAGCTGCAATGTGTGTCTTGCTAATCACTAATGTATCCGCAAACACTTGACAACACTAAAAGCTTCCCGGCTGGAAAGGTTTTAATTTTAATAGGTGAAATGCATAGCTGAGAATGTAGGAAACGTTGATGTAGGAAATTCTCGCACACAATAACTCTTAGCATAATATTCACCCGGGAGCAAAGACTAAGACAGATGTTCCCCGCCACAACAATCAGGCAGGTAATGCAATATGGTTGCTTTGCCTGTGATATCTGCAGAGTAAAGCAGAGTAAGACAGTAAGAGTGCACATCAGCCTTTACTTTGTGCACTACGGCCCGATAAACAATAATGGCATTGTCTACAGAAATATTTAGGCGGATAGTAAAGGAACGCCAAAGTGCAAATGTACATACTCCATAAAATAAATATAGTCTCGGTAATGTAGAAAGCGGTGCAGCGGTCTTCCGAACACAGCTATTTTCGTAAGGACTTGTTATTTTGCCCTACACCTTTTATTGAATCAGGCAGATGAGTATATAGATCATTAATATAACTCGACTCTTTCACTTTCACAGCGCCTAAAGTAAGTAGACAGTCCTCGGGATGCCAGATAGACACACATTATGAGAATACAATATTTAAAGTTGGCAGGGTAGTCCCGTTGGTACAACCGACAGCTCTTGACCCTTTTACCTTTTTATGCCTTGAATTTCTCTCATATTACCTCACAATCCCTTTAGTCCTAAGTCATAATCCATGTTTTCTTTTCGCTACTCCAGAAAGTATTCCAAGTAAGCTGGAAGCAAAAATTTATAAGTGCTCTTACTAAGGACTAATCATATTAGTCGATATAATTATAATGAAGGAAGTATTAACAGGTGCTGTGTGTAGAGTAGTATTTACATCTAAATAGGTATACACTTCAAGTAAAAGTATGTTAAATTTGCATTAACATTATCTACTTCAATCTTATAATAATATATTTGTGAATTAAGTATTTCTAAGTGTGCATTTGGAAAGGCCAGAAAATGTTACGGGCTCAGCACTCCCACTTTGAATACTTAGAATGCTAAATTAATGACTGCCTAACTGCCTACTTATTTGCTTGAATCTAGAGTCCACCTAGTTGCTCAAATAATATAATATCATATCTGTGCAAGACTGTATTCACTAAGCACTGTTTAATTTGCAGAATTCTTTGGCAGCTAAGTAAAACCTTAGTTAATTTGCAAATTCTCTCAAATTAGAAGAAGAACATATATAAAGGCGTCAGAATTAGAGCTCATAATTCAACTCCATCTGTTTCCCATAAAGTGGGCTGCATCCCAACCTCCATTGGTTTTTAGAGTCTCATTGTTCCAGTAAAGAGAATTATTCTCTAAGCCCCATTCTACAGCAGTTATTGTTAAGGTGAGCATTGAGACAAAAATTTTATATGCGGTACATAGTTGGGTTTCTAAATGAGTAAACTTTAGAGAATTTAACTGAAGATGGTTTTATTTGGTACATTTGGGATTTTTAGGAGATTACTAGACATTCATTCATAAACGAAGCTATGATTGCAATTCAAATGGAAAAAGCAGATTTCATAATTTACTCACGCCTCGCCCAATTTTATTTTGTAATTCATTGGTTTCTTTCAGTGTTAAAATATTCTAGACGACCCCTTAAAGTCTACTAGTTCCATTAATTAAATCGCTGGCGTAGCTTTTAATTTCGTGTGAAAGAGAGATTTTCTTTCTAACGAATCGCGTATCTTCTTTGAGAAAACAGTAGAGAGCTTTGGAATACACTAAACTTTGATGTCAAACGGACATTAATTCAAATCGGTTACTGCACATGAAAACTGACCTTTAGTCTGATTACAGGGAAGTATCAGGTCTCCTTATCTATTTGGATTCATTGCATGTATCTGAAGCTTAGAACTAAGCTCCAACTACCGTGGGATTATGTGTGCATTGTGCATGTAATAAACAGAGTAGGTACATTTATTGCATGTTAGGCATTATAGGTTTTCTTGCTCGGAAAAGAGAAAGAATGTAAATAGCAGTTTCACATTGATTTGTTATACTCATTGCAGTGTTTAGTATACCGTTTGGTGGAAAGCAAACAGGCTAGAGTCGCTAATATGATGTGACTGATGTAACCAAAAGCAATGGCGACATAATACAAGAGAGCAAATGGAGCAAAATCTCTTTGTGAGATTCCTTTGAGGTTCTTTTTCTTTATATTTTTGGACAGGCAAAGTGCATTCTTCGTTCTGTGAGATTTCAACCAACAAATGTAGGTAGCCTGGCTCTGGCTAGTCAGCGCAGAAGAAAGCAACTTCTGCGTTTGCTACACCTACATCCATTTGATACTGTGGCAGAGATATTGCCGTAAGCAATATCTATGCGCCTACTCATCTACTCACATTTTATATCAATGCATAAAAGCTGACAACAAGTCATGAACAGAGGTAGTGACGTGGACCCGCCAATCTAGGCGGAATCGGGAGTGCGTTGGAGGAGCTTTGGGCGGACAGTCGAGGAAGCGATCGAGCAACGACACGACGCGGAGCTAAGAACTCTCTGGGCTTAAAGCACCATTTTTGTTTAGTTGAGTTCTTTCTTTCCTCCCCAAGTCGATTAAAATTAGATTCAAATAAATTAATCTTTTCCTTAATTGTATAATTTCGATCTTGCTTCAATTCCATTTATTGAATAGTTTTGCCTGACTACATCGAAGTGTCCTCACTTTCCCCATAACGCCACGATAGTTAACAAGCAATCGACACTTAGCCATCATCATACATATTTCATAATTAAAGTGGCCATAACATATAATATGTGGTGAGAAGAACGGATGTTCCCTGTTGCAGATCCTTCACATCAATTCAAATCAGGTAATTGACAAAAAATAAATAATCTAAATGTACAATTTGATTCAAAAACTCAAATGTTGCATGTTGTGCGCATAGACAGCTGTGTGGAGTTTTGCACATAAAGTATCCGAGTTTCGTTTTCTGTTTGCTATTTAGCTGTGCGAATTATTCTACCATCCACAGGTGTTTTTGCAACAAATGTTTACCATTAATTACTATCAATTAAAATACGTATTTAAATGTTGAAAAGTACTGGCAAAATTACTATTTAGTATATTATGTACAGGGTGTAGAAAAACAAATTTACACTCGCCTAGTAATGTTGAATTAGACTCAAAGTCAAATATTGAAATTTTATTAGTCAGTCACTTTTCCAATAATTAAGCTAAATTCGTATAATCGATTTTCTAATTCTGTCGAATGCAAAGTGAATGACCTTTACCATTTTCGTATAAATTTCAGTTACTATCTCCCCGTGTGAGATATTGCAAAAATATTGGCCAATGTCAAACCTATAGTATGTACTATTCGTTTCTCAGTAGTTTTTCCCAGTTAAACAAAAAACGAATAATTTAATTTTCTAAACAGTCATTAATATAAAACTAAGTCGTTGATTGCAAGTATTTTATGCCTGGTTTAATATTTTTGTGCAAGGACTGTCTCTCTATAGCCAAGCAGTGTAAGATTTATTTTCAAAATTTCGTGTCATTAAATGTGTAATTAAATTACACAGCAGAAGTACATTTCTGGTGTCATTTTTACACAAAGGAAAATGATTCCCTCGATCTACCAGTAATATTGTATGTTGAAACAAATGCTAATTGGTTATCCTTATGTGTTTAGTTAATCTTTTTCTTTGTTGAGCGCAACACCCAAGCTTGACCTGACGTCCTACTTGTGACTTATGGTAATTCTTCGTTCGGAAATCTTAACTACAAACTATTTACGGTACTTCAATTTGGGCTTTGTAAAGGTATGTGTGTTATACTCCACATCTACAAGTAATAACAAGTAACCCACCATCAGATGTTAATGCATGCAAACATAAATTATTATGCAAGCTTTTCTCTTCGTTCAATACCCTTGTCCTATGTAAATTAGAACAATTTTGGTCTTTCTTTTGGTTCACTTGCTTATGCTGAATTGTATTTTCTTTGCAATGCAACATGCAACGTATTACAGTTGAACAGATGTTACATCCAAATTTTATTTTTACTGGATACGTAACGATAATACCATCAGTATTGCCTATGACTTATGCTGATTTTGTATTTTCTACTACAACAGAGAGATTATTCAACAATCGTAGATTTTTACTGCAGATTGATATTGAGTTTTTTACTCGCTGCTTAAATTATTGTATACAAGCTAATTTTCAAATATTTAGCGTACCATTGGTGAACTCTACTGTTCCAACAGAAACACGTAGAGGTTGAACTTTAAATTATTATGCAGGCTTTTCTTTTCTTCCAATACCTTTGTTCTATATAAATTAAGACAATTTCAGTCTTTCTTTGTTTCATTTACAATACTATTGCAGTAGCATAAAAGCGTTAGTGATCTAATAGCACGCGCGTAAATATTACCTATTGTCTTCCAACTACAATTTTTATCTTCATACTCTTATGGTAGCCTGGGTTATTCCAGTATCCTTTTCTTCTAACATTTACCATTCTATTGAAGGGACGAATACGAAATGGAAGAACAATTAAATAGAGCGATAGCGCGTATAGCTGAACTGGAAGGTCGGCTCAATGTACACATACATGAACAGCAACAAGCGAATAACGCTAATGCGAATGCAAACGCAAATGCAAATGCGCAAATAAATGCGATTCCACAACAGATTCCATTGGCGCGTTTCATACATCATGAAGCATTAAAGCAACTGCGTCATTATGATGGTACGACTAATGTCACTGAATACTTACAAAAATTACAAAATGACTTGGATACTATGGATGTCGATCATAGATGGATTTTGTCCAATTTTGATCGTTTATTAGAAAAGGATGCATTGGCTTGGTTCCAATCAATTTCTGCTTATCTTACCGCGCGTATGCAAGCACCCGATGCTGATTTAGCTGACATTTGGACTGACATTAAAAACAGAATTACTTTATTTTTTGATCATTCTAGCCAGAAAGCTGTGTATCGAGCTAGAAATAAAGCACTTAAGTTCAAGTTAGGAGATGATCCTCAAGCATATGTGACTAAGAAGTTAGAACTTTTGGGTAATATAGATGCTAACATGTCAGAAGAAAATAAAGTCAAACAGTTAATACGTGGCATGACTCCAGATTTGGAGATGACTCTTTCTTTGCTAACTATTAATAATCCTATAGAATTCTTAAGTACTTTGCGCAAAATGTCTGAGACTTTCGCAAATCAGGTTGCAAATAAATCTGGTACACACAAATCTGAGTCTAGTTCAAATCCAACCCAATCAAGCCGCACTCCCAATAGCAGTAACTATTTAGCAGGGGCACAGAACAGGCAAAAAGCAAGTGATAATCCTAATGCACCAGCAATTATCTGCCATTATTGTGGTAAGCCCGGGCATAAAAGTCCTGAATGTAGGAGTCGTTTAAGGGGATTTCCACCGGTAGCTCAAGGCCCCCGTAACATAATGCAAAATCAGTACAGGGCATCCAACAGGAATAATTGGCAGCAAGTGGAAAATTATGCCAAGTATCCTCCACGTAATCCTAATAATCAGGCGGTTCTTTTCCCACCTCCAGAAGCTCATCCACAAGCTCCTCAATTTAATCAGGGTAATTTTCCTGAATTGCAAAATAACAATAATAATCAGAATCAAATCCCACCCCAGCCGGAAAACTTCAGGCGTTGACGACACTAACTTCTAGTGGAAACACTACAATTATTCCAACATATTCTAGTGTAACTTTTTCAAGTAATTCTCATGTTGATATAAATTTTCCTAATAGTTGTATAGGTACCAATTCGGCAGCTTCTATGCCAAGTAGAGTTAAGAATTATTATTTAGAATGTAAGAAACAAAATAGGGTAGCAGCTCCAAAGAGAAATATTTTGGACTATACACAAGATAGTATTGTAGCTAATACTTTTGTAGCACCCACCTTTGAGGAAATTAGAAAACATTTTCCCAACATAGAAAGATATCCATGTAACACTGATGGTGAAATAACGCCATACAAACCACCATATAATCCGAGTAGTCTTCCTTCTTTGCTTACTCAGACTACACAATTGACAAACACTTATGATGGAGTTTATCCTGTTAGACATAGACAAACAGGACTTAATAGAGTTTTACGCGGTTGTCGTGTAACTGTAAAAGGTTTAAGAATACCATGCTTATCCGATACTGGTGCGACTATATCAGCAATTAGTCCGGAAACATTAGATAAAATATTTCAAACAGGCACTCGTAACATAATTCATAGAATTTCTAAAATACCAGCTTTTAATGTCAAATTATCAGTAGGTAGAGCAGACCGTATTCCTATTGTAAAGCAAGTGGAAATGTTTATCAGAGTAGATGGAAATAGACAACATCTCTGGCGATTTTACGTAGTACCTGGTTTAAGTAATTGTATGGTCTTGGGAGTAGATTGGCTGCGCGCATATAAAGTACATTTAGACATTTGGAGAGACGAATTTTATTATGGCATTGATATGAATAGAGATGCACCACGTAGTCCAAAACCCTTAACTCCTAGTAATTATCCACCCGTTTCCACAGACACTCCATCAGGAACTATTGATCCTATTTTCTCAGAATCTGTCACTGATGACATGATCTTATTTAAATCAATTTATTCAGAAGAATCACTCCCGCGTATGAAGGAGAGAGATATTAGTCAATTACAAACTTTAACAAATGAACCTTTGATAGTAGAAGTAGCCCCTCCAAAAGCCGGTTACAATAAAACTTTGTCAAATAGTATATGCTGTCCAGAGATTCCTATACCAGTTCAGTATCAATCATGTAAACTTAGAGTTAGAGAATATGTTAAGTTACAGCCTAGTACTTTCACAGCAATACCAGTTTATGCAAAGAGTCCACCTTCAGACGTAGTAATTGTTAATCCTAATAATCACTTAAAATTCAGTCAAGCAGTAACGACTGGTAATGCTATAGTCAACTTACGTAATGGAACTGGTGTCATATATATTTTAAATGCATCAGCTAAAGTTGTCAAGCTATGTCCCAATTCAGTAATAGGAAGTTGTGAAGCTTTTGAACCCAACCTTGTCATAGCCGATGTGGATGAAGCATATTCTTTAGTTACAGCGCACAGGGAATCTCAAACTCCTTCTGTCATTAGTGAACAACATACTGAGGAATTACTTCAGTCTCTAGAACCTGAAGCTCATGAATTTGTGAGGAACATAACAGTGGGTCACGAATTGACTGTAGAACAAAAATATAGGTTATATAACTTAATTGTGAAATATCAGCATATTTTCAAACAGCACCCACACGATATGGGATGTACACAGTTAATAACTCATAAAATTGAAACGGGAGATCACCCACCTATTAAGCAAAGACCTTATAGAACTTCTTTTGCAGAAAGGCAGGAAATTAATAGGCAAGTAAAATTATTATTAGAAAATGATGTAATTGAACCTTCGAATTCACCTTGGTCTAGTCCAGTTGTTTTAGTTAAGAAACCTGGTGGCGGTTGGCGCATGTGTTCAGATTATAGAAAATTAAACAGCTGTACAATAGGTGACCAATACCCCCTTTTGAGGAATGATGATGCATTAGATCGATTTGCAGGTGACTCTATATTTTCACTAGCTGATTGTTCAGAAGCATATTATCATGTACCAATGGACCCTGACTCTATCCAAAAGACTGCTTTTATCACAGGTGACGGTCTTTATCAATATAAAAGAATGAGCTTCGGACTCTGCGGAGCAAGTCAAACTTTTCAAAGACTTATAGACGCTGTTTTAGGCGGACTTAAATGGACAGTAGCTCTCGCGTATTTAGACGACATAATAGTACACAGTAGAGACTTCGACTCTCATTTACAGCATTTAGAAGCAGTATTTATGGCAATAAGTTATGCAGGATTAAAATTGAAACCCGGTAAATGTAGCTTTGCTTGCACAACATTAAAATTCTTAGGTCACATAATTTCTAAAGATGGTATTAAGCCTGATCCAAATAAGTGTAGGGCAGTTTCAGAATTTCCAGTACCAAACACTGTTAAGAAAGTTCGTTCTTTTGTACATCTCTGTGGTTATTACAGTAGGTTTGTTAAAAACTTTGCTCAAATCGCACGACCGCTCAATAATCTTACTAAGAAAGACGTTAAGTTTGAATGGACAGATGAGTGTCAAACAGCATTTCAACAATTAAAAGATATTCTCACTTCTCCAGAAGTTATGACATATCCAAAAGATAATGTTCCCACCAAAGTATACACTGACGCCTCCAAATTAGGATTAGGAGCAACAATAGAACAGCAGCAATCCAATGGCGATTGGAAAGTTGTAGCTTATGCTTCTCGTAGTCTTAGAAAAGCAGAAGTAAATTATCCAATTCCACACTTAGAGTGTTTAGGCATTTTGTATGCAGTGGAAACTTTCAGACCTTACATTTACGGTAGGCATTTCACAATTGTTACAGACCATTGTTCACTTTGCCAAGTAATGAAACACGACAATCTCACAGGTAGGTTAGGTAATTTTGCACTTAGATTACAACCTTATTCATTTGACATAGAGTATAAAAGTGGAGCAAAGCATACGAATGTTGACTGTCTTTCTAGAAATCCTGTAGATGTACCTAATGAAGACACTGACCCTTTAGAATTCCCTGAATTTTTAAGGTCGCTCAATCCATTAGAGGATATTTCTGTTTTGCAAAGGGCAGATCCCAAACTTTTGCCGATTATCCAAGCATTAGAAAGCATAAATGACAAATTAGATGACACAATACCGCCTGCATTAATACCATATTCATTGCAGAAAGGAATTTTAGTTAGAGCTGGCTTTGAAGAAAATGCAAACCCATGGCTAATTGTAATTCCTGCTGGTTTACGAAAAATAATTTTAACACAAGCTCATAATAATGACGTTGCGCATTTAGGCTTCCACAAAACTTATCAATTGTTAAAATCGCGTTGCTATTGGAATCGTATTTATGCGCACACTAAGAAATTCGTAATGGCTTGTAAAGTTTGTCAATTCCACAATCGTAGAAATACTAATGTTCCAGGTCCATTGCAACCTGACGCACCCCCAAAGACGCCTTTTGAACGCATTGGTGTAGACTTCATCGGTCCATTTAAAAGGACACCAAGAACTTTAAATACACACATACTTGTTGCTATAGATCACTTAACGCGCTACGTTGAAATAGTAGCAACTAAAAGTTGCGAGTCAAAAAGCGCGATCAAAGCACTTAAAGCTGGAGTTTTATATAATCATTCGAAGCCCTCGAAAATAGTATGCGATAGAGGCACTCATTTTACTTCTAATGAATTTCACGAATTCTGTGAACAAGAAGGAATCGAATTATGTTTAGCTTCTGCGCATAATCATACCACAGCAGGTGTTGTTGAAAGACAAAATGATACTATTAAGCGCATTATTAAAAAGTTCGTAAACGAGAAACATAATGATTGGGACCAACATTTAAACAAAGTAAAATATTCAATTAATACTACTTATCACACTCAAACTGGTCACAGTCCATATTACTTGTTAACGGGTTGCCACCCAAGAGTAGATTGTGATTCTAAACTTCCTAAAATAGATAACCCACCTGGGTCCGAATCAGAACCCGAGGCACGCATAACTAGAGCGGCAAAAGCTAGAGCTGAAGCGCGCATGAAAACAATGAAATATCAACAATTACGTAAAATTATTTGGGATGAGAAGCATCCTGTAGTAAATTATGCTATTGGTGACAGAGTTCTTTTAGTTAAATTAGATAGGAAGAAGGGACGCACGGCTAAATTTAGTGCGCATTGGAAAGGACCTTTTAAAATAGTAGAATGTACTGGTCCGATAAATTATATAATAGAGGATTTACGGCGCGATACTAATGGTCAACGTAGAAACGAAAACGTACGTCATTTAAAACCTTATTACTCAGAGTATTTTTCGAGTAGCGAAATCGATTATCAAACTGATGAATATTCAGAAGATTTAGAAGATAGCGTACAGTCTATAGCTACAAATGAAACTCCATATTCTTTAAATTCAGTACCTAGTGGCTCTGTAAATTTTGCGTTACCAAATATAGTAAATGTCACACCTATCATTCAAGCCGAAAATATTTCTTCTCAAAATTCTCATTCTCATGTTTCTTTTGGTTCAGCGCAATCACAAATATCCACATTGTCAGATCACACTAGCGCGAAAAATACTGATCACAATTCACCAAGCAGTCAAGATACTGTTTTTGACAATGAAGCGCATGAGGATTTTCATAGTAGTGAAGATAGTGAATTTAATCGAGACAACTACCAAAATCAATCTCAGAATAGTTCCCATTCTAGTACGCAAACAATGTCTGATAGTGAAAGCGTTAGAAATGTTGAAGTTGATCTTAACGTAAGCAATAAGTCTAGTACTTCTAATGAATCCCACCATTCAGTCGACCCTCAAATGCTTTTACAACCTCAGGCACCTAATACTCCGGCAAGGAGAGTGTCTTTACCTACTAATCCTAGTCCTGTTCCTTTTAAAATGCCCCTGGCACCTTCTAAAATTCCTACTCCAACTGAAGCAACATCTTCGAGAAATGTTCGCGTAACCCACGAGTCATCTTCGGGAGAAGAGTCTTCTACTTCGCGTAGGAGTACTCGAGTCAGACAGGAAGTTATAAGGTTTGATTCAGCGCAATATAATACTAAAAATTTTCCTTCCACTAGCGCTTCTGCAAGAAGCATATCTAAACCAGGTTTTTCAGTTAAATCTAAATCCACCACTAAGTCGAATGTAAAATCTAAACCCACCACTAAGTCGACCTTAAAATCTACGTCGGTAACTTCTAAAAGTTCAGCGCAAACTAACTATTCTAGGCTAACGAAATCAGCAGCGCAAGCTGAATCTTCTGACTCAAATGACTCAGACGCTCAAAAATTACAGCAATTAAGTAAGCATTCTAAAAATAGCTGCCCACCTTCTTTTTGGTCGCAACAAAGTTCTAGTGAATTAATAGATTCTTTAAATTTGTTTCAATACCCATTTGGGCAAGTACAATGTTATATAACAAACAGAGCGTTAGTCTCTGCTGTCAGTGCAAAATTCATTCAAAAACTGCAAAGTATTAACTACCCACTTAAATTAAAAAAGAGCCCGTTAATTTCTTTATATAACTTGTCTTGGTTCGGTACACCCAGCAAAGAAAATTATGCAAAATCTAAAGCAGTTGCACAATTGGCAATTCCCATTGATAATGTTCCTATCAATAGTAAATTCATTATAATTAAACACCTACCATATGACATTGTCATTGGTGCCGATTTGATCCATTTATATAAAATGTCTGTTAATCCAAAAAACGATAAGATTAAAGTTAAATTGCAAAACTTTATTTCTGATAAAATTAATATAAACTCTAATTCAGACTCTGATTTTTAATCACCCACCATTGTCGATTTATTTTTATAGGAGTCGAAATTCAAACTCTTCGATTATGTTCCACTAACTATTAAATGCATTTTCTGTTAACAGAATTATGGGTAAAACACGTATTCCTGATTATCATGAAAATATGAACGTCGAGGACGAATTCCAATTGCTACTTTTCGATGACGAGGAGGAACAAGAGATGGAAATTTCGGTAGAGGCTGAGAATGAACTTTTGAATGTCGCGGAACCCGAGTTGAGTAATGACGCTCCAGATACCCCTTCGGTAATCCCACCAAAAGTCGACCCAATACCAACTTCTCAACCTTTAAATACTCCTAAAACTTTAACTCAACAAATGATTTCTTCTGGATTTGTTCCGAAACCGCTCCCAACAATTAACAAAGCAATGCTAAACACCATTTTGGCTACTCCGTTGCGGTATCCGCACTATGTTCCTTGGCCATTATTCAAAATGCCAACTGCAAGACCTACTAAAACTGAATTAGTCATCACTGACGAATTCAACGATCAAGACCAAATCAATCCGTTCCATCTTTCTTATAAGCCGAGTTGTACTACGGCCAGACCATCATTCTCACATTTACAACCCTTTGAGCAAGCAGAAATGTTATATCAAATGAGTCTGGTCAGAAAGTATCGTAAAATGCGTGAAGAGCAGTCTCGCAAAGAAGATAGTGAACACTTGAAAGCACTACTAAATCAACTCGAAGAATTCGAGGCAAACATTACTGTTAACCAACCTATGAAACGTGTACGTTACGAGGAAGTGGACGTTGAAGACATTTATCAACCAGGTCCAAGTTCTCAATTACTACCTACTTCAAAATCAAATACAATCCCTATGAACAATTCGATCAAACGTAAAAATGCTCAACCATTGATGTCGTTAACTTTTGAAAAGGAAACAGACCCCCTAAGACCAACATTAATATTGCGACAGCACTTTTGGAAACTGCCGTTAACAAATATTTTTCGCCTACCTGATGGCACACCGATTTGTTTCATTTGTCGTCAGGAAAATCATGTTAGTTATGTTTGCGTAGATCCCCACCCCAAGTCACAATATATTGAATTATTGCGTTGCAACATTTGTGGCAAGTACAGCTACCCCGGGGGGATCCGCAACCATGATCAGTTTTGCCCACACTATTACCCACACTAAAATTACTCAACTCGCATCATTAGCTGCGTTGGGGCTGCACCTGAATGCAGTACATATTATCCATTTTGGATTATAGTTGATAATTTTCTTCTTTCACTATCTAGTACAGTAATAATATTTTTCTCATGTTAAAATGATACAGCAATATTTTCCTCATGTTAAAATGATATAATAATAATATTTTTTTTCCTCATGTTAAATGAGCATGCAATTATAGATTTAGTAATTTTTGTTTGTACTTCAAATAATTAAATAGTACGTAGATATAAAATGTTGCTCAGCAATGTAATAATAGTATTTAGATTTTTCTGATGTTCTCCAATATAATTTAAATACTGCAAATCAAATATAATATTCATTAATGTATGCTTGTATTCCCCCTTCCTCCCAACGAACTCAGTCGCTCAAGCACCATGTCTACTAAATACTTTTGACCCACATACTCTTTGCAGATCTTCTTACCCGGACTTGCGGAATCAACCGTGCCGAAAAATACCCGAAGGAAAGCGGATGTGGCAGAGATATTGCCGTAAGCAATATCTATGCGCCTACTCATCTACTCACATTTTATATCAATGCATAAAAGCTGACAACAAGTCATGAACAGAGGTAGTGACGTGGACCCGCCAATCTAGGCGGAATCGGGAGTGCGTTGGAGGAGCTTTGGGCGGACAGTCGAGGAAGCGATCGAGCAACGACACGACGCGGAGCTAAGAACTCTCTGGGCTTAAAGCACCATTTTTGTTTAGTTGAGTTCTTTCTTTCCTCCCCAAGTCGATTAAAATTAGATTCAAATAAATTAATCTTTTCCTTAATTGTATAATTTCGATCTTGCTTCAATTCCATTTATTGAATAGTTTTGCCTGACTACATCGAAGTGTCCTCACTTTCCCCATAACGCCACGATAGTTAACAAGCAATCGACACTTAGCCATCATCATACATATTTCATAATTAAAGTGGCCATAACATATAATATGTGGTGAGAATACGTTATCTCCGGTTTAGTCAAAATCAATTCATGAAAGAGGCAATTCAGAAAGTCAATAGAATTTCCCCTGGAGGTGCATAAGAGAAAACTAGTGCCAAGTTCTCAGCTACCTCGCCCACTGTACAATACCTTTCTACATTTCGGGAGATAATCTTGTCTATCATCACACTTGTTCTGACCATCCCACATAACCAACTCACAAAAATAGCTTCATTTAATCTTCTAGAAATATTTTGTCTCCCTTACATATGAATGTGTGAAATTCATAATCCACATCAGCAGTCGAGTTATAAAGCTATTTTACCGGAACGGAAAAAGCAAGGTCTTATATTTTGTGATATATCCGGCATGAGAAAGTTGCTTGTAATCCAAATAAGTAGTTTGTTTTCTCTAAGT
Organism: Yoshiicerus persimilis; assembly: GCA_020352615.2. Classification (NCBI taxonomy): domain Eukaryota; kingdom Metazoa; phylum Arthropoda; class Collembola; order Entomobryomorpha; family Tomoceridae; genus Yoshiicerus; species Yoshiicerus persimilis. The sequence continues at coordinate 17,554,574 of CM060170.1, forward strand.
AATAATATCCTCGCATGTTGTATTTGGCTACACATTTAGTTTATTTAATGTTGCGTTTTGATTATGTCTATTTTGATAAGAGATACGAAAGTATCTTTGAAGAGTGAATAACACAAAGAGGAAAGCAATTAAATTTGGTTCTTGTAGTCTGAACTGAATTCAGAACTATAGGTACTCTGATTGCATACAGTTGCAAACAAATAACAAAAATACTATATTTAGAAAGTACCTTGTCTTTCATTTGATGATGTAAAATAACGGACAATGGACATACGCCTTTGCACATTAGTCATGCTAAAGCAATTCACAAAGCTTTTAATTTTGTGCATGGTACGTAAACAGCCTAAACGTCAACAAGGCTAGAATCTAGATAGCATTCGTGACAGATAACCTTTCAGAGGGAGTTTTGGGACGTTATTCATATTATGCGTACCTAATTCAGAATATTCTAATTATAATGCATGCCATTGCCATCATAATTTTACAGATTACCCAATGCCTTTTGTCGAAAGCCGGCGCTTTTGGCAATATGCATAATTTATGGAGCTTTCTGCAATATCTTTGTTCTAAAAGGTTCCTTAATTTCAAGTAATGGTTGGTGAAACAAAAACAACATACAGGATTCAGGTATTTTGGTCTCTCGAACGCAATTCAAACTTGCAAAGGAAATATCGACTGCAATTATTTATTTACTTTGTATTTCATGCCAAAAAACTGGAAAATATTTAGCGTTTGAAGATCCTATAAGCAGTAAATCATACAATACAACCGTTCATGGTCGACGACCACGCTAACTACAGGCTCTACCAATTCCATCAGCTTCCTTCAAAAGGATACCAAGGGTTTACGTTCAATGGACTGGACACCCGTTGTAAACTACACCGAAAGGGTCTTTGAAGGCTTACTGTAACATGATAATTTGTTGAAATGGCATTGAGAAAACATCAGATACTTGCGAGTAAACTCTTGTTTGGTTGTCTTCTATTTCCAAAGTTTAGCTCATGGTACATAACAATGCAATGTAAAACGACTCTACCACTCCAGGAGAAAGCAAAACAGCTTACTTAGAGAGGTATTGCATTTTATTGGGACTAGCGACGAACTTTGTAACCTCAATATGTCGCATCAATACAATAGGCACATAAAAGTTAACTGTATTGTAAATGTAATGTTTAGAATATGCAGCAGAATAGTGTAATATTACAATAATAAACATACTGTATTGTACCTCGGAATGAAAATAGCATATTATTTTGTAAATATCACCAATAGATATTTGTAGGTAATAGTATATCATGTCGGAAACGATTGCAAATTGGAAAGAATTAGCAGATAGAGTAAGAAATGTCAAGAGATATAGAGAACAAGGGAAGCAAAGCCGAACAAAATTTGTTTGGCTGAAGAATTGCTTTCTTCTCCGAAAGTATCCCAAATCCCAATTATGGGACTCTATATCTGCTTCCAACCCCAAAAACTCAGAAGAATTTTTATGGCAGAATAAGTCGCTTCATGCTGAGCACAACTGTTTATGGATCTGACAATATCCATTATTAGTTACAGATACACAACTATGTAAAAAATATTTTCTATCTCCTTCCTGCATTATTAAAATAGAAGGAACACCATCAGTCATGACAAGTGGAACTGGCAGAGAGAAAATAAATACCACACTTCATTTTTACGACTATTACATGAAAACGTAGGGGAGTATTGTTTCGATATGTCCACCCAAATAGTGATAGTGATGTCAATAAGAACTAGTAAGAACGTAATCCAATTTCGCTTGTCAGTACACAGTGAACCGAACCGAAACGTGTTAGAGCGACACAGAAATACAACTTGAGAAAATCGGCTTTAACTTGACTTACTTGTTTGACGGGTAGTGCACCTTCATGCTGATTTATTGTTATTTTTTAATCCGTTTGAATAAACCACAGTATTTTACTGGCTTTAAATGCTTTTTCTACTTTCAGAAATGATAAGCAAACTATAGAACATTCTGTGGCCCAGTATTTATTTACGTTGTGCATATTAATTAAAGCCGCAATATAAACTAGTAATTTGAGTTAAGTAAGCGAACACTGAGAGAGTTATCTTATGGAACAGTTACTTTCTGTCCACAAAGTAAAGTCAGGCCATGGATTCTTTACTTAAGTAGGCTCTTGCATTATGTTCTCATGAAATTTGCATATATTATGGCAAGGTACACAAAACTTCGCTCAGTTCACATTAATATTTGCTCTGAATTACAGTCGCTCCACAGAAGGCTAGTTTACTCGTATCGTAATAAAAAGAATATAATCCAGAGCAATCATTATTTCACTAAATCTAAAGCGAATTGTTAGCAACCAAAAAAACTCTTTTGCTATTCTTTTTCTTTTGATGGGAAAATATTAGCAGAATTATATTTGGATTCCTAATGAATATTTATCTGATTACTACAGTATCATGTTTTATGTAATTGTAAGTTGAAGCCGTTGAAGGATGCACTTTGTGTGTAGACTAAGTAGACTTTATGCTCATTCTGCATTAATTAAATACAAACACAGAATGCAAATTAAGGAATTATTTTTCAGTTCACGTTCTCTTTAACCCTTTCTCCTTCAGATTGTACTCAGAATTACAATGGGATTGCGTACAATTATGCCGATTCTTTTGCAGAACAGTAATATCTGTAAATTTGAACCACCTTTACGATTATTTTTTATTTCCTAATTTTATTGCACATAAGAAAAGGCAAGCGTGCCAATATTTTAGAAATTATGCGAGGAATTTGGAAGATACCTACCACAAATTTAATCGCAATGTAAAAGATATTTATCAAAAAAAGAAACTATTCTGGTTTGCAAAAGGCTCGATAAAAGACGGTACTCAGTTTGCAAAAGAAATAGAGCTAAATTGTGCCGCGACTACTAACAGGAATACTTCAGGACCCCAAGTTATTAGTGCCCTACTATTAAAAGAGTGTTTTTATTTATTTCCAAATTGCAACACAGAACTCCTAAGAAAACTTTCTTTATTTTTCCCTTTTCTTTTTCGAAGTTTCCTGGTTTCACCATTTCTTAAATCAAAATTGCATGCACTCTTCTGTTTTTATTGGAATAAACGTGGTGCATAAATTCAGTAAAACCTGTAGGATATTATATTGCAATATTGCCCTTTCAAGTTGAATACTACCAATAGATATAAGTGTTTATAAACAAAACGGTATAAATCCAAAGCTCTTAATTAGCTTTTGGGGAATTGACCTGAATGCACGCTAACAGGTGAAACTACTGCTATTTCATTGATGTTAATGCTTTTTCCATCGAAAATCGAAAAGTCAAGTCAAGTAAATGTATTTCTACACCCAAAGCAAACAGGCATTAGTGCTGCTCGGTTTCCAAATAATGTATGAGTGAACTAGGTGTAATGTCTCTTAAATACGGAAACTATAACCGCATAAAAATGAAAAAGCCTTTACCTTGATTCTCTGTTGTAAACCTGTGATTGCTGAACTATTGCATAAACTTTGATATAATAATATGGCTTATAAGAACTATTAGTAAATGTTTTTCAAAAAGATGCACAATTAAAAATATTCACTGAACTGTAAGTAATTTTGCAAAATATTTCTAATTATCTACCTGTACTCAGTAAAAGTTATGCCTCTGATTAAAATTTTCAACTAATTGTAGGTTACAAGGACAAGAAGCATTGGCATTACAGGCTATTCAAATACTTTTAATCCAAACCGACACCATGTAAAATTGCAAAAAGAAGACGTCATATAGTTAAAGTTAAACTGCCTAATCAACTTAACTATACCAGGAAGTTAGAATCAACTTCTAAATAAATTCGATTGTTTGATACTATAGTCATATAGAGTTCGTCCATACTTTAAAAAAATATTTACACTTTGCTTATTATATTTCAAAATGCCGCTTTAAAAAGCATTACGTTGACACATTTCTGGTTTTAAAAAGCAGAACATCACTGCCAAACTAATACTTTTCTACCAACGTACAGACATTTCTAGGTATGTTTACTTTCAAGTTCTCATTTCCAGAGCCTGAAATGAAATGTTATGGTCTTATGTGTTGCGAAAGTTTGTTTAGAAAGAATTTGGAGAGTAATAATCATTTGTTTTAATATAAGAATGCAATCTTATCTGCAAAACAGTAAAAATGCATTAAAAATGGGATTTTTGCTGCTCACGCCGCACCGACCTCGTTTTGTCGGCGTGAACCGGCGTGCCGCCGCCGCCGAGGGTGCAAGGGGTACCGGCAAATATTCATCAAGCTCAATTATAATAAGATAAGTTACCTACATAAATTTTGTAAACAATTATATATAAGCGGGAGAAATGGGTTCAGCGGAAAGTTACGGAGCTAATACAAAATGTAAAAACAAATGTACGTTTGCTTTAATACTAGATGTACCTGATCAGTAAAATTTATACAGTTCTTTTCTTAGGTTAGCAAAATTACAAGAGAACAATGAAATAATGGCGTAAAGCCAAATAGTAGTGCATAAACATTGGCCTGAATAGAAAAGGGATTTAAGTTGGATATTTAATATGTCAAGTCAAGGATTATTATTCATGAAATAGGACTACATACGTTGTAATCTAACTATCTTCAATTTGTTAGTCGTATTATTCCAATACACGTAACTGGACTACGTGGGTGGTACAAAACACCCAAAAATATGCAATATATCCTAAAGGACATGATAATGTGAAAGCGGCTCAACAGTGACCAAGGAAGATCCCTCAAAATTTTAAATAGCAGTTCTACCGAGGTTGTATAATCCTAAATTTGGACATGGCTAAACGGTCTGCTCTCCAGATAGGTTAATAAAATTTAATGAATAGGTTAATAAAAGAGAATTCAAACAGAAACTTCAGTCATAAATACGACGACACTTTGTAGGTGCTGGCTAGCAGATGTGGAAGGCAAAAGATGTGGAACTAATATTTCCTTTCCTCCGATAACTAAATATGACTATACATGTGACTGTAAATCTCTGATTAGGTAGGAATTCTAAGATCTGTTTGTGTGCACCATGTGCGTCATTTTGTGAATTATTCAGTTGACGTCAACCTATTTAGAACACAAAAATTGTGTATACAGTTAGATTTCTTATCAGCTTTTCACTCGAAAGCTTTGAAGCCCTTGTACTTTGGAAGGTAATCAATTGAAGAAGTCCTCAGGTCTTCGATACAGAAGCAACTGTCACCTTGCATACGATATAAGCCTATAATAGTAACATTTCGAGTCATTTGCTAGAAAACGTCTATGATATTAACTACAGACTACTTTGCCAATATTTCCTCTTTGTGTTAAACATTAGAACTAATTGCGAGTGCTTGACTGCATTATAAGTTTTGTCAAGTTAATCGCAAAAATCGTATCCAAAGCATGGAAATTCTATAAAATTGTGGCAGGAAACCTTCAGAATGGACCATTAGGAAATGCATTCCTTATCTGGAGCCCCAATCACCAGGATTAAATATTCAACTGTGTTAATTAAATTCGCCTTACATTAATCCAATATTCTCTTTTATATTCTTTTATATTTTTTCTTTTCTTTCCTTGAATGAAAAATTGGGATTGGAATATGTCTTAGACTTAATCTTAATATGATTTTTAATTAGAACTTATTTTCTTTCTCTTTGTGAAGTAGCATTTGGGTAAGGTAGAAGATGTGAGGTGACATTTTAGAGCAGCATGTAAATTCCAAGTGTAAACATTCGGGTAAGTATTAGGTTGGCAGTTGTGTACTCATTGTAACAAAAACATATCCCGAGAGAGTTATTTAACTTTGAGGATCTAAAGTAGATTTGGAGGACATTCTTTACTAGTTAAAATGGTAAAATGACAGGTATTGGAATTTTGATTCCATTGGATTTACTTTTACTGTTATAATATTTTAATGGCAACTTACTTTGTTCAACTTTCAAAATTATTTGAAAACAATATAGATTTTTGTCTTCCGGACAAAAGTAAAATCTTTAAAGAGGAATATATTTGCAGCATCCTATCTCAATTTCCTAAATCTTGCGTGATGAAATTTTTTGATTTTACTAATTCTCTTAGACCTGTAAAACATGGGCAAAATGCAAATAAAAATCAACTGTGCTGACTTTTGAAACCCTGAACTACATTTGTAAGTAATGATGCCGTAGAACGCAAACAGATATACATTATGAAAGAATGAAAGTTCTGGAAACGTGAAAGCAATTCTGAAAAACGATGTTTGAAAGTTGTTTGAAATTGAGTACATTGAATTCATCTTAATGATGTTACTTGTGGAATGTATTGTGAACTGAATGGAAATAAAAATCCGATATAGGAAAGTTGCTGGATGCCAACGTACATAATAAGTCTTACTTTTGACTTAAGATTAGGTATGAGCTCTGAAAATAAGTATGAAAAGCTCTTTCCATAAATAACCAAGTTTGTATCCATACCTGGATTTATCACAGCTTTCTATGTTGAGAACTTAGCTTGCCAAACTATTAATTTTGAAGGAAATTTACCACAGTTGAATTCATTTTCTGTTGAAATGTATATACTTATCCATTTATTTCGCAAGAATTTCTGTGGCGTATTTGTACTTGCATCAGTACTTATTGTAGTTGTACTTTCATGTTGTTTTGGATTAAATTAGTTACACATGAAATATTCTTAGGAATAACTTAGGTACTGCCGGACTGCTGTGTTATGCTGAGCACATACAAATAACCCAGACTAACCCAGTTGAGCAGAATCTGTGCAAAATACAAAATCTAAAATAAAAGGGTTCCCTATGTATGCAGTCTTATCATATTTTATGTTAGCACTGAGATATATCTACCTATCTACTCATACATACTGGATATTTAATGAAGTTTCACATGACATGGTACCTAGCCGGAAGAGCTGTTTATTATATTATTCTGTGGGATTCTACATACATGTATGTGGCGTGAGTACAAATAAATCATAATAAAATGAAAGTTGGAAAAGTTGTTAGACAATGGTTATAATGATCCATAACCCAAGGTTGAATATTAGGAGCCTTGTTATGTGTTTTGGAGAAACACGGAGCAGAAATGACCTGAGGTTTAGTTGATTACCGAAGAGACATTATACTAACGATAAGGGTTACGATGTATAGGAGTCCCAATTGAAACTGAAAAGAAGATCCTGGTTTCGGCAGAACCGGGAAGGAAGACAGAGCGAGGAATATTCTTAAGTGCGTTACTTTCAGTCAGTTATACTCATGAGTCATGAATGAGTTAACCAAGGGAGTCAAGTCATGGCTGTGCCCTGGAAAGAGAATTGCATAGAATTCACAACAAGAAACCCGGGTAACAAGAGGGCTTTGCTGTAAGCAGTGAATAAAGTTAATAAAGTAGCTAGCTACTGAGACTTCCTTATTGCCATTCTTTATCATGCATATGATATGATAAAATAAACACACAAAGCGAGCGGATCAAGTCTTTCCCCGGATATTAGTATGCAACGGATTCTCTCCAGTCAGACTCAACAAGAAGGAAACTAGAGATGTGCAGGGCAACCCGCGTGATACAATGATACCCTCGACCCGCGCGGCTTTAGCGCGGGTAGTGTCGTAAATATTTAGCCGTGGGGCGGGCAAGGGGACGGTTGGAACTCCAATTTTATGTCCTTCACGGGTTGGAAGGTTGCCTATAATGATCAAAGACGCGGGTCGGCGCTGGTTACGAATTCTTATTTATTGTATTATGTACAAAATCTGAGGATGCTTTACTCATTTCTTTTAAAACAAAACTGAATGAATGAAAATGTTAGGAGAAAGAGATTAGTGAGAGCCCTCAAAGCGCGGCATTGCAAACTATTGCATTATTAAGAGGAGCGTTAGCGAACTCTTTATAGGAATGAAGGATCTGTCTGTCTGTCTGTGCGTTCGCGGTTAGCTACTTTATAATAATGTCCCATCTCTCTGTCTGTGTGTTTGAATTGTCAGTCATGTGCCGCGCGTTACACATCGACTTTCGTACTGTCTTTCTCGACTTTCCCACCGTCTTTCTAGATTTTAATACTGTCTTTCTCGGCTTTCCTACCGTCCTTTTAACGAGTTTATCACAAAACTATACGTCCATAACCAGTAGTTTTTATATGCGTTTACAATAGTTTTTTCACTATGCATGCAATGCAGCATACCACTGTCTTACACAAAGCAATGCACGTTGTGGTATTTGCTGTCAACCCTACACTCCACAAAATTGGCGGTTGACGACAAATAAAAATTCTACATCTACATTCTACTGTTTTTCTCGGTTTCCTTTCTAGTTTTATCGGTTTTCCTGCTGTTTGCCTCGGTTTTCTTAATGTCTACGTTCCTCTTCCTTACATGCCGTTTTAACGGGTTTATTATAAATGGGATGCCTGCGTATTTTTCATTGGTAGTTTATGCACGGGTTATTTCTTATTTCCGATTGATGTACAATTTCGTGAGGGTTGTGAGTTAAGCGGAGGTGGGTCGGAAAGTACAAATTGCGGGCCGGGCGGAGTCCCTGACAGTTTCCATTTTGCACATCTCTAAAAGAAAGACTCCAGCATTCTACATTTACACATTAGATCAGGTGCACGTTGAGTTTACTTATACATAGATTCATATTAATATTATGAATGTACATATGTGAATACGCTCCTCTAATACCCATGCATACATAATATTCACATAAGATGACGTAAACGGTGTGTATTACAGACACATCCATGCGGTTCAACTGTTTTATTACTTACAAACAGAATTTGCTAGTAAAAGTAATATTCCGTACGTACGTGAATGTATTAACGTGTAATTTTGCAGCCTGGCACTATTCTAACGATGATAAGTCTGTCAAGCTCAAATACGCAAAATATTTACAGTCGGGTAGGGACTACTGATAGCGCTGCCTAAATATTATACAGAGAAAAGTTAAAGGAACTCGGAGAAAATAATATATGCCAAGCTCCGTATAATATTAGTAAGAACTTTATAGTACGTGATTTCATTTTAAAGATATTAGTGTTTCTCCATTAAACATAATGATGACACTGTACTGAATATTATATCCATTATATTTTGCACTATCAACTAAAGCGATACAAAAGAGCTAATAAAAAATGTAGAATAGCAATTGAAAATGTACGATACAGAAAGGGAGGCAATAAATGCAGAAAGTGCCGTACAAGTACGGATGTAGTGCATTATGGCTACTGTACCGTTGAGGATTAAAGTACATTACTTAGAAAAAAGTTTATTTTGTCCAGTTTCATGCCATGATTTTCGATTCACCTGGATAATAATAAGAAGTAAAATATTTCGATCACGCAGGAAAAGGCAAAGGCCGTGACAACAAATAGTGCAGAGCAAAGAAAATGCAATTGAGCAAATTGAGAAGGTTCCTCGGCTCCGTTTCAACCAGAATACATTTCAGTCTACATTAGTACATATTTTTATACTTTCTTTTCTGCAATATAAATTCAGAAAGTCATAGTCTAAATGTGCCTTCCTGTCGTATGTGCATGCCATGTGCTGCTGTATAGACTCTAGACAGCTTCTAAAGTTTGTCGGATCTTTCAGGCTTACCAGATTTCTAGTTCGGTTTGATTTGGTGTCTTAACTCAAAGAAAATGCCGAAGGAATGCAAACACGTTGAATGTTTACAGCTGAATGCGCCTTGTTTGCTTCTTTTCCCGTAGAATGAATAGAAGGAAAATTTTGTAGCTGCACAAGAAAATCCAACAAACAGCAAATTGTGTTTATCTGTTTTTGTGAAGCAGTTATAATATCTGTATCTGTAGGTACTGCTAATATTTCCTGTGCTTGAGTTCTTGTGACGGAAACCGCAAGACCCTTCTTTGCCTTCAGGTCACTATTGACTACGACTACTAAATATTTGTGCACTTCTCTCTATTTGCCGTCTGTCCTTTGCCGTTAGACACTGTCTTTCTATCCACTCCGCGTCACATGTATTCTTTCAAAGTGTTATTAAAGTTTCGAAATAGTTGACTGGGAGTTATAGTATTTGGGGGAACTTTGAACGAATAAGTAGTACTCAGGAACACATAAATTCCAATAATATGCGTAAAGTAACCATTGAATGTAGCAGTAAACAAGGGGATAAGTGTTATATAATGACTACATCACAAAGGACTTCTATAGTGACTCTAGAGGTCCTTAGATCCATCAAGGTAAATGATTTGTAGTCATGTAGAGTAGTTAAATGTCACGTAATGGTATAATAATAGCAAAGTTTTCAGAGTCTGATGATTGCAAGCAAATCGCAATTTTGGCGATGAACAGAAGCGAAGTGCAAAGTGTAAGTAGCATCAGCTAGCAATGTCAGGTTGGTTTAAAAAACTTTTCACGAGTCATTCCACTTGGATAAACACATTTGATTTGATGATAGCAGAAGTCTTTCTCGAAAACAAGTTCACTGTAGTGTGATTAACATTTACAATATATCTTGTATACCATATGCTCCCCACGATTACAACATATGCAACCTTATATTCCGTAATACCGCCGAAAACGTAAAAAAGTTACAATTTATTAGAGACTTGTGTTCTGCGGAGTCAGGTAAGAGTATATAATGGCAGTGCACCGAGAATGAATTCAAATGTAAAAATTACAAGAAGAGTAAAAGTTCTGGGGTGAAGTAATAATTGTCCTTTGAGTTCAAGTTGAGTAGATAAGTTCTTCCCGAACGAGAAAACTGTGTTATACAAAAGTTTTCTATTAGTGGAGATAGTGTGACTGGCAATTAGACGGCATTTAATTCCTGCTTTGTCTGCAGGAAAGCGGATACTGCCAATTATAAGTAGTAAAGTGTTGTTCTTTATTGTTCTCCAGTATTAAATTAAAGACGCTGGTTGTGTTCTACGGAGGCTTATTGGATTCATGCCCATTATGTAACTCTGCACTTTGATTCCTTTAGTCATGGAGTAATTCTAAACTTTAATTGTCTAGTGATTACCTACGGCTAGATTATTTACAGAGATTCAGTTAAACTGTGTGCACAGGAAAGTACAGATACAAATAGGACGGAAGAATTAATGATACTTACTCCCGGTGCAATTCAGTGTTCTGCCGGGAGGAAGATATTTCCTGGAGAAGAGGAATAGTCACACAAGATGCAGATAAAGTACAGTTATAAATATAAGAGTGCTGTAAAGATAAGTGAAATGGGACAAGAGAGCGCTCTTCGGAGAGAACTGCCTGACAAATACCCAACTTGTATTGCAGTGACAACGCAATCCGAGGCGAGTAAAGCACCGTGACAATATGACAATGGCAAGTGAACTGCTCACCTAGCAAGTCAAGACACAAGTGCTAAGCTAACAATAAGTCGCACAACTACTCACAGCCCGAATGAAGCTTTAAGACAGGAAGCACACACTTTTTAGTCTCGTGTCCGGCTTTAGCGAGTCGACGTGAAACAAACTCGGATTGTTTTCTTCAATCTTCAACTCTGCAACCAACTACCAGTACCGAAAAGGTATGAAGTCTCTCGCAGAGGAGAGATCGACTCCAGCTTTCTCCACCATCAACCATTCACAACCTCCGTAATCTGCGTACTTGGATTACCACAGTATTAGTACTTTTCCTAATCCGAACACTAGGAGGAAATATTCCTAAAAATCTGCACAAAATACAGGAGACTTCACATATTGATTTGTATCTTTTCGAGCATGGTTAAACATTGAATGCAGTGTGAAAAGGTCGGAGTTGATTTTCTTTTATTTAAATACAAGTTAAAGGCTTGTAGTCAAATCCTGACATTTAGCACATAAAATACGGATTTCCTTTTTAGGGAAAAGTCGTGGTAGCGCTTTACCGTTTTTAGAGTTATGATAAGGACGATTTATGGAGCATCATTTCAAAATTTAAGAAATACTGTAGCTTAAAGTCTTTACAAGAGTAGAAAATAGCTGATGTTGGTGTAAAATAGATGATTTCTTGCGTATTGGAATTCTCTACTCCATTGAATTTTGCCCATCACTACATCGTAAATCAGTCTATGGAGCTATCAAGTGTATGTAAATGGGTTTGTACAGTATCTGTTTATTTTTGCAGTAGATAGGTTTTACACTCCCTAGTGAACATTCGTTAGTTATTAATTTTAAAGGTAAAATTAACCATATCACTAAGATATTACCTCACATCAGGATTTGATTGTCTATTCAAATGTTTAGATAGATGTTAATAATTCATTTCCGCAATCGGTAATTATTTTAAATGTGAGCTTGTGCTCCGTTAAAGAAGAAGCAATCCAAGCTTTACATTGTTGGTTTTCTCTTTGTTTGTTACATTTTGCACAGTACGATGTACAGCTACTATAATAGTGTAAAGCAGAGGTTCCACTTTAATGCATTGTTCAAATCAATGGCCGTTTAAAATCACTACCGCTTTATGTGGCGTGCACTGGAGGTAGAAATAGTAAAATGGGCTTTGAGTGAGACATGCAAAGCGGATATAAAATTCCTTGTTATCATTTTGGTTCCATTCTAGTTTCCTAGAGTATTACCACTTTGTGTAAATAGTAAGGTTACTGTCCAAACGTTGGATATCATTACATTTTTACTTCCAGCAAATAAATACAGGTTTTATATAACTACAGATATCCGAAATGTGAGTGCGACAGAGTACGACATTACTACAGAGATAAAGACTTTACCAGCCATAGCACCAGAGCATTAAATATTCTAAGAAGTGCTGCAACCTAACATGGTATGTAGCACAATGCACTTAATTGTAGTAATTTTAATTTCTTAGAGCCATTTGGGTAAATAAGTAAGTATGCATTAATGACACGTACTAATTTCCATAATTTGTGTGTATATCTAATATATGAATTACACTAATAGACCTTTCCACGTAAAACAAAGTGGAAAACATAAATTAATCACTTAAGTAAACCTGTGTACAGACATACATACAAGCCTGTGTAATATTTATGTCCATATAAATGTACCACATTCTGAAAGTCTTAACATCACTTGTGTACCAATTTAGTTAAGTTACATGTGAATCACTCTTCCTGTTCTGCTGCGAAAGGATTTACAGCCAAGTGGATAATTTCCTGTTTGTCTGAATGGAAAAAATAGTTAATGTGTTTGTAATGAGATATTGTTGACTGTAGGTACTTATAGAGATTTTACAAGGTATAAACACTATAAATGAGGCAATACACACCTACGTAGATTGCAGATCACCCAACGAAGTGAATCGAACTAACAGTGTGCTTTCTATAGTTCATATGGACAATTGATGCGTAAAGTAAATAATATTGTATTTGGTAGCATTGGTTCCACACAGATCCTATCATATTGTCAGACTTTCTTTACTTTCTCTGTGGCTTGCATGTCGAGTTGTTTTGTTCAGTTTTTCCTCTCTTACATGCCAAGAGTTTTTCTCAAGGTCTGCTTTCCTCTTTATGGCCACCAACAGATTGTGCTTCTCCTATTGGTACTTACCACAAAACTTTAAGCAACTAATCGTCTAACGATGAGTAAGTGTTTTTTACTCTTATAAAATAACATGAACGATATCTTATCCCTGGGTTTCCCACCAATGTACATAGAAACTTAGCCTTTTCCAAACATATGGCAGAAATGAAGGCACAGGCACATCTTTTATCCTCACTTATCGCGAATTGAGAAACTTAAGGGCTCTAAGCCATTTCACATCATTATCGTTTCATGTTCCATTGGACACGTTTCACTACCACTGCAGTACAAACATTCATCCAAATTTATCGACAGCAGTTTACTTTTAAACCAAAAAGCACTGCCAAACACAATGCAATAATATAAACTTTCATTCGTCTGGCCCTTGTAAGTTATACAGTGACTGATGGCCTGCATAATAATCAAATCAGAGAAAGCATAATTTTCTAAAGAAACACCGGTGAATTTACGACCGTTTCTTCCTAACTTACTTCAATAAAGTACTATTATCTTATTTCTTACGTGTTACTGACGACTATGGCGTGCGTTGTACACTTTAGTAAATGCGAAAATAAATGTTCTCAATTTGGATACAATTTCCAAACTGAAACATTTTGTGGATGTTTTGATTTGTTAGTCCCTCTACAACACTAATGCTTAAATTCCTATTCTCAATTCAATTTTAAATAGGTACCCAATTTGTCGACAAATATTCATTGAGCCTGTAGCTATTCTTATTTATTATATTATTATAAAACAATTCTATCTACCGTATTTCCTTAAGTAAAACGCGGGGGGCAGACCTCAGACAAAGCAAATCGATAAAATGCTATTTAGGGGGTTGTTAGATTTCCGTCATGGATTGCAATAAGTTTTTGTAAAATTAGTCATTATCAACATTTAAAGGATTTATTTACATTAATCATTAAATTAATGTCATTGCCAATCTTATATTTAATAATTATCCAGTTCAATACAGTTACCCTATTTATCAAAACAGTATTAAAGGGTACATTATGGTTTCACGCATTACTTTTGGCCACGCAGTGATCACCATAACGTTCCATATTACTATGAAAGAATTATTTTGGCGAAGATCTTTATTGTTTTTACGCAGAGTATATTTATTTCATTAGTCAAATGCTGTAATGCCTATTACGGACTACAGAAAAATAAGGATGAAACTTGAATAGCATCCATTTTCATGAGTTCGCCATCAAGAACGTCATCGCCAGAGATAGTAGAAGCACTTATTTTGCCAATACATTTTGCTGTCTCGTTTGCAACGCATAACAATTTGCGCGCAGTAAAGGTATAAATAAAGGGTGATAAATTATTTTAACCGTGATTTTTCTTGCTTGGAAGGCAAAGATTTTATCATTTTATTGAAATAATAGTTCCGGATTGTCATTTTCCTAGTGTGCAACTTAACTATTGACTACTGCATTAATACCATTACAATTAACTACTATTAATACAAGAAAAAATATACAAATGTACACCCACAAGAGGTTTCCCGTAATTCAACTAGTTCAGCCAATGTGATTATTTTACTGTTCTTAGGAGATCGCCAAACAAAACACAGAAATTTGTAATTTTCAAGAACTATTTAAGAATTTTAGCCAATTTTTATGACACTTTTTAGTATAACTCGAATCAGGATGGTGCCAGTATAGATTTTGTAAATTCCGTAACAGGCCATATTTGAGAAAATACGATTTTCAATTTCAGTTGGCATAATATATCAATGAATACTTCTCAATATTATATTGTCAAAACGCTCAAAGTGAGAGTGCAGGTACTTATTAGCAGATTATTGAACGGTAAAGGCTTTTGCTTTCTAAGTATTATGCACATAAAACGAAATGGGTTTACAAGGATGAATATCCACATGAATGCCTAAAATAGATATCTACAAAATCTTCCTTTAAGCATGGTTAGCATGTATGTCAGCAATATTGCTTGAGTGATTTTCGGAAGACTGCTGATGTACATCACATTGTTAGTGCTCATTCAGTAATCACAAACATCTTAAAAACAAAACTTCCGTTTCAGTTGTACTTGTTGTCTTCTATTATGTACGCACAAATAAACTCTTTAGGTAGCAATAACCTTTCCAACCGTTACGGTAAACATTGGATATGGATCATAAGGTACAATGGCACAATAAATGTAAACATTAGCAATGAGCCATATAAAATTCAACATACATGTGTGAGGCTGATAGAAATAATACTCGCAGGAATAGGTTTCGAAATGCTATAAATGTATATGTACTTTACGGATAATAATAATATGACTCTCCGTCATTGTTATCTAAATAAGATTTCCGTCCTTCACAATACCCAATTTTACTTTCCAATTTGGAATGCAGTATAAGGAATAGACCATGAAGATGTACCTCACATCACGTAGCATTCAGGGTAGACACACAAGTATTCAACGAAAATCATATTTTCTGCTCAGGAAATCCACCAAAATGGTTTTCTCATATTCAATAAGCTGTCAAGAATTTTTAGGAATAATGCATATCAAGCAAAGTCAGCTTTGAGAGTTTCAACGTTTGATACAATGACAATGGAAGATGCGCTGTGATGGAGTGTAGAAAACAAATTGGGAACAAATAAGTAAGCTTCCTTGCTTTCCCTTCACCAAAGCTGTTCAAAATTCTTGCTGACAGATACTCATCTGTATGTAGATGTTCATCTTCACAGATACAGTAACAGAGCACTTTTCTTCAATTGCTCTACCCATTCTGTTTCATAACTCCTCTCTAGTGCAAAACCATGTATTGAAAATCCAGACAGCTACACATACTTTGATTGGCCTCAAACTCAAAAGCAAAACAGTAATGCACGATTCCATGTTCCAAAGTAGAAACAAATAATTTTATGGAAATTACTAATAATTCTCACAATTACTAATTAAACTTTATTTTATAATTCCTATTTATTAAAATTTTGCCCAACTTTAAATCTTTTGGGGTATTTTGAAAATTAGAATTAAATATTATTAACACTAATAAGTACCTTATAATATAATACTGTCTTAAGTTTTGTTAGAAATAACGTATATCTACAGGTTTTTCGTTGCTTAAATTAATTTTTTAAATTTTGTGGGGTTATAAACATTTTATTATGGAAAAAATTATATTTTTTCGTTAATTCGGCTATTTCTGCGATGCATATTCGACGTGTTTAACAAGCTATACTTTGTAGAAACGGAAGCAAGAGTCACAAATTTTTAATGAATTCGTCAATTTTGTGCATTTTGTAGAAATTACGAATTGAAGGAACGATTTGCCAACACACAGGTATCATTTCTTCAAGTAATTCGATAAGTTTAGTAACACTCGTCCGGATATGTTGTCTGCGTCTACAGAGAGAAACTCTGGAATGGCTTCAAATCCTCGTCACCAGAAACTTCTATTTCTAAGAGAAGAGACGAAGGCCTATCATTGGTTGAGTCTAAACTACTAAACTATTGAAAAAGAGTCCAGTGACACTTTGGGTTACATTTCTCCAACCAACAGCTCTTCCAATGGGGCATACAATCACAGTCAATGCGTACCGGTACTACGGAATCCAATACCGGTAAAGGTGTAGAACACAACATTGTATGTATGTAGTACGATATACGAGGTCCGTACACTATGGAATGCAGGATCTGTGCGCGTTCCACTAATGGGAGCATTGCAAACTCCTAGCTGTTAACATTTGGCATTTCTGTCTGTTAATGCGGAGAGGACAAATGCTGTCATCTGAATGGATTCACAGCTTCACTACTAATTTGGATCCCTGCGCCGGTATTTGGAGTTCTTAGGCCCTCCAGTACCAGTCCACTACAGGCAGCTTATCTATCTTTCCACTCGTGCCCCGTACAAACAACCTTGTCACCCAAGCCGGGAATCGAACTCATTCTCATTGCCGCTGACCTAGAGATTCATTATTCACATAGGCCGCCTAGCCAGATGTGCTTGGGTCAGCACAGAACATACAGTAAGCAACTACATAATGTCTGTAGATTGTTTTATCCTAGAGCATTCTCACTACTGCATAATAGTTATCTGTATTTAACTGCTGTTTTCGCAAGATAGATGACCACTTCAAGCCGGCTGTTATCTTGATATCTGCTATGAGTACATACCCTTAATGGTATAAACGAAGGTGTTCATATTTATAAGAACTCAAACTATTTAATGGGAAAATTTTGTGTAGCAGTGTTGAGCAAGAAGGGATAATTCGTCGAATAGATATTTATGTAACATGTTTTATGATAGTTTGCTTAATACTTTTTGAGATAAATGGTTGGTCACAGAACCGTCCTACGAAATTCACGTACTAAATCCCTAAATGTTTTGTTGATATTGGACTGTTAAACATGAATCATAAATTTACTCAATTTCACTAAGTGCAAAAGTTAGACCTACAAGACAAAAATGAGACGAGGACGCACGTAAAATTGAATTAGTGCTCTCTCACCATTGATAAAGGATTTAAATTGAAAAGTGTAATGCTAATATCTGACTGTTAGTTTTGGTGATTGAATTTGCTGTGGAGAACATTTTGTTTATAAATTGTACTAACCCAGTACAAATTTACTTAACTTGTAAACATTACAGAAATACAATAATTTGCACAGACTTCCTGAACCTCTATGCATATTTAATTGTAACAATTGAAATTGAACAAATTGAAAATGCGGTTAAGCATACAATGCTTATCTAACTATGAGTAACAGTTAGTTAGCAAACTGATATTAGCATAGCTTCTGGGAAAAGTTCAGACATGCATACATTTGTTATGAACACTATGCAGTTCCCCAATTTGATGGAAAGAGTACATAATTTGTGAGGCTTGCCAGATAACTGTAATGATTACTTAGGAGTTTTGCTACGTGCACCTTGTCTCCTGAATTCATATTGAGTATAGCGAAAATACACAAGAATTTCTATCTGAATAAAATAGATCCTTAAGCATTTCAAATGGAACTATATATTTCCCCGACATATAGCGAGATTGACACAGAATATATTCTTAGGAAACCAAATACATAAAATGCAAAATCGTAATTCCCCCGTGTTGTATTTATATGCTAATGCATTGTGAAACTACAACATGAAAATTTTCATGGAGATTCTCACGAATTGTATTTTTTAAGAAATCTTGGAGAAATGTGTAACAAAGATTTCACACAGACATAAAATGTACAGATTTACATTGCTTATCGTTTATAGCCAAACCTGCTGATTTGATAAAAACAGCACCGTGAGACATATTGCGTCATTGCAAAATGTCAACGGATCTTCGTAATGTTTCTGTGTATTACTATTTACTCTAACCAACAGAGTAAAGCATTATTCATTTATGATGACATAACCTTTGTAATGCGACGCTTCGACGTTTGCCCTCCCTGTGACATATAAAACCGTTAGAAAACGGTGGATGGCTTACAATTACAGTTGCGATTTCAAAGATAAAATTCATATTCAAATCAAATCATAGTATTGATTTCGAAGTATTTAGTTATTTACAAATTGGCTTACATTTCTTACTATGTATGTAAAGACTGTAGACTTAATACTTTGGAGGTGATTTCAATATTTCTCTTAATATTTTGATAATTCTCATTGCAACTATAAAAACTTTGTTCAATTAGCACATTAATTAAATACCAATACAAAAGCCATGAAAACTTTTGCCAAAATTATCAACTCCATTTAATGAACACTACTAATATAAAAAACTACAAAGCAAACCAAAAATTCAGGCAGCCGTTTGCAGTGAAAGAACCTTCTGATTGTATTGTGCTCTTTGGAGCCAGAGTGTTAGAGGCCTAGAATTTGTGCATGCATGTGCACTACTCAAACGGCACGCTTTACACATATTGGGCGGTCGGAAAACACTTAAGGGAAAGGCGTTCTATTCATTCGACAATTTTTTCTTTGAAAATGTCATTATGATACAAATACCAATGAAATTGGAAAACATGAAAGAGAAGTTAGTCTTTTTTCAGAAGCAAACGTATTTGATTAATACGCAATCTTATTCAGACTTTCAGACATGGCTATAGTATGCCATGCTGTACTCAAAACACTTCTAAAGGTATATTTTAAAATTGGCAATTCTAAACTGTCTAGGATGGCTTCCCACAGGGCACATAGAATATTTTGGGTAAGCTGATACTGCACGTAAATACACCATTTGTTATGGTCCCGGTTGGTCTGAGTTTCATGAATACATTACAAGGATGCCGACCCAGGGGTTTTGGGTTTTTGCAATGGTTTTTGGGTTCCTCTTCAAAAACCCATGCCAAAAACCCATTAGGATTTTGGGTTTTTGCATCCTTGATATACTATTACCTTACCCAAATCGGCCTCCTCTAGGGATACCCTCTGTAATAAGATTTCTCGAAAGAAAAAGGAACACCTTGTTCTTTTCCTTATTGCTTTCATATTCTTCTTATGAAATAATTAATGATCCACGTCCTTTCAACGAATGAAAGTCGACGAAAGAAAGCTAACGACTGAAGCCCAACGACAATAAATTTCCACCACTAGGAAATCAACGACAGTATCTCAACGATTATGTGAAGTCAACGACAATGAATATCAACTACTACAAATTAAACGACAACAACCATAATCTCGCATTGGACACCAAATTTGTTATACCGACATCTTTATTAAAATCTCCACTTCTACTTACTGCGACGGGGAATTAAAGTAAAGAGAGCTCTCGACTTCTTTGGCTTTCCTTTGCATTCAAAACTAAAAGTACCACTGTAAAAATACTGTAAAAACAATACCGCTGTAATAAATACTACTTTAAAAATAATACCACTGTAAAAATACTACTGTAAAAACAATACCGCTGTAATAAATACTACTTTAAAAATATTACCACTGTAAAAATACTAATGTAAAAACAACACCACTGTAAAACTACTACTGTAAAAAATATCACTGAAAAAGTTTTGCCTCTAGAAATGTGTAATAAATGGAACTATATGGAACTACCTAAATGGTTTTCATCATCACATCCGATATATTGTTGTTTGCAATCCTTGGAAGGTAAAAAATTATATGTATCGTCCACCTAGTAAAAGGTAATAAAATTTAAGCAAAATATGCAATATAGTTTTAGTAATAAAATAAGCCAGTTAACTTTTTAGTAGCCCAGTATCGTCAGGGAAATAAGGATATTGGGCATACGGGACATAGTGGAAATGAATTGAGGGGATGAGAAATTACACATGCATGGTTGAGGTAACAAAGACAACAAAATGTCAAAATTACAAAGACACAGTAAACTGTTCTAACAGGCCAGTTTGTTGGAATATATTATCAAAATTATATTTCTGT
Organism: Yoshiicerus persimilis; assembly: GCA_020352615.2. Lineage (NCBI taxonomy): Eukaryota > Metazoa > Arthropoda > Collembola > Entomobryomorpha > Tomoceridae > Yoshiicerus > Yoshiicerus persimilis. Next base: position 17,575,385 of record CM060170.1, read on the forward strand.
CAAAACCAGATTTCAAAAGATAGATTAGAGCTATGCATATGGCTAACTTTTGTGATATACATAGAAGAGATGTAGTAAAATTGAGTTTTGAGGCATGCGCCTTGTACATTGTATGCTGTTTTGAAACCTGCATACGCAATGTTCATTAATAGATGGAATTGTAGGCTCTATTACTGATTGAGAAAGATTAAATTCTTATATGCGTTAAATCAACGCAAGTCTCGATTTTAAGGTGTACATTGTAATAAATAATTTTGATTTTGATTTATTTATTTTAGCAAGACTCGCTTTTGCCGATGCCCGCTCTCTTCCAGTCCGAAGCAAGGTTTTTATAAAAGCTTGGTCTTTCTATCAATCAAAGCTTATCCTAATCTTAACCTAGACTGCAGGCTAGACTAGAATTATCCTAAAGTTGAACATAATTATCTATGCACTAGACTCACCAGACATTGCAAATTTTTACGTTGGATAGATGTGCAGTATCTGCACAGATAACTTACACTGACCTACAAAATATCATCTTTAAAATCTTTAAAATGGTTACGACTCTATTTCTAGAACGGGTTGACCTATTTACACCACCTTCCAACTTGACCTCAAACTGGACCTTAGTTATATGTGCTCCAGATTTGAAGTCATTCGGTCAATCCGTCGAATCCGTTCTCAAGTTATCTATCAGACATTCAGATAAACAGACGGACAGACAGACGACAGGTCATTATTATAAAGTATCGACGATACTTAATAATGCATGATATAATTGTTTTTCTAGTGAGGTGATCTGTTATTTTAATTTTGCATAAATCTGGTTATGCAAACAATCCTGCTCTATTTCCTAAGTCACTTAACTTACGTACCTATATACCATAATGTAATGTAGGACTTATCTGCTGTTCCACTGCACACAGGATACTTGCAAAATGTTAGTACAGGACTACAGGGACACTGAAAATTACAATGCATATCGCTAAAACTGACCATGATGTTCAGAGTTTCTTATTTCTGCAATCCGCGCTCAACTCATTAAAACTGGTTCCTGAAACTGCATAGGTAGGTACAACTCGATATCATGCAAAGAATAAATAGGCTCCCCAATTATTAACAAGAACTGGTAATAGGAAACGTATGGTAATACCACTTGTTTTGGAAATTTTTGAGTTAGTTATGAGACATGGATAAATAGGTGGCACAATTAGTTTATTATTTTATGCCTCGACTTAAGTTTTACAACTTTTCGAAGCACTCACACATATTACTCAGATGTACATGGAATGTATGAGAAAAATATTGCACCTTAGGAACTCAATTTCCTTAGTCTTACAAAAGAGTTCAATTTAATTACAGTAGAGTATCGTATAATACGTATTTATATTTCAAACAACAATTTCAAATATCTCTTTAACCTAGGAAGTTTTTGAGTCTCAATTCTGAGGATTAATTCTAAATGAAGAGAGAGAGAGTAGTGAAATAGTGAGGACACGAAAAAGATTTCTTTGTATAGATTTGCTGCTTTTTTATTAGATTATAAATAATATTACAAAGGAAGGCATCATGTAATTGTTAGGGAACGGAGAGTGAAAACAGTCTGTGTGAGTTATAAAAACTCTATCCAAGGAGTTCGCTGTTAATTTCATTTTTATGTAGGTATTTTATCCGAAGAGCGGAACAAAGGCGAGGAAATTATCTATAAAAGGACCTTGGATTTGGGATGTTATAGTAGGTTCTACACGTTTCCCTTTCAACAAATCTTATATCGTAAAATAAACCATGGAATTACGTGGAAAATAAGTGTCGCAACTGGAAAGTTAGCCTGCTGCACCTATAGCTTGGTAAAAGCAATAAATAAAAAGATATATATAGGATGCTCGATGGCTGAGCTTACTTTGGGAAGCAGCGTTTGTTGAATATTCTAATATTCGGTGTCTACATAGTTTGAATCTGACAACGGTTTATGGGGCACGCGATGAAAGTTTAGAGTGCACTCAAGAAAGCTCCTTACTTTAAGCTCAAGGTTTGAAAAATTAAATTAAACTCCTAACCATTAGCATTAAAGGTGCTAACTGTGTTAGTAGTGTAGTTGTCACAGTAATAAAGAATACGACAGCGAAATTTTAATGGCGAGAACATCAAGAATCCTGTTTCCAAAACTAACGTTCTTCAGTAGTTCAAATAGTTCAAGACGAATGGGGAGACAGATTCCCTGATTCAAGAATCTTGTAAAATCCTTGTTTCACTTCAAACAGGTTATACCATTATGTGTCGTCTTTCATGTTCTCCTGCAGCATTTCCTTCGCAACTGTTTCCTCATTCTAATATTTATCTTAGCTGTATGGCTAGCCAAGTCAAATAGTTAAAGGAAGTCGATTAACTGCACACGCAATTCTACTAGTAACACATACTTTATCTAAAACTATCCTATGTGCATTGCAGTGAGCGCTGAAAGAGACTAACAGCTAAATAAGCTTAAAGATTATTGATAGATTTGTGTAAATTTACATGAATACTGACTGAAGAACCCGTTGTAGATTTTCCTTTATATACGAAGCTAAAAGCTGCAATTAAATTGGGAAATGAATAGACAATTTATAGAAACAAAGCTATTTCTAATTCTTTCAGAAATATTTCGATTTATTTATCATGCAGTACTTATTGGTAGTTTAACAAAGTTCTGAAGTATAAATAATATTACTTTGAAGAATGTACCAGCATATATTGTACGCATGATAGGATAATGGAATTATTAGAAATGCACTTACCTTTATTTCATGCTTTATCAAATTTTGCACTTACAAGCATTATTGCCAATTTACAAAGAATTGTTGTTCATCTAATATTCCACTTAATGGCTTCCATAAAAATATGAGTATGAAAGTACTCAGAAAAATCTTTATTATTTATTGCTAATGTGAGTGATCTAAAAGAATAGCTGGTTCGTTTGTTCAATTCTTTAAACACATGTTTTAGGCAAGGTTTTAAAGGTAGCTATTTTTCATCAGATGAACTTGTTAGGAAGAACTGCTAACTGGTATTACGGTCGTATTACTAAACAAAAGCTGGCCAAATTTACTTCAAACTCAGTTAGAGTGCAATGCAAGCTTTTAATTTGATACCAGAAAACCAATTTTCTTATAACTCAAACTTAAGGCTAAGTTATTAATTAAACATGCTCTCTTACACCCAGAAAATTTTCAGGTGAACGCATGAGAATTATTTGTAAGGTTAAAAATAATGTATTGTTGCCGTCCATACTCCTTTGTGGAGAATAAAATGTTACTGTTACCTTACAAAATGGAAGGAACATCTTAATTTGGCTGCTGGGAAAGTAGAAGATATTTTCAAACGCAAGCTGCAATATGCAGATTTGAAAGATGTCTCTTGGAAAGTAGTGAAAAACCAATTTCTACAAAGTCAACCCAGAACTTTTGTTGTGTAAGTTTGTCTATTTGTGAATTCTCGACCTATCAATCAAGAGGATATATATTTGGTGCCGAACAGAATGGGAAAAGAAGTATTATAAGGAGGTTTTGGCTAGGAGAGCAAAGGGAGACTTGTGTATAAGTGTATGCTTATATTAAGATAAACACACAATGCAGTCATCCCACGTAAGCGCTCTCATAATGCAGACAGAAAAGTAGAGAATGCAATGAGAAAGATTAAAAGTCTCGCTTTGGCCAAAGTTGAAGTATCTGTAGCACTTGGGAAAAAGTAAAAGCAATACTTGAGACAGCAATTCTCTCTAGTATCTATATCTTTACTTACAATAGTACAGTCTATTTAAACTACGTTGCAGAGTATTCAGATATATGCAGACTTTGCACGATACGCAATGTACAATACGTCTTTTGGATGAATTCAAGTGTATTGTACACCTGCATTGTGTTTGTGTATACTAGTACTAATGGCGGACCCATGGTCCTTTAAAGCATCCTTAGATTTAGCTCTTTAGTTGTGGCATTTGAAATTTTGGTTCTAAGTTTGTGGAAAATATATACTTCTGAAATTTGAAACTTCTTGTCATTTCATTTGATTAAAACTATTTTTCAAAATTGACATGTACATTTTTTGTAAAGTTACAATTAAAATGCAATGACATAGAAGCAAATGGTTTGAGTTGAGTTGAAACGTGCCACGCCAAATAGCTTCTCAGGAAAAAAGAGTTTCCAATCAAATGAAATTAGCCGTAATATTTTTTTTCCGAAATCCGATAGAATCAAAAACTTTGGGTCACTAAGCCATGAATTACGATTGTTTTAGCAAAACAATACATTTTGAATTTATTTATTGTATGCAGAGAGTAAATACACAAAAAAAGAAAACTGTATACTGTGAAAAGACCCTCCTTATCTATTCAAGGTGTTCTCCACCACGTGGTCTACCCTAGCTAGGTATAGGAGGTTTAATATACTTTGGAACAACATTATTGACTTTAATACTTGAAAGGAACATTATACAGGAAGGATATACTGCTATTACTAGTTATAACAAGGTTAGGTATGGTACAGATATAGACAACACAAGGAAAATTTAACTCAACACCACTGGGAATCGAACCTAGTTCTTTCCCCCAAGTCTCGTGTACACTTGACTGAAGCCAACTGTGGTGCGGTGAATGGAGCCCTTCTATTTCTTCCATTCATCGCTCTAACTGTCTATTTGTCTCGCAGTGCCCTGGTCTAAGCTTCAGCTTCTCAATACAGTGTGACTGAATGTAATTGAATTTACTGAATTGTTTCAGTTTTTAATGTAATTTATATGGTGTTTTTTGTTATAAATAAATGCAGATCGTTCTCAAACCGTTCATATGATGTATGAACTTTATCAGATGAAAGTTTTACATAACATACCTAACTAAAGTAATTTATTGTATTTGATCTTTTGCATTATTCCTTGTGAGTAGCGACAACAATACCCTTTGGGGCCAATGCTGGTGCAAGTTTCAGTAACTCTGCTATACCTCTACGCCTACGCCGCATTATATTTTATAATTATCATGTATCACAACTCATGGGTATTATGTTTGTAGGATACATTCAATTTTGCATTTTAGCAGAAACTTGCACACTTATATAGTACTTCAAGTGAATAGCTGCTTATTTATTTTACCCTCTTCTGAGGATATTATTTCCTTTCTCGATATTAAGGTAGACAGTCATACAGTAGATGATTAATATAAATGCTTACCTATTGGATAGTATTAGGCAATAAGCGTGGTAAATAGATCTTGATAACTGACATTGCAAAAGACGGAATTTAATACGATTAAATATGTAAAAGACGAATGGCAAAAACGATTTAAACAATTTGACGAAAGGTCAAATGTGGGAGAACAGATCTCATCTTTGAACACAAGCCCGATATACCAATGCCTGATTAATTAATACTGAAAGCAAATGATCTCAACACGTTTTTCAGTTATTGATTACTGACACTGGTTCAACTCACAGACAAACAGGCAGACAAATCAAAGGTATAAAGAGGCCATTCAAGTAACATGTCGTCTATTAAGTAAAATGAAATTCGAAATGGTCTTTTGTGTTTGGAAGGTAAGTTTGTAATAATACACAGCTTCTCTGAAAATTAGAATAACAGAATCTGAACAGAACATAATTGGGTATTATTGGCTGTCTTTACACAGCACCTTATTATTAAATTCTTGATTTATAAGTTTAGGTTAAGACATAGTGGAATAGTACCAGTAGAAATGGAATACAGGGCACATAAAATATTAGATGCATTAATGTTAACGTGTTTTTCTCAGATGAAAATATATGGTTCTGGAGTGAATCGGTAGGAAAAAATTGTTGGCCTGTTCCGTTAATTAAACTATGAAGTCTAGGTGGTTGTACATAATCGAACACAGAACACTAAGGTCCTTGAATTGTAGAGTGAGTAGTGAGTGTACTCCTTTTTACACAACACAAGAAGGGTCTGATGAATGGGAAAGCAGAGAAATGAGGGACTTTCCTCAGTTTATTCTACGATATTACCCAGTAAAAACTTCAAAGAAACAAGTTAAGAAATATGAAGGTTTAGAAATGAAAATCTGAAGGAGCCTTTTTGTTCCTATCTTAGGAAATACAATTACATAGGTTCTTCAGAAATACGGACAAAAAGCATGGATTATTACAAAAAATACTCTTTATAAATATTTTTAATTAAACGATCTATTAATTAAATTTAATTAAGATGTTACTTTGATATTTGTTTGTTTCAAATATAAATACCATTTTACCAACAAAGATCCGTAATTTTAAAAGGAATACATAAAGAAGTTTTAAAACTATGCTGGTTTTATAAATTGTAATGAATTCTCGTTGGTATTTCAAAACAGTGGCTCGTTCCCAGCTCTTTCAGAAAGCTTAAGAAACAGCAGTCATGTCTGGCAGTCTATCGTGTTCCCGTATCCCAAAATGTTCAATGTACTGTACACTGTGTACACGTATGCAATGAGTGGTTCGTGGTTCTTCGCCTCAGTACAGCATCCGAGTACCACATCCATAGTTGAGATTATTCACTGGAGACAGATTTCTTTTAGTTCATTTGACTTGGTGGATTTTCTTTTTCTGTTCGGGTTGGTTTCCTTCTTATATAGGCTGCTGTGAAACATCCAGCGACTCTGGCTAAAGATAACTGCCCTATATCTAATCAACTTGTTCCAATAACCTAGGAACTCCGTAATGTAGGTAGGTGCTTATCGTAAGAAGTTGGAGGAGAAGTTGGTCTCTTGTCAGTCACCTAAGCCTAGTTTTGTATACCTACTCTCACTATTTGCTTTCACACGGTACAACTCTGTGTTCTCTAACAATAAGTGAATGAAACAGGATTCAGGACTCCCAAATCCCTTAGTCCCATGTCATTGGCATTGCCGTAGAACATGAGCTGATCAAATCCTATGATCCTCAATCCATGCAGACACGAGTTGAGTACATTTATGTAAAGTACCTCTATATAATATCTCTTCATCCCATGCGTTCATCTCATGATCAAACTATTGTGCAGTACTGCGTGTGTAAACGCAACCTTGGACGACACAGAGTTTGCATTTTCTAGCATAAATTAATAGATTTAGGAAACAATCTTTAATTTTTATCAAATAAGAAAGCAGCTAAGCATTTTTAAAAGTATTAAAGTAATTTAATAAGAATAAATAATATTGCACCTCATTAATTGCAGGTTCTACAAAAGAGTTACCTTAGCTAGATCAAAAATTTAAAATGCAAGAAAATCTGTTTATAATCTTTATGAAACACATGCAAATAATACGTACCTTTCTTCTAATCTGAAGTTATTCATAGGAACGAAATAAGAAATCATGGAGTGTAACCGAAACATAAAAAACAGAAAAAATAAAAATGTAGGGAAGGCATGGGATTGTGACTTTGTTTTTCGTTTGTCTTTTGTGTTAGAATGCTTGGCACATTTAATTTGAAGTCATTTCAGAAAGTTACGTCTGCTTCCTGCATCCCACTTTCGTAGAAAGTCTTCTCTCCCTTTCACTTTCTCTACAAAAAACACGAATTACATTGTGCAATATAAACTCAACTTTATCCAAATCATTACCTTACGCTATGGCTCATTTCTAGCTCCTCTGTCCTCATGTCACTTGATTGCATTACCATTTCAATATTGTACTCAGTTTCTAGTTTCTTTTACTTTTCGCAAGAACCAACCTTTCACTTTCTATTATTTCTTGGTTTATTTTCTGCACCCAAAATGCAAACAAAAGAACTTCTACTTTGGTATCTATGTCTTTATAAATTTCAAAAACGGACGTAATTTAAAAATTGGGTAAAAGCACTAATGTTATAGGTATTGGGGGAAATCATATCATAATTTAGGTTACTTTCTGTAGCAATTTTTGGGAACTCCATTAGGAATTTTAAAACTTTAAAGAAATGGCTGCCCAATAAGTAGTTCCTACAAGTCTCTGAAGTAAAGTCCATCTGCGTTTAGAAGGATGAAATAAATACAAGTCCCTTAGGTTTTCAAATTTTCACTTATGGAGAGAGATAGTCACTTTTTGGTATCCCTTTAAATGGATTGAAATCCTTCTAGATAATTGTCATCAAAGTTGTATTTGCGTAATTAGAGTCCTTGTGTTTGCGTACCCATTAGAGAACGTAATAGTATTTAGAACTGAGTTTGAAATTAGACTATTATTTAGTTAGAGAGAATTTCAGATTGCTATGAAATAATCAACAGTAAAATAATGTTCGCCAATCCCGAGAGCAGTGACTATGACTGCAAAAAAGCCGTTTGGATTTTATGACTTGGTTTGAGTTGCAATCAGAGCAAACCTATCTCTAAATTTGAATAAGCATTTATTACTGGAAGTCATTTCGTTTGCAATTGGCTTTCGCTAATGAATATTACATAAGGCATAGGTAAGAGATAATTGTCAATAGTTGTCCGAGCATTTTGGAGCGTTGTTTCATTTGCAAGTGATATGTAATGCATTTCTGCGGTCGTAATTACTCCCTTGGAAAGAGGTCTCCGTGTTTTCATCGTGTGATAAAACCTTAATTTAAAGTAGGTTATTAAGGGACTAATCAGTAAACATATCTGAATACACGTACTGTAATATTAAATCCATTACACAAATTGCATGGTAGCGTTTATTGTTGTCTCCCTTGATACTTGAAACGGAAACAAGATAATTTGCGAAATAGTAAACCTTGGAAAAATTTCATGCCATATTGCAACATGAAGTATAATGGCTACGGCACAGCATCACAGCGTCACAGGTATAAAATATCTTTGTTAATCATGATCACTTACAGATTCATTTCATAAAACCTTCCTGCTGGCTCTATTTGCTAATTATGAAATGGCTTACTTAAATGAATTTCAAAGTCATTTGCCTGAAATTAAATTTCCATATTATTAAATAAATTCAATGACTCAAAGGAAGATGAAAGCAACTCATCATTTTATGCCATTTCGTGGATATCATTTAGATTATGATACCACTTACGAATAGGGTTCTGTTGTGCAAACTACTTCAACCCACATCTTAATGGAAATTCCAATGAAAAAAGCAGTTTGTGGACTCTAGAAGGAATATTACCATAAAACTTATGAACTACTTCCCTGCGATAAGTAACATCACGTGTAATCTCTTAGAAATGCATACTGCACATAGCTGAAGTGCATTTAGATTTTAATATTTAAGTTCACTTATGGTTAAAATAGATTCTAAGGGACACACAATGTATTGTAGAATTGGTTGGGACATGAAATCAAAAGCTTTTGCACCAAGTTAAAAGTTGAATATTCTGCATACGGAGAAAGAAGTCCCAAAAGACATAAAAACTTTCGATCACATATTTACGCATGTGGTAAGTATGTACACTTCTCTCCTTCTATTCCGTAAACTACTTTTCAAGTTTTTCAGGACATATTTCTTCGTGGAATTCAACCTCAAAGCAAACAGTAACCTCCATCAAATTTACCCACCATAACAGCTTAGAGAATTGACTTGACTACCTTGCTCTTTTAAAAACAAACTTTCCTAAGAAACCTCTGAGCTATGTGTAAACTCTTGTCAGGGACCTAAACAAAGTCAACTTATAAACTAACAAACCGATCGACTTGAATGCCTATATTTACAATGGATGCATATTAATCTCCGTGTAAAAAGTATCTTCTCTGCTAAAGTCAACTCTCCAGTGTTTGATGTTCCATCAAATTCATTTTGTTGAAGTTATTTTCCAAATGTTAAATTGCATACTATTTTTTCTCACTTATGTTGGAATAATAGCATGTATTCTTATTGTTACTAATATAATATGATAAAATCCTTATAAAATATCTAGTCGCTCCAACTTAGTGCATTGTATTGTATTTTTTGCTAAACTTCCGCAATATTTTTTCGAAGTTAGCAAAACTACTTATTTACTTCAAGTTAATTGGACGCAAAAATTTATTTGTTTACGACATAAATTATTTGAAAGTCCATAGTAAAATTTAAAGAGCTTATCTCGAGAAATTTCATGTGCTTATCTCTGAAGGAGCTTAGTTCATGTCTTTGAAGAAACCTGGAGACTGTTTTCGCAAAATTAGAGATTTATTACTAGAGAACAAAGGAATATATCTTTGGAGAAACCAAAAGGCTTACTTCTGGAGAAATCGAGAGTCAGTCTCTGCAGAAGTCAAGTATGATTATTTCATAGCTCCTACAATGGGAATTCAAGATGAACAAGTGTAGAAAAGACCAATATTTATGGATGTATTACTTACATTTCTTTTGCACTGTTGGAGAACTAGACTCTTCCAAGAACATCTGTATAGGATTCCTCAAAAGTGTCATTGTCTTACTATTATTCTCTTCCCACTCCCTGGATTTATACCTATGCAATGAGATCTTCGTTCATTTAGGCAAACAGAAATGCGTCTTTGGAATTGGATAGGGAAACTTTTGTGAGATCCGACCATACAATGCAGAGCATTTCAGGTAAATTCATTTTACACATTTGGGAATCAAAGATATCGGCTCCGATCTTCAATCCTCTGCTATCGATTTTTCCCTGGAATTACTTTCACTGTCATGGTGATCCTGAACCTGACCACAATACAAACGATGTCGTATTCCTTTAATGAGCCCTTCAAAAATATAATTGGATTATACTGTATATAGATATCCAGATAAATATACAATGTACTATACTCACGACAATGTGATTATAAATTGAGTGCTGCATAGATATATGATATACTCTTCACTTTTACATATCGTATCTTACCTAACCTTACCCACTTATACTTTACCCCTACTTATAAAAAGGAAAACCAAACATGCTGCTGGTTTATTATCCAAATAAATTGCATTTGAAAAGTCTTAAGCCACGTCTATTACATCTGTAGTTTTAATGATTTACGTCACTGTTGCAAATTTGTGGTTTTCAAGGCATTGTAGACGCAAAATACGAATCTGCGCATTTTGTCAATATCGGTTGATAATACCACTTGGAGTTGAGATGTCTAAATCTGTATAGGAATAGGATATTACCTTTACTGATTTTGTAAATTAGTGTAGATATATTATAAATTATACTTTTTATCGAGCGATTCTAAAATAAATTAAGCAGAAGATGATTAGGGTGATATGAGTTCAGGTGATACCTCTTATTTAGCCAAAAAGATGATCCAATGCAAATCAGTGCAATAAATATAGTTATTGATTCATGGTTATAATGGTGGTCTTAGTTTTATTTATCTCTGTGGCACTGAAGTAATAATTTCAGTCGATACTTCAATAATAATATTAATAATAATAGATACCTGGTCACATCATATTATAACCATAATATAGTTATTAGTTAACATAAAATAGATTCAAAGACAAATCAAGTTAAAACCAAACATCAATTTTCAATCGAATTAAACACCAGTTTTAATTTATCAATAACGCGCCACTATATAATATGCAAATTATCGCGTGGGTGAATTTCGATACGAGGGGTAAAGCGACGAGCAATTCTTCCAATCCTCCGTAAATTTGGCTGTAAGTACGATCAGGCGATATACGTGATTGTCGATTCCTGAAGTTTAAATGCACCAGTACATTTAAGACTCAGGCGTAATGGTTCATTCATATTAAGCCCAAATAGCACCGCTTTGTACCGATTCGGTTTCGGTATTCTTAAAAACATGTTTCCATTGACGGATATCTGAAATTAAAAAAAATAAACCGACGAGTTAACAGAAAAGTCAATTTTTTACTCAAAATTTCACTTTATAATGCATTTAGATTATATTAAGTCGAAGAATGTGCCGCTTGAAATCAAAGTAATATGACAAATCAGGTGAACAATGAAAATGTTGATCGAAACAGATATGAGTGTTCATAAATTACAGCAACTTCAATTATTATTCAAATCTATGATATTTCTATTGTACGACCTTAGTTCGTAAAAATTAAACTGCGTTCTAATATTACCCCATTTTTATATTTAAAAAATCTTGCTTGCCTTGCTTTAAGTTGAATCAATATATAAGGGAGAGTTGTTTACCGATAGAGATTTAAAAAATTTAATTCTGGGAATGGATTTATTTTTTCATTTGACAAAATGTGTCGAATCTCTAACAGTTACCAAACCTTACATTAGAACAGTAGAAAGGAAAAAATGCAGTGTATAGATTCTGACACAAAGTATGGGTAAGATTGTATAGCGATAGCTACCTCATATCCATTGACTTCCTCTGCGGAATATTTTTCTGGAATGGACCAAGAAACTAGGAGGGCATCTTCACCAATCCGTCTTAAAACACGAAAGTCCATTGTGAAATCCAGCTCCCTATTGTCCACAAGAAATGCAGCGTCCAAGAAGCTTTCGTTTCCCTCGCAAGCACTTTCCAGCAAATCCTGCGGAGAAAAATAAAAGAAGAGCTTTTAAAATTTCTCTGGAATTCACAGACTGAATGCATTGGCTGAAGTATAATTCCCCCTTTTGGTTAGAGCAATTGTTGTGCAACGTCAATCAAATGCAGGAAGACAAAGACAAGATTAATCTACAGACACAACATGACAATAATAGCTTGACTTTCTCCACTCAGTTCCTTTATCCAAAGACTCCCTGCAAGCCTCAATTTATCAATTTCTTCGCAACTCAAAGCACGCAAAACCTAAACATGAACTACACAAGGTCATTTCAGCATTTATTCATTGAAAATGACTAGCACTACAGAAGACTCTATATTGCATTAAGAATAATGTTTTGGAACTGTGCTCTTATCCGTTTACAATACAGAAAGAACGGAAGGAAAGCTTAGAGCGCTTTAAATTATATAGAAAAGCCATAAAACTTTAGCGAAAGAAATGCATTTAGTAGAAAAAGTAATCAAAAGAGATACTAGCTGAGGAGAGTGTATGAGATTAAAAGGCTTTAGTTAATTATATTTCTGGAGAAGAGTATTGAGGAGTGATAAGATACAAATGATAGAGGAGAATAGATAATACCATAACTCTGCTTCTCTCAAGCTGGAGAAAGGTGCACACAGTGTCGCAATAGAAATCGTCTGAGATTCCAGAGTCAGACTGGAGTTTGAATTTCTGGCTGGAGGAATCAGTAGAAGTGGTTGCGGCTGTAGCAGCCGAAGTTTTGGAGGTTGGGTAACTATGATCACGAAGACATCTGATTTCCCTCAATATCCCGTCGACAAAGTATCCGTTAATGTCGGTGACACTCAAATGAGCGATACGTCGGGCTAATAATTCAATCAAGTGGTTCTTTTCATCACATCTCCATTTCCACCACGAAGATTCGTTGAGGTGCGAGTCCCGAAGCTCCTTTTGTCGGGCACGGAACAAATCTTCCAAATGGCCGATTTGTATACTGAGGTGACACATTGTTTCTTGGAGTGTCCCGATTTGTGCATCCTTTAATGTCCGTCGATGCGAAAGTACGTAATAGAAGGCAGGAATGTGACGCAAGCCAAGTTAGATTAGGGCCACGCAGTCAAGAGCACAGAAAATAAAATCAAAATCAAACTAGGCATATTAGTACTGGGGACAAACAATATTTGAACGTTTTCAAATTTAATCAGCATCAGTATTAAATTGATGCAAACAAAATAGGTAAATAAATACAAAGCCATCTCGAAGCATGGGAAAACATTTACTTTGAAAATATCATATTGATTTAGCTCCGTATCTGTTTCATCCGCGAAGTGGTGGGCAAACAGACACGGCGCTAGTTACACACGAACAATGTAGCAGAGGAAGATAACTTACCCGTTCTTGAAGCTCGTTCTCTAAATGCGAAATGTGACCCGTCATGGTTTTACTTTCTTTTTGGCACTCAGCAGGACAGCCCAGTTCTACTTGTGTTTCCTTTGATTCCTGAGTATTTCATGTTCATGTTCGTTCATCCACAATTTATACAAAATTTCATTATATTAGACATTTCGCCACGCAGTTCGCAAATTCGTCCCTTAGTAGACTTTCACTTGAGTTTAAAATATTTTCAAAGCCCTGTATTCTTAAACCACCCTCTACATATTGACTACTCAAATACGATTAAAAGTACAGCGGTATATAACTGTATTATTGAATAAAGATGTAATGTGATAAAGAGGTGCACAGAGTTACAGCAAGGTAACAAAATATTTTTCTCTCTTTGAGTCAAGGTCTACTAAGGTTTCCTTGTGCTAAAAAGTAAATAATTGGGATGTCCATGAGAAGTAAAAGCAATTTTGCTGCAGTGCAGAAAATGTGTTTACGTAACAGACAAATGTAGAACGAAATATTACTTTTACACGAGTTATTAAGTGAAATTAAATAATTTAAAGTGAATTAAATTGATTAGTTTAGTTAAGTAAGATACCAAGCGTCCACATACCCGGGAGGCAACTGTTAAATGTTCTTCGCTTTCACACCTCAAAAGCAAGTTTGGCATTTCTTGCTCAGTCTACGTAACACAAATAAGTTTTGTCAATTCACTAATGATTTATAAATCTTGCTAACTCACAATCAGTCATTCAATGTCATTTTATTTACACATTTTAACTTTATGTGGATACAAAGCAGGACGAACCATTTGTAAATTACATTTCATCTGCTTTTAAGTAAATGAATAAAACATCAATGCTCTTCTTAGCATACAGATGTACATTTCGTGAACAAGATGAGAAAATAAAGTATAGTAAAGAATGAGAGAGAAGATCAAAGTGAAGTAGGAATCTATAGACTTGAGGTTGGCTATTGTACTCCATCAGTACCTAATAAATACCTACCGCAATCCACAACACAACCACTAACACACAAACACATGTCTAACTCTATAAACTATATCGAAAGTCAAAACTAAACTTTGCTTTTCTAGTTTGAAGCTTCTCTTGCTCTTTCAAATACTCCATTAATAAACTATTGAATTACATTCCCGAACAATGATGCATTCACCTAATTAATTAAATTTACATATAAGTTCTAGGCTACACGGACTCCAAACAATTTACTCTGTGTACTTAGACTTCTATCAACTACAGCCGATTAAATTACATGCTCATTTCAATGGAAACCTAATTTATGTTCTGGTCTATGCAACTATGATATTGTTTGGTTCTCAGACTATAATCTGCTCCTCAGAGCATGCATGTAGATATACCGATAAAAGCTTTTGTGATATAGGAATCTGAATGATATTTGCATGCTCATTCTGTAAGTACACCTTCCAATCTTTCGCAATAATTCAATCTCATTTTGACATTTATATTATTCAATTTGCAAATATGTCTTTGAAAAGTGAATAGGGAGTTGCCTAAATAATACCTCGAAGAGTGAAAAAGTCTATAATTTTTTTCACATTCACAAAGAATACTCACATTGTAAATGACATAAATTTTTAAGGATATTTTCGTATAAGAAACTAATATTAAATTTTAAGCGATCCCTTTGAGAGTCCCATCGAAAATGACGCAGGTGCAAGTATTAGACCTCGACAACAGTTCATGTAATGAGAACCACTTTTATGTATTCTTCTTTGTAGATCAAATTTCAATATCCTCCGTCTTTATATCATATCTCATATTTGAAATCACCCACTTCAATGATCAACTTCTTAAAAATATAAGCGTCTCAAATGAAACCTCAGGTTAGAAAAACTTAACAGAAGCTTTAGAACTGTCAGTTTTGTGGTATAATGGGATCGTTATTAGGTGTATTAACTTTTCCTAAGCCTTTCTCATGATATTCTGAAGGTCATCATTAAGCAGGTTTTCAATTACTTTTTTCATTTACATCAGGTTAGTGTGATGACGTACTTGGAGGGAGAAGTCAGTCAATGGCTTAATGGCAATCACTTAATAAGAAGTAACTACAATATTGCCTAGAGGATGCACAATAAGACATTTCCTGCAAATACTTAAAGATTAAATGGAGGACAACCTTATTCTTAAGATTTTCCAAAAGAGCACTCAATCAGTATTATCCTGGCAGACTTGGGAAGATAAAATTAAATAGGACGAATACTGAATTAATCTGTGGCCCAGGTACTTCAACTATACCATATTAATAATCTTTTTATTATCAACAGATTACAGCTACTACGTCGTAGTAAGAGACGATACGGTTCAGATACATTGATTTGTACCTTAAATTCATGATCAGTATGATGTATTTTAGATGCCACAATATGGCTGCAAATGTGCAGGTTGAAACTCTTTAAACTGATTAAAATAGCAATATAACTAGCTCAACTTTAAGAGATTTCACGTTTATGCTCCTCAAAATGTTTAACGATTTAAAAGAAGAGAGAATTCTAAGTATTTCTTCATTAAAAACATTATACTTTTGCTTTTGCAAAACAGTGTATGTATACCTTGTCCAGGAAAAAAGTGAGTTATCATTTCCAAAATCTCTCTTAGTTTCTCTGGTAATGTCATCCCTGAGTGTCTGAAGCGATTCGAATAGATTGAAAACTGAAACTCGCAAATGTGTAGGCACATACGAAATCAAAAGCTGTTAATTTTTTCCACGTGAACGGCTTTTAGTCAGATTCTATTTATAACCGGAATAGACATTTAATTGGTTTTGTGAACTTATTTGTTAATGATCTGTGACTACGCAGTGAGCGCACTTATCCTAAAGTTCTTGACAAAAAATAATGAGAAGTCTTAGTTAAGATGTCTTTTATATTTCTTTAACCACTTTCTACAGATACTAATCATGGGAAATTGTACATTATATTCATGATTAACACTTCTGTATAAATCTTTTCTGGTGCTGTATGATTGCACATTATTCTACGCATTTATCATATTCATGATTCCTAGAGACTGAAAACGTTAAACAATATCTATCTAGTTATACACGAACAAAAAGGTTTGGTTGCTTGGAATGGTTTACCACTGAAAATGATTTCAATTGTTGTCAACCCAATTCACTGCTTCTCGACTGCAAGGGTTTTATGCAAATGATTTGCCGAAAAGTTAGCTAAGTGTTAGGAACACTATAAATGGTTTAGAGGTTTTGTTCTTGCAGCCCAGTACAAAGTATAGTGTAACAATTACAGAATAGGCCTAGTGGACTTTGAATAGCAAACTAAAAGTAGAAAAGTAATCTAGTCGGGCATGCAAATTAATCCTACGTCGTTTCAACAGACACAACAGAAATACAAAGTTGTAGAATTAACTAGAGAAAGAAAGTAGAGTTGAGAGGAAGTGGAGACAGAGATCTTGGTGGAAGATAAGTAGGCATAGTGGTTGCTGTTGCTAGCCAAATACTGGAGATTCAGAAAGTTAGAACATAAGTTTTAACTTTTGAATCGGCAAGAAGAATTAATGATTCCGCACTTATTTAAGAGAGTGTGATAGTTTTAGGCATAACTATTTGATACTACGCCGTGATCATAACAATCATTATTAAATAAATATAAAAGCGATAACAAGCATTTAAGTTTTAAATGAATTTTCTGCTAACCCCACTAAGGCAACTCATATCTGGTGAGCCTCTGAGCATTACAGTTAATGTATTAAGTTGTTTGGAAACTTCGGTTAACTTTTCACTTGCATCTTCACAGCGATTGCATCTCTGTAAGTTGTATTAGAAAATATTCAAATCATAAAGGCTCTGCAAATATTTCTTTATTGCATGGTATTAATTCAAACATTAAATACTATATTAGTGAATTTCAGAACTTAAAATGATGTTGAGCTAGTGATACTTTGGCTTATTATTTTGTTATAGCACCCCAATGGTGTGTAATCGTAAATTCTGAAAATATTTGCGCTGCTAAAGTTAGGAAAGAAGAGTAAAGGTATAAGGACAAACCTGCAAAAGTTTGACTACTTCTTCCACGTCTCTTGCCACCCCGCAGAGACCACCTTCATTTTTGGCAAATACATCTAAATCATTGGAGGCAGCACATTTATCTATTTCTGCCGGTTTGGAGGGACGGAGCTCCTTTTCCAATTCTTCAATTGTCGCTTCCTTTTGCTGCAATTCTGAATTCAGGACTTGTACCATATTCTCATTTGTTGCCGCCTTTTCAATGGCTTCTTGAACCGTTCTCTAATAACAGAGTTTCGTAATAAAGACAGTTAAACACGGGACAAGTTGATTAACGAGTAATTAGATGATCTCCTAGCTAATTTAATTAACCCTTAAGAAAACAACACTAACTTCTACTATTTCACTCGTTTGTAAACAAAAACTTTTGCTGACTATAAAGTTCTAGCAAAAATATTGCGAATAGGATGTTCCAATGTACCGTTTAATTACCTACAGTATTCTAAATGGAAAGAATAAGGAATACTGATACTTCTAAAAAAACCTATAAATAATTCAACACAAATCCATTAAGTGTACATGTCTTGGAACCAATTGCAATTGCAGTCTCATTAGCTAATTGCATTATTGCACACTCACATCCAGCCAAAGAACATTACTTGCGATTGACTGTCTCTTTCAATTACAATGCTTTTACTTAGGACACGCGGAAGTCAAATATACCTACCTGATTACGTCAACACGCCACATATCGCTATAAGAAATATTTTAGGTGCTATATCTGCGCTTCATGCTGTAATTCTAACCAATTGAGATGCCAAACTAGTAAATACGTGCGTTACAGATACATATTTATCCAATGAAAAGTTCATGCGCAAGTATTTGCAACACATTGTGTAAGTACTAGGCTGTGATGTGCTAACGACCGAAAACCATTTAAAGCTAATGAAAAAATATCGTTAACTTGGCAAATAGAGTGACAATGGGCTCGCTGTAGATTGATATCCTGTTCACATACATAAAATTAAGTTTATCAGTTATTTACATCTTTATGTCTGAAAAGGAACACAAAGTAATTAGGCACGTCTTAGCTCTAAGCCAATTTATTTCTATATAAATGCATGTATGTGTCACAGGCCTATTGCACGACTCTATATTACACAACAAAAACGGCTTTGTAAAGGAACTATTCAAAAGTAGCAATATCTCTTGTTTGAAAAGTGAGCTACTGAGAATAAAAGGCATTAAAATAAGTGAATTTTTAAATCGAAACTAAATAACATTTATATTCAACGTCTGGAAGCATTTCCTACATAATTTTCTCAATTCACCATTCTTTCTCAAATTGTGATATTTTCAAAAGGCGCTTACGCTAATCCGTTATTTTTAAAGGGGCATTTTGGTCTAGTCGCCGTACTTTTATTTTGAACCGGTAAAAAATGGGTGAATGATGTATTTGAACCATGCAAAGTAAAGAGGACAGTAGTACACATTTCGAAGCCCCGCTACTCGTACGCCATTTGTATGTACATGACTTATAATATATTGATTCCCAAAAGAGGCATGACATATATAGTGATACAGGGCATATTAAATGTACTTTTGTAGACTTTGTGGGCTATGTGTCTGTGTTTATGTTGGGTCTCAGCCAATAAAACTAAATAAGATGAACTACAAACGCTAAAATATGCATGTTTTCCATATTGGGAAAGATCGTTTCCCAGCACAGCAACTTGCAACTTGTGAGTTATGTTTCTATTATCGCATGTACCTATCGAAAAGTCATGAAACTGCATCTATGACAATATCAATCAACAAATACGCAAAACTGTGGACGGAATCTGAGATATCTCTTCTCTTTGTGCATCTTTCTCGGTAATTTGATGAATACGATAAAGTGGAAATGGGAAGCTCTACAGTCAAAGTGACATTTTGTAGTAGCGCTAAACATAGTAACCTGTGGAAGCAGTCAGAAATAATTTTCTGAGTCGTGATAACATCACAATTAGAACTGACATATTTTGACTATTTTCGGAAGGCGCTGATGATATTATCATGCATGTTATAGTTTTATAACATGATTAAATAACATTGTGTTGAGAAATGCTTGAGCTGATTTGGTATTCTTGCAGCAGCAGTATCTTTCAGTTGCGTAACCAACTACGAATGTACCTGAATACGAATAATACCCATATTTTTATTGTGATATTTTACTATCTTAAATTTTTGAACTGCATGTGGTCAAGACGGTTATTTTTCCTATGAGAAAGTAACTCTGCAGTGTTTGCTCTAAAATTATTTTCATTTGCACGTCTTCACTAAGTCTACTTTATATCATTAAAATATCTCAATTTTCCCAGTATATAACTTTCAGGTGTCAATTCCTAAATGACTATAACAAGTTGTAATGAATAGTTGAGACAGCTTACTTCAAGATAAATGACCTCTTCACGAAGCATTCCGTTGGAGCATTCAGCATCGGTGAACTGTTGATGTACTTCATTGAGCTGACTTCTCAGTTTTGCGATCTGTAAATGTTATTTATGTGTGATCAATACTGTAATGTAATACCATAGTGGCGAGGGGTGATTAAATCACAATGGTAGTGGAAGGGAGCAAGTGGCATATTTTACATATTGGTTTCTGCATGTCATTTCCCTTACAGTATGTATGCCTGAAAGTGCATAGTGTAAAACGTGCATATGTAAAAGTGGGATAATAATGGAATCATTAAGACGGAAGTGTGTTTAGCATTGTGGGTAGATAGAAATGCACACATCATGATGATATAATTCTTAAGTGACAAAAAGAGGAATTGGCTTGTGAAAAAGTGTGGATTGTTATGAATGACTAAGTCTAATATGAGCTACTATTACTTTGAGTAGGGATGGAGGAGAAGCGAGAAAGCTGCTTAGGAAGGGAGATTTGTCAAGGAACAAAACGTGTGTAGGTGAAATATAATTTAAAGAGACCTGAGCTTGAGCACAGATTTGACTGCTCTCTAAATGGCTTTCCTTCTCCTCCAACTCGAGAGTGCTCGCTTTAAGTTTGTTCGAGATAAGTTGTATTTCATTTTTGTACTTATTCTCCTTCCCGATTTTTAAATCAAGCTCATCTTGAAGCTGACAGCATTTATTTCTAAGAAACTGAATTTCCTCCCTGAGTTGGTGAATTCGTTCGAGAGCTTTTTTGTCTTTCTTCTCCAGTTGTAATGTCATTTCTTTCCAGTGGGATTCACTTTGCTCCAGTTCCTCAATCCGATTTCTCATTTCCTTTTCAGCGGACTGAGTTTCATCCAGTCGCTTCCTCAGACTCACGTTCGTGCTCCCGAGTTCTGTTCGCAACTTCTCATTGTCCTCCTCGAGTTCCTTGACTCTCCCCCACACCTTTTCCTGATCCGCCAACAAAGTCTGCAACCTGTTGTTTTCTTCCGTCAAATAGCCAATCAATGTTTTATCTGCGTCGCGTCCATTACCACCATTCAAAGGTGCCTCGGCTATTTCCGCTTTCAATCGATCATTCTCATCCAGCAACTGTTTCTCCCTGCTCTCCAGCAAATTCCACTGTTCGCAGAACCCTTGCAGAAGCTTAGAAATCAATTCGGTGGTGTGGCTGCTGTGACCAACGCCAGTCTCCATTAGCGCTCTCCCCTCCGTTTCTATTTCACTAGCCAGAGACAATGCGGAAGACGGGAACAGAAGTTCATTTCGCCTCTCCACAGCTCCCGACTCTCCGGAGAGCTCCATATCCCGGAGAGCGGAAGACAAATGTTGCGGGAGCTCCGACTGCGAAAATGCGGGCACACCTGTGGAGGTGCCGTCGTCCATGGCGAGGTTTCTGCCTAAGTACACGGCGAACTGCTCCAGCTCCCTAACGAGGTTGTCCCACTTCTCCTGCAGGATTCTGTGTTCACTCAAGCACTCCTGGTTCTCCTTGAGGATGGCCTCCTTCTCCGCCAGCTGAGATTCGTAGTTCTCGACCAGTTTGCACCGCTCCTGGTCAAAGAGGTCTTGATATTTATCAATATCACATTCCAAAAATTCGATTTTCTTGCGGAGAAACTTCTCCACCTTCTTCCATTCTTTTCGCTGAATGGAGACAAGGTGCTCTACGAAGGTCTTCCATAATTCATCACTGGTCTGCGAATAAGTATTGATGACTTGGGTACTTGTGGAGGACGAGCTGACTTTTTCCTTGTTGTGACAATGCTCGCAGCTGTGATCTTCCGCTCCACTGTCGTCCTCCTCGCTCTCCTCGGCGATGCACCGCAGTTTCTTGAGAGTGGGCTCTGGAGAAGGGATTTCCACCAGTTTGTGTTTTCTTGACACAACAGTTGGACACAATGAGGACGGAGAAATGACTGGGAGTAGATTTAATTTACTCGAGGGAAATGCTATGAATAAATTTGTTCCTTGAGACTCCACCTCAAGATTTCTCAGGAGAGACCATAAATAACATAAGACAAATATGGGTATGGAATGTACAACAAATTGAACTGAGCATTTCATCTCAATGCATGATTCTTCCAGTTCGAAATTTCGTTGCTCGTAGCTTTGCACCAAAGCTTCGATACGACTTATTTGAGAGCAGAGGTCTTCTTCTCTCTCCTGAAGCTGCAAAATCTTCATGCGGAGTTGTTCTATGAATCTTTTCTCGTTTGACAGCTGATTTTGCAGAATCGCTTTCTTCTGTCGCAAGTGCACCATCTTCTCCTCCAGCCTGTTAAATTATTCCACCCTCATTAACATCAATATCAAACATGTACCTTCGTTTTCTCTCCTTTGTCCGTCCGATCATTCTCTCCTCAGACAACATATTTTCAAGTTCATCCCACATCAAACAACTACCTACACTTCCATATTTTAAAATACTTTTACTCTTCAATTTCCATATTCATAGTTAATCACTTTATACGTACTTCTCCTCACAGCAAATTCACGAACTACCTATCACGAAAATGACGCACATGGCTACACACTTATTATTAGTTTACATGTAACACCAGAAAAGCTATTCCGCTAACCAAATCTATTCACTAAAGCTCCTTCAATTACTGACTACCACGCCAGCAGCAGGTAACTTGCTACCACTTCTTCTGCAAACTTGAATGTTTGCATACTGCCAACAGAGAATATTATTCATATGGTGCCAAGACTTTGGTTTTTCAATAGCGTCTACAGGTCTACATACACCATAGCAAAACGACGTATTATGCTGAATAGAAATTCCTTATGTTGTTCTGCTCAACAACGAATACATGAATAACACAGCAGCTCTTTCTTAATTTTACCAAAAGTTTTAGCATTTAATATTTTAATCAATACTAAGTCTTGGTAAAAAAGCCCCAACCTATTTTTACACACTTTTCAGTCTCAAAGTTGCCCAAAGTTGGGAAGAAACTCTCCTCCTCATAAATATCAGTACGTAAGCATGTATAATTAATGTAAACTTAGACTACCTTTGGCATTGGTGCCTACTGTCGTTTTCAGATTCTTCTAATTCCGTTCGTTCTTCTTGCAAGCGCTGGTTATCTCTTACCAAATTATTTACTTTGTCTTCCAGCGTGTAAATGTATCGTATATCTGTAAATTGATTAAGTCGCCGTTCAAAATCTTGAATGCGCTGACGGCAAGATTGCAACTCGATGGCCAAGTCTTGACTTGTCCTCAATTTGTTTTTTATTCGGTTGCTACTTTCAGCTTTACTAAATGCTTCCTCTGCTTTATCTGCTAATCCAGAAGAACCTTCACTGAACCGTAAGACTAATCCCTCTATCTGAGATGTCAGTGTCACCAATTCCCGACTAATATCCGTCTGACTTCCAGCAGCACCATAGGAGTCTTCTTGAGATTGACTGTCAAATATTCCACTTTCCTGCAACGACAAGCTTTCAGAACAATCGCTGCACGAACTTCGGGACTCTGTCACACTTGCATGACTGTTACTGCTCTCGAAATCCGCTGGAGCCTATCACACGGGACAACAAATAACCTATTTACTTTCCATTTAGCATCAACCCATAATTTCAATCTTTAAATTATAATTATAAAGTATAAAGCATATTAGAAAAATATTAGAGGACATAATATTAAGATGTTAGTCAGTAAGAGCATCATATCTACGTAAAATGTAAAACGGCAACTCTCAAATATCATATAATGGGGATAATACGCAGTCTCTTCCGTAATTCAATACAAGCAAGAGCTCCAACCAAATCAAACCAAAGAACGAGTGTAAAATTACTAAAAGTTTCGGCATACAAGAGATTTCATTTCATTTAAGAAATTCAGCTTCGGGACATTAAGGATTCTTAGAATGGGACCCTCAAGGCTGCTGTAAAATTATGCCACACCATGCTGTTTGATAATTTAAAAAAGCAATACTGCATAATTTTCCATAATTATGCAATTTTGACTTTGTGGAAGTTTATTTTCATTTTCCAAAGCCACAGTACTGAATTATAAATTAAAAAGGTAATATATCCTTACAATAATATCCCCAAGGAAAGTAAACAAGTTATCCTGTACGTTTAAAAGTATCTCTTGCCTTGTATGTATGCAGAGTACTTAATACTACATTATATACCTTCGTTAAATTTCCAATATAGCCTATTTAAAGTTTAGGCAAAAATTGATTTGCTTCACTAATTATGCAACGTGCTTGGTTCTTAAGAAATACTTTGCTTGAGTTTAAAAATCTCTATATCTTATTTATATTTATAGCATTTTCTGTTGACAAACATTTCAATATTATAAAATCCTACTTTTTACTTGATTGAACTGAACTGCATATTGAAATATTACGAAACTAAACATGATGTTGCAATGTTTGGATTCAAATCCAATCCTTCTATTTTCGCCAATGCAATAGTTATTTGTGTCTGAAATACCCTCTTAAGTTACAGAAGTGTTGTATTTAGAAATTTGTATGAAATGAAAGATCATTGCATTATCATCTCGTTAAGAGGTAACGCAGGGTGTTATCATTGAATTGGCCTTATGTTTACTTCTTTACAACTCCTGTTCACTTTAGAATGGAGAATTTACATTTTGTAGTGTTGATTGCAAGTTTATCGCAATATGTATTTTTTCTGCCAAATAAATTGGTATGCTAATAATGTAAATCACGTATTATCACTACCTACTCGACACGTAGTAGCATAACAAACTGCAAACAAGAGTGGGTAGATTACATTGATTTATTGTAAGTACATAACATTCATACTCAGTACATAAGTCCACACACACATACCTAAGGACACCTCTACTACAGCATACCCGTGATTGTGCATATATGCATGTAGGTTGTAATATCCTCGATGATAAAATTGTTGGTAGTTTATTATAAAAAGAAAGTAATTCAGCAAAAAACGAATAAGTAAGTGGCGAGGTAAATTATATTGATTAAGCATAGCTGCACATCCGTTTATGAAAGATGCGACTGCTTATTATGGAAAGGTATTCATTATAGTAGTAGTATGTTGTAAACACAATGCTTTTCCTTGTTGATTGATTATACTTTCAATTTACTATTTTCCACATGTATGTATAATAGTGTGATCCAACATCCAACCAGAAAAGACGGCAGACAAGATACTACTATTTCACGAAGGAGGAAAAGAAGGAGTATAGTACTAAATGGAATGAAGTGTTTCTGATTGCCTCACACGTGGTGTGTTAGATTTGAGTCCGATCAGAATCATTAGGAAGAAAACAATAGGACATTGGACGCACAATTAGCCATAATGCACTACTGTAAATGAAGGTGAATGGTAATTATTAGTGGAGGGTTGAGAGTGAGCCTCGGAGAGAGAAGATGAGAACGAAGAATAGCTCCTACGGCTTATAAATTGCAACAAGTCAGTGTTATGGACAGCGGGAAAGATGCATGCAGAGAAAACGATGGGAGAGGAGCCAGAGACAATACTGTATAATTAAAACAAAGACTGCCTTTGCTACCAGTAATTAGACATGATTAAAACTAATAATTATAGTAGCATTATCCTAGTCCCTTACCGTGACTTCCGCTGGGACTTCCGCAATGTAAGTAGCTACCTCTGGGCAGTTGCCACCTTCATTAGAATTCTGGGCCACCTTTGATCTACTGCTGCCAACCTGAGGAAAACCAACCAAAGGCGACATTGTAAAATATAATTGCTCATACTCAAACAAAAACTAACTCACGGATGCATTCTAAGCAGACATTCCCACCGGTTTTTCTGTAGACCCCGGGTTTCCCTCAAAACAAAAAGGGGGGTCATCGTCACGTGCCAAACCCCGCCCCCGAAGGGGGCGGGGTTTGGCACACGTGACCAAAAAAATGAAGTTTTTTTAGAAACAAAGTAAAATTTCTAGCTACGACATACGTACATTTATTTTCATTTTGTTAAAATAAAATTTCCTGCAATGACGCCGCTTAAATTATTCTGTATTACAGAACATACTGCATGTGCATGTGTACTAATAAGTGCACAGAATGTGCCCAAATTGTATTGCTGTTCTATTTTTAATACAAAATAAAAACTTTTATCATCCGGCCCTGGCACTGGCCGGCTTCGCCGGCCAGACTCCGGGTCTCGCTGGTCAGGATCCTCGTACCCCGGGTCTGACCAGCTTCGCCGGTCAGACCCCGGGTCCGATACGGCAGATAACCCAGGTGGGAATGTATGATTCTAAGATACGGTGACAAAAACATTCACTTTAAAAAATCTCGTATGTGCATAATGAAAACACCGTGATAACTGCGCACTTTGCAGTTTGCATTGCTTCGTTTCATCTATGTCAGTTCCTAATTATATTCTGTGCATTGTGCATTGTATTCTATAATGCTACAAAAGATTGTATTCGTTGTAACTCTAAATTGCTGGTTATACTACCAAGTGGTTGTAATGATGTTTATTAAAGACTTCAGAAAAAACTTATTCTTGTCATAATAATTGCAAAGTGATTTAAAAATAACATGCAAACTGCATTCTCATTTAGATTCGCAACGTACAGTTAAAATTAAGTTTCTTTTACTACCTTAATTGGATAGACACGGATATAAGTTTTGTATTTCTGATTGAAAAATGACATTTGCTTAATATTTGCGAAATAAGAAGTGAAAATTGAATTTCCTTTTTTGCACTTTAATTGGATTGATCCGGAAATAGCTTTTTTATTTATGATTATGGTTCTTTTAAGGATTGCCAGAAAAGCGATACGCATTTGAAGACTTTTCTTTTATAAGTGTAGGTCTGACGTGACATAAAGTAGAGTCTAATAGAAGAGGAGTGTTAAAAATGGCAATATCCATTTGGATTTTGCTTGGAGTATTCACCTGAGTGCTGGATGCACCGAACTCCTCCATTTCCAGCAGTCTGAATTCCAATAGTTCATTTTGGTCTTTGCACTCACGCAGCTCATCGCGTAATTGACAAATGATGGCTTCAAGGGTAACAATTTTGATTCGTTCATCTTCCGAGTCTTGTCTACTGAGCGCCTGGCTGTCACAATTACTCGTAGTGTCAAGAACGGAGCTGCTGCCTAGAATTTCTTCTGAAGCCTGGCTAGAGCATGAAGTTGTTGCAGGGTGGCCATTTTCGGATATGTCTTCCGTTTCGCTACATTCGTCTTCGCTATCTCCTTCTGGCAGAGTTTCCAAAGCCGAACCTCCATACTAAATCATATCAAGAATAAATAAAGTGTCATTCAGAAGTAGAGTAAGAGAAAGTGTTGGCCAAACTAAACTCCTTAACAAATAATCCATACGTACAAACATTGATAAAGCTCCTTATTGCTAATACCTTGTATGTTCGTACAGATTTAATAAGCTCCAACGTAGCACTGGCTATTCACTTGGCATTCCATTCTCTTTCCACAACAATTGGATGCAGATCAATAATATATTTATTTAGAGTTAGGTACATAGGTAAACATTACCATATCTAATAATACCCAACTGTTTTTGTAATAGTTTCGGTCTCAACTTTCGACTGCGAATCGTTGACCTAGTTCAAATGCCTTAACTTTATCGTCGAATCAAAAATCACAAGTGTGCGAGAGACAGACAGTTCGTTCGAGACTACATTTCTACCGTTCCGTACACGAACCTATTGTTGCTACATATCGATACTCTGTTACACTTCTTAATAGCTGACTAGAAATGGCAAGTGAGTCTGCGATACCCTGTACATGTACTAATTCCACTCCTATTGCCATGTCCAACATTTATAGCTCCATATAATAATAATATTATTATTACCTATTGCTATCATAATTTAATACTAATAACCCAACACCTGACGACTTCCCTTTGATGTCTGAAGTTTTACTCGCAGTGCCTACCCATCTATTATATTTCTTACATTTATTGACTGCACTTAAGCATTTTCATGCAATATAACACGCTACCTGCTTCTCTGGTATTCCTACGAAAGTCAGCCAGTTATTTAAAACAACTTGCCTATTTCACTCTATAATCATACAACAATACAGTCAATTTGACTACAATTCAATCGCATTCTCATCTCGTAAAATGCACTGTCTTTATTCTCAAACACTAATGCTGGCAATCTGATTCTATTTCGAGATACTAACGCTTTATCGTTTTATGTTTATTCCATTAACTATTTTCTGCGCAGTGTATTCCTTTAATTTAGAAGCAATTCTATCGCATTCAAAACACCAATTGCTTTCCTGTGAGAATTAGCACAACAGAAGGCAACTCACAACACAACGTTTTATTGCAATTCATTACTAGCTTTTCTGTTTTCATCGTCTTTTCAGTCCTTTCATAAAAAATTTCGTTTTAGCTCAATTGTACATATCTCTATAATTCTTGATTAAACAGAAAAGCCGCAAATTTACAGATGATTTTAATTGCACCTCAAAGAAATTTACTGCAACAGTCTATTTATGTACATGTAACGAATTATCTGGAATACGCAAAAGCAATAAATGGTTCTATTTGTTTTTATTTCAAAATGGAAACTGAGCATTACGTAACCATTTTTTTCTTTCCACCATTGTTATCACAAAATGAAATGAATGCCAAGTTCACAACTTACTTAAGGATGAAAAAGAAAAGATCTTAGGTAAATAAAAAACTCCATTATCATTAGAAAACTCCTTAAGCAACTTGGAGCTAATTTAAATAAGGAGAAACTGACAATGACAGGTAATCACAAAGTATGCATCTTGGCCGGATGTGTCTGAAGGACATTTACATATGCACATGACATTTGCATATTACAATGGCTAAAGAGCTACATAAATATTAAGAAATGCATGCAGTTTATTTGGCGTTAGACAGAAGAATTTCATCACTAAAGATGAATTTATCGAAGGGCTGATAAACAAAGTGAACGCATTATGGGGTAAGTGCCGGCTATCATGTTTGTCATGTATGTGTCATGTGGAATTCCTGTCATGCACTAAAGTATAAGATATATTTTTTATCAGCCGAGCAAGCCAGTTAAGCATGGCTGTGCTTACTAATGACAATGTGTAGTCTCGAAGCACGTTACACGTAAACATTGAATCTTTCATTCATCCCTGTGTAAGTGCACGGAGCGTGCATTATATCCCCATGCGAATGTTGATATACCTAATAGAGTGCGATTCTGGGATTCACCTTCCCTTTTTGCTTTAGTTTGAGTGAAATTTTAATGTGTGGTTTACTAACACTGTTTTCATTGGTAATAGGTACTTTAGAATATGAGTTAAAGACTATTGACGTTAGCAGGCTGAGATAGCGAAACCACGTAGACATTCGGTATATCTCTAATAATAAAGCGGCGAGGCATAGTTGGTTATTTATGTACCTACGAATAATAACGTTGCAGATATGATAGTTGTGATTAGTTGGAGTTGCAGAGTACACATGTGTCTAATATGTAATCTTGGTTGGCCATCGTGGATTATGATTTTGCGCTCATGGATTAGTTATAAGGTATAGGCTATTAATATTTGGAGTGGCCTATACAGATAGAGAAGAATGGACCTACAATGTTATATTTGCTCCATTCGAATGTGAAGTTAACCCTTGAGCCATTGGGATTGCTTTGCTGTTCTCGTCTCCTCTGTCCCAATATGATTAACCACAACTGTGTACATATGCTAATATAGTAAAGAATTTCGTGAGCTTTCCCAGCAATTAAATTCCATATCAAAACTTTTATTTGTTTGCTCGTGATAGACTCGAAGTGGACTCATGCTTGGCTGATTGTGAGTTTGTCTCGCGTTTCCCTCTCTTTTCCACTGCTAATAAACGACTTGGCTATTTAGCAGTGCCTCCATGATGTGCCTGCACTGCACAATCTGAAAAGTACACACAATCTCCAAAGTTTTGATTGAATTGAAGAGGAACGTATTTATTACAGGTAAGTAGGTAGGCTAATTGTGGGTGTGGGATAGCTCAATCTAAATAGCTACGAAACAACAGGGGAGAATGGAGAGTCTGCATGTTCTCCATCTCCTTAAGAGTGTAAATACATACTTGGTCACTTGGCTCACTAAATATTATTGCTAGGGTTAGGTACACAGTGCAGTGCCTACTTGAGATTAGTTGGGCAGAGTGGCTGTACCTATTTTTCCCATTTATTTCTTTATTGCTCAGCTGAATTTGATGTGACTTTTGTAGGTCTGACAATGAGAAAGGATGATATACACGTACGTACATAGTCATTAACAATAGGCACAAAGTAGTCCTGTGGAATGCACAAACATCCCCTCACGGAACCACCGTGTGGACGGACTGGGCTAAAACAGCGGAGATGTAATAGCTAATCTAATGACTACCTACAGAGAAGACGGAGCGAGAGGCCAGATCTTCTTCCTTGAACGCACCATCGTTTCTATGTTTCTAAGCAAGGAGCAAGTCAATTTGGACTTTGCACACTCACATTCAGCTAACGAAAATTAGTAATGCCATTGCCAAGCGAGCCAGGCCAAGTCGGAATGAGCTCACACAGCTCATCTTCTCAGATGTACCTAGAAAGGATTAATAACCGTAACCAATGTGACATACTTGGTGGTGGAGATAATAAAACGGCTGAGTGTCTACAGACTGTGTACCGCCGATCTCCTTCATTGTTTCATGCCGCTTCTTGCTTTGGGAGTTGTACGGATGCTGCGATGCACGACTTCGACGATAACTCTGCAATTCAATATAAAAAACCATATTTTACAAAGTACATACCAACACTAACTAACAATAAGTACAAATATATACTTTTTATTACTTTCTACATTTCAATTCAGTGGTTCAGGCCGCAACTACACACTGCACTCCTACTATTTACATCCACACAATATGCAATTCCACTTTTAATGGATATGCACTATTATGCCTTTCTTGTTTTACTCCTGTTCTCCACAACAAATCACTCAAACCCCTCTCTGTGCTTCTCTAATGCATTTAGAAAATTCATTACTACCAACATGCATCACAGTATTTATCAAGGTGCTAGCAACCCCAAGGTAGCTACACTAATTGGATAAATACGCAAATATTTGTTTACCAACCTGTGATATTTAATTAAGATTTAGTTACACTTGATTTCCTCTAAATACAGGACTATTTTACTACCGTTTCTAATTAACCTGTCACATTTTCCATTAAAACAAAACTGATTATCATTCAAAACTACTCATATCCAATAGATCACTCTAAGTAAGTAGAAGCCATGCATAGTACCTGAAAATGAGAAACCTTATATTGCATCGCTATTAAATTCATTATACGTTGCACTAAGCAATAATATTTTCTTATTATCGAGTTGGAATATGTTTCTCGAAAGTATTTATATTTTCGATGGTAAAGAGAAGTACTACTACTACTACTCATGGAGAAAATATTTTCCTACTTGAGGTAAGTTCACGGTCATGAAAACCAGTTAAGGATTTAGATACAGTTATTTTTGCATCTCTAACTATAATTTGCGTTTCTGATAAGAATTCTGTTTTATGTAGATATTTATGGTTAACATTTTTGAGTAAACCCTTTGCTGGCGCCTCATAAAATGAAACTATTCCACACCACATTGAAACCGTGTTAATGCAATTGTAATTGTAAACGGTTTACCCATGAAGATGCAAAGTTAAGGATGATGAAGTGATAGTAGGTCGGTGAATTTAAGAACAAGGTGTGTATGTTATATGAGGTTCCCCTACACTATGGAGTGCAGGATCAGTGGGCATTCCACTAATAGGAACATAATGAAGAACAAGGTGTGTAACGTGTAATAATAAAATGGAATTTGGAGGGGCTTCACTGACAACGTAATAGAAATGCCTGATAATTATATCTTTGCACTCCTGTATCTACAGAATGTGTAATCTCGAGTGAAATTGTAGTCTCCTGCCCCATTTTCAATGATTTTTGTAAATACAGCTGAAAAGAGTTATCTAATTCGTATTCATGTCAGACTTGTGCACAATGACCTGTGTAACATGATAGTTCATCAGTGAAATGATACTTCTTTGGTAAATTTGCTGAGCAAAAGAGTGAAACTACCAATTAGAAGTCTGCAGTGTGCAGCAGAATTCACCTATTTTCCATCCCATTGTGCACAGTTACATAATTCAAAGCGACTGCTATTATGTAGGTATTTTTGTAAGTCTACAGTGGAGCATTAGTCTGTTTCTGTGTGTCTATTAAGCTTTTAACTTTTTCACTGGCTTTACAATGTTTAGCAATTACAGTGCATCATTGAAACATTGTGCTGCACAAATAGGTTAGCGTGGAAGAATGAAAGTGTATAAATACATTGGATACTACAAAGTAGAGTCGTGAACAAAATGATCCGCTTTGTGAAACTAAGTACATAGAATGAAACAAACTAATTTCATGGAATTATAAGACAACAAGGATGCGTAGAATGAAAGAAATAGCATTTCCAACTGTTAATGGACGTATTACAACTAATGTTGTTGAAAGCAATAATTTGGTCAGGAATTACGACAGAATAATCATTCATTAAGATTTGAGAGGACATACGTAGGGACGCTGCACAAAGGGAGTTTAATAATAAGTTACTTTGTAACTGCAATCACCATTAAATAGTACATGCATGACATTACTTTTATTAAGAAGGAGATTTTATTGATTAATATCGCTATATCCATTAGACCCTTGTTTGTTATTAGTACAGCTAGGCACATTTATTCACGTCGTCACTGGCTTTCTATGCATACAATAAATAAATGAACTCTTTTTACGTACTGCGCTCACACGAAATGTCATTAGATTAGAGCATTCGGCATTGAGCTCCAAAGACTCTCTAATCTGACTTACTCGTGTAAATGCAGTGGAGACGATAAAATTTAGAATTCTATTATTATTCTGTTTTATTGTTATGTAGAGCTATACCAAATCAGAGCTCTGATTTATTATGTACATATACACCTGTGTACATTAATTCCTATGAACTTCTTGGCTACACCTCCTGCTCACCATGTAAACAACAACCTGACTGCATTACTCTACTTGGAAGCAGAGCGAGAGACTAAGACAGATCAGATCAGAGAGAAAAAGAAAAGTGAGAGAGAAGCGAAAGGACAATCTTTCGGTTTACATTGCAATGAAATTGGCAGCAGTTGTTAGCTGAAATCTCTGTTGTCATTTATATTTAAATGTTCCACTGGCAATGAATACGGTAATCTATAAAGTAGGGAGACCTCATTTGCATTATTATTGCTTCCAAATGTCTAATACCGACTTCTACATTACATATACATCTGTAGGTATATTAAAGTAAACTACTTACATAGGTATTTGCCTTTCGCTCACTGTCGAACAAAACCTGTAACCTTTACTTTTGCAAACAGCAGCAGGTACATCGTGTGCTCACAAAAAGTTTCAATGTGCTGCAAGTATTTGTAATGCAAATGTATGTATGTACCTGCTGGATATGCGTACAGTTAGTTATAGCTACCTATTTTATTATCACATGTACATTTACATTATGCTTAAGATTATTTGAGCGTGACATCTCCGTGTTTTTACTGAGATAAGTATAACTGTATTAGTGTAACTAGTACAAGATACACATGCAAAGGAAATCTCACTACTTAATCAACAATCAGTCAGTCTGGGTACAAAAGACAAGTCTTGCTTCAGATTATACTTGAATTATAGATTAATCAAATTGTCACAGTAAATATATAACGTTAAGTCCACAGTACAGAGATACACAGGAGATATACTTAATACCAAGAGAAAAAGTGTGATTGCAAAAAGACAGCCGTACTATTTACAGGAAAGTACCTAGTAAAATTAATGTATGTCATGTCAGTGATTCTGAGTAGCATTCCCAGCCCAGTTAAAATAACTTCATGATCAAGTGCGGCACTCGTTACTGAGTATTGAATACATTAATACAAATTATTAATTACAAATACATTCATCGTGCAGAAGAACAGCTACGTTGACACAATTGATTTGACGGGATTTACTTGAGCAATAAACTGATCGTTAGTGAAGTCTCTAAATAGTGCACACCGTACTGAATAACTATATAGGGATTCTTCATTAATAGGAACAGTACACCTATCTGGGTCTATCATATTTACTTTAGTGTGCGCACGGGGAATGGATTGAGATTTGATGCATGCACGGTCTTAGATGGATTTGGATGTACTCAATTAAGCTGGCAGTGAGAATCTTGAGACAGACTATCACTTTTGTCAAAGAGAGCCATGTCATCGTAATAAAGGTACGCCATAACTAGGACTATGCTAGGATGTATGAAATGTAGCCATGCTCAACACAATCAATTCTATCGCAATGATTTTTCTTTGGTTTCAATCCTACTTATATAGGACAGGATTGGGACAGTCGCTCGCAATTGTCGTATGTATAAATTCTTAAAGAAGATCTTTTTAAAATTAACTCAATAAATGAAAGCCTTCCTACACGCTATAATATAATAGTGTTTTGATGACAGAAAGAGGTTTTTGGGTTACCTTAGATATATATTGTGTGCAGTGAACACTACACGTAAACTAACGTCAACACCAGCACGGAAACTGCAACAAACATTTTATTACCTACATTCTACTCTAGTATTTGTTTGGCAAAAGCTATAACCACTACTGTAGATACACATTTTACACATAATACCATTATACATAATATATGTACTGTATTCTGTGTGATTCGATTGTATGTTCTCGTATGCATTTATATTACACTCTATTAGAGTTTCCACAAGTGCATATAACATCAGTGTACGTACAAAGGTGTGGACTAGACTAATCGCAAAAGTACATTGCTACATTTTTCAAACAAGGTAATATTGCAGTACCTACTTAGGGTTAAATAGAATTATAGTATTAAGCTACCTACTTTGTGTGAGTATGTTGTGGATACACGCTACACGCAGAAAATTGTAGTGCACATTTATCTTGCAAAAAATGCAGTGCAATGCACAACTGCACAGCAAAACATCAAATGCAGTGAGACGAACCCTGTAAATTCAGGCGAAAGCTGTAACCATTAGTTCAGTCAGTGGAATACATACGTAATGCAAGTAAACTAAATAATGTAATCCAATCCAAGCTAGACAAAGACAACGGATGCAAAACAAATTCTCTTTAACAAACCATACATTCAGATAGAAGTCATTCTCTTCCATTGTGCTCTGTTGTCTACCATAATTCTGTCTTGTTCTCGACAGACATTTTATGAGTATTAAATTCCACTTCATGATTCAGATAATAATGCAATTCATTTGTTATCTTATTATTTCTACTGCCATATATGAATGAGAGGCCAGTAGTAGTAGTTCTCAGTTGCAAAGCGCAGGCAGCTGCATTCCACTGCATTCGTATCAATAGGTACCGACTGGTAAACTAGTAAGTCTTCAATGCTTCTAGAGAAAAGTGTACTAGTACGTAATTGTGCATACAGGTTGCTTACACGCCAGAATATGCTAATATGCATTATGCACTGCAAAGTGCAAACTCCTAATCTGTCGTTTCTACGACTTACTTGCAAACCTACTGTAAAAAAGCATGCAAATCTACATTACTATCCGGTCTATCGATTTACAACCTTTTACACTATAACACACTGTATTGTGTTAATTATAATTGAATGCATACATATTATAATAAGCTATGCAAATCCAACAGAATGTAAATTCTTTTGTTGTCCTAAATGTTTTCTGTAGGTATACAGTATATTGAGTACATCTATACACCACACTAAACAATAACAAAGTGTCAGTACTTATAATTTTTCACCGTAAATCATTTAATAATGGCTCCGGGACAATATTTAAAATATCCCTACATTCTAACCTTAATTTTCCCATTCACGTCATTATAATATTAACCTTTCTTATTGTACGACGGCTATTAATAGTACAATGCAGATATTAGCGGATTTACAGACTTTTCTTAACAATACACTCTTCTAGCATTGTGGCTTAACTAAATATAGATGACTTTTGCAATAAA
Source organism: Yoshiicerus persimilis (assembly GCA_020352615.2). Lineage (NCBI taxonomy): Eukaryota > Metazoa > Arthropoda > Collembola > Entomobryomorpha > Tomoceridae > Yoshiicerus > Yoshiicerus persimilis. Next base: position 17,611,553 of record CM060170.1, read on the forward strand.
AAATTAAATGACAGTCATCACGTCCCATCAGCTTCAATTACTAAAATGAATGAATGAAATGATTGTGTGTCAACGGATTAGTGTTAACCTATAATTTGCTAATGTAGGCAAGTCAATTCCAAACTGTTATTACTTTAATATATTTGCATACCAAATAGGCGTCATTATGTTACACTTGATTATCTGCATTTGTACTTATATGTAGATAAATACTTTGTTTTCATATCATGCCTATAGAGCAGTTAATCGTAAAAGTAGTAATACTAAAGTCAACCTGTAGTAAAACAATGAAAGAATGAATGAACTGTTTTGTGCGTTCAACAACGTCGACACGAACACACCGTTAATTCACTACCACTTGCTATTCTTTCAATAGCATAATAGCATCAACAGATAAAGTCTTCCTACCAGGAAGGTATTAGGGAGGTAGCATCTCTAAATGGAATGCACCGCAGCCTCACTGCACAGCTCTCTTGGGAATCATGTTTTACATTTGTCACTATAAATTAAAATGTAAAGTATCGTGTAAGTGCATAACATACTATCATAAAGTAGTACTCCGGACACACCACAACTCCAGCTCTCTAACCAAGCTAAATATTTGCTCGCTGTTCGTCTTCATTTAAATGCTATACGCTTTGACAAACGTTGATTTCATGTACCATTACTTACATTAAAAGGCAATATCTAAAACAAAGTGGATACCTGTACACCAATGCCGAAAATAGTATCCGGGATCTGCTTACAAAGACATTTATACAATATATTTGCAATTTACAATCGTTAGCGTTGCCTTGAGCTGAAATAATGCATTAATACTTGCGTATTACATTAGTACTTAGGTGCTTATATAAAATGCATTAGAGGTAATTGGTAATGGTATGGGTAATAAGGCAAATCTAAAGTGGTCGTTGCCTAAATAAAAGTAGGTACAGCCACTACTAAAGCAAAAACCAACAACGCAACCGAGTTCAAACACATTCTATCCATATTAATGAAACAAACACATCAATCAATGAATTTGCACAATTTCTTAACGCTTATCATACTAAAATGCTTAAATAGACAGATATCCACAAGTACATGACAGCTTCGGATAAAACTATCCCTTTGTGTGTTTAGGAGTGCACTTTTTATTGGTACATAAATCACGAATACAAGGGGCTTTACACTTTGCTGTATTCTTACGATTTTGAACTCCTTGGCACAGAGTTAAAATGAAAAATGATATTTTCTGAACAAGAGATACATAATATTATATTACAAAATGACAGAGTAACAAAATGCCAAGAATTTCAGAAATAAAATGCGATACTTCAGTTTTATTGTATACGCAGCGTTTCAAGAGAATATTAAAATAAACTGTGTTTTATAGCGTACTCAATAGGTGCATGCTCCCTTATGCAAATAGGTAAGATGCTTAATAGTTGGCATGGTTTGCTATGCATAATGGCCATAAATGAATGGAATTGGAGTTAAGCTAGCATAATAAACGTAGTAATGTAATTCTTGCTGATGACGGCTCTCTTCTTAAGATTTCTTATTGTAACGCATTGTACAAATTGAATTACCACAGCACTATATTATACTTGATTATTATCGCTATGTAAATTTCACTTCCAAATCAGAAGACGGAGGAACATAAGATCATTACACCATGTAGGTATTCAACACTATGTGCAACGAACCTTTCCATTGAATCTTCAACACAGGATTGGCTTTCACCCCATAAAATATTCATTCAATTGCTATTAATGGAATAACTGTTTGATTTCTTTGTCCTGTTAACCAAAGTGTGTAAATCGACTCGAAAAGAGGAACCTGTGCTCTGAACAAAGAATAAATAAATAACCAGCCGCCTACGACTGCATGAGGTGTAGAAACCTACTAAATATAATATGTGAAATATCTTGAATTGCTATTACCTTTATTATGCTTAGATATTACTGCGTGCAGGGACATGGTACATGTACCTTGTTTATTTAACAACTCCAGTCACCCACCGCTCTTTCTATATATGATGTCTAATTAGCGTTCTTTTGGCTCGCTTTATGCATTTGTATATATTTATTTATTTTAATCTCACTATTATGACTACAAACAGCAACTAGCCTAAGCAAAATGATGTTGTCGAGCCTTTCATTGAAATTCGCTTGCATGAGAGACAGATATTGAAACGACTTTAAATAAATATAAACGTCCACACGTTTGCCTATGGTTAGTTAGTCACATTATTCTGCATGAGGTACTTATTGCATTAGTGTGCAATTCATTCGAATTTGGACAGTTACAATTAAATAATAAACATGACACTATTCACAAGAATAAAATGCCTGCGTATTATTTTCATGATTACCTTTAATTGTAACCATGTAGTAACTTTCAGTTCGTATTTGCAGAGAGACATGATATTGTAAAGCACAATTATAGAAACAAGCAAACATTTGAATATTTCAATAATGCATATAATTAAAGTAACGGCTGCATGAAAGTTTTAATTAGTAGTTACAGTAAGTAGGTTGGTCTTGTATTTTAAAAATGCGGTAAATTAGCGAATAAAGCTATTTGTTACTTACCGGCGTTAGTTAAAGAATTAAAATTAGATTCGATACTTAATTTGTGTTTAAAGGTAGATAAATACCATCTAACGTAATTACATGCATAAACTTGATTGTAAAACTACAGAGTTTATGTTTTACCCAATTTATTATTATCAATTAAAGTATAGGTATGTGGTATAATTAATATTTATATGCATAATTAATCACACCCTAATAGCTCTGCTCATAAAATTTAATTTACTATTTTGAAAGCTTCAGTACTCGTATAATTGTTATCTATTTACCTACGCCAAATGCTCAATAGAAGTATAATTGTCTCCATTAAACATATTTATTCATCCGTATGTCTGTACCATATGTGAACAATGAAAAATAAATGACTTAAATCCATAAAGCAACAAATCATGTCCTACATTTAGCAAGTTCTTAGATTTTTATCTGGTAAGTACAAGAAGTCAAAGCATCATCAAATGAGAGAAAGAAATTCCTGCAAAGCAAATTGCGAAATCGGTGAAGGCAATAATAAAAATGCAGTTTACAATTGTAACTTGTAACTTACAACCCAACTAAAAAAGTACTGTGTTTTATTTGTGGCACATTGTGTTCTGCGATAATATTATGACAATGTACCTTGCATTGCACTCGTTATCTTTTGAATGGTAGGGTATGGTGTAAGTGTTCATGTAAATAGAAAAGTTGACTGATATGAGGAGCTGGGACGGTATGAGGATATGCAATGGATTTGTATAGATATAGACGCAAGGGTAGCGTAGGATTAGTAGGAGGATGAGATGAATTGGACCAAAGGAAAACAAAGACAAAGCAACACAGAAATGCAATTGAATTGACAAGCCATTACATATTACTTCATAGACTGAAGGAGGCAGATATCCCAAGAGCTAATATCATAAGAGAACTAATATCACAAGAAAGCTGATATTACATTACCGAAGCGACGGACAGGTGGTTAATGTGGTACGGTAGACTGGTTGTACTCTTTCTTGTATTCCACTGCTTGGTGAGCGACGAGCGATACATTAAGCATATTTACATAAATGATACATTCCATCCATCACCACCACCACCTACAATATCATTATGATGCATACCAACGCAATCATTCGATTTTTCCACACTCAAAGACTGCCTGACGACTTCTTACTTATAATGCAATACAAACACATTATGCTAACCTGTAAGTGCACAGAATATTGTAAATAGCGTAATAATGTCTATTAGAAACAGGACATCATTGCATCAGGCGGTGATTCTTAAACCCCAACCAAAGTAACCAGACTCCTCTGACCCGATTTTCATTTATTTTTATAAGTAGGTACCCACACATCGGATCCCATACATACATGTTCTGAACCTTGTCTGCAATCCCACACGATAAATTACTCACTCAAATAAAATGTCATTACGAATACAACCATTTTACTATTGCAAGCATGTAGATCCATGCAATCCTTTTCCTATGCTGCAAACATCTATCTGCTTTACTCTGCATTCACAAAATCATAACCTTTTCCACCTTCGTACTACAATATGTACATATAATAACAATAAAACCTTAAAAAACTAAAATGCTATTAAAGTCGGTAAAAATGTTAACAAGATTTTAAATGAGAATTATGTTGTGTATCCATCTGAACTTGATGCCCTTCTTTATCAGTAGAAGATCTCCAGTTGTTGTTTATATTTCAGTTATTTCACGAACATCAAAAAACCAAATGCCTTATTGTTATTATCTCTAGTTCATTCTTCTCCTAAGACCATGAATCATGAATTCCAATTTGCAAGACAACTTCAGCTATTAAGCCTGCTTTTTACATCCACCTAATAGAACAAAATGGATCATGAAGAATAATGCTATTAGCTATCTCTGTACACCTACTACACAAACTAAATATAATTGATACACATCTTATTAAGTACTGTTGTAATTGAACATTTACAGTTCTTTAACTTCTGTTCAGTTGTATCGGCTATAGGTATTGATACTACATTCGTAAGGTATCTATATTTACATTCGCGCCAACCTACATTCATTGCCTTATAAATGAATTAAGTTGCTCAGTAGACATAATTTAAAGTAGTGATGAAAAATGCATGGACACCTGAAAAATATTAACACTACGTATTTAGCAAACTCTGTTACAGTTAACAAAATATTAACTCAGAATATGAACAGTGGAGAATATGCACTTGTTGCTGAAGCATGCAGAACATTCCAAAAACTGGAGGTGACATCATAACTATAAACTAATTATCGCATTAATTTAAACTAATAGTAACTACAGGATATTTATTTCTCAGATTGGAACTGGATTGGAAGTTAACCATTAAAAATTGAAGCACTGGTTTTTAATTTGTTCTTTAAATGGTCACGAGGAAATTATTATTAAGTTATCTTTTAGAAAGATCATCAGAAATTGCATAGTTATTTGTCCTACAAAAATAATTCTAAAAAAAGTTGATAAACGGCCTCACTTAGAAATGCTGAGCAGTTGGAAAATCAACTTTTTGCAGTGCACTTAACGCATTGCTACATCTTAGAATGGTTTTGTTGTCTAACTATAGTTTGCTGAGATATTAGCTACCCTGCACACGTACACAATAGAGAGGCATAGCTAATATTATGAGCACTTCATTAGTCTCGAGTTGTCTACTACTTAGCAGTCGTACTGTCTGCATTACAAGAGTGCATTGAGTAGTGAATGGCAATAGTAACTAACCGTTTGGACTGAAACTGTGTTCCATTGGCGATTGTGGGTTCTATTGTGTCATTGAGTAAAAGGAAGGCGAGATTGAAACTGAGCAAGAGAATTGATGGCAAGAAACAACCGTTGTGTTACCGGCATCAATCATATTGTGACCTACCTATGGGAATAAATTGTATGTAATAATGTGATTAAGAATATGGGTATGTGTGTAGTTGGAGCAGACGTGCAAGTCTCTGGGCTTTGGCTATAAAACGCAGTCCCTTTACAGTAAATAAATGATTCGAGGTAATAGTGACTTGAGTTTTGAGGTCAGCCAAAATCCTGGCGGGTTATTACTTGCTATTCACTCGAACTGACCGAAGACGAGAGGAGAGCCGAGTGTGCCTGTAGGTACGCATGCATCTGTGCTGCGATAGAATCATAATATCTAGGACTGATTTCTGCGAACAGTGAGCAAAAAACTAGAAACATCAATGAACGAACCAGGCAGGTTAGGTACATGACTTTGCCCATTCTACATTGTTACATAAATTCTGCAGCTCAGAAGTTTGGAGCTAGCCATAGCAATGCACAAATTGACAGGTTACGTACTTTAGTTACTTTGGTGCAGAGTGAGGAAACTCTGTGCATGGCAATTAGCTGAAATGAGTTAAGCGGACGGATCGACTTTTGCGAGACCCTAAAAGTTGTATCGGATGTCTATCCTTCATAAAATAGACTGTGGTGCTAAGTATGCTGCGTAGCTAGTTCTCCTTGCATTGCAGTTAGTTTTATTGCTCATTCCAAGTGAAAAATGACCACAAGAGAATATATAAACACTAAACAATAATTTAGACCCGTGAAACGGTAAATGATTTCGTCTGAATGATATAATGGTCCTCCCCAGTCGATATTTTCACAAATGGGTTATCGTTATCATGTCTCTAAAATCAGAAAATATTTACTTACGTTTTAGCACACCAGAGGAGAACAATCGAGGGCTACGTTATTGGACTTATTGAAGTATTATAGATTGAGGTGCAGCTATATTTACGTATAAATATACTCATTTCACTTAATGTCGTCAATAAAGTGCACGATACATTATGGCACACCAAAGGGTACTTTCTACAACACTTAAAGTCAGTTTTCCAGACACGTTTCCATTAATCACTATTACCTTTCCCACATTTCCTGTTTCTATACGGAAATTCTGCAGCCTGAACAATCAACCACTATTTATAGAAAAAAGATAAGAAGACCATAATATTTTACCGTGGAATATTTCTGCAGAATTGTTTCATCCGTCTATTCTCTAAAGAAGAGAATGCAAGAATGGGTAGGAATCTAATGTGCTACCTGAAATAATTAATACGACGTTAAAATGATTCTAGTAAAACACATTTGTTTTTGATGCTCTTGTTGGTTGGCTTAATTGTTCATAAAATTTCTTATTGTTCAGTTAACTACCGGATTGTACTAGAAAAGTTCATTATTGACTTGTTAAAAAACTAATAGACAAATCAAAGGTTGAAAAGTTCAAGACGAATTAATTATGTATTCCTTAAAACAACTCTTTGCAGTTACTATTTTCATAGAGCACAGTGAAAAATAAGTAAACTGTACTTGTACCTACCATAGACCAGAATTAAGCTTTAAAAAATGATTTGCCACTACTGATTGTTGATGAGGATTTTTCTTTTAAACATGATTTCTCTTATAAATGATTAAATGTCTCTTAAGATACAAGAATGAATGAGAGAAGGTATTATTATGACATGAAGTATGAAAAATATACACATAAAATAAGTAGGAACGGTTTGTTTGTTTTGTGTTGATGATACCCACAAGACGGCTTTCCTGAACTTGTGGCTTACCACTTGTGTAGACTTTTGTTTGGCTGCTTTAACGAATTCAATAAATAATCGTGAAAAATATGCCACTAATGTCTTTTCATCTTTTGTATAGCAGAAAAGTTAGAGGCAAAGGAATTGTAGAGTTGCAGCGAGTTACAAATAAATGCAATTGGCGACCAAGCAAGGAAACCAAATAGTACAGAACAGCAAAATTGCAGCGATGCTTTTCCATGCTACTAAATAGTAAGCGTACCGCAAATATTTATTGCGTCTACATCAAGTGTGTAAAAAACTACGTCATTTATTCCATCTGTTTATTTATTGTTGGTCCTACTATTTGCTACATAACCATTTTGAAAACTTTCATTTCTGATTTCAAAAAATAAATAAGATATTTAACCTTAATTTTTCTTAAATGCAAAGGTTGAGGTGAAAGGGGCGAGGTAAACAAAGGAATAATATGTTTCCTTTGCAATATTTTGGTGTGAGACGACAATTTTCTAGTCAGATATGTCTGCTCTGTCTTTCATGTGTACCACATACACAATAAGAGCAATATACTGCAGAAAGTGAACGTTTCAATTCCTAAACGACTAATATATTCCAACAATACGAAAGTTGCCAAAAAACAGACAAGCATGTTTTTGTACACATCTTAAACTAAATTACAATGCAATGCGCCATACAAGTACTCAAGGTAGGTAGACGTGTAATTTTGCCATTTAGTAAACCATACCAGAATTTATGAGGATAAAAATATGTATGTATTAAGTATTCGTATGCAACACGTGCTACATAACATGCACAGCAACAGGAGGGGAAGCCTTTGAAAGTTAATATTTACGAAGGACAAACGTCCATGACAATAATGTACTCAGTAAGATAAGATTCTGTCTCATCGTCAGTCAAAATTATTATAATTTACGCAGAGACATCAGGAAGGAAAGATTTAAAATTCAGCAGACACAATCTAGAGAAAACTAGGTACACACCATAAGATGCAATTCCAACTTCCAACTAATTGTACTTACATCTCTATATGAAAAATGTAGTTATATCTGACAGTATCTCGGAAAAGCCGGTTTGAGATTTAACAGAGAATGAAACAAAATGGAATGGCACCAAAGTGAATTGTCATCAAAACTTGGTAACCTTAATTGCATTGCAATTATTGCAAGTTGCATTTAAACCAGATTTTTACAATCACCCAATTTCACGAAACTGCCTCAGAGTCTCACTCTTTCTCTAAGTGTTGCTGTCGATGCAATTGAATTTAGTTCAACTATTTTTACTGATTTTAAACACGTCAAACTCGATTTAGATATTATCATGCACTTATTTTTTATTACCGTTTTAAATTACTTTTCTCTTAAAATTTTCTATTAACAATTTAAGGCAATTTCTAGATATTGACGTCGAGTGTCTGACTATTGACCAGTAAAGAAACAAACTTATGTAGCACTTTGTTCGACCGTGATGAAGCTACATGTAACTATGTATAAACTTTGCGTTTCACGCTTTTAAGGTGAACACAACACAAATCAATGCTAACTAACAGCACCAACAATAAGAGAGTGAAGCAGTTTGTGTACCCACTGCAGTGCCGACTGACGTTCCTACAACAATAACGCTAAACTTTCTCGCAAAATACATATCTTTTGGGTCACCCTTCAAATCATTTTATGATCATGCTCCTTCTGTGTTATCTTAAGCTTCAGTAAATTTATAAAAATCATTCAAAATTTAGGCACAACTTGCAAGTCATTAAAAACCCTGCCATCCTATCAATGTAATATTTCATAAAACCAATTAATTGCTGTACCCAAAATACATAGATACCTTACCTATACGATATTATCTAAGCATACAACCTTCTAGTAAATACATAGAAGTAGTAAGTACGAGTCATCATATAATATGGCAATTTTGGCAATACATGTACTAGATATAGCGTATATTCGTAAGTTATCTCTTATATTTGTCCAATGTCCAACACAGGCACAGCAAATAATGTCTTTTAAATTACTTAGGCAATAGTGAATATGACTAAGATATTTATCAAATTAATACGTACTGACAACTAAAATCAAAAACAAATAAGGGAATTTATTTTTAAGTCTTCTTGTAATTTGAAAGTTTCAATAAAAATCAAAAATATTTTCCCATTTGAATATATACTTCACAGGTAACCCAAAGCATTTCATTTTCCTTTGAATACATTCTTTCACTAGTGGAAACAATGTTAAGTAAATTGTTAATAATTGAAACGTAGAGGTATTCCTCTGAGTACTACCTCTGAACGAAATGTCTTGAAGAGAGTCAAAAGTTTTACCATTATTTACATTTACTTGCTTAGAAATACGTTATATTGATATATTTAAATTTGAGAAAATAACCTAGGGTATGTTAAGGTTTGGATATGTACAATTTCAATTAAAAACTGAAATCTCATTGTGCGCTAGAATTTTTCTTTCAGTGAGATAAATTCGTGTGGATACACAAAGGAAAAAAAGCTGTCCGACTTGTAAGCTGAATGATACATTCGGTCAATGATCCACTCAACCATCAGCTCTTTCAATGAAATGCTTTTGAATTCTCTAATGCAAAAAATAAATTGTGTGATTTTTGTTAAGTCACCGCGGCATTTGTTGTTAGTATTAAAATACCATTTATTGAAGGTAATGACTGACATTATGCCAACTATACACCAATACTTCTCTGCATAACAAAACATATAATGACTCTCGCATTCTGTGGGTTGTACGCTTGTACTTGAAGTAATGCATCTTTTTGCTTATTTTAATGATTAGGATAAGAAAGAAGTTAATTTGTGCATTATAAATTACATTGTGAGCCTGTAAACGTTCAGTTTTCTATGTGAGAATTGACTTTGACCCATACTAATTTTATCACAGACCCTAAGCGTGGGTACTTACTTCTCCTAATGAATATTTTTTATTGTTACACCCCACACTACCTCTGCGAAATTCAAATGAAACAATAATAATACAAAAATACCCTTGATTAATTGCATTGAAGCCGAATAAATATATTACATTTGCATTTGTCACTAATACGTTATGCACTCAACTCAATGCAAAGTGGAATAGAAAAAATAAAAGTGAAAATGTGCTTATGAAATTAATCCTTCTGATTTTCCCAGACTACTGTGCATTTACGATTGCTCAATGTGAAATGCAACCTCTCACTCGCTCCCAACCCAACCACTTATGCATACTTTTAATCATACTTATTTATTTTCAAATGATATTTATTGTTCGGAACGCTTATTATTTTCTTCTTAAGGGTTTTAAGCACTTGGGTACACATATGATGAAGCACATAACACCGTATTGCCTCCGATAACGAACCAGACTTTGTTTTGACAGAATAGAAAGGTATGAAATACGGTCTAATGTTCCTTAACGGTTTGAGGCGGAGAAAATAAGAGGTGCTTCCTCTACAGGAAATACGGTGCATTCACAGATACAATAGAGCCCGTTTAGCAGCTTAAATTGCTACATACAGAACACAAACTGCATGTTCCCATTATCAAATATTATTTTAAGCATATCATTAGTGCCAATCACATTATAGCACGCAAGCCCTAAACTCTATACGTACGTAAAATATCTATCTCACAGAATGTAGCAATGTAGACTTAACATGTATTGCATACTGTAATGTTTGCTATGAAATTGATACCACCGAAGCAGCCTTAGCCTTTAATTTACCTGCATTCTACATTGATACATGATAGCCTCAATAGTAAGTCCGTGTCTTACTAAGGCTTGTCATAATAGAATAGACGTTCGTTTGCAATTTGAATCTGAAGGTGTATGAAATGCTTTTTAGCAAAGCAAATGAAAGGAAATCCAAAACTTAGTACAATTGAGTTCAGTTGACTTGAGTTAAACTCTCAGCGATTTATAATTATAGGGCTGTAAAAGTTTTCATGATTCAACTTTAAACTCACATCACACCTAGTTAAACAAAGCGACGAGAAATTTTCAATATCTCTTCTCTTGTTTCACTAACTATCAGAAACATGGTCTGCAACAACGCCTACTATTCCTTTGTTGTCATTTGCATAAACAACTGTACAAGAAACAGACAATTGCAGGAAAATAGAGAGAAACAAGTATTGTTTCCGGTTTCTAGCTTATTTTCTGACATGCAAAGCAAATACGCATTATAATGCAAAAGGTGTTGTGTTAGTGCTCACTTTTTTGAAAAATATCAAAAATAAGGACTCAAAAACATAATAAATGCTATGTACAATCGACATCGACATGTAAACAACTTGGCTTCATCAAAAGAGTTCCAACATGTTATTATTATTGCTTTTTTCTTACAAAGTTAAATGTTAAACCTATTCTGTGTACATGTGTACTGAATGTATATCAAAAGTATATCATATCATAACATAATAATATGTTTAGAGGCATCTCGAAGATATACAAGACTACATGTTCATTAATAGGTAGATAATACTTTTTGTACCTCTTGAGTTTCTTTCGCGAAAATGCTCCTATCGGTTTCAGCTCTGAGCGCATCGTCTCCGCTATCAAAATAAAAATCTCGAACCTATGTAAAAGTTGTACTCACATAATAGCATAAGATGTAATGCACAGTGTAACTATAAATCTTCGTCTACCTAAAGTGAAATATAGCAAAGTAATAAGTGAAACTTTGTGAAAAATTCTGTTTGAGCTTTATCCTATGAACAATGTTAAAAATACTGATCATAATACGTCAGCCGATGCGATATACACTCACTACAATAGCCTAGGTACCTACTTCATAGTAAGTGAAAGGAAATGGAGCAGGTCGTACTAAGATGGAATTACTTTACATTAGTGTTTACTTTTAAGAACTGTGTTGTACTTTCTGTTTGTAAACAGTGAATAGACAAAGCTGTACACATGTAATTTATATTACAGACTCAAAGCAAATAAATACCGACAAAATTCTGATAAAACCAAAATGAGCAGTCTACAAAGAGTAATGCAGGCAAACTATTACCTACTCCTATATTTATTACTATTATTATAATTACAAAGGAGATTGTTTGCGAATTAAAATATTTAATTTGCAAAGAAGATAACAATAATGTGCTTACGCATAGAAATCCCAATATAAACAGCACATTGTTTAGTTCCTACTTACAGTCCACTTCCCACAACAAACCCTACGTGTCTTCAATTGCAAACTATAACAGTGTAGAGATAAGCATTTAATATTTCATACAGGCTTACATGATTACACACATGATGCCATAACACAAAACACAACTCACTCAACAAGCACTGACACTAACATTTATACAGTTATACATAGAACGGACTTATATATACATTCCACTTAGCATGTGGCCTGGCCAAAGTGTTTCATCTTGAATCACTTTTTACTTTACAGGAACTCAGAATGGTATCTTATTAAACTCAAATCATAAAACATACGTTTTTGGCAAATCAGCTTTGAGTTGTGTTGCCACAGAGAATATGTGATGATCTCGATAGAAAGTAAAGGATATTATATATTGCCAAAATAATATATGTCCGCACTTTGTATACGATTAAGTAGGTGGCTAACCATTTAAACAGTTTCTCATCTCATCACAAACTTACAATGCACTTAGCCAGTGCAACGTACGGAAGATAAGTCTAGAAAAAGAGATTTTTTAATCTGTAGCGATTCGACATTCAAAAGGGAGTCACGTTCAAAACAGCTCTAAGCTCCTCTTCCTTTCCGATTCAGATGATGTATGAATTGCTGGCTCTGAGAAAACTACAGAGAAGCTTATGAAAAAACTTTTGGTCGCCTTGTGCTGGAGGGATTTGATTAAGAAATTTTTTCAACATATCCCACAAATAAAGCTCTGATTGTGGTAGGATTTTGACCCACGCTACTAACCATCCCATTTAGGAAGGATGGGATAGATAAATAGCCAACGATAAGAAGATTTCCTATTCTACTGATTCTATTCACATTCTCCTCTATAAAAAATTAAACAAGAAATAAAAATAACATTATTAGGACATCTTCATGCTTTTCTATGACTCTCTTCAATGCAGTAGTTGACTGCACTAATGATCATTACTTTTTCATTATTATCATTACTGAATGCATACAGGAAGTGTAATAATTATAATACGAACAATAATTCATTACGCTATTCTCAGCAATCCAATAGAAAATGACAGTTGTCAGCCCCCTACAACATTCAAGTCTTAGTAAATATTGTACCTAACAAGTTGAGCCATTGATAAATTCATAAATAAATGCACACGGCCAATCACTAATTATAGTAAAACTTATAAATATAATTTAAAGTAAGTATTACAAGTAAATCTATAAATTTTAACGGGAGGGTAAAACTTATCGTTTCGAACACGGATGTATCATTGGTATCTAGTTGTATTAAATATTATTTGTATCCTATTCATTTGATTCATAACTTCATTACGATACGCCCAACGCATTTTCGACTTACGACCAGATAATATGGAATAGCAACGCACACTATAACCAAAGCATTATGATACGAAGGATGTGCCAACATCATTTAAAGTTCGTTTACCATAAAGTGATTATAAAATGGATAAGCACCGCACAGTGCATTTGTCAAATGGAAATAAACGGTGGACGCAATGCAACAGAGTTTGCATCACTATCACTGGCAGTTTTACGAGTAACAGACTTGATACTACAAGTACAAAATGTACCTAACAATTTGGATCATATTGTATAACGAACACGTAGACATCTACAACAGACACGGAAAATGTTGATTTGAAGCGAAGTGGACAACGTGTCATTGATCACTAGGTACAACATATCTGTAAGTGCATGCTGCTTCTGAGTTCTCATCCTGGTTGCATTGGATGGTAAATATCCATTGAGGTAAGTTAGTTATACAGAGTTGACACTTCCCTTGAGCGGAATTATGTAGGTAGCCATTAAAATGGTTGTTTTCTGGTACGTAAAAGCAGAACGTAAATAAATAGGTATCTTTAAGATAATAATACGTGGAGATGTGTACGGCAGACGCTGTGTTATGGTATGTAACTTATTATGTCTTCCTTTTATTGAATTTTTGATATTGTATTAGCAGTATCTGTAGAGCAGTAGAAAGAAAAGAAGGCTAGTACATGGCATAGGGAGATAGTTAGTGTGTGTTGTTGGTAAAGTACCTAGCTGAAAGTTCAATTACATGGAAACAATTACGAAGACACATGATGCAGAGCGCAGCGCCTACAGAAGTAAAGACTAATATATAATAATGATGTAGGTAGTGAGTAAGTAAGGAAGTAAGGAAGAGCAAGACTGGTAGACGGGTAAATAAAGTCTTGGCTTTCCTCAGCTCCCATAATGCAACAGCCTACTAGCCAATAATACGTAATAGACTTACACATCAGGTGTAATGTATCATTTTTTACGCTTCCCTCGCAGTAGTAGAGATCTACAAACTATGTGGGTATATTAGCAATATTGATATGGCTAAAGGAAAGTTGAAAGTAATTCAATAGTGTCTACCTAACTATAATCGTAAAGAGTTTCTTCTTCTGTTGATTTGATGCTCTGCTCTGTATTTACGCTTTATATAGTAAATCCTGAGGGAGAGTAGGTAGCATCACTAAAGAGAAGTACAGAAACCCATGGAGGATTGGAGAACATGTGAGACTTGGGTACATTACTGAAGTGCAGTGCAGGTGGAAACAGAGCGGTGTGGCATGGGAAGGGATGGTAGGAAATATTAGGAACGTTAGTTAGAGTTGTAATGTGTAGTTGGTTGTTAGTCCGTGAATGATGTTACATCGGAGATGATGATGAGACGTGTTTATGTATAATATTACAAAAACGCAGCCACAGAAGAGATGGAAACTATGCAATAGTTGCAGATAAACTACGAAATGATGAGAAGATGCTTCTGTTGACTTGCTTGGAAACTCTATTAACTTTAAAGCAAAATAGCCAGTCATCCGTGCCAGCAGAATTTCATCTTCTCCTCCGACAAAGATCCTTGCTCTGTTCTCTCGAGCACTTCACAGAAAGATACGATTATGTGGGAGCAAATAATGCATGTAGGAACATCTCTGTCTCTCTGACTCTGTGTGTAATAATATCATAAGATTCTAGTTTTCTGCTCCCAACCTCTGGTTTCATCGAAGTGCATATATCTCTGTGTATCTGTATCTGTGTGTAGAGTTGTGTGCAGAAAAGTGTGTTCTGTTGTGTTATGGATGCACGGTGAGTTCTTCTGACGAACGCAACTCCACGCAACCGAAGAGCATTCTGCACTCATCAGAGGAGAAGAAGAAGAGGAACTTATCTGAGGATGTGATACGGAGGCAGAGAGGCTGTGCAGGGACATAGAGTACGGAGATACGTATTATTACACCTAGGAGGATGCTGGCAGGAGAGTTGGATGGGAGTAGCAAGTGTCCACGAGGAGGCAAGCATCCGACGGTTTCATTGACCTTCCTCAGTTACTTACTATGTCCATTAAATGAGGAACTGACTTTTCTCAACTAACTGTCTTCAGCGTTCAAGCAATAGGCTATTTCGTAAAAACTTGCGCTAAAAGTAAATTCACACCGGTTGCAATTATCTCGATATTCTACGGTACCTTCGCGATAGCTCTCTACTTACGTGAGATTAGATCCAATGAAAATATTATTTCCAACCCAGTATCTACTCAACCGTACATAGATGTATAGCCAATCTTTAATAGCTACTTTTCCTTCGTTCGAGAGATACGTTTTCGGAACAACAAAACTTGAATAACCAGATTCGAGGGATTTCCGATAGCTATTCCCCCAGACATGCTAATGTAATTATCCCTAATTTTTAAGTCTTTACCGATTTTATTTCATCACAGCAACGTATACCAGTCCCTCCAAGCTCTTTTTCTAATTAGCTATGCAGTGTCTTGCAATTCTTGTGCACTGCCCTTTTAATACCGAATATTTGCACAATGCACAACTCAATCTCCTGGCTTACATCACAACACTGACATTTCGTTACTCAAGATCACATCACAAATAACATTTTACCCCATTATTTTTATAGATAACTACTTTTACAGAATGTGACTTATGATGCTGCTATTAGTTATAGATTGTATGGTTCTGCCTTCTAAAATATTCACTTCTAGTAGTAATATGGGAAGCGTGAGAGTAAGTATGTTTATTATCTATTCATGAATATAGAAATGGATTTTTATGCCAGCAATTTCTATAGAGTCATAACGAAAGTAGGCAGTAGGGATGAATAACACATTTGTGACCGACATCACTTGCTTACATGTCACGATGACGACAATACTATAGTACCTATTGTGCTTATAACATGTAAAATACAAAATTCTAATTGTGAAATGTTGGATTCCTTACAAAGAATACGAGCAAGAGCAACCTACTCACATGTAGTACCAACAGTTCAGTTTCTCAGGCCCCGTGTAAAGGCATACAGATATATACATTAAATTTGTTACCAGGCCCCTTCAATATAACGAATTGAGTTTTAGAATTTATTTTAACAACGCACAGAAAAATTTACCTAATGCAATATGCATTTATTATTAGTTCATCTAAAATAAAATCACGAAGAGGAATATTAACTTCTAGATGCAATTGGCCATTCTTGCAATTAATTCTGGAAAGATTACTTTACCATACAATGGTATAGTACTATTTATTAGCATTCCTTGTAAGAAGGGAAAATATATTCAGCCGATATAGAAATACCGGGCCGGGGCCCCAAATAAAAGTTGGATGGACTACATAGCCTAAGGCCGGCTCTGTTGTTTAGCAAGATTGTTGGAAAGAAATAAATTAGAATTGCTTTGTATTGTAGGAAAAACTGAGAATTATGAAGGCATGTTGGTCGGATCGCACTTATACATAACAAAGTGGAGTAGAACATTACATTACATTATATCTGTAATGGGTGGTTAAAAAATGGAAAATGTGTAGGAATAGTAGATTTGAAGCAATGTACCTCGTGTACCTGTAGTGTAGTGGAGTAAGCTTATTAGTAGCGTTGTCCCGTACAAAGTGGAAGCTATCTAGACAAGTGTACCGTACTGTTTGTAGCCCCACCCGAGAGGTAGTGTGAGAAAATTAGTCTGATTGTGATTCCAATAGATTTTTATCGTCGACCTCACCTCTTCCGTTTTCACAAAAAATTGCAAGGAACTTATACGGTACTGTGTAAATACTTTCTTTTATCGTAAGGACACTGGCAGTTACTTACGGTTCATTATTTATTTATTGTAAGGTTTTTAACACTCAATCAGGAATCGCTTAGAGAAGCCGTTACATTTTTAACGCTTAATTCTGCAATTGGGAATTCAGAGCAAATTAAATTGGAATTCGGTCACTCCATTCATAGTAGTCAGATTAATTGGATGGAATATGACATTTTCCTGTCCTTCCTTTTCCTCTTTGAAGGTACGACACAGAGTTTGTATGAAAAGCAACATTCCCATAGATCTGACGAAGAAGAGTAGCCTGGCAGGAGCAAATCTAACCTTTCATCTCATTAATCACTTCAGAGTGAGAAGCTTTTGTCGTTGAACAGAGGGAAATATTAAATGTGCACAGATATCTCATGTCGTAATCGTTATTCCGTTTTATGTGCATTCTACTTATAATGCTGCTGATTGCCAAGCACTACTGTACATTAATCACCAGCAACTATGTTAGGTAGAAATCAAACTGCATTATATTCACAGTTTGAGGATGAACGCAACTGTCGGACTAATAAGTCAGCCCTTTGACTGTTTTAATGTATACAATTGCATAGCTGTCATACGTAATTCTAGCAAAGTGTGGGAGAACATTCAATTCACTACATTTTATCTGTAATTTTAAAAATGCCTATAGCATGGGAAATTAAATAAAGATACTGGCTAAAAACGTAGTTTCAGGGCTGCACGTTCTCTGCATCTCATGTGCTTTGTGATGTACAGCGTGTCATGTCATTTCATGGGCCAGAGGGTTTCATCATGCCATAAACAAATGTACAGTATCACTACATAAGCTGCAAATATTATGTGCACTGTTTACAAGTTAAAGGATGTACCTAGACGTAATATGGGATAATCCCATTCGCCTAGTTTAGGAGAACTCTATAAATATTTTCCATAAGAAGACATCAAAGGAAGATATTTTTATTACTCGTTACATAAATAAAATGCGCCTCTCATCTCAACTACAAGAGGAACGCCACATAATATTATACATTACTAATTGTAAATTGTAGATTCGTGTTTCTAGCGAGTAATAAAGATGTGTAGGCATGAACCTCCGTGGCTAAGTGTTACATATTATTCTATTCTATTGTATTGGCACGACGTGTTCAATTATTTTCTAATAAAAACAAAAAATTATTTAATATTATGTTGTAATTTTGTTCACTACTTATTGTAACATCGGTAAACACTTAAACATAATCTTTATGTTCAACTAAATGAACAACTAAGCGATTCATTTCTTTCTTACCTCCACAATTACATATACATACAATATATTAATACCATTCAAGAAAAAAATGATGTACCGTAACATTGAGATGTGCATTTGATTGGCCTGCTCTATTGTGATGTTATGCATGTGCACTGTACAATCAACAGTGGTACCTATCGCTTTGTACACTCTTGTTGCCTTCACGCTTCTCTCTCCTCACCACAACATCATTCAATCAGAATCTTAATGCATTTAAGATTAACAGTTGTTTTCCTTCGTGATACTTAAAATCGGCAAGTGGAAAGCAAAGAAACAGACTAACATACTTCACAGGCTACTAAGAAAAAATCCAATGCATGAAAATATTCATAAAGAAACGCATATTTATGCAGTTCAATTAACATTGATTTGCAAAAGAAAAATACAGTACAGATATATGCCAAATATCAATATCTTGCTGGTCTTTAGTTAACAACATGATAGTTGATGTTGATTCCTTGCCCGTCATGTTTTCCTGAGTGCGTTGTGTTGTGTGCAGATAGCACAGTGCACGTAGCGAAGCTACGAAAGTGGAATAAGAAAGCAAATACCTTTAAAGGGAATGAAATTGACTCTTCTCTTGGGATAATTAATATATCTCGGATGTAGCCAACAAATCACAGAGTGCACACAGGGATCTGAGTCTTGGGCAGGTGACAGGTGGTCTTTATCTGACTACGTTTAATAAATAGCAGTCAACACTCTAAGATCATATTTCAATAAATGTGCCGAATGTGTCTAGATGTGTTTCGCAGGTCTTGTTATGTTATATGGGGACATAAGTTCTTGGGTAAACACTACATCATGTCAATTAAATCAGTCATGTTAGCAGATAGATATCACGGTGTGTCAACCTACTGACAATAAAATCACAAAATGATTACTGTATGCTTTCCTGTAGCCCTGCACGCGCGCCTAGAGCATGAAATGAACAGTTCATATATAATCGCATAATCTTTTTGATTCCACAACAATCAGATTGTTCCTTGCGTTCTGCGTTAGCATATGAAGTGCTATTGAATGAAACCTGGTGAATTAGATGCAGTTGATACATTTATAATACAAGATGGCATGTAGTCTTTCTACGGTGCGTTGTGCATTTGCACACGGTATAAAACTAAAAGCATGTAACTAATAAATGTGTCTCAGATTTAGTATGTGATTAAAACGCTTTGTGAATAACTACATCCTTATTTATTTCCTATTTATCTGTAGTAGGTACTCTCTCAGATTTTTAACATTTTTGTTGTCTTGTATTTATATGCGCCATTATGTTTCCACCATACCATTATACTCTAATGTGCTTCTACATATGGAGTGGCTTGGATACCTACTTGCTAGTACCATACTTATTTCCCTGATACCTTAAATACTACACGCTCGTAGCACATAACATTACAATAAGAACGGCAATTTATAAGTTCAGTCTGCACAGTAAGGCAATTACTAATATTATTAAAACTAATAATAATAACTGCATAAGTAATCTACAACAATAAGTCAAAAAAACTCACTAACGATAGCTTTAGTCATTTATCAGTACTGGTTTGATTAGGAATGTATCTGCACATATTAGGTAGGGATAAATGTACCTATTTGTACTTACTCACCAGACCACTTATCTTTATAGCGTAACAGCCATGTCAACAATTTTAATATGATTATTATTGTTTGCACTAGATGCATGTACATAAATAGTTGGACTTATGATACTCTTTGATGTGCTGATTGCGAACAAAAAAATAATTCATTATAATGTGACTACCGGTTACGTATGCTCACAAGTCAAACACATAGGCTGTTCTATTACTTCACTGGTGTCATATCGTGTTTATTTGCACATATACACAGGAGTGCTTTGTATGGAGTAAATAGATATTTCGATCTAAAGATAAGTCATTCAAGAAATGAAGAACTCTTTCATGAAATATAGTATCACGCCAAGCCATCGCCAAGCTATCTACAATCAACTGGATCCACAATATGTCAAGAAAGACTCCTCACTCAGCAGTATGCAAATCCCTATTACGAGTACAAGTGCAAATATTGCAGAGATTTGCATATTTCATTACATGATGCAAATATACAACAAATAACCATTCTTTAGCATTCAGGTTGCAACTAGAAATACATTATATTCGTTAACTGATGTAAATATAATGTAATCTAGCTACGTTGTAGTTTTACTTTGTAGTTTCTAAGTTGTAACTAGTAAAAGTAGGTACTGTGCATAATTAAAAGGCGCGGGTATATCTTAATACATAAATATAATGACAAGGGAATTCGTTTTTATCATAAAGAGCTATGAGCAATCAGTTAAATTAAAGGTAAAGAGAAGCTAATGGTTTGCGATGGTCTGGGGAAGTGATTATCATCATCCCTTAGAAATGCATTGACTGACGTTGGAAACAATAAAGAAACTTAGGAGTGCCTACGTACAGCACACAAGAACCAGAACAATGCAAACACTACAATCTTGGAGATAAAGCAGTGCAATAAATGAGTTCATATGGTAAATACTGAAATGAGAGCTAAAGTACAAGGATTGAGAGACATAAATTGTGCACTTGATGTTAGTTTGTCGCTGTTGAAGACAGCAATGTGAAATAGAGGAGTGCAGTGCAGTGGCAATCTCTGAAAGGATGTTCGCAAGAGCTCTCCCGAGAAATTTGCCAACAATTCATATTTTTAATTAGAGTCTGTGAGAATATTAAGTAAGTGCCTAGAGTTGGAAATAATATAAATAAATGTATGACATCTGATTCAAAGGAATAGGAATGTGGGAACGAAAGGATTTCTGCTGCTTGATTTCATCTTATCTCCTTTTGTCATGTTCTCATTAAAGACCATAGAGAGACCATAGAGGATAGCGATAGCGGTGAGTTAGTGAATACTATGATTTGCATTTTAAAACTGCTGAACTACCTCAGTGCACTTAAACACAGACCGCACCTGTCCAACAGACAAATCGACAGTGCTAGATGCATGCTCAGATACTCTGGGCCGCCGAGTTCTGCAGATCCACACGCAACACTGACTGAAGCTCCGTTGAGCCAGTAACTAAGTAAACTATCTAAAACAATAACACAATAAGATTGTCTGCAGCACAATATCAGCAAATGTCTATCGCATCGTTACGAATTCGTAATTCAGCACGAAAGCTCTTTAGGCCACCAAATAACAGTGCACTGCATTGTTGATATGTCAAAAATATTCTCACTAAACTTAACAATCAACTCTCAGTGGGTAACCAGAGCCAGAGCGAATGAAATCTTCTGTCAATGATTTTCCAAACGCTCCATGCGAACTTCTACTTATTATGGTAGCGAAAAATCCATTTAACTAGATAAAATATGTGATTTTTCTGTGTGTGTAACCTGAGACGCCTCGTTTCACCTCCATTTATTATATCTTCTTTCTACGATTCTCTACAACTCAGACTGCAATCACAAACACTAAATACTATAATTATAAAGTACCTCATAGAATCTACCACTACAAATAAACAAGCGTATCTTTTAATTACAGACGTTTTCTAATTTATTTATCATCTATTTACCTACGGTATGTTCTAATAACGATGTATGTAATAGCAGTAACTATTTTTATTGTCCTCACGGAATATTGCTATCAAGATCCCTAGTGACTAGATACAGACATGTTACTGTTACGTTTCTCCACATCTTTAATGAATGATTGAGCAACACAACACAGAAATTCAGTACCTACGTGCTACATACCTTAAATACCACGATTACTAAATTATTAGCAGCTCCTTATCTACTTTAAATAAAAAGTATCTTAACAAACAGATAGAAATGATAAGATAGGACGCAAACCTTTTCATAGATTCAGAGTGAGCATTCAGCAAATCCACAAGTGCACATAGAAGAGAAACACTCCTCATGTACACACACGTACAATTTTTACGAACAGTCTTCTACGTAGGCCTCAACTTCAGGCCGTAGTCTATAGTAGTGCTTAGAAGACTTTTAAACCTTCCAGACTGCAAATGTCATTTTTTCGATTCCATAGACTTAAAAACACACCTACTAACTACAACAGAAGAAAACTGTTAAGCACACAAAAAGATACTGCACAATTGTTCATCAATTTGGTAATGACAATCCGTCGGAATCCCAATCGGAATCACAAAGGTTCTCCATTAAACAGAATTTAGCCTGGGACTGCGATAAGAGTGAGTTAGTGTTAATAGAGGAGCTAAACGGTTGGCTAATGAAATCACAAAACTTTTACAGACGATGATAAATATATTTTTTAAAGAGCGAGACAATGAGAGAACAGGTAGTGAGCAGTCTATAGAGTAATTAAAGGAAGGCGAGGCAAATCGAAACTTGGTTTATGTAAATGCGGATTGTATAATAGTGACAGAGACGGAGGACAGTTAGCAAAATTAGTTCAGTTCACAGAGAGAATCGAGTTGGTTGAGTTGAGCAGAGTTCAGCGAGAGCACGACGTGTGTGAGGTGTTACGTTACGATATTCAGGTTAATATGAATGAATAGTTAGGTGGTTGAGATGGTTATAGTTATTAATCTTAATGCCTACCTTAGAGAGTGCCTACCTAAACGCTGTACCTGCAGATCGACTATTTTGTGCTGACTGCATGCGTCAACTTATGTTTTCTTCCTCTTGTCCACCAGTCTCCTCACTGGTTACTGCGAGTGTTCAGCGGCACTGGATTAACTGACTGACAAAGAGACGCTAACCGAGCCGCATTGGTTTCCCCTGTACAGGGCGCTGCAGCATGCACTCCTTCAGATCTGCTCTGGCCGATTGTGAGATTGACAATGAGTGAGCTAACATAACATACCTAACACAACACAATTAACTAACTGACTCGACTCAGCTAACACTACATGCACAGCTTACTCTGACAATGCACAGTGGACGCTGGCAAAGGAAAACTCAAGAATCCAGTTCTGCTGACCTACTGTCCACGTCCACTCTTGCTCCAATCAAACTCCTTTAGGTCTATACCTTTATTTTGTTTTATTAATCTCTGTCCGTCTGCATGCCCTGCCTGGCTACAATACAAAATACAACTCTCAGGCCACTAGCGAAAAACTCCTTCACGTTTTATTAACTCACAGAATTACACACACTGCAATATTATGATCTACGGCTCACAACCACTAACACGTTACTGCTCCTTCAACAACTAATCCAAACTCAGTCCAAGACTCACTACTGCACTCCAACACTGCTCAAACACATTTAACTCACTATTATCCTCACTTGCCGCTTTTAGCTCCTTCTAACACCACTAACTATGCATTACAATAGCAAAATATTATCGGGGAGTCAGATGTACGAACCTATATATGGCTTTCCTAGGCTAGGCTTCTCTTGTCTACCTGTCTCTATGCACTCTGCCTGTGCCCACACTACAATGCAGCCAACAATCCAAACCTTACTGAATTATAACAACAGATACACAATCTCAGTCTAGCCTGTCTCTATTCCAACATCAACCAAGTCAATTCAACGACTTCAGTCTTCACTTCAATGCTCCAAGCAATATTCAACAATTCAACCAACAGCGAGTACAGTACCTTGCCTAGCCGTCTTCCCCAGTCCCAGTCTTCACAGCTAAGCAACTGAGACAAATTCACCACGCTAACTCACGGCTTACCAAACCTTAAGTAAATGTAATAATACAGTCAGTCAGCAATCAGCTTAAACTCAGGTGGACAACAGGTGCATTCTAGAGATGCCAGAATTTCGAATTAAACACCCACCCACGTCCTTCCCCCAATTAAACAAATATAATTAAATTCTGAAAATTTTGACAATTGCTAAAAATTAAATTAAATGGGCCAAAAAATTAGAAATATAAATTCTTTCTCACCCTTCAATTTTACAAAGTGGATATCAAATTCTATTTGCAAAGTGAGATCCTATTCCAAAATAATTTTCTTATACTGAAATTTTCATACAGCGTCAATTTAAACACGACTTTTATCAACAATAGACATTAGATTTTTTGATGAAGTGACGAAAAAAGTCAACGTGTTTACTGGGTTTGAAGTACTCATCAAAACTTTTTCGGTATGAAACAGGCCATTACGGAGACCATTTTGAAAAAGTTACTGAAATACCCATTTTTCCAAGAGTTTTTTATTTCCAGCCAAGAAAATTCAAAATGAAGTTGCAGCAATTTGACTATTTCAGACCCTTTTATTTAAATGCCGATAGCTTCCAAAGTATCCAAGGCATCTTTCAAGTATACATTACTTGTCCATCTGTATCAGTACAAGCATACCTTCACACAGGTAAAGGGGATACAATACAGCACATGTAGAAAGAAAGAAACCTTAAACTCAAATCATACAATCAGTTAATACAACAAGAGTCCAAAGGAATTCACAATCAGCAAAACACTACGCCTCTAATACCACGAACAACAATATCTGGAATATTATACCTTGTGCGGACTAACAATGAAACTGTTTGAGATGTTTCTTCTTCACTTTAGAATCTTTATCCTTAATACAGTATGAATACTACACAAAACGAAGTATGCATAATCATAGAGACAATAAATGTAATAGCGGTCTATTTCAACATACCAACATGTGTTTCAACAATTTAATACGCACTGGAAAGAAGCTTCTAGGTTCCTTGTCGCATTTACATGATTATTATAAAGGCACGAATATTCGTAACAGAAAATGCAGGCAGTTACAAAAATTACTGATACTAAAATACTAAAGAAACATTGCCTGGCTAGTTAGGACTTTTTTTCCACGGCTACTGTTATTACTGATAGATTCTGTGCTAATAATTCCAATGGATATGAATATTATGCATCATTTGAATACAAACTCTATATTGATATGCTTTTTAATGCAAATTGTAATTAAGCTGTCTATTGACATTTCAATTTTGCTGCTTACTACTGAAGTGCATATTTTAATTTATACTGCTCTAACTTATTGCAAGACTGAAAATACGGACGCTTAAGTTTTACTAGATAGTTATTCTAACGAACACAAGAGCACCTTTTATTGTAAGCAACGTATAGCAGTATTATGAGCAATCTACGAAATTTGAATACCTAATGTTTTTCAATTATTTTAATATACAAAACTCGCTACACTCTTTGTAATCTCCACAAGCACTGTGCTTTGGATATTGCAACTTAAATAGATATTGATGAATTTCGGCTTGCAAACATTATTGTTGTAGTGTTTCAGTTTACTCTCCTCCAGTCATATATGGTCATAGAAAGTAATACTCACTGTTTTCTGTTTTGGGTTTATTCAAACAATGCGGATTAAAGAGAACGTAGTATCTCCATAAGATCTCTCAATGGTTCGGTTCAGAAACTAGATTAGAGAAACCCCCAGCCTCCATACCTTTGTTACTTTATTAAGTATCGTCAAATACTTTATAAAAATGCCCTGGCCGTCTGTCCGTCTGATGGATAACTCGAGAATGAATTGACCGAATGACTTCAAACTTGGAATACATCTGCTATAAGGTCCAGGGTGAGGTCAAGTTCAAAAATGGGGTCAATAGATCAACCGGTTCCAGAAATAAAGTCGTAAACATAGAGCCTACAGATCCACATATTAATAGACGTGTTTTGTATACAGGTTTCCAAACTGCATACAACATATAACGCGCATGCGTCAAAACTCATAAACAACATCTTTTCAATGTACATTTCCCCGAGACAATGGAAAAGTTCAGTTATACACCATGGCTTCCATTCTTCACCCTCGAAAGGGTTTGACATAATGACTTGGAATTGGAACGCAAATAAAATCTTTAACTCCCTCATTCAATGTATTTTTGTTGTCTGCTTAAATCGATGTAATTTAAATCGATTTATTCTGTTACGTATATATTTTCAGTCCTAAAAATTAGCAAACAAACTATTAAAATACATGTTTGATTTCTCATCTCCTCAATTCATGTCCACTATTTCCACCGTCTCAAATATCCCTTTTCCACTATATTTCGCGGACTTGGTTACCCCAGGTGTACACTGGTTTATTAGAGTATAGCAATGTTCTTTAGCTATCTATCGTTTCATCGTTAGGTCAATTCTAAATCTAATAATAAACTGCAGGATCGACATTTACTTGACATACAAAATGGCTGACTAATGAGTGTTTCCCGATGGACAGGATATAGGATATCCATTATAACATGAATTCCAGCATAGATGAATCACAAAGACAAAAACTCTTTTACGAACGAACGAACGACGAATACAACAATTGCGTTACAAATGAAATTTAAAATAAACCATTGCAAAACGGATATAAAACAGTAGCGGAAGCAAACCAAATGTATTTATTCAAAACAATTTGAATTTACTTGAATTTATTGAAAACATTTTGAATTTACTTGAATTTATTGAAAACATTTTGAATTTACTTGAATTTATTGAAAACATTTTGAATTTACTTGAATTTATTGAAAACATTTTGAATTTACTTGAATTTATTGAAAACATTTTGAATTTACTTGAATTTATTGAAAACATTTTGAATTTACTTGAATTTATTGAAAACATTTTGAATTTACTTGAATTTATTGAAAACATTTTGAATTTACTTGAATTTATTGAAAACATTTTGAACATACTTGAATTTATTCAAAACATTTCGAATTTATTTGAATTTATTCAAAACATTTCGAATTTATTTGAATTTATTCAAAACATTTCGAATTTATTTGAATTTATTCAAAACATTTCGAATTTATTTGAATTTATTCAAAACATTTCGAATTTATTTGAATTTATTCAAAACATTTCGAATTTATTTGAATTTTTTCAAAACATTTCGAATTTATTTAAATTTATTCAAAACATTTCGAATTTATTTGAATGTATTCAAAATATTTCGAATTTATTTGAATTTTTTCAAAACATTTCGAATTTATTTAAATTTATTCAAAACATTTCGAATTTTATGAATTTATTCAAAACATTTCGAATTTATTTGAATTTATTCAAAACATTTCGAATTTATTTAAATTTATTCAAAACATTTCGAATTTTATGAATTTATTCAAAACATTTCGAATTTATTTGAATTTATTCAAAACATTTCGAATTTATTTGAATTTATTCAAAACATTTCGAATTTATTTGAATTTATTCAAAACATTTCGAATTTATTTGAATTTATTCAAAACATTTCGAATTTATTTAAATTTATTCAAAACATTTCGAAGTTATTTGAATTTATTCAAAACATTTCGAATTTATTTGAATTTATTCAAAACATTTCGAATTTATTTAAATTTATTCAAAACATTTCGAATTTATTTGAATTTATTCAAAACATTTCGAATTTATTTGAATTTATTCAAAACATTTCGAATTTATTTAAATTTATTCAAAACATTTCGAATTTATTTGAATTTATTCAAAACATTTCGAATTTATTTGAATTTATTCAAAACATTTCGAATTTATTTAAATTTATTCAAAACATTTCGAATTTATTTGAATTTATTCAAATAAGATTTTAATTATTTCAATTTATTCAAAAAACGACGTATGGTGGTCACCCGTACAGACTACGACATATAGTGGCCGCCAGTCAAACTACGTCATGTAGTGGTCACTAGTGAAGACTACGACACATACCACAACATAGGGGCCATCCATAAACGATGTCGTCAGAAATTGGCGTTTTTTGACCCCCCCTCTCCCCATAGTCGCTTTTTGTCGTATTTCGGCAACCCCCCCTCCCCCCTCTGACGTCGTCAAAGTATATTTTTATTAAAATTAACGCAAAAATTTCTAATAATATATATCCTTCATTAAATGTGTTAACGTTACAGGTTTATAATCTGCTCTAACTACATCTTACAATTAAACAACTAAAAATCTCAGTGAACGGGAATTTTATGTAATAGTTGAACTTGTCTTATTATATTGACAATGACGAACAGTAAAAGTTTTGCTAAGTTTAAAAGATCTCCTTATAAAAGTTACAGACAATATGTAGTTTAGTTGTCCTTTCCCTGATAATTTTATTTAAGTATGTACTATGTACTAAGCCCGTTTACGTTTTTCTTATCAGCAACATATTCTTCTGGTGAAGTCTTCTGAATTCTCAGAAATATTGGATTGAATTGCACACTAAAGTGGATTAATTGATTGCATTAAATGGAAATTGTGCTTCTCCAATTAGTGTTTTCATTGTTGAGAAGGAAAATTTGGAGATAAGTATGTTGTGATGTGAGACGACGTCAGATCTACTCAAACCCCCCCTCTCCCCCTCGTCGTCGTTTGTCGTATTTTGCTGACCCCCCCTCCCCCCCAAACTGACGACATCGTTTATGGATGGCCCCATACACACAACATCAGCAATATAACACATAACACATGTGTGGACATAAATGAGGTTAAAGGTCAGAAGGGAGTGACCGATTAACACCATTTTTGAAAGATGACCTACACTTTGTCCCTAGAAGGTCCACTGAAAGTTTCATCAAAATATTTCAAAGCGTTCCTGAGATATGGCATATACTCACTAACTACCTAACTAACTGACTAACTAACTAACTAACTAACTAACTAACTAACTAACTAACTAACAGACAGACAGACAGACAGACATCCCGAAAACATACAGTAGCTTTCCGCTACTGAATAATGAAGGATAGTATTCTATAAAATTGTAATTGTATTTTTCATTGACAAAATGACTTTTTTTAAACACAAATTCACAGAGCAGAATTAATTATTACAATGAATTTTTTTGTTCTCCAAGTATTATAATAAGCAATGAAATTTCATGAAATTCCTTTTCAGTCAATTAAGACTTCTTCGGAATTCGGAATCTTATCAAATAAGGCCCAAACGACATGGGATTTAATTTCAATAAAAAAATTTAAGACCAAAGAAAATTGCTTGAGATTTCTCTAATCCATAAAATCTATACTGAATTGGTACCGTAATTAAGATATTTGAGTTATTATATCAAATGTGTCATAAAGCTAATATCTATGCCATGATTTCTAATTGTACTTTCTTAATAATAAATTTGCATATTATCCTTAGCTTACACATTCTCTTTTTGTGGAGCACCATCTCTTAAATACTAGCCTCTATTAATATTCAAGCAATATGAATATAAATGCTTGAATGCTGAAAATGTCACTATGATAGCATGAAGTATTAACAAATATCTGAGAACGTAATTTTACTCGTAATTTTAAGGTATACAATTTCTGTTGTTGTAGGTGGTTAGAATATCCTTAGTTGAAGCATAGCCTGCTACTATAGGTAGCTTGCTCTCAACATAGCCGTCCGTATGGGCTCTAAAAGTAGTCAAGACGATTTTGGTGTGATGGCGCTGCATGCCGGGGCTGACGTCACACTTTTACATTTAGTGCAGTCAAATTGCCTGGCGAATTCAAGGAGCACTTAAGTACCCCAAAGGGCATATTCTGGCTTAGTCGGCTATTTTGAAGTAGTACCCAGGAAGACAAACCCTTGGAATGATGTTTTCTCGGTTTCCTGAGTCATTGAAAATATGGGTATTTTGAGTAGGAAGTTGCATGTTGAACGGTCCCAGGAAGTAGCGCCACCGCCGAAAAATCTCTTGACATGCTTTACATGCAAAATCAGAGGATACGGACGGCTATGTTGAGAGCAAGCTACCTATAGTAGCAGGCTATGGTTGAAGTCCTAACGAATATTACTTTCTTTGCATGTCGCAAACTTTTCTTTTCACACGTAGTATTGTTGGTATTGCATTCCGAGAATTTGAGTGGGTACAATCCCACTAATATTATATTTGAACAGCAATCTAGTGTAGGCTGACAGATAACAATTTACTCTTTGGTGTACGAATGTTAATGGCAGTTTTAACAACTAGAGTTAATTGCAAAGTATGTCTATTATAACTATGTCTGACAAATACTAAATAAAATATATCTTACAATAATGTATAGGACTAACGTCCTTTAAAAAACGTGGAAACTTAGGCTTAGATAGAGAAATATATATTATTACAATTCCACACTGATTATAAGGTAGTAATTACAGATGATTTTCTAATTAAGTAGGAGGGATTAATTACTGGTATCAAAGGAAGAGACAGTTTTGCTCGCATTACGAACAATGAGTTGGTATCTGGTTTAATTTCATTCAATGTCTGTGCCCACTTATTAGCTAAGCAATTTTACTTTTCAATATTTAATACAATAATGCACACATCCTAACCCTAATTATATGCTTTATTATTGAACCTTATTCCATAACACTTTCTCTGATTAAGCGTTACGACAATAAGCGCTTGTTAATTTTCCCCTGTAGCATTAATTGTTCATCTTGATAACAAACACCTTTCTGTTTACAAGTAGCCTGAAATGAACATTGGCACGTAAGCAATTCATATAAATATTATATGCGCCTAGCTTTTCTTTCCCGTCAAATAGATAAATACCAAAAGATGATTATATGAATAAGGAATAAGCTATTTTAATAGCCACAGGAAGTTTTCCACACAAGTACCTGTATCTCAATAAATAACCGAAGTTTCTAGAGAACTTACCTTACTTCTGGTGGCTGTGGTGACAGTTTTCGCTGTTCGATGATTTGGATTTTCGTAGGGGCATGCAGACTGAGTGTGCTTAGTAGCAGGTGAAGCACTAGATATAGAGAGAACGGTTTTCTGCAACGATTCTATACGTCTTTCTTTTGACTTCAGTTCCACCAACTAAAGAAACCACAAAGAAAAATACCAGTTCTGGATAAAAGTATATACGTAATAACATTCAAAAAATACGTGAATTATAACATTTCAAAATAATATCAGGACGTTGAGGATGGATAAGAGTACATTCGCCCCGGCAGTAAAGTCTGGCTGCAGCATAGTGTAAAAATATTTAGCGGAGTGCAATGAAACCGTTACAGAAGTATGTAACGTAGAACCAAGGTCACAGATTATATAGCATTCTTAGTAAATTCTGTGCTAATTGGTACCAGTCAATTGGGGCGAGGATTTTATTGCACATTTCAGATAAGCAACAATTTTATTCACAATTTATTCAGCCATAACAAAAATAACTGTTAATAATTCTTACCAGTCGGGTGAGTTGTTTTTGAAAATCTTGCTTAAGCTTTTCCAGAAACAGTTGATACGAATCTTCATAATGCTGCCTCTCAGCAAACCGTTTTTTGTCTGCTTCCCTTTTTACCTACACAAATTCGGAAAAAATGTGCATAAGTTGATGAAAGTAAAGCAAAGTGAAACAAAAGGCTGATTAAAATCAAGCAGTAAGTTCTGAACAGTTAGTTGATTAAGTACAGTAAAGGTGGAAAAACTAAGTAAGACACATAATCAGAACTCTGTCATGTTCTGTAAGTAGGCAGAAATATTAAATAGCATAAGGGAAGTTATTGTTAGGTTTGCTACACTGAACGTTGTAAAGGAATGTATACAAAGAAATACCCTCTGCGTGTGGGTGAACAATAGGTGTAGTTGATTGTCCTTCTTGTGAACCAATTTCATTAATTCAGATCGGAAGTTTTTTTCTAACTGCCCCTTCTGGTTTTCAAGAGCTCGGTTCAATTCGACTTGCAATCTACAAAAACATTCAAAGATATGCATTATAATGACTCCATTTATTTTTGTACCTGAATAACTGACCAAATAATTAAAATCGTGCCCACAGACCTATTCTAACTGGGTTTCCGCTTTATAAGTCCAATTTAGTCAGCCTAACCTAAATTCCTTCCTAGGCTTATTATTATAATACGTTTTATAATCTTATAGCTTTAATATAGTGATGTGTACAATAAAAATATGCAAACGGAAGATAACCTAACACTTGAAGTCTGCAATTGAGAATTCATATGAAGTCTCAAAGGGAGGATATTGTCTGGTTACCGACATTTTGCCTGGTTTTATCGGAGTCGTTGAGTAGAACAAAGGAGGAAATTCGGTCTTTTGGTTATTTTGGGGAAGTTCGACTGCGCATGCAAACGTCAGAATAGATGGGCTAATTTCTGCTGCACTACACTCGTAGAAATAAATGTAGACATAATTGTAGATTAGATGTAGTTTTAATTAGAGTAGAAATAAAGGGTACAGGACCCTTTTACCAAATTCCGCCTCAAATATCGCGCTTTCATTTTACCTAACCTAACTAAACATGAACATTACCTACCTATTAGAGTAAAAGGCTCTGTAGGAGGCTACGTAATTTAGCGGCCGAGCTGATGTCGATGCTCAATGCTTATACAATATTAGGAGATGTATGATTATTAGCAGATATTCATCAACCAATATTGCATCGGACACATGTCATTTCTATACAATTCCAAGTGTGTCAGTCAGAAAGACATTTCTACCACCCATTTATTATCGAGCTTGGTAAAACTAAAGAGTATTAGTGAAACATTGAATATTCCTACGAATCTGTTAGCATTGCTAATCCTGATTTTGCCAGCAGCAATTATTTCGTTTACCGACAATGTTGGTAGAGATTTTTTCTTAATCCTGTATCGGCAAATCAGTAATGTAGAGAAAATACAAAAAATCTATATTTATAGATGCAATGAAGCAAATAAGGTACAAAAATACTTCACCAATGGAAGATACATCTTGAAAGCCGGAATGTTTCTCATTTTTTACTCATGCTTAAAAAATCAAAACAAAACGTTTGCAGAGCAAGACTATCACTTCCCTCTTTACAATTTGAAAAGTGGATTGCCTTATTAACTTATCTAGATGCTAAACCGAAATCCCTTACACACAATCAGCGATAAATAAGACCTTGCAGAAATAGCTTTGTTTTTCGTGGCGTGAAACTTATTATTGTTGTCTTAAATCCACGTGTGCTATGCTGTACACAAGACAGTTTGGTAGGAATGCATTTTTTAATCTGTAAAATGTTCCAACAATAAATATCTGCTAAGTCTTAATTTAGGATTATATGTTAATACTAATTATTCCGGCGTAATCGAGAGGAAAAGAATGTATTTGCTGTTTGCTATGCAGTACATTAAGTTCATTATGCTACTTTATACTGAACTTATTAGAATATTTTACAAAACTTTATCATGGACTTTATGAACAACATCATGCATCTTCCTCTTAAAGTTGTATTGTTGTATTTATTTGGCATACCATTTTTATGAAAATACTACTAAAGTGTACACAGACTTCCCAAATAAAGATAAATGTTCGGTCGCTTACATTTTTACAATTCACAAGAATTTTCTCTGTAACCATAATAGGAATTAGAATCATGATGTGTTATCACGATTTGCCTACCTGAAGAGCATCAACAAGAATACTAATTTCACCTATTTCACTTGATATCAGTAGCCATGCCTTAATAAAGACAAGAATATCTAATATTTCTAACACTGAACTATAATTTTTTAAATTATTTATTCTATAGTTACATTTATTGTCAAATATACTTAATATGGATGCATAGAAATTGGAATAATTGCAGAGATTTATGCAAAATACCTTGTTTTCAAATCATTCATGGCGTGTTGATACTTCTTTATATCTTCTTCTCTGACATTTTTCAATTCGTATTCTCCTTCTTTCCTCAGACTTTTTGACAACCGTCTTTCACCCTCCAAGTGTTGCCTAAGATTCGAAGCGTGTTTCTCTAAACGCTGATTCACCAATTTCAATGACCTTGCCTCATGTTCTAATTGTTGATTTGTCATTCGCAGTAAGCGCATTTCTTCGTCCCCCATTGTTGAGCCAAGCAGCCTCCCAAGTCCAAAACAATCCCAAGTTGTTCTCTCCTATCAATATACATTTCAACAACAAAACATTTGTAGATGAGAGTTTTTAGCACCTTTAACAGCAACCACCGCACCTTCTGTATTTGTATTAACATTTGAACTTCGGTCATGGATTGATGGGTTATTTACTCCAATCCATCTTGTTCTAGCAATCGAAGTCGACGAATAAGTAGGGTGACCAGATTTCATAAATCCAGAATCCGGGACATTTGTACGTATTACGTGTAAAATGGGAATATTAAGGTAGTGATTAAGAACAAAAGCCGGGACAACTTACAAACTACTAATTCGACCAGCAAATAGTTCTAAGAGTAAACCACCTTTTAAATCCAAGGATGAATTTACCAAATTAGTTGCATGGGTTTCCTGAAAAACAGACTTTTCTTAAATAAAAGCTACTAAAAAGTACTCCAAATTCAATAGTTTATCTATTAAGATGAAATGAGGATGAACGATTTTATTGTATGGAGTTTCCCCTTCAAGCCGGTAGCCATGGTTTATTCCATTTAAATATTAATCTAAAGGGTGCCCGGCGTCTCGGTCAAATCCGCGACGCCTTCCCAAATCCGGGACATTTCCAGAATGCTTTTTAAATCCAGGACAATCCCGGGAAATCCGGGAAGTCTGGCCACCCTAAGAATAATATATATGCAAATTGGAAAACCATGAAAGCACAAAAAATGAAAGTGCACCTATAATTTGCTTTACTTTTTTGCTTATGTGTACATATAAGCAAAGGTCTCAGCATAACAGAGCAAACAGAAAAACTCTGGGTATAAATAAAATGGAACGCAGTAAATTTGTTTGCTTTGCGGCACGTCGTAAATTGCAGTAATTGCCTCATGGATTTTGTTTACTGAAAAATACTTCCTGCCGAACATAATATCCGTAGCTTTCATACTACTTAGCTGGAAGTTTACGGTGCATTATCACACTACCTAGCGCACAGGAGGTGGAAAGCTTGATTGGTCGTACTATTTTCAATTATCCAATTACGTTGTACAAAACAGGGATTAAATAGCGAATGATAGTTCAATTTTATGAAATTACACTTTCTGTTTGTTAGCACAATTGACTGATAGTCTGTAAATACTTCATCCTAAAAATTAACCTTGCTGCAACTAATTGAAATCTAAATATTTCTATAATTTACTATTTTTGGTCAATTAAAATGAAATTGTTTGTTATGTTTATTCAGCGTAAAATTTCAGAGTCCATGAACAAGGCTTAAAGCTTGTGGGTTTACTAAAACCGAAAATACCCAAGTAAAAGCTCCATACACAATGAGTACACCATAACGCAAGAAAACAGAATAAATGTAACTTCGGTTAAAAAAATAATTAGTCGATAAAAATTAGAGTTCGTCGGTATATAATGCTTTTAACATTATTAGATCTTGGTATTGTTATTCATGCATGTACTCAATTGTTAGTCAAATAGGGTTGCACTAGAAATTCTCGAATTAATATCATGCTTATCTTGCATTTTAAAATGATGAATACTTACATTGTATACCTTCTCTGGTGTAGCAGTGGCAATTCTTATAATTCGTGTTTTAAAATCTAGGTTAGGTATTATATTATTTACGTTGAATATAAAATGCAAATGGGTAGGTAACTGAAAATAGTTGGCGGATTATCATTTGTATCTGCATTTCTAATACAATTTAACTAATGGCATACAAACGGCTGCATAAATACATTTATTAATGCAATCCTGAACGGGCAAAGGGAGTAATGGTAAATGTGCAGTACACTGCAAAGTTACTGTTATGAAGCACAAAGTGACAGATAGCAGAACAAAGTTAAATTATGCCGTTGCTGCATTGCCTTCTTGGGATTAAATTAAGATGAGACGGACAATCAAAAAGAAAAATCTTTGTCTTACCATATACATACCATACTATTATTACAATCTTTACGCTTCAAGACATTTTGCTATTATTAGTTTCAGCTTATATTTATTTTTCTTCGATACTTATTTGGAAGTCTGCAAATCACTCATTGCTGCAATGTCACGTTCACACATTTCGGTCGACGAACAAAAAGTGGATTAATTGAAATATAAGTATACACCAGTGTACACCAGCCACCATTCCACATTATTTCTCATTCTTACACTGCAACTTAGCACCAAAATAGGCAAATATATCGTGGAATACCAATTTAGACTTTTATGTAAAAAATATTGAAAAATTTGAAAATGGGTATCTGTACTGTTTCATTATGCTGGCACAAATGAAGAAATTATGTTGACATTTATACTTGAGAAAATCAAAAAAGGTCTTGCAATATTTGGTTAGGTAAAAACTTATTTTGCTTTCGTGTTCTAAAGCCGGAATAATAAGGAATATTTCATAATAAATAAGTAAAAAATGAAAAGGGTAACTTTAACTCAAATAAATTTAATTTAGATGCATTTATGATGGGATTTAACTAAAAACGATTTAGAAAATGTACAAGAAAAAGACAGCATTGCAAAAGAAAAGAAGAATTGCTGCAATTTTTCAAACTCCAAGTGAAACTTTAACATTTTTCAAGGAAAAGAGTTGAAAAATGAAAATATCGTAAAACGCTTTAGGTGATGAAGAAGACTGAAAAGGTTTTTCGTCCGTGTATGATTGATAGCTTGAGTCCGGTATTTAATATATGAATTCATTAGTAAATGAATAAAAGGAGCATGACAGAATGACAGATGAAATGGTGGCACTGGACACGTCTTACAAAGAGAAATATATTGTCACAAAACTGTATTTACTGTGAGTGAGGGAGTAGTGGATTTGTATGGAAGAGAATCATAAAAGTGGAGCTGCACCACATTGCGTAATGTATTGTCTGTAAAGTTTTACTACTCTTCTTGCATCTTTATCTAATTGAGAATTCTGTTTTGGAAGTCGGTCTGATCTAAAACCGTTAGAAAGAGAGATTCTATAGAATGAAATAGAAGGAAACCAAACCCAAACATTCCCAGTGCGATGGTTAATGGTTGGCTGACTTCTTGTGCCAGGGATTAGAATAACTAACTAATCTTTTTCATATGTAAGTACTTCTGCATGCAGGACGGTAGCAATCGCAACCAACTAGAAATGAACTATCTATGTACTCTCACTGCGCTGTAAATATTTTTTCTGTTCACATCCTTACCTTAAATATATAGTTTCTGTTCCCTTTGTGTCGTACTTTTTCTATGCAGTTCGAAAGAGACATGTTTACGAATGTGATGTGACAATAATAGTACAGCCGCTTTGGCACCCTCGTCAATGCACAACAAAACTTCAAAAACTTGACGTCAGAGTTCTAAAAGAATTAAACAACTTTGACAGAAGACTTTCACTACTTTTTGTACCATATTTAAACCTCTAATATGCTTTGATGGTTATTTCGTATTACACAATGTACTGTATTTCTATAATTATTAATAGCTAGGCCCCAATTTTCTATTTGTGTTTAATTGACTAATTAACAATACCTAATATATTTTAGTTTTTCATGACTGTATACCTAAGCTAAATGTGAGCTAATTACATACAATGAGCGATAACTCTTGCACAGGCATATTTGAATTGGAAAAATGTACGCATTAATGTTAAGTGTCTGAATCTTTCCATAACATGTATTTGTAATAGCTATGTAATAGCGAACAAAAGATAAACTAATGACTTCTCTTATTACTGCTGCATGATAAATGTTCTCATCATTTTTTATCTAAATAATAAATGACTACATCTACTCCAATGTTATTTTACCTTCAGATGAATTTAAAAGGGGAATTGTCTTGTGGTTACTTATGTTAAACATTAGGAAGATAAATATTAGAAATAGCTAAATAAATTGCTTTTATGATGGCATTTTAATACCAGGGCTCATTTACAATTAGTGTACGTCTATTATTGTTACAGGACAGTGGGTTCGGTACACTTACTAGTAGTAGTAGCGAAAAATCATATAGATTTCAGGTATTGAAAAGGATGTTCAAAGTAAAGGAAGTGAGGAAGAATGTAAGGATTATTTATACGGTTAAGATTTAACCCAAATTCTATAATTTAACATGGGAAAGGTAAAAGAGGGACAATTAGAAACCAGATTAGTGTGGTTAGTGGTAAATTGGAAGGATTTTTGTCACAGATCCGTGTACCACTGCGGGGGTTGAGAAAACTTGGGTATTTTGGGTATGGACTCCATTGAATAAAGGGTTTTATTATGTGGAGACAGAAGTAAAGGAAATGAGGTAATGTCGGCTTACTGTAAGACGGCCAAAAAGCTTAGCTCGGCACACGAGCAAAAAATTGAAAGAAGATAAAATAATACTATCTTGTTTTTTAAGCAATCAATCACAGGTGAGCATTTAATTTTTAAGTTGCAAGCCGGATGTTATCCAATACCCACTAATAATAAACTTCCATTTTCACGTAGAGGGAATTTCTGGCAAAAAATTAATTAAACATGAAATGCATACGAGAGTAATGTATATGCAAGAGAAAAAGGCACGTCAGCATTTATTGTGGTACATTAACTTCATTAAGGAGAATGATAACAAAAGAAAAGGATTGAAAAGCTGGATAAATGGACTAGACACACGAGTGCAGATTTAAATAGGAACTAAAATGAATTCTAACCTGGCAGGCTGGGGGTAGTCCAACAATTTTCTTGGAGGATCTCTTAACAGCACAACGTGATTAAGAAAATGTTTTTTCGCTCGATTTCGTTCTCGTTCGTTTGAAATTGAAATTAGAAGGATATACTAATTATAGGAAGGAGAGCTAATGAGGTTCTATTACAAAGAACCCAGGAGATGGAAATATGTAACACGGATAAAAAACTTGGTAACTACCTACTTAATTCGCAACTGAAATTTATCTACGTGGTGGTGTTGTGCAAAAATGATCTACATAGTCCACATTTCCCATTTAGCACATCGCAGGTCCGCAAATCTAAAGTTACGGGCGGAAGGAAACATCGTCTGCCAGTAGTCAATCTGTAGACTCTTCATCTGTTCTATGATCCCATTTCTGTATACATACAAACAAGAAACAACATTATGAAGTATCTCCGCAGCACATGCAACTCTAGTAAGTGGGACTGAATAGGTATTAAGGTTTCTTTGCCAATTTCTAATTTTAAACAAGCATGCTTCACCTATAGAGGCACAAACTATATGCATAATCATTCACTGCAGTATTGTTACACCAAATAACTGCATCTTGTACACAGTCTTCATCGTCTTCGAACATGATACATAGTCTCTATAGTTAATCGGTCGTTGAATGGTCCACATATAATGGTCTGTGCAATCTATTTGCTTAATTAATTCAATCATTTCAGCATTTAGAACTTTCCTTCCCTACTTATGCTCCCACTTATGCAAATTTAAGAGCTCCCCACGTAAAACCTTCGTTTTCCTTCTCATGAGAAGACTCTGTGGTTTTCATCACCACAGGTATATAAAAACCTGTGGCATCTAATTTGTTTACTCATTCCGAAACTTACCTAAAATGAGTTTAATTATTTTGCTACCCACGAAATAAGTTCTTCCGTATCCTATAAAGTAATTTATATTAATATGTACACTATTATAATATTATAAGGCTTTCTTGAGGGAAAATGCGAGAATGTATCAATACACCGTGAATTTTAACTAAAGTCGTTAGTAGTAGCAAATCAATGCAACGACGCAACGCTTGACAAGAAGGAAACACGCCCGCTGTCTACATACGTCAATGCAGTGTCGAAAAAACTCATCCCCATGAAAATGGAAGTTCATAATACATATATACATATAGGTACTTTGGTTAGCAAGTTACATAATAATGAAGCTATGGAAGTTGAAAATGAAAATAGAACATAGTCTGTATATATTTAGAATATTGTTGAGACACTATTGCAAAAATTCATGCTAATGCTGGGTAACTCTCAGTATCTGAAGTGCTACTACTTAAAACTTAAATTCTGAGAAGCTTCCAGAAATTTAAATCATGTAATGTAATGTAATGGTACAAAATAATACTTCGTTTGAAGTTGATACACTTATTGCATATTTAGGTACATTAAAGTGGAAAACTAGATAAATTGCCTTCCTTCTTGTAGCTTGTCTAACTAATTGGCTTTCATGAATAATTTAATTATGTAGGAAAAGCACCAGCAACGTCAGCACTTTAATAATCTGACGAAGATAACTCTTTTGAAGCACATAGGCTACTGTAATAATAATATGTGTTACTAGTAATAAGGCCCGTCCTCCGGACGGGGTGCAGAGCGACAAAGTTTACGCTGCATTTTGCAAATTAAAGCATGCAAAATCTGATATATCTCAAAATATATCAAACGTGGGGCTTCGAGTATCATTAAAACTAAACTTGGGCAAATTTTTTGAATTTACCTATCCGTGACTATTCCTACCATAATTTTATCTACCGCGGCATTACCCACCCAGAATTGACAAACCCCAGTCATTACCTATCCCTACTTTACCTACCCCAGTCTTTACCTATCCCGACTTTACCTACCCCAGTCTTTACCTATCCCGACTTTACCTACCCCAGTCTTTACCTACCCCAGTTTTTACCTACCCCAGTCTTTACCTATCCCGACTTTACCTACCCCAGTCTTTACCTGTCCCGACTTTACCTACCCCAGGCTTTACCTACCCCAGCCTTTTCCTACCCCAGTCATTACCTATCCCTACTTTACCTACCCCAGTCTTTACCTACCCCAGTCTTTACCTATCCCGACTTTACCTATCTTGACTTTACCTACCCCAGGCTTTACCTACCCCAATCTTTACCTATCCCGACTTTACCTACCCCAGTCTTTTCCTACCCCAGTCATTACCTATCCCTACTTTACCTACCCCAGTCTTTACCTACCCCAGTCTTTACCTATCCCGACTTTACCTACCCCAGGCTTTACCTACCCCAGTCTTTACCTATCCCGACTTTACCTACCCTTGTCTTTACCTATCCCGACTTTAACTACCCCAGTCGTTACCTACCCCAGTCTTTACCTACCCCAGTCTTTACCTATCCCGACTTTACCTACCCCAGTCCTTACCTATCCCGAATTTACCTACCCCAGTCTTTACCTATCCCAACTTTACCTACCCCAGGCTTTACCTACCCCAGTCTTTACCTATCCTGACTTTTCCTACCCCCACTCTTTACCTACCTCGTCTTTTCATACCCTGCTCTTTTCATACCTCTTGTCAACTTATGGTCCAATTTGTTTCGTCAACTTATGGTCCAATTTGTTTCGTCAACTTATGGTCCAATTTGTTTCGTCAACTTATGGTCCAATTTGTTTCGTCAACTTATGGTCCAATTTGTTTCGTCAACTTATGGTCCAATTTGTTTCGTCAACTTATGGTCCAATTTGTTTCGTCAACTTATGGTCCAATTTGTTTCGTCAACTTATGGTCCAATTTGTTTCGTCAACTTATGGTCCAATTTGTTTCGTCAACTTATGGTCCAATTTGTTTCGTCAACTTATGGTCCAATTTGTTTCGTCAACTTATGGTCCAATTTGTTTCGTCAACTTATGGTCCAATTTGTTTCGTCAACTTATGGTCCAATTTGTTTCGTCAACTTATGGTCTAACTTGTCGTGACAACTTATGGTCTAACTTGTCGTGACAACTTATGGTCTAACTTGTCGTGACAACTTATGGTCTAACTTGTCGTGACAACTTATGGTCTAACTTGTCGTGACAACTTATGGTCTAACTTGTCGTGACAACTTATGGTCTAACTTGTCGTGACAACTTATGGTCTAACTTGTCGTGACAACTTATGGTCTAACTTGTCGTGACAACTTATGGTCTAACTTGTCGTGACAACTTATGGTCTAACTTGTCGTGACAACTTATGGTCTAACTTGTCGTGACAACTTATGGTCTAACTTGTCGTGACAACTTATGGTCTAACTTGTCGTGACAACTTATGGTCTAACTTGTCGTGACAACTTATGGTCTAACTTGTCGTGACAACTTATGGTCTAACTTGTCGTGACAACTTATGGTCTAACTTGTCGTGACAACTTATGGTCTAACTTGTCGTGACAACTTATGGTCTAACTTGTCGTGACAACTTATGGTCTAACTTGTCGTGACAACTTATGGTCTAACTTGTCGTGACAACTTATGGTCTAACTTGTCGTGACAACTTATGGTCTAACTTGTCGTGACAACTTATGGTCTAACTTGTCGTGACAACTTATGGTCTAACTTGTCGTGACAACTTATGGTCTAACTTGTCGTGACAACTTATGGTCTAACTTGTCGTGACAACTTATGGTCTAACTTGTCGTGACAACTTATGGTCTAACTTGTCGTGACAACTTATGGTCTAACTTGTCGTGACAACTTATGGTCTAACTTGTCGTGACAACTTATGGTCTAACTTGTCGTGACAACTTATGGTCTAACTTGTCGTGACAACTTATGGTCTAACTTGTCGTGACAACTTATGGTCTAACTTGTCGTGACAACTTATGGTCTAACTTGTCGTGACAACTTATGGTCTAACTTGTCGTGACAACTTATGGTCTAACTTGTCGTGACAACTTATGGTCTAACTTGTCGTGACAACTTATGGTCTAACTTGTCGTGACAACTTATGGTCTAACTTGTCGTGACAACTTATGGTCTAACTTGTCGTGACAACTTATGGTCTAACTTGTCGTGACAACTTATGGTCTAACTTGTCGTGACAACTTATGGTCTAACTTGTCGTGACAACTTATGGTCTAACTTGTCGTGTCAACTTATGGTCTAACTTGTCGTGTCAACTTATGGTCTAACTTGTCGTGTCAACTTATGGTCTAACTTGTCTTGTCAACTTATGGTCTAACTTGTCGTGTCAACTTATGGTCTAACTTGTCGTGTCAACTTATGGTCTAACTTGTCATGTAAACTAATGGTCCAACTTGTCATTTTGACTTATAGTCCAACTCGCCATCTCAACTTATGATGCAAGTCGTCATGTAAACTTATGGTCCAAC
Source organism: Yoshiicerus persimilis (assembly GCA_020352615.2). Taxonomy (NCBI): domain Eukaryota; kingdom Metazoa; phylum Arthropoda; class Collembola; order Entomobryomorpha; family Tomoceridae; genus Yoshiicerus; species Yoshiicerus persimilis. The sequence continues at coordinate 17,654,951 of CM060170.1, forward strand.
TTGTCATGTAAACTAATGGTTCACCTTGTCATATCAACTTATGGTCCAACTTGTCATAACAACTTATGGTCCAAGTCGTCATGTCAACTTATGAACCAAGTCGTCATGTCAACTTATGATCCAAGTCGTCATGTCAACTTATGATCCAAGTCGTCATGTCAACTTATGATCCAAGTCGTCATGTCAACTTATGGTCCAAGTCGTCATGTCAACTTATGGTCCAAGTCGTCATGTCAACTTATGAACCAAGTCGTCATGTCAACTTATGATCCAAGTCGTCATGTCAACTTATGATCCAAGTCGTCATGTCAACTTATGATCCAAGTCGTCATGTCAACTTATGGTCCAAGTCGTCATGTCAACTTATGGTCCAAGTCGTCATGTCAACTTATGGTCCAAGTCGTCATGTCAACTTATGGTCCAAGTCGTCATGTCAACTTATGGTCCAAGTCGTCATGTCAACTTATGGTCCAAGTCGTCATGTCAACTTATGGTCCAAGTCGTCATGTCAACTTATGGTCCAAGTCGTCATGTCAACTTATGGTCCAAGTCGTCATGTCAACTTATGGTGCAAGTCGTCATGTCAACTTATGGTCCAAGTCGTCATGTCAACTTATGGTCCAAGTCGTCATGTCAACTTATGGTCCAAGTCGTCATGTCAACTTATGGTCCAAGTCGTTATGTCAACTTATGGTCCAAGTCGTCATGTCAACTTATGGTCCAAGTCGTCATGTCAACTTATGGTCCAAGTCGTCATGTCAATTTTTGGTCCAACTTGCCATGTCAACGTAGACCGCAATTTGTCATGTCAACGTAGATCGCAATTTGTCTTGTCAACGTAGACCGCAATTTGTCATGTCAACGTAGATCGCAATTTGTCTTGTCAACGTAGACCGCAATTTGTCATGTCAACGTAGACCGCAATTTATCTTGTCAACGTAAACCGCAATTTGTCATGTCAAGGTAGGGATCAACTTGCCATGAGTACTTACGGTCCAACTCGTCTCGAGTGCTTGTGATCCACCTTGTCTTGAGTACATGCAGTCCACTTTGTCTCAAATAACTACGGTCCACCATGTCATTAATGCCTACGGTCCTACTTGACATTGTCAACATATATGGATGACCGTGATTATATATATTGTCTTCTTTCAAACCTTCAACTAAAGGATTATTACATTTGAAAGTACACTACGACGCCCTCTCTCCCCACTGTAAGGAATGAATTCGTCCTACTCTTTTACATGGGTGCATCAGTTTTTAATTTTTTTAAAATAGTTATTGTATAATTTTTCAAAATGTAACCCCCCAGTTAACGACATTAGCACTATACTAATCTACAAAAAAAATTTGAAAGTCGTAGCTCTTATGGTTTAGGAGGAGATAGTGTACATCCGAATCGTGGTTCCACAATATTTATAAGATTACTTATTACTTTGTTGAAATTGAACTTAATACCCCCGTTTTAATTTCAAATAAAAACCATTGTTCTTCTATTGTTTACTTACCTCGAAGGCTCGAAACATTTCTTGTAAACCATTTCCAACAACCAACAGTTTTGTACTGTACTCAGTGAACTATTAATAAGTCATTTATTGGAGAATCAAAGCAAATAGAAGAAACATTACACTGCACTAGTTAGATAAATTAAAACTCAAGCAAAGCATTCTACATTCTTGACATTAGAGGTACATCCGGTCAGCATTACTGTATACAAGGTTTATGCATATCTTGTAGGCTAGATAATATTTATGCCATGAGGTCACAGAAAATTTATTTGCCTGGATTTCAAGATACCTGGATATAAATAATGCTGACTGGTATTGATTTTGATTATTTGATGTTTCAATAAATGGTAGTGTCATTAAAAGGTCTCAATACTTCAGGAAGCGATTGCTGTAGTTCTGCAGATTTTGAAAATGGTTTTAATGGGAGTTGTATGCAAGAAGAGAAGGAGAAACACAATTTGTGCTTTGTTACAAATAATATGCCATCAAGTATTGTTCAATTAAATTATTCAATTAGGGAAGGTTTCTCAATACTTTGATACTACTCCTAGTATTATGAACCGGCTTCAAAATGGTATAAGTCCAAGGTACAAAAATGAAACTTTGGTGGAAAACAATACTTGGGGCCCTATGAAGGGATTTTGAGGCTAAAGGTTTTCATTTAAGTTGGTGGTAAGCAGGTTCGTTTCGGAGGGTGGCAGTTGCCCCATCTGTATCATACAATTTGAAATGTGGAAAAGTTGAAACTCCCGCGGATGTCACAATTCTAGATCAAGCTTCTGTTTATGTGTATCTGATTTCTTCGGTCTCCCACTTCACTCGTTTCTATTCATTGTCCACATTCCTTTTATTGTTTATTGTTAAGTATGTGTTTGTGTTGATGTGCATTGACTCCAGTTATCAGTTTTCATTTTAAGTTTTTAATTATTCCTATTCATCAAATATTTATCTCATTTAATTTTTTACTTTCGTATAGGCAAAGTCATAACCCGCAGAGTATATCAGCTGCAAGGCAAATATCCCCAGTCCGGTACTATATTTTCTTATAATATATCTATATCTCTGAACAATGAAGTGTAAGGCTGTTTTTTTCTTCATGTCTTTGTTAAGATCATAATTTGATAATTCGGTTATTCTACTGACAACTAAATTATGACTACTTATATAGGGGTAAACGACAGCTTGTAAAGAATTTGAAAGATATTTGTGCGCTTTTCCGCATCCATTAACCTTGTTTACTTTCACTATTAATGACTTTCAGAAGACAAGCAAATGTAAGTAGATATGTCACTGATATGTGCAGTATTAATGCGGCTAGAACACAGTCGGTTCTTATAATTTCCATTATTATCAAAACCCAGTTATTTAGTTTTGTTGAACAGCCGGAGGACATCTTGTATTACCGGGCAGGTCAAGTGACTTATCCAGTAAACTTGAGATTATTTTTTAAAGCGTATAGTCAAATGGAGTGACCAATATGGCGAAATATTAGTTTTAATGTTCTACGGAAAATAAATAAAGTAGTAATTAAGTTCCGTTACTAGTTTAGTTTTGTGATTGAAATATAAGTATTCATTTCTATATATAAACCTGTCCTCTGATACTTTAGCATACTTGACACATTATATTGAAATCGCTCAAAATTTTGTGTTTTACTTGGATATATTTACTAATTTGACATGAGCATGAGTTAATAGTTAGCATCACCTCATTATTGTGAACCACAAATATTATTCGTTATTATTTAGGTATATCTTTAATTTAATTTTTAAAATTCAATTAATGAAAATTACTAACCAGTGAATGATTTTATTTTGACAGATACACAACAATATTTCTATTTGTACTCTGATTGACGTACAGTGAAGAAAGTCACCAATAGTTTTCAGTGATAGTAAATGGTGGGGATATCCAATTGAAAATGCACCATTATAGCAAACGGATACAGCAACTGTGTTTCGGAAAAGGATTACAGATGTAAAACAATGGCTGTCAATGGAGTTGTTTACGGTGTTCATGGCCCGCAGTCGTCAAAAAAGCATCAAATGAAAAGTTTAACAGCCAGGGAAAAGAAGTTGATTGCATCGGTGGATATAAATGGGTCAAATGATAGGTTTGAATTTTTCTAATATTTTGTCAACTGTATTCTAAATATATTTAGTTTGGATGTGTAAGTAAAAGTACGGTATGCAAACACAGGAAGAAGGACAATTCAAATGGTTGGCCGTCGGATATGGACTCAGAATGGCGTACAACACCTTCTGACATGATAAATCTTAAGCAAAGCATAAATTTCGAATGTAGTAATTCTATCCCCATCAATTTTTCTGAGGCGTGGTCATTTTTTCAAACATGTGACATGACAGACTTTATGGTAAGCATATCTTACACTTTTAATATGCATTTTTGTTAGGCCCTTCAATCTCAATTACTTACTAGGCTTCTTTGTTAGTGATTCTACATTATATTCACTAATAAGAAACCGTGTTATATTTCTTTTACTTCTCTTTCATGCTATTACTTTCCATGACGGCTTAGCATGCTTAATCATAAGTATCTATAATAAAGCAGGCAAAGTATTTGAAAATATTGACTTTTACAGCAACGGTTTGATCATAATCCGCCCATCGGAAAAATACGAAGGAAGTTACGAGGACTAGTTGGCAATCCCCCCTTGAGACAATCGCTAATGGCTGAAAGGGATCTAATACTATCAATTGCATCTTGTAAGTGCCCCATATTATTTGTGGTAAACATAGACAAATTCTTGTACTGTAATTTCGAGGTTCAATTTTAATGAAGGTCCAATGAATGATTCATCTGTTCACCGCCGGATTCTTCAAAGCATATACGTATTCATAACAAAGAAACCATCCTGCACACGGTATGGCACACATTGGGAAGAAGTCGGTTTTCAGGTGAGTTCTCTTTCCCATCCAAATGTTAGTATTCCTTTTTTTACGCGACAGACGTACCTACCCACTCTTCCGTCAGGGACATTAAAACAAACTACTTTTTTTCTTACGCAACAGGGTCAAGATCCTGCAAGTGACCTTAGAGGCGTAGGAATGTTTGGAGCTTTACAAATGCTATACTTAAGTTCTGCTCAGGAAACGAAAGAGACTTTAGCTCCGGAAGTGTATGAGTTATCAAGACATCCTATTCATCAGTTTCCTTTGGCCGTTCTCAGTCTCAATGTTACCAGAATGGCATTGGATGCATTTCGGGATGGCATACTGAACAGGTTAGTTAATGCAGTATCAATTAATACATGCCCATCTCCACCTTTTCTGGGTTTTCTGGAATACTCTTAATTCTCACAATAAAAAAATTGAAAAGAAACAGTGTTATAGTCTTAACTGAACTCTGTATTTGTGGATGCAATTATTTATTTCAGATTTTGCAATAAAGAAGGTGGAGCTATTCCTGTGGTGAATCAGTTTTATTTGGCAATCTTGTTTAGAATCTTCAAGAAGTGGAAGGACAAAGCAATGACAATTCACGATTCTTGCTACCTACTTAAAGGTGCCTAGTAACCTACTTACTGCAACTATTGATACATGCATTATTAAACTCTTTGAAAGGAGGATTGACTACGATAATTATCCATTTTCTTGGTGGATGACATTTTAAAATAAAAATTATGATTTTATAGCTGTGGAGAAATGGTGTCGGGCTCACCCAAAGAAAACATTTAGCCGCTTAAAAGATTACCTTAACGTGAATGATCGTGGGGAAGAGAGAAAGGGGCGCTACAGAAAATCGAACAAAAAGCACAATGGATCTGAAGAGGCAAATCTTTCCTGGTTAGATCTGACAAAACCTTCATTGGAAGTATTCATTTAAATCAAAACCAATAGAATGTCACTTTCAGTGTAGCTTATTTTAATTTTGGTAACTTGACTAGCGTCAACGTACAAATTAATTATATTGTAGTTATGAGTATGAGATCTCAAGTCCTGGTAATTTAGTACATGACATACGTAGGATTGTACCGTTTATTTTATATAGGCATATTTAAACTTGTATTTACTTTTTCTCATTTACATAAAGTATATTAGATGAAAGTAAATAATATCGAAAAAATATTATTATAGTGGCCTTCTATCAATTGGTTAGAACTTGTGCTATTAATCGGTACATAGAGATGTGTTTCCTTCAAAAAATGTATTACTGAGAATAGATTTAAGCAATATTATTGTAATATAAAAATCTCGGTTACTGCAAACCGTATTTAAGAAAGAAAATTCAGTAGGCAGTCTACGTATGGTTAATATATTATAAAACCGGTAACATTTAGCAGACGTAAGTAATTGTTAATTATATTAAGATTGTCACTCTTCCTATTCAGTGTATATGAATGCATTTGTGAATCACAATGCACTGCCCACACCCAGTTGTGATGTCTTGTGATATACATTTCAAGATGCTCAGAAAGAACAAATGCAATCAATCTCTTTAATGTTCAATGTACCAGTAAACGCTTGGCTTATTTTTAGTTACAAACTCAATAATTTTAAGGTTTAACGCAACGTGACTTAGCTTACACAAATGAAACATAAGTTGCCGTTAATTTTTTAAGATGTTTTCCTCTATGTACTCTTATTTTACATACATTTTATGAACATAGTAGACTGTAGCCATTTTAATTAATGCAACAAAGAATGCAATGCATGTACAGGTTTCCTTATGTTGCCGTTGTGTTGTCCTATTTGCCAAACTAGAGCAAATTTCAATTATTTAGTATATGGTATCTATACCACACACATAGCATATCGGAACGGCGTTATATTTTATATTTTATTATATGTGACGGTAGAAGTGATTAGATACATTTTTCTCACTTTCACAAAATCACACAAGAGAATAAAATCACTTGAGGTATCGGATACAGATTTAAGACACGGAGGGATAACCTGGCCAAAATAAAGTTTATTTAGTAAGGGAATGTTGTGATAATGCGTAACTCCCTAATGGCAGATATTTATCACTTTGACTAATATGCATTCCTGGATTTTATGCTCTCTGACAAAATGTTAAGCAGACGTCTGTAAAAGATGTTTTCATTGACCAATCTCTATGCATGCAGCCATCATAGCTATATGAGTATGAGTTTTTGAATTCTCTTTTGGTCGTACAGGTACAATAGTCCTTTTTGGGAATCATATTACAACACCATTATTACCTTCCAAAAAATGTAGGAAATCCCTGTAAAATGTCTTGCATCAATATTGCCATTATTAATGTGATACGTATGTCACAATGTTCCCTTGTAGGTACGTAAGCGTACTAGACGTTTTGGTGATAATATTTCAGAGCTCAAAATCAAAGCAAAATTATATAAATTTTATTAATAATTTTTCATCACCTCTTTGTCTTAACTCCATAATCTGTACCACATTTATATGATATCGTAATGTACAGTCGCCCTAATGTCAACTATCATACCATAAAGGGAATATTGCTGAAATTTAATTTGCATTTACATTCCAGTACGCTAATTTTTTGGTTTACAGTACATAGTTGTTTAGATGGTTGTGTACAAATACCGTACCGTAAAATGCAAATAAGGACCCTTAAGTAGTACTAGATATTGTAGTTATATGTGTCGTGTATAGTACTTGAAACTCTTTTTTGTGACTTGATGTAGGTAGCATGTACTACAGTAGTTAGAGTGATTATGACAACATACTATTTTAAAAGTTAAGTAAAGAATATTAAGTAACCTAAAGCCTTAGAATTGACATTTGGCTTTAGATCTTTATTCAAAATGATAAAATTTAAAAAAAAATAGAATCTCATTTACAATTACTGTATTTTTATTTACATGGCTTTCTTCGTGACGCTGAATAAAGTAGTTATGTCAACATTTGTTTTATTGTATAATTACTTATATTAGTTAAAAAGTGTTGCAAACTTCACATCATTAGTAAAATTCAAGCAATGAATGGATTATATTCCGCTGCTGAACGTTAAATTAATAATTGTAGTGGTCTTGCAATGAATTTCTAATTTCGAATAAAGCAGGTAACCATGTATAATCTTGAGTAGTTATTAATGACAATTGTTTGATTTGACCCTACAGTTAAAAAAATAAAAAATATAATACATGTTTAAATAAGTGTTGAAAATAAATACTTAGTCTGATATTGTACTTTTATTTTGGTTGACGCTAAAATATTGCTGACGCAGTAAGTTACACAAATCCTTCTTATTTAAAGTCAGAAGATTGTGATAGGATCAAACATTGACAAATTATACTTTATAATTACCACTTATGTATGCATTATTCTATTGAAATGACCCGACTACTGTATGCCTCTATGGTTTCTTAACACGACCCTGCTAACAAAATATTTATTTTTATTGTTTACGAAAAGTAATTCCAAAATACTGTTTCCTGAGAAATGTGTAGAGAAGCAATCTACGAAATCGCATAGCGTAATTCAAAACCCTTAACAGATAACCCAGAGTTGAAGTTGAAAAATTTAAAGGTCAAGACAAATATAGCTGAGGTTAGCACACAGTAAACAGCCCGGTGTTCTTAATCTTCTATCTGATCCTAGAATAAAACCGAATAAAATATTTACAGAGAGAATTGATTTAATTCCATTGAGCGTTTTAAGTGTCCGTCAAAGTAAGACGGGCTAAATATGAATACTACATACTGGTTTAGTTAGCTGAATAATTGCATATGAATACTGAATAGATTCATGGTTTATGCAAAATTACATCCTTGTCAGAGCACATAAAATGAGTTTGTTTCTTTTCGTCCTCTTCCATACATTACTTGGAATGATGCTTGTGGCTGTTGACTATATATATCTCTGAAACCATATTATGCATAAATTCATATGGAATGTAGATATAATAAAGCCGTTATGGATAATAACTAGGTTATACGATAAGGATGACATATTGTTATCATAAAAGCGAAGTGAGACTGAACAGTTTCGGCGTCTTGGAATTTAAATAAACATTGCTCATCTTCAGTCGCTGGAAATAAAAGCATATTTACAAATCTTCTAATACTATAGAGTTGTTTAAGGAAAGTGTATATTTGTGTACGACTAAACATGAATATACATCAGAAGAAGAATTGAGCAGTGACTAGGAGGACTATGACTGTGACGTTAATTGTGTGTGATGTAGTTGCGATTTGCGATTGTTGTGGTTGGATTGTAATTGTAGCCGGCTGGCTCATTCATTAACTGGTGTGTGGTGTGTGGAGCAGTGCGGTCTGGTCTGGTAGTGTGTTGTAGTATGTGGTGCATAATATTATAGTGCAGTGGAGTAGTAGTGACCTAAATAATCCATAACTGGTATAGGAATTTTATATTAAAGTATTTCCTATGTTGAGTCTCCACTGTTGGCCGACACTGATGCAGTAGCACAGGTTTTGCTATTTTGCTTCACCCTTTCAATGAAAACCTCTCTCACTTTAATTTTAAATGTGCCAGCAGTCTGGTGAAAGCGATCTCCTTGGAATTGTAATGGCGTAGATGGTGGATGGGCTTATTTTTGCCTGTGTAATGTAATCTACCTCTCTCTATAAGTATTATACTTTATACTGCAATATATTATCTCCTCGTAATTTGTTCACCTTTCTTTATCTTTTTTTGTTTTTGCTGCACTTATCACTTAGTGTGAAGGACAACAGATCTTTTGCTGTACTCTTCACAAAATTGTTCTTTACATCTTACAGACGTTCTGAATAACAAATTACTGAGCACATCATTATCTTTTCGCTTTACAAACCTTCCCTTTCGTTTTTGTAATTTATCATTTAGTCTCTATCATATTTTATTACGTACTTAGCTACGAGTTATGACTCATAAATCACAAATTGCTAAAATGGGAGACCATCAACTATGTAATTCATTTATTTAAACTAATCATTTTCGAATAGAGGTGTCCTTTAGTGCTCCTAATTTAATTCATTTATTAGGCTAATGGTTTCTTCTTAATCTAATTATTCATGGGATCTTAATCCAGTCAACTTAACTTCTTTGTTCAACATACTGACAACTCATCCATCGATCCCTCAAATTCATCGGCAATAGTAAGTCAATTTTTAATAATTGCTATCTTTTCATTTTATAAGATACCATAAACAATCTAAATAACCCTATTATAAAAGCCATTTTTATTACCTGATTTTCATTATTAATACCGCACAAGGCAAATAAAGCCGATTTTGTATCTAATATTGTAATCCCACCGAAAATAAGTTTAGTCAATTATGTATACATTGTTCATCAGCTGATTTTAGTTTTGGAACTATTATATGTTTTATAAAGTTATAATATAAAAAATTAATTCTGTCAGCGAAATATTTTCACTTAGAATATTTTATTAGACAATCAGTTGCCATTATTCCTAACTGATCCTGAAACTTTGTCATTTTTGATCGTAAAGTACTCACCTATATTCAAACTTTTATTGATTTTTGAGCATTATATGTTGTTCCAAAAGTGTGTTGCTGTTAAAACAGCTGTATGTAGATAATTATTAATTACAACTACAAGCACTGATTGTAAATAAAAATGATATATATATATATATATATATATATAGTACTTTAAATGCTAGGGTATTCATTAATAACAAGTGTCCCGGGTGTGCCAATTTTTTAATGTTCTCAGTAACTGTTGTTTATTTGTGTAATTTTAGGTTTCTATATTTATTTAAAGTGTCCTTTTAGCAATCAGTTTAATGTTTTTAAATCTATTTATATCAAGACAGGTGACATGGCAGGTCTACTGGGAGTAGAAAAGTCTAATTCATCTTCTCTGAATGAATAAATTAAATGCATTCTACATAGCTGGTTCTTAATAAAACAATAATACTAGAATATAATGCCTGATGTTGCAGTTTGTCCGTATTAAGAATGGCTTTTGACTCTTGCGGGAAAACCTATTGCATCCTTTGATTATTTTATGGAAGAATTAACCGGTGGAACTTGTAAATTATAAGTAAATTATGTCATAATATCTTATGGTTTATTTTGTTCAAATACCCAATTACAGAATGCGCAATATAACTTGAGAGTCTGACTGATCTGAAGATAAAATATCGATTTCTCAACTAACTTTGTACAAGGAAATGTAATGTAAGTCCACGAAAATTATTATCTAGTCTTCTTCTGCTATTGCACGCTTGATAAAAAATTACAAGGATACTTTTTTATCGCTGAATAAAATGTGAATTATTCATAAAAATGCTCAATAATCCTAGTGCACATCGCATTGCATGCTATCACAAGAGAGTTTTCTAATATGTAGACATGTGCTAGCAAATAATTTTATCTACACGTCATAAAGCATAGCTAGACCTTAATATGTATATCTATTGTAGAAGTAAAAAATGAATAACATTGATGATTGAGATTAGACAAGATTCAAGGCAGAGTACAGGCACTACTAATTATTAAAATAGTATTGTTCTTCTATCTATGCTCTGATGGATTATGTCAGGCAGCCATTATTGAATTTCGACAAACCGAGTACAAGCTACTCCACCGATTTATTTCTCTTTACTAATTAACCATCTCTAGGTTTTGTGGTATTGAATTATTCTGGAATTGTGAATTTCATAAAACCGAAGTGTTTAACTATTTTGCTAATTAATAATATGGTTGTTTTCAAATTATATCTGCCCTCCCAAAATACTTCCTCACTATGATTATAATATTTTTACAATTTCTGTTTCTGTTAAAATGAATAGAAAAATAATTCACGGAAATTCAAAGAAAAGACTATAATAAATAAGTTCAATACTCTCAAATTCTTTGTTTATACGCTTCATCCACTGCTTATTCTCGCTTTCATATGGATTTACCATTTTACTTAATTAATGCTAGTATAAGCGGTCATAATGTTACCTTGGCTTTATTGCATAAAATTATCGGTAACACATTTGTTAGATTACATTATATTTGACAATTATTCCAATAAGAGTAGTTATTGTGGTTTCACTTGATGCAGAGGAGAATCAGACGTCAAGTCTGCTTGTACCAGAGAAAAATGTTTTAGGATAATCTAATAAAATAAATAGTAAATATTTTTCTAGGACATATAAAGTACCTACAATGAGTTTCAGAAATAGTGATCCACTATTTCTTTTACATATATGAAAGAGTGAGTCACTATTTCTGAAACTCCCTGTAGTTAATGAATAATGATTATAGGTAAGCATGAATTTAGCCTTTATTGCTACCATTAAATATTATAAGGCATTGCAACTACTTACCCTGTTCATGATTTTTTTCAGTGTGGAAATACGAAAATATATAACCTAGCGCGTCGCTTCCCATAGTTGAATAGAAATATTCCCAGTTAGTTAATCCCTTCATTCATGGTGACCTGATTGACCTGAGTTCATAGAATGAGTTTAAGAAAAATCCGGCGAAGACTGTCTCATACATTTCGATTTACTGTTGATGGATCTCTATCAGAATTGGCTGAACACTTAACCATCGATGATGCCTCTAACAGGCGATATCTGACAATAAGTGAAAATGGAGAACCACGAGAAAACGGTAAAGTTTAATGAATTATTCAAAACATTTTCAAATATATTTTAAAATTTTGCAGAGCACAATTTAGTTTAGCAAAATTATTTACATTTTCTGGATGTATTGTTAGAAACATCTCAAAAGTAAATTTTGTCGGTAGCAACTTAGTTATTATTTCAAGCCAATTTTAAAGTTTTGTACTAAAGTTAAAACATGTATTAGTGAGGGTAAGGAATTACTATTGGTTTCTTCCAAATGTGGAAATATAGTGAAGTAGTATTCTTTCAGTTGATTAGTATATAACAAATATCCTTTCTAAGTAATCTAATTATCAAAACAATGGGCACTTATTTGTGAGCTAATAAAGTTGCCGCCGAAGTCATCTGCCTTCTAATTGACTTCCTGACCTTCATGTAGAGTAGTTAAAAAGGCCGACTAGGCTGTCGCCCTTCCTACTCTTTTGAGTGTTGCCTCTTTACTGTCAGGAAGGTGAAGGACTTACTTTTTGGTAACTAGGTTATTAGGTTACCACAATAATTTTCAATGATTTCATTTTATAACTCACGTCTGTAATCCACTGCGGTCAAAACGTTAACTTTTAATTAGTATTTTCCATTACGACATTGTCAATTTGTATTAATTAATATATTAACTTAACTAAATTTATTTTTTATAAGGTTTACTTAGACTTAACTAAATTTGTTGCCTTTAATAAATTTATTTTTTTAATTTGGAAAATAATTTTCTGTAGGTGTTCGATCTCATTCCAAATCTGGATTCGGTTTGGCCGGCAGAAGATTTTCTTTGTCTCATTCCCGCATACTGGAAGCTGGTTCGAGAACAGGTAAACTATAATATATCACTTTAGAGCATTAAAAACACTGACGGTGTTAAAAATAATCACTGGAAAAATTTGTAAAGAAAATTAACTATAATGTCGAGGAAACCTGAATTATAATACGTTAAGGTCGTTCAACCTCACCTGCATAGGAAATCAATATTGTCACAAAAAGTATAAGTGAAAATGATCCAAAAAATGATTTTGCTAAACGCAAATGGCTAATTTTTTGAAAGATTATTTCCAGTAGAAATACGAAAATATATTTTTCACATATAAAGTGGGTTAGATCTGTGCAGTAATTTAACTAGGGTCTTTTATGTCATAAATGACAATATCTTGTTTTGAATCATTGAGGATATCCAAATTTTTCGTAAGTGCAGTGTAATGTACAGTAAATAAACTAAAGTGGCCCCCTGTACCTGAAGAACCGGAGATAGTATATCAAAACTGTTTACACCATTCGAAAGCCAGTACAAAGTTACATTGAAATCCAAGTTTTCATCACAATCGGTAGAAGATAAGTGGGTTAAATAATTCTGAGAAAAGAAAAAGTTGAAAAATATCCCCAGTTTTCGGTGATTTGGAATTTTCACGGCCGGAAAAATAAGTTTTGTGAAAAATATTTTCACAGCGGCAATCCGTGTTATATGAGTGATTTTTCCTGAATTTTTCATAATAATCGAACAAGGTTGAATTTTCAACTTTTCTGGAATTTCCTGGAATGTGAAAGAGAATTCCAGAAAAGTTGAAAATTCAACCATATTCGATTATTATGAAAAATTCAGGAAAGATCACTCATATAACATGGGTTGCAGTTGTGTAAATATTATTTCAAAAAAAATTATTTTTCGGCCGAGAAAAATCCGAAGCACCGAAAACCGGGTACATTTTTTTACTTTTATTTTTCGCCGAATTATTTGACCCGCTTACCTTCTACCGATTTTGATGAAAACTTGGATTTCAATGTAACTTTGTACTGGCTTTCGAATGGTGTAAACAGTTTTGCTGTACTATCTCTGGTTCTTCCGGTACACGGGGCCACTTTAGTTTATTTACACCCAGTAGTTAAAATTAAAATCTAACTTTTATTCTTAAGAAATCCAATTGTGTGGTAGACATAAGTGTCCATTAATGTGTCGCCAGTGACGCGTAATGTGTATATAAATGTGTTGAATTAGTGTTGTGTCTGGGTTTTGACAATTACAATTATAAGTACTGATGAGCTGGATAAATTGCATATTGCTCAAAGAAGTTAAATCTTTGCTTACATAATACTGAGCACGCACGTCTTCCACAAAATACTGAAAGGTCTATTTAGTGTCTAAATGCGTGTTGTCCAGAATAATTATATCTTCTGGCTCTATCCTTTAATATGGTCTGCAATATGTTTCTATGGGGGGAATTATTGCCAACTGCATTGAAGCACCTATAATGGGTTTTGTGAAAATTAATTACATTTAGCTGACGTTTCTAGTGCCCTTAAGTGGTTTAAGACATTACTATGTTTGATGAATGACGCAATCAATCCAAAAATACAATGAGCACCTGTATCACATAAATAAATTAATACTATCGGCGGTGTAAGTGTAAATGTAAGGTAGAAGCAGTTTTTACTGGTTTAGTAAGGGTGCAACCTCATGATAAATATGTTTATTTAGATTATTTACTATACTTGGCCATCGTATATCTATAAAAACAAACGTTGTTACTGTAAGATAACGAAGATTGTTTAAATTCTGTAAACCTGGCTTTATCTTAACTGTAGATTATTATAATATACTTAATTAGTTCTAAAATGGAAATACAGGACTTTCAGTAACAGTCTATAAGTTGTTAATACTAGTGCAGTCTAAATGTCAGCAGTGTGGCCAGCTATTACAGAGAGATCAATACAGAAGATTATTCGTTGCTTGTACTAAGGTCCATAATAATTTATCGGTAGCCATATAATGTATAGAGGAATCATTGTCTAAACCATTCATTTGTTAATATAAAGTGAAGTAGTACATTTTATTTGTTATCTATTTAATTTAGATAAACGTTTAAAAAATCAAGTTGGCATTTGATTATGCCATTGAAACCATAAAAATACTTGGAGTTATACAGGCGTGTTGAATGACGCTTAGATTGTTCCTAAGGCTTAATGATACCTTTTATTAGAATACACGCCGCTTCTAATTTTGCAGGGAAATTTAATTATAGATTCAGTGAATAGTTAATAGTTCCTCGAATACAAACAACAAAAGTCATTTAGTGCAGGTGAACTACCCTTGGTTTACAAATTAGTGTTCTTTGAAGCAGTTTGTAGTACACTGCCTATTGTTTGAATTTGATTTTATTATAACTTGAAAATGTTCAACTATGGCATCAAGGCCGAAAAGCAGGCTTCCGGGCAGTTTCTCCTTAAAATACCAGGTAGCTTACTATTTCAATTAAATCGAATATATAGCAATAATAATTCATGAGCTAAATCTTTGATTAACAACATAAAACTGAATAATATTGACATTCTGTAGAACTGCAACTTCAGTAAAAAAAATCTTTGGGATCAATCTAAATTGATTTTGTTCGAAAATTTCGTTAGGAGTCAATTATACCTGCTGAAATTCAGTACTGCATAAGGCATAAAATGTGCATGACTTTGAAATGTGGCTGGTAATTAACCTAGCAAAATCAATAAATTATTTTATTTAGGTGAATTTTGAAGTATAAATATTTTCTTCGGATAAATAATGATTAGTAGTGATTTCAAAATCATTTGACATTTGTAGTATACACAATAAATGTGTAAGCTCTTCAGAGAATATACCGTTATATAATACTCAAAAAATTACACTGTAGTCTTTTCGTGATGTGAAGATTATGGAACTTTATTTCCATTATGTCAGCATTCAAAATTTTTGCTGCTGCATTTATTTACGGTTTACCTTAGGAAAGAAGCTTACCTAAGCTCTAAATGCATTTCGAATGTTTGCAATGTATGACTAATGTCATCATTGACTAGGAAAATTAATTATGTGCTATTACACCTAATTAATTACAGCGGAAGGAAAAAAGTTCAATTTCTTCCACGCAAATAGGTCTTATTGTACTATATAGTATAGCACAACAACAGTAGGAATAGGATCACCTATCTATGTGAATCCTTCGCAGATTTCTTTATATCATGTAGTAGTATTCTGCTGTCAATATTTAGTATTCGCCTGACCCTATCTCATAGTCAATTTTATTTATTTTATGGATCATATAATTTAGTAGAACCTTGTAGCTTAGGTGAATTAGTTCATAGCTGGTCTTTGGAGTTATGACTTGTATTCCTTACAAGTGCTGCTGTTCTGATAAGTCCCAATATACTGCAATACGAAGTTAGACAAATAGAAAATAGAAACCTATCTTCAATTGCCAACAATACCTTACAAACTTATGTTGGTGTCTTGTAATTCGAATAATTATTTTAACCTTGATTTCTATGAGTAGAAATCATTTGAGTTCCCGTAAACACAGTAAGAAATTGAGTAGTAAAATCTAGATGTCTAAGGAATGTTTAACTCACCACAAATGTCTAAGAGTGGAGAAAATAAAACTCATATTTAGTAATTTCAGTTGGGGCATTGTTGTCCAGATGGCTGGAAACATTTAGTTTTTTTTTGCATTTTTGAAATACATACCAACATTCTTTGTATTGTATTAATATTGAGATTCAATATTCATTTAATAAGAACTAATTATTATTTAAGACGATTATTTTTTTGACAAAGAAGTTAGTTGAGAAGGAGATATTTGCAACTAAGTTTGTTCGGAATGTAAGCATTTGATTTCTGACATTGCTGAATGAAATTCCACATTGAAATAGATAATTGAAAGCCCCAAAGTCCTTAGAAATGCTGCAAAGAAGTTTGTGAGTTCTTGCCTTCAGTGTGTTTATGCACTGCATTGTACACGACATTGGATTTCCTCTGGGGCACCATAAGAAACACAAAGTTTACATTACATTCTCAGGTTTCTTTAATTACGGTACAAAGAAAAGTAATCATGGAAAGGACACAATTAGATACTTAAAGTATACGAGAAAATTGGATTCACTCAAGTGGAATGCAATTTATTTCTCATTCATGTTCATTATGTGTCTTCTTTGCACGTGTAATTTAACCTTGTAATCTACTAATGCATTCTAATGAATGAAAGTGAACCATATGGCGCTAATTTGTTAAAATCAATGAATCCCGTCACAAATTGACGTCTTTCTCATTCTTAGAAATGGAGAATGGGAAAACTTTCGGCAACTTTATTCCCAGTTGTGTTACCATCTGCTTTTACATTTAGTATTTACTCAAACTAAGCTTTAAAAAGTATTGTAACAAATGATGATATTTGCCTGACGAATACAAAGTAAGTTAGAAAGCAGAGAATGTAAAAATACAAGTTTTATTCAATTTAATGTAAAATTAGGGCAACTGAATTAGTATTACGTATTCAACTCTACATAATATAAAAATTCACATGCTTGTAAATTGCACAGTATTTTATTATCAGTGATATGTCATATAGGTATTCTTTGCTTCATTAAACTTTAATATTGCATACGTCAGCACAAATACACAAGAGTACATTATTTCAACTTTATATGTTGATATAGCATTTTGTTTAATAAGGAAGACAGTATAAGTGTATGAAATACATTACAGCGCCTTCAACGTCATCGTGTCTTCTTAAATATTTCAAATCAGTAGAAACTCGAATAAGTTGCAAAGTTGCAATCCTATTTCATACAATATTGTCAAAAATATATTTTAGTGACTTGTTTTGCTTCTCTACTCATCTTCTTCAAGGCATTTTCTCTAGTTTAACTTAATAGAAAGCATCAAAGCAACCTTAAAAATCAATTTCCACATTAAGCTTAAATCTTAAATCGCCGAAGTGTTTTCCTGAAATTTCGGAGTTTTCTGTTTTAATAGAATTGTGTAAATTGTAGCAACACATAATGTAAAAAAGAGCTAGGAGAAATTGGTATTTAAAAAGGTATTCATCTTATTTTTTTCTTTTTGTCAACACATTTATAAGCCAGACTAGATTGTCATCACCTATATTTGTAAGACAATGTTCTGCGTTTACTTTGACCATTCAGTTCCTTAGGGCAAAAGAACTTTCTCAGATAATCATAGAGAAGAATTCTAAAAAAGTCGCATTTGCAAAACAGGAATAATGATTGTACTCCAGGGAGAATTTACGGAAAACCTGGTATTATATAATGATCTGACATAGTATTGAGATTGAATATGGCTACCAAATACACACGATGTGTTTCCCAACTGTATCTGACTCTTTATGCTTTCTTGCAATGCATGGGAAGACTGCGACTGTGATGCATAATATCGTTCCATTAATATACACATTCTCCTCGTGGTATGTAGTATGAATGTGTATATTTTATATGTAGGTACAGGTTGTTTCGTCTTATCTTTATCATGATAACAAGCCACTACACTACTGCAATGTTCAACTGAATCACAATTTACAATCAGACTTTCTTCTGGTTTCATCGTGGATCAATGAGCAGAAGGCGCGTCTGCGTGTTACTTTCTCTGTCCGATCACAGTGTGTAGTGTAAGTAGTAGTAGCTACTAGGTACTTTGCTATTCTTCCGTAGAAAGTTCTTCACGTAGAGTTTCTCCATTGAAGTTTAAATTACTGAAACATTTGTATTTGTATTAGGTAATGTAGCCTCGCGTATCAAGCTCCACAATGTTATTATATGAACCAAGAAGTTTTTTATTGTACTTTACTCTGGTTCTGGTATGACTGTAATACATATAGCACGACTATCATCATCCTAGTACACAAACGATAACTTATAGGCTTTAGATAGTATGTCACTATAATTTCACCTAGCATGGCACCATGCCTATAATATTACATATAGAACTGGGCAACTTGAACTTAGCTTATATTATGTTACTTGTGTGGCTTTGGCGTAGCATGGTATGTTACTAGTTATGTACACAAGCCCTCGCATATAGACAACTAGGAAAATTGATTTCTTTTGCACTTTTATAAAATTTCAATAAAACATTTTGTCTATGCCGTCAAGTGTAAACTGTAAAATCGAAACTACGTGTTACTATATATATTGGTTTCTTTAATTAATAGTTCCTTTTCTAATTCAAGTATTATCAGTTTTAAAATGTGCAACTAAATTGAGATTCTCCCACTTAAATAATTTTACCTACAGAATTGCCGTATCATATAATTGAAACAATTTTTCATCTTTTTACTTGAATGAGTATAATTTTTTGTGCACCCTTGAAAGTATAATAAATAAAGCTATTTGGGCTTCTTCTAATAAATAATATTTTTCGAGTTATCCTACAGCTGTTTCAAAAAGATTTTGTAAATTCTGCTTGACGCTCTGTGGAAAGATTGCATTGATATTAAATTGTAAATCAATGGAGCACTTCAAACACAGCAGCTTTTGAATACATTTAAGATGTAAAAGTACTGTGCACTTTAGTTTGTTGAATGGTACCTCAATGTACAGAGTATTAAAGTTAATTCGGCTTCCAATTCCGGGCAGAGTAAATTATTGAGTGAGTTTATAATGTAGTAGGGAAGTAGGATGCATAAAATAGCTGGGTATTGGTACATCACACAGAGATGTTGAGATAGGAGATATAAGTAGCGCAGTATATGAGAACAGGAGGGCAAATATACCTAGTTATTGCTTAGTTGGGGATATAAGAGAGCGTATATAAATATTTGAAGGGATGTAGGAGGCATATGACATTGGTAGAGCACACACACGACTCGCAACGCTCCTGCTTTCCCCTAACTTTCCCCTTTGCTTTCCCTATCTTGTTTTGTTTCAGTTTACTATTTGGATGGTGGTCTCTAGTAGAATTCCAAATATTTCTGACTTGTCGCATCACATAGTGTGCAAAATGCAAGTAAACCATCTTCAGTAGATAGAATATAAACACGTCATTTCTTCAATTATTATTATGTATCTATCTGATAAAAGTATCTTGGTCGTATAACACGAAGAACTCCGACATACATTTGTTAGTACACAAACAGAAGCGTCTATCAAGAACACAATCGAGATAACTCCTAGCATCACATCATTTCCTGCCAACCAGAACTTCTCTCTCACCAGTACCATCATTGATTATTATCGAGCACATCTTATGACGTGACAATCTTTTGTTATTCCACTTTCGGTGCTACTGCTGACATGAACCTCAGTGCAGAGACATAATCAAATCAGTCCAGCCCACTTTATTTCCTCCTCTGCTATACGTACTTTCTCTATCCGCTCCTAGTTCGCAATAAGAGTATCTACAGTTCTGAAATATTATGCTGAAAACTATCTCCGAGTTAAGAGCTACTTGCAACTCATCACATCAGTTCCTAATTTCTAGAATTAAGTAGCTTTTGCCTGGACCATCGATCGTCCCATTCACTTTCTTCATCAAAACCTCTCTGCATCTCGCAGAAATTCCTACTCCACCAAAGCCAGCAATTAATAAAACACAATGTGACTGATTGCCTTATTCCAGTGCAGGAATTGTTCCAAAATATAAGCTTAGCACTACAGGATTGTTTTCATTGTGTGCGTTGTAACCATGTATTAGTGGTATGTGTGCGATTTCTTTAATCAAACAACTTATTATTCAAAAGCCCTAATTTTGGAGTAGTAGTAATAAATCGTAGCAAACTCTTTATTAATGGCTAGTGCACAGGTTATATCCAATATTTTAAAACAATCATTAGTCTAATCTTTAACCATTTTTTCTTGATAAAATAGAAAGTATCAAGTTTTTGTTAATTGTGAGATTTCTTTTTCACTTTCATAAATTTTCTAAATTTTTTGAGCATTTTTTTACAATCTATACGATTTATTAGTATCCATATATCCTCCGCCGGCATTGTAACCTCTGTTGTGATTCATCAGGGATTGTAATTTCTATATGTAATCCTTTTTTGTAATTTCCATTAGGATTTACGTCGCTTACTACAGTTTTCATGGCATGAAGTGAAAGAAAAACGGCTTTTTGACTTATTGTTCCGTAACACTATCTGAGTAGTTTCGCAACATAATCCTGATTGAAAGCGCTAACGGACCATGATGGGCAGTGTAAATTATTAAGTAACTGTTCTGGTTGCTTGCTCTCAGGATAGGCCAGATTGTACCATAAACTATTGACTTCGTCGGTCTGATTTGCTACTACTTGCTTTTAGCATTAGCATTGACATTGACATTATGATTAACAACAATTGGGCTGAAATCTATTTACGAGTGTTTAGTAATTTATTTCTGACTGGACACATTAATTAGTACGTACTGCTATTACACAGATATAAACCTGAGAACATAGAAAAGTATTATAATTTGCATTCAACCGTGTGCCATACATTTCCCGACTAACAATCAGTACTGTTTTACCGCGAACATTTACATACATTTCAGTAGTGATTTCTCCTACACATATAAAACAAAAATTGAATACTAATTGAAGAGCATAAGTAGATCTGAGTGGGAACTGTCCTATATGTATTGTAAGACATAAAGGGCCCTGAACATTGATAAACTGATAAGAAGGGTTAAGTGAGAATGGTTTCACGTCTGGATTCTCTCAATTCTTGGCTTTCCTCTTTGTCACTTAAAATTGGACATCATCGTCGAACTCGAAAAACTGGTCGAAATGTATTACCTCGAAGTAGCACTATGTCCCCTGGCGACGCTCAAGGGTTTTGCCGCAGCACCACATTTCCTACTTTGGGTAACATAAAATCTAAATACTATCAGTTTTTGGTTTTGCTTTATTTCTGAGCCTATTACTATATTTCTCCTTGGAAGCGTTTGTTTTACCATTCACTGCATTCTTCTTAAATATAGGTTTTTTCGCTATGCTTTTATGAAAGTAAAATGCAATTTCCTCTGCAGAGTGTTTTAAGAGCAGCAAAAAATGTCAAACGTATAAGTTGTGTAGTTTGTGCATGCTTCCTCTCATGATTTATTAGATATTATTATCTAGGCACGATAACAACAATAGATGCACACAATGCATGATATTGCTTTATAACATTAGCCGGCGGAAAGTATGTACTTTCTCCAGCTATTGTTATTCTTGCTGTATTGATATATTCTATGGAACTAAAAATGGAGAAACATTAGCATAGCCACAGTAAATGGCTTAGGTGCCATTATTTTTCAAGGAGAGAGAGCCGAAACCGCATTAGATTGTTAGGTGCCTCCTTTTTTAGCTTCAGTTCTCCATCGTATCCTATATTAACTGTACACATTCTATATAGCGTAGTGCCCTGGCTCCTAAAATCTTTTATTACAATGACTACCTACCTACCTGGTAAAGGTGAAATAAAGGCAGCTACGTAAAACAGAGAACTATACTATATGTACTTCGTCGTCACCGTCTTGTTCACAGTATCGTCTTTGTCTTCTACTTACTTATTCTCTTAGAATTGACGTAGTTAGTTTAGATTGCTTGATAGCTTCATGAATTTAAATTATTATCTGTAATTGTACGAAAATTATCGCATGTGTACAAATCCAGTCGCATAAATCTAATTTTGCATACCTTTATGTCGCACTGCCACTACATGAAATTGTTTTCCGTAAACGTATTTAAAATAACCTTAGACTCGTTATTTTTACTATTATCGTAATTCATGCTACCATTATATTGGCAATACAAGTTAAAATGTCAAATAATACACCTATGATTGTATTACATTGGAGATTTTATAAGGGAAACTAATTATTGAGAGAAATAACGAGATACGCCATAAACTGTTGTCTCCGCTGAGGTAGGATGCGGATGTACCATCCTTGCTAATGATGGCGTGGGTTAAAAGGTCTTTCGATTTTTCTTAGAGGGGGATTAGATCGCTTCACGAGAAAATGTTTCCATCCTAATAATGAAACATTCTTCAGTAATTCGTTTATATAAAAATAGTGAAGTTGTGGAGTTTTAAATTTCGTTTCGTTTTGCTAACCAGCTGTCGGTAATTGTTTGACTGACAAAAATTGGTTTACGTAAATTAGACAGCCTGATTGGTAGCATCATCACATTGTATTCTTTGTGAGCATCACAAATATGGTTAACATAATAGTTTAGATGTATTTTAGTCATCACCAAGATTTTGCTACTCGTTAACGAAAACAAGGGGAATACAATTTATGTTTTTTTCTTAAAATTTTCTCCGTAATCCTCCATAGAATATTTATGAGAAAAAATGAAACGATGTTCGTAATAACCGATTCCATTTCGAACTAATGGCTCTGAAAGATTAACCGTAGGACTTTTAGTAGTCTAGGTAAATATGCTTACAGCCATTTCGTAGTTCTGCAATGAAATTTAATGCTAGCAAAATGAGAATGCAAATCCTTACTTTAAAGCCGATTTAGTGATCGGCTTAATAGGGCTTAGCAAAGTGCCTACCTTTCAACATCCTGTAAATAGTTATCTCTTGTGAATCGGGAAGTGCACTTGTGAAGTCACTTTCATTATAGTTCACGGAGTATAATAAATTATGACTTTAGAGGAGGACAAGTTTATGGGAACAAAGTATATAATTTGTGTTAATAGTAACTGTACCAAAAGAACAAAGGTCCAAATAATCAGGCCATTAGACAGTGTTAATTACTTATGTCAGCTTTTAACTGAAAGCGCACATCAACGTATTCACGAAATAGTAGTATATTATATGCTTATTGTTTTATGGAATACTACTTTGATGCTTACAATCCACTAGAATATTTTGAGTCTACAAGATGGGAAAATATAGTTGAATGTTTGAAATAGCTACATTATTTTCTATCGTACCATCGATAAAGTACTGATTTTGAATATTTCGTCGTATTTTTGAAGCAATGCAACGGGTACCACGATAAAAGTTTCCTGCTAAACTTATTTATCAAAGATTCTTGGTAGTAATCTGTGAAGGTCAGAACTAAAACTGACTGAGGCAGTACTTTTATTGAAAAAAGCCAATTTTTGACAATATAGTCGGCTTTCACATGACTATTCTGCTTGCAGGCTAAAAGGAATATAATTGTTGTAGAAAATGATGGAACTCCAATGAAGCAGCATTTTTCGTGTCTTCATATTCTAGAAACCTTTTCGGGAGAGATATATAAAATTAAGCATTCTAGGAATAAGAAAAACAAGAAAGTAATATGTAAGGAAATTGGTTTTCTAAAAATTTAATTTATGTTCATTAGAGAGGAAAATAAATATTACTCCTTTGCAATATTTATTATTTGCGTCGTAAATTCTCAAAATATGAGGGTATTAGAGTATACTTCAATACAATGTTCAAAGTAGATCAATAATGAGCTACAAATTGAGTATACTTGAGTTCTTATTTAGTGTATATGCTATTGGCAAGGTTGATATCTTTTATTGCACTTCCGCTAGCATCAGCAAAATGAAATAACGACAACGGAACGTTGCCGTCATGATTTTGTCAGATTCGCGTCATTTGCCTAAAACTTGAGTGAATGTGGCATGTATAGAAGATTTTACGGCATTTGAAAGCCGTATTGACTACATCTTCGGTAATTGGAAGAACATAAAGCAAATTACATATTGCGGTGGCTAAGCAAACAGCTCAGAATCGAGCAATCAGAGTTCTTAGCACGAGTTTGTCGATTAAGAGATATAAGTGTTGACGTACAGTACATACTAACTACTGAATAGACTCCAAGCACGGGAGTCGTGTGTTATAATATAATATGATGTAGTAGCACTTGCAACTTTTTCATTTTAAATCGATATATTGTCGACTACATTTAGAAAATAATGGACAAATGCATGTGTACATTAGTGAGAGTGCAATTCTAAGGAACAAAGTGAAAGGTCTGCGGAAGACTGAAAATGTGTGTACTCAGAATACATGAAACTAAGCCCTATACTGCATATGGGAAAATTCACTATTTAGGTCGAGCTTAATACGCAGAGTTTATTAGTTTTCTTTTCAAGTTGAAATATTAATAGTTGAGTGAAGCCTTATAGCGAATCTCAAAGAAAGTTGCACTGGTATACGCGATATAGCAGAATATAGGTCATAGGTAAGAAACGAACGCATAAAGCAGTAGCACTCAAACTACACTTACTATTACAATGGTAATTACAATACAAACATAAGGTACCCTGTTCTTTGTTAAATTTGCTTAAAAGGTTTTCTTTTCACCCTTTTGTTTCTTTGCTATTTTATTCATCTTCCAGATGTTAGTGCCGCAGCACAAGTAGAATTTCTCTTTGTCCCCTCACTCTTGTACTATGCATACATTCTCATTGCATTGTTAATTTAGTTTACTTCTCAGTGCAGTTGCCCTTTGCGAAAACTATGTGCTGCAAAATTGAGGCTCTAACGAATTCCTGCGTTACTTCTTTAGTATTTGTAATGAATTCTTTCTGTGTCTTCTGGATTTTCTAGTGTTTTCCATACAAATGAATAACTACTGTAGACGTAGACAAATAGCTTAATTGAAAGAAAGTTTTCGTGAAAGGATAACTTATGTATAATAGAAACAGCAGGAGAAACCGCATAGAGGTTGGTAAGTTAGAAATAAAATTCCAAGAAAATAATTAAATGGTGTATCAGATAAGTGAAGTATAATAAGGTTGGCCGTCAAATCAGTCGGAGTTTGTAATTGAAACTTTCAATTCGCTAATTTAGAGTATAAAGTATAACCTTAATGCAAATGTATTTTGTAATAGGAAGATTACGTAACGTAAGCGTAGCCTTGTTCTTGTGGGTTTTCTTTTCTATAAAGTTGGGAATTTGTTTGAAATAGCTCCTGTAGCTGAACATCCTCGCATAGGTTCAGACGGTGAATCAGAAGAGGCTTCAGCGGCTTCCGACGACTTGACTTCTCCTGCACGTCTCCGTCCTTCACTTGATGTTTCTTACGGTGTCAAGTTACGACCAAAAAGTCAGAGAAGATATTCAGAAGTAATTGCCGCTCACAAAAGATTATTTCTAAAACGAATCCTTTGTCACATTGAATTTATCCTAAGTGCTCTTTTAACGCGTTGTGCTTCTCTGAATTCTCTAGGTTGATCTATCACAAGATATTAGTAAGCGATTGTCCCTGCCTGCAGATTTACACATACCAGAGTCATTCTTAGCAAAACAAGCTGCTTCCTCTTGTACAGTGGAGGTGCCTTTAACACGAGCATCTAGAAGACAGAGTCTTTCCGAAATCGGCTTTGGCCGAAGTGAAACGTACATCAAGCTTGACAAACTAGGCGAGGTAATTCTAGCAATCATCTGCAGTGCAAGTGAAGTATCACACTGTCGTAAAATAGACAGCAATTTAGTGCCATACTTTTAAAATGGCCTTATCCTCCATAATTGACCGTAAGTATAAATATTATTGCAATTTGCAGGGTACTTACGCAACTGTGTTCAAAGGACGATCTCGTCTGACTGAAAGCCTAGTGGCATTGAAGGAAATCCGACTGGAACATGAAGAAGGGGCACCCTGTACCGCAATCAGAGAAGTCTCATTACTGAAAGAGCTTCGTCATGCCAATATAGGTAAGGTACTCCCAGTTAATTTGCAATTTTAATTACACCGTCGGTCATTCAGAGTTCTTTTTAATTCATCGTCCTTCTGCTTACAATACTAACAAATACACAAGGCTGGCATGCAGTGCTCCTATTTTTTATACAATGGTAATGATTAATCCGTATTGTGTAATCTGTAATGTTTGTGGGTTACACAATTTTTCTATTGACCAACTCAGCAGGAGCAGCGTTCAATTGTGAAAGAAATATAACACCACTTTTTATTTCTAGTTACTCTTCACGATATAGTGCACACGGATAAATCCCTTACTCTCGTCTTTGAGTATCTGGATAGAGATCTCAAGCAATATATGGACAGTTGTGGTGGTGTGCTTAGCATCAATAATGTCAAGGTATCTTCATTTAAATTGGACTATAAGTTTTTCGCTTAATTATGGCTATTTGTCCTAACGAACATTTATTTGCGCTACAAAAATTACGATTATTTATTTAAAAGGCAGGTGAAACTCCTGCGGAGTGTAAATTGCAGAATATGCAATCTAATTTACATACTTATTGTTGATTAAATAGCTATTTCTCTTCCAACTACTTCGTGGACTGGCTTACTGCCACAAAAGGAGAATTCTTCATAGAGATTTGAAACCGCAAAATTTGCTCATAAATGAAAAGGGAGAGTTAAAAGTAAGTTTCTTCTTTATCTCTGAAATGAAAAAACTGTAAAAAATGAATATGTCGCTTGAGAGACCGAATTCTCGTCTTCTTGGCACATAAACTGCATAATTAAAGATCACTGCATGAGTTGAATACGATATTTACTTCTACACAGATCCTAGCGAATTATGGTTCCCATTTATTAGGTATTTGACACACAACGTGTTCAATTTTTTAAGAAGTAGCAAAAATATTTGTGCACATTTCTATCCAAGACAAAGCTTCCTAAACTCCAGTGCTATTTAGTGCATCTAGAATTTTGTTGCACCTCGATTTTATATTCATGGGGCATTGTAAAGAAATAGTAAAGATAAACGCGCAAAATATCGTACATTAAAAATTCAATTGAATGGTTCATCTGGACATAAAACTGGCAATTTTGGTAGCGTGATGCGAGATCACACTAACAAGCTTAGAAAGTCTGACAGGAAGACGTTCGCCGTTTATGGATTGACAGCAATTATTTTAAGTTTGTGGTTTTAGCTAAATAGAGTAGGTTTGTGAGAAAAGATAAATGATGATATAAGGAGGTCGTCTTTCTTGAACCAAGCATTGACATTTATTATCTGGTAATTCCAGTTGGCTGACTTCGGTTTAGCCCGTGCCAAATCTGTTCCTACGAAAACATATTCGAACGAAGTGGTGACTCTATGGTATCGACCTCCTGATGTTCTACTCGGATCCACTGAGTACTCCACTCCTATAGACATGTGGTAATTTGTGTAACGATTGTTTTATGTATAGTCTCATGGGGTCCGTTTCTCTTCTACTTGATTTATTTTCTCTCAGGGGAGTGGGCTGTATTTTTTGTGAGATGTCGAGTGGACGTCCTTTATTTCCAGGATCTACTGTAGAGGATCAGCTCAAACTAATTTTTCGCACACTGGGCACACCAACAGAAGATACTTGGTCACAGATCACTTCGAATGAGGACTATATAGCTTATAATTTTGAACAGTGGCCCCCAGAGCCTTTAGTTACTAGAGCTCCCCGACTGGACATTGAGGGAGTAGACTTACTCGCTAAATTTTTAAAGGTAAGATCTCCTCATATATGCTTTATCCCTCCAATCTTCATCACTATACCACTCTCTCTTTATTTCAGTACCAGGCAAACTGTCGCATTTCAGCTGCCGAAGCGATGCAGCACCCTTATTTAAGAAAATTGGCTACCGCCTCAACAAGACTACCAGATAGTAAGCTATACAATATCAGAGTTTAATGTTTGTTTGCAAAATAGGGCGAAAATGCTTTTATATAAGTATAGTTATTTAATTTGCATGGACAGTTATAAAACAGCGGAAATAATTATCTTTTGATTTTTAGCTGTCGGAATATTTTCTATTCCTGGAATTCAATTGTCAAAAGATCCAGGTTCACGATCAAGTGTAACAAAGAACCACGACAATCACGGATCTGAGAAAAGACACAGTGTGATTCTGTAAGAAATGAAAAAACGAAAGTCTTCATATCCAAATTCTCCGTGCATCTTTGTATAATTATACAGTCATATTAACAGTGAGTCTTGCGCATATGTGATGTTGCAAATGGAACTTGAATTTGTTAAGAGTAACAACGGCGTATGTTTAATTTAGATTTGTTTAATAGAATAGAAGTACAGAATACGGATAGAAATATAGTTCTGATTAGGTAACAATTAAATACTGATAACACTGGGACTGGCACCATATACGTAAGATTGCTAGACTCTAATTAACATACCCGTAAATCGATGTAGCGTAAGTAGATACTAGATGGGTAAGGCATTACCAATTTTATTAGAAATACACTCAACGTGTTTTCTTAACTTCACATCACTAGAAACGTACAAAATTATTTATTGGGCTAACACTGAGGTGTCCTCAGAGTAAAATATTAATTGCCACTAATACTAATTCTCTCACTCCCACTTGTTTGACGTGGCACTGGCAGTTGCTTTAGTTTGGACCTCAAGCCGACATAGAGCAGGATTTTTAATAGCAGCTTTCAATTCACGTTGGAAATTATTTATTCAAAACTGCCAATTTATCGTTCCAGTCCTTTTATAGTAATCTTTTTTTCTTTTCCACTGCAGTGCAAGCAAAATGCAGACTGCTGCTTCAAAGCGTAACTGTAGAATCTCAATTGTAGGTAGACTTTGAGAAAGGAGTTATAGGCAACAGACAGTACTGTAAAGGAAATAATTGCATCTGCACAATACATAAATTAAATAATTCAGAATTTTACCATTTAAAAATCCCATGGTAAAATGGGTAATCAAAGAAATGTCTAAGAATCAAATAAGGATGAAATTAATTAAATCGATAGTGTAACTTGTATGTTGAATATACTAAGTCAATACCATTAATATGTATCTGTACTGTAATCGCATACTTGTGGTATTCTATTAACATTTTGTGTAAAATTGTACTTTGAACACTGTTGTAATCTATTTTACGTATGTGTTGAGAAATTTAAATTTGCTCATTGATCAATATTAATGACTAGTCTATTTCTGTATTTCTTGCGATGATTAATACTAATTGTGTTTTTATGAAATTGGAAAGGTTCAATTTTAATTGTTCGCAATCTACTCCATGGCTACATCTTTCTCTACTGCTCAACAATGGCAAGTATTTATCGACGTCTGTTAATGTATTCCTCTTTTATCTCCGCCTTATTTTTATTGTTTTCTTTACAAACATAAGCAATGTTTTTATGGCACAATTTAATGAGAATCGAATCTTTCTTCAGTTATCATTTCCAACCATTCATGTATGCATATGTTCCGATTTGATTCAGCACCTCCTTTAATTATGACAATATTGATTTTAACTGTTCTTTCAGTTGACGAATATCAGGAATTAATCGTTAAAGAAACAATACTACAAGGACTTTCTTGAATGAAGTTGTTCTTTTTATATTAGACATTTTCTATTTATTTGGGCTTAGACGAATGTTTTTTAAATTATACGTAATTTCTTATTTTTATTGCTATACATTTTATCTGTCATTATTGATGCGACTTATACTAACATAAAATTCAGTAATTTAGTTTACAATTCTCAATATAATTGGGACTGGTTTACAAGCACATTAGAATGACTAGTTTATAAGCGCTAGTTAATATTTTACCAAAATGTCCACGATAAATTAAGATAAGTACCTATAACATAATATAGGTACCACATTAGGTATTGGCGCATTTCTCTAGGATATCAGAAATATAATAGAGTAACGAAATTGTACTACTATTGTAATCCCTATCAAATTACTATTTAAGATAAATATAAGAGTACTAATAATGGAAAAGGATACTTCTAATAATAGTAATACAGTTTAGTAGAGGTAGCTTACATACATTTGTAATTCTTATGGTATTTAGCAAAAGGAATACATTTTCGCAACTTAAAATTGTTGATTTAAATAAGTTATAACCAATAGGTTCGTTAGAGAAGTGGCCCTATGAAATACCTGTTTTGCTGCCTCAGTATCAATACAACAAATATTTCTGTAATAAATTACAAAAAGCAAAGTGTCTCTGAATGAAAAAGGAAAAATTTCCTTTTCTGCCAAAATAAATGTTCAAATTTTAAGAACGTGGTTCTGTAAATGCTTGAAAACATTTGCCAAGTGATATAAGACTGTATCAAAAGGAGAAGCCGCTTAATGTGAAACACTATGAAAATATCTTTGTTTATTTCTTTGAATACAACAATTTGAATCCAGTTTCTCTAATTAATTACATTGACAAGGATTAACTCCCTACATTAGATGTCAATAAAAATGTATTCTTTTAATGACATTGTTTCTGTGCAATAAGAGTTGGCTCTTAATCGAATTGAATTCAAAGAACGAAACTCGTATTTAAAGATTATTTATTACACGGAAAATTAGTACAAGTGACCAGAAAGAGTGGTATTTATCAAAAATATGTAAGAACAACGGTAAAGTACAAAATAGAAATTGAAGCACAAAAGTCGAAGCATGTGTTGAGGAATATCGGAGGTAGTTTTACGTAGTCAGTCAGGAAATGCTTCTCTGCCATAGTAAAACCTAGACGGAAGTAATATTTATTTAAAGTCAAAGCTATGTCAATTATTAAACACAATGTCAATATATATGTGATCAATGGCAATTGTTTAACTGAAATATAAATTAGTTCCCTAGAAGGAAATTAAATTTGCGAAATTGAACCCCGTAACACTAAGTAATCATTTTGGCACGATATCCTTATTAACGAAGGGACACTTGCTTTTTGTGAAAATTACTAACTACATACAGAAATTGTTCATCAGGAAGACCAATTACATGTCCCATATCCTCTACATCCTTTAAACCTAATTTTAAATGAAGCTCGTTGACACGTCATTTATTTTCATTAAAATTTCTAGACAAGTTATGTAATTTTGGCCGTACTGATACAAGATACAATGCCCAGTTAAGGGCACTAGTCGACTGTCGAAGTGCGTTGGGGCAGGATCTTCCCATTCCTGGGCAAAAAAATGTTAGCACGATAATGGAAGAGTACATCCTTCAAGAATTTCTTTTAACATTACAAAAATCAGTACCATTGAAACAGATTATGTGGTCTTTTCAAGTATCATTTGTGACCTCGAGTATTTTAATACTTTAAATAAATTCTTGCAAGTCAGGCGATTTATTTTTGTACTTATGAGATCAGAAAATCAGAATTTTACCATTGTTATCTGAATGTAAAAATTTAACGCTTTTCAAAAATGTAATTTTAAATCTTTTATTACCGTAAAACATTTTGTGGAATACGGCCAGGACACTGTTTATTAAAAAAGGCCCACTCACAGAGCTGACTTCCTCGTCATATTATTCTTTTAAATTTGGAATCGGATGTCCATTCAATCTGCACCCACAGCATTGTAAATTTTCTAGGACTTAGTTAATTCTCTGAAGTCGGTTTAAAAAATTATACTGAAATCCGAGGTTTCATTTTTTTCAGTTTTCCTCGAGAACACAAACTTGGCCTCAGAGATCTTTACCTGTGAATTATTGCAACCTTCGATTTGAAATTGAAATACTCAAGAGAGCTAAATATTGTATTTTGACTGAATTATTATTGGGCTATTCATATTTGTGCATTTCTGCTAAATTTTTTCGAACATTTCTAATTCTAAAAGGAGACAGAACTGCTCTGCGAAACCTTACCACTTTCTTTCGAATAATCACTTTCACTACATGTATAGCCTTTCCAATAAACATGTCTTGCCATCATCGTAACAGCTAGAAACTTTTACATGCTCTAGCAACCTTATTAAAAATGATCAATTGTTTCCCTTAAAATATCTTAGGATATAACTTCAACGCACTTATCACTGTTTTCACCATTGTTTAATAGGTTTGCTTCTCAGTTGAACTTTGTTTAAAATGATTTTGAAATTCCAGGCCAAGAAAAATTATGCTAAATTAAACCATTGCCATTAAACGGTAATGGGTCATTTCCAAATGTCTAATTATAGGTTACGCAGAGATGGAACTTTAAAATAACCGAATATCATTTAAAGTTGTCGACTCTAATTCCTATCTGCTTCAATTAGGCATAAATTATGAAATAGATGAAAGTCTAGCAAGAACGATTTGAAAGATTGTATGCATACTATGACTGGTTTTAAGATGAATCTTAAATCTGTTTACTTACCCATGTTCTTAATTTTATATGATCTTGACCTTTCGTCGAGGTGGTATGTGATTTATTACTGAATTGTAAAATTTGTATATTTTGCAATAATATACATAGTTGATTATATGGTAGTAGGCTAAAATTGTTTATGGTACTTACACATTACGGAAGAATAAGTAACTAGAGGAGGTTCAAAAACCGAAGAACCCTTATTGATTTGTTTCTATGTATCCGAATAAAGTTATACTATACTACTTATGTGTAGTAAATGGTGAAATGGCGAGCAAAATTTGTTAGAAGTAATATATTTTGTGTGTTGTGATGATGTCCACTCTCCTCAGTCCACGCTCAGTGACCTATTTGAAGAGCAAATTTATGAAGCACTTTTTTAGCATTACATAATGCTTCGTTGCATATGTGTATTATTTTAAGATATCGTTACATAACTATAACCGGAAGTAGGTTAAGTAATTGTAAATAATGTACGTAAGACTACATTATATTTTGACATAACATCACAGGCAATCTATTGCGGATTGCAAATGGTATGTATATGTATGTATCTAAAGAATGACCCGCGTTGTCGATGGGCTAATATACTAATACAATATACAATACGTTTATTAAATAAGTAGACTAAACGGGGGGATTGAATTGAGCCTTGAGTCTCCGATAAAACTAATGCCATGATTATGTGAAAACCAAGAATGACGGAAGGGATACCTGCGTTCGTTCTTTAGTAAATTGAATATTATATAAATGATAACTAACTGATAAATATTTAAGGATAGTTGTAACTACTAATTGTAAAAGAGTCTGACCACAGGTATGAGTTTGATCAAAGTAATGGTTTGAATGGTCTTATAACTGTAAAATGTGAAGGGCCGGGCAGCGTAAGCGTATAGGTGCCTACTCATAATTTTACTAACGATGAGTCTGTGTAATAACATTAGTTAAAATAATCTTTCTCATAGCCGAG
Source organism: Yoshiicerus persimilis (assembly GCA_020352615.2). NCBI lineage: Eukaryota > Metazoa > Arthropoda > Collembola > Entomobryomorpha > Tomoceridae > Yoshiicerus > Yoshiicerus persimilis. Next base: position 17,688,691 of record CM060170.1, read on the forward strand.
AAAATAGCCAAATAACTGGGCTTTAATTCTCTGTTGTTCCTTTGATATCTTTAACAAAATATTCTTTGTCAGTTATAATGTTTACTGAATATTATAATACATATTAATACTACATGCAAACTGCATACATTGTAAATGTACCAATTTCTATATTATTACGTAGATATTTGCATTTTTATTAACTTGTAACTTGTAAGTAGAACAAGTAGTAATCTAGTAATTTGTTTAGTCATAAAGACACAGTACTGAAAATATCCTATTCTTTTTATCGATTGCTTTGTAATTTTCGAAGGAGATTCTCGATACTAATGTGTAACTTATAATGTGTACTTTAATTACTGCTCTTGGAGAGATACTTATGGTAGTAGAGTAAAAATAACTGACAGCTATATATTTTTCCTGATTTGCTGTATACCGCAATACTAATAATGCTGATGAGCCATATTTATGTAATTATGATGAGTCGTAGTCATAGTATAGCAACAATATGTAGTGGCAACAGCAACTAATGATTTGTCAATCAAAACCTGCATTTGGAGCCCCATGTCTTATGACTAGCTTGGGGATCAACATTTTATTATCCATTTCAATGAAATATTTTTAATAGAATAACTAAAGTAATATTAAATAGAAATAGCAGCATTGGTGCTCAAGAACAGAACGATACCTTTAACACTGAAAAGAAAATTTGCTGGCTCAAACATCTAATTGTAAGTGAGCTTCTATCAAAAAGGCAGAGAAGCAAACTTAATTAGCATAAACATTATGTATTATTACTTTTAAAATACCCAAATAGTACCTAAATGAAGCATTTTCTTCTATTGCTGTATACATTATTATAATATTAATTCAGTTATCGGTATTTTAGTTTTGTTAGTGGGGAAGCTTAACTAACAATAAGATTTGGAGTTGGAAGGGACCGCCGTGTCATAATATTTAATTGGAATCGTGACTAGTAGAATCAGAATGCAGGTTAAATGAAAAATATCATAGTTCATTACATACAAATACTCCAGAAATAAATAAGATTTAAACTTCCATGAGATTGTGGTCCCTCATGCCCTCATCCCTAATATAGATACTCCCATGTCCTATACCTTAATTGTTTAGAAGGCAGCTCTACTGCGCTTGCCTGTACTGTTAAGTAGTTAATAAAATTGTCAACGTCTAAATAAAATTACCTATTGTAGTAGATTAAATAAAACTATATTAACCCTATAAATATCATGTTTACGTCATAATCTGTCTGATAGTCACTGACTATTAATTTATACTTATTGCCATGTCCCGGTTTATTAATTAAAATCAATTGTTTGTGACATAACACTTCCGGAAACTTCATTATCAGTAATTCAATACAACACATGCTCTAGGAAAAGGAAGGCAAAACCTTTTATCTATCTCACTGTGCATACTTAGCCAGTCGCTTCATATCTCTTCTCATACTGTTAGGGCTGCAAGTAGTTTTAAATGAGATCAAATGAAAGAGGAAAACCTGCTGGCCTCTTTCATTTATTGACTACCAGGTTTTAATTAAGGACAATGTTTTGTTCTTCTATTTCTTGCATGAAATCAAAACCAAGATTGACCAAAATCATAAAATTATGGCCTATTTAGAAAACTGAAACTCCTCAAATGAAATTAGCATCACAATGAATCATTTATCCCTACGAAGTAACTACTTTTGAAAAACTATTACTGAGGTATCAGTGTGCCAAGAAATTAGAAAATTATATGCGGAAAGATAAGGATAAATGTAATTATTACCAGACTTGCATCTTTAGGCATTTATTATTTTGTTTAATTTGATTCGAAACACTTCAATAATTTACAGTATTAACCGAGAACATTTGCACTTATGTAGCAAAACAAACAACATCGATGCTGAGTTACCAACAATCCCAAAGAGAGGTATAGTTTTCGATTTAAGGAATCAATTTTTATGTATCAAAAGGAAATGGAGGATTAGTAATGAATTCGGTAAAGAGAAATCTAGAAACACCGTTCCACAATACTCCAGGGGTTGTTTCTGTTGTGTTGCTTGTTACATAAGTGACACTTATCACCACAAATCCAATTATTTTATCCTAGTCGCTACTTTGAGTTACTGTTTGCCTTTCCGTTTATCTTTCTTACCTTTCAATTTTTCATCATCATCAACATTAATTTTAGCATGTACAGTGGCTACAGGAACTGAATGTCCTGAAGTTTTCGTGTGCTTGAATAATTGATTTCGACTAGCGAATTTTTGTTTACATACTGCACACGTTTCGTTAACTTTTGGCTTATCTAATTCTATTGGTGCAGTATTTCCGGATTTTGATTTTTCTGCTTTATTTGCTCGGCGTCTTTTTTTTCCAGAATTTTCACTTTCGATAATATTAGCAGCTTTAGATTCAGGACCCTTTTCACTGATTGAGGATGGTACTTCCCCATTCTCGATGTTCGAATTCACAGGTACTTCGACATCCTCTGTGTCACTATTGGTGGTTATGCTTATTACTGAATTCAGTTTCCCAATAATATTGTCCACATCTTCGTCATAATCAGATGTATCTTGGTCAACGGAAATGTTACCATTTTGAATCAGATCATCAGCAACATCTGCGTCATTATCAGAACAATCCTTTTCTTCGACGTTGGGAGAATACTCTTCGTTCTGAGAATCGCAATTGTTAATTTCGTCTCCGTCGGCATCTTCACCAAATAAAGCGTCTTCGGATTCCATGGTCCTTTTTAATAATTCCAGCTGAACCAGATGCTTCTTCGACTTTTCGTGATTTATGAACCTAAATATTTTTTTTAGTTTGTTAAAAATAATGTTTCAATGTTGGTATATCCAATTGGAAAATATCGCAGTTATTGATATGTTCAAACCGTTGCAAACATGCATCAAATTAATCTGGGAATTTGTACGTAGCTAATATTCACAAATATTTTATATAGGTAATTACAAATAATATACAATAAAAATTCAGTTTATCCTCCTAGCCCATATAACATTTTGAATATTTTTTGTATATGCTACTTGTGTGTAAAAAGACGTTGTATTTGACATCTGTAAGCATGGTGAAAAATAAATGCTTCACTTACGCCTTTTCGCTTTTGAAAGTTTTATTACAGGCAGCACAATGAAGACAAGTGAGCTCTTCATCCATTGATTGTTCACTAGAATTCTCTTCGCCAAATTCATTATTAACCCATTCCTCCATTTCCTGTTTACAGATAGAAACTCATTTAAAAAGTTGTAGCATAAATGCATGAGGTCTGATAGAAAACCCTACCTTTATTTGAGATTGGTGGTGATCGGATGTTTTTCTTGATTTATGCAATGTCTCTAACAACTGTTTCCTTTCTTTTCGACGCCGAGCTTTTTCCTCACTGGATTTCTTGGCCATTGCTTCTTGTTTGGCTTTCAGCTGAGCATCGTATTCTATCTTCCATGCTTGCACTCGTTTGTCTTTTCGCTTAACAAAATCAACCAAAGCACGAACCCTTTGGTTCCAATCTTTTCTAGCTTCAGAACGTAATTTTTTATTTTCTTTGTCCATTAATCTTGCAACCTGTTAGAATTAAGAATACAATGATACACACCAATATTCTACATTTCTAGTAGTTTAATAAATAGCTTTTAAAACTCACTCGTCTATTTTCAGCTTGTCTAGTATCAAATTCATCGATCCAAGAAAATGTTCTCATTGTACAGAAAGCTTCCCAGTACGCATAAAATGGACCAACGACCTGTTGAAGTAATTTAAATACCATTTATTATTTATTTCGAAATATTTAATAGCATAGTGAATTTCTATGCCGGATATTACATCTTTATAATCACTGCCAGAATCTCCAAATCCAGGAATTTCATTTTCACTCAAGTCCTCATTTGCTTCCATTTCTTCAGCAATAATTTTTTCAAATACTTCTCTGAAATACCAAACACAATGAAGTCAATTTTTTAAACCGATTGGTTACTTTACTAGTAAGCATTAATGCAGTACGTATCGATGATACACTTTCAGTGCATATTTCACATTTCTCAATAACTTTGTTAATTTTTATCCCTAGTGCATTTCCATTAATAAGTGCAGTAAGGAATTCATTTCAAGAAACAATTAATGCAACCTGTAGACAGAATAGAAGCCACCTTCGTCGTCTCCAAATCCTTTATAGCAAGATGATGAGCAGAATGGTATAAGATCAATGTTGTAGTCCTCGAATTCGGCATCCAACCCTGTGAGTTTTCAAAGTATGAACGAACACATTTATAAGATCATAGAAATGCATCCCAAAATGCCGAATGCTTTAATATGTTTTAATAAATGGGATGGATATTAAAGAAATGTTTCTCTGACTTGTTAACTAGGTCAACGGTAAATATAGAAAATTGTTCATTACTTACATTGCAATAATTTTAAAATAAATGTTTTAAAATTTTTAGTTGCATACATAATGAAAACACAAAACCGATTTAAATTCTAGCAGACATCTTATTACGGAAACGTTATGAGTTTAACAATAGTGTTCTTAATTACCTCCCCGAAGTACAGCAAGTCTGTGTTCATCGTACCATGCCCGTTCTTGCGGATTACTTAGAACTGCATACGCCTGCTGTAAATATTGAAATTCTACTTTCGCTTCCTCAGATCTTTCAGGATTTTTATCTGAAATTCGTTATCCAAAACAATACGTTATTGAATCTCGTCTTCATCATAACCCATTTAGAATTACAGGCAATACATTATTGCCCCACTTACACTAAATATTATTGTTAAAAATGGGTTAGTTACATTTTACGTGATTTTACATAAATTAAATCTTTTTGACTTGCTAAAACGAACTCAAATCCGACATGGATTATTTGGATTCAACAATTAAACTCAGAATTTACCTGGATGCAATTGCAATGCAAGTTTTCGGAATGATTTTTTGATGGTTTCGTCATCTGCGTTCCTTTCTACACCTAATACTTCATAGTAGCACTTGGTAAGGGCTGGCATTGTTGCAATTACTGTAAGTTTTAATTGTTAGATTACAACCAAAATGTGCAGTTTTATTTCTGAGCAGCTACAAAATACAGAAAAATATTGCACCGTGTCAATCTATACGCCTTGAACAAACCCAATCACTATCTTTTAGACTTTAGGTTACTACAAACACACAACACCATACGAGATCGTAGTTAATCTATTTTTTTCCCTTAAGTACACTTCGAAATTTAAATATATAAACATATTCCACAATGCTCTACATGAATTTCAAGTTTGGATTACTAAAATGAAATAGCAATCAGTAGAAACATGAAACCAGAACGTTAATCAAGGTATGCAAATTCATTGAATTTACCGCACATTACTCCATGCTCTACCGTCTACCAATGTAGGTGGTCTATGGTCTTATAGTTCATCATCATAAGATCACATCACAACTAAAGTGAACAGAGAACAGGGAACTTTTACTTATTTATAAACTACCTACTATTTATAGAACTATTCCATGTAATTGTATTTACATGCAATTAATCTTATTGAAATTAAGACACTCACCTATGCAGCTTTTGTTTCTATTACTCTCTGATGTTGCAGATACAAAATGCAAATATTTAATCAGTAAAACATGAAATAGGGTTTTCAACCAAAATCTCCAAGTGCATGAAATTCGGTCTTGCTTCCATTTCATTGTCATACCCACGTTCCAGTTTCAAATGCCAGGGCAAAGAATATTTCCTCGTCGGACTAAAGGGGCAAAATTGTCGAAAAAATGGTACATAAAATACCTAAAACATAGAAGTCCTATAACAGTCCCAAAAGTCTTTTGGACCTAAAAGACCAAAAGAGAAGCAGGAACGTGTGGGAGCCAATAGTGCAACTCTACTGAATAATATTGTTTTGAAGAGTGAAGAATTTTCAGTTTTCCTTGCGTCTTAAACTGGATTGCCGTAACACCATAATGTGCTTCGAAGACTATTAAATTTAAAAAATAATGTCCTGCATCAAAACATATTTTACATCAAAGTCATCTACGATAACAAACTAAAAATAAAAATAATAGTACGTACAGTACGTAAGCAATTAAGAACAGATAGTCGTCGTGTAGTGTAATGTAATGCATAGTGCGTTAATGCGTATAACGATATTCATAGCAAGCAAAGAAGCATAGCGTGCGTTTGTGTATTTTTGTGGACATTTGATGATTTTCCCTCGCAGCAAAGCAAAACGAAATGAAAAAAAGGTTTTGTCATCACCAGACCAATATCCTACAGAATTCTGAATATTATTCAAACTGCACCTAAGAAGCTGTGTTGTTTGTGGGTTTAATGGAATGAATTTCTCAGTCGGAAGAATGAACCCTGCAGCCGTGACATGTACCATCGAATTCTTTTATCTCTGTCATTCACAAAAGATGTTAGCAATTGAGGGGAAAGGGAATAAACCATAACCTTAAACTGGAGATCGCTGCTGGGGAGTAATTACAATAATTCGTGGCACACACACTGTACTATTTCAATCGGTTATAATTTCCAAATTAAGTAAATAAATGCCAATGTAATAATGCAGAAAACGTTTCTGAATCGGTAGCTAAAAATTCATCTGTTGATATTTTAAAACATTTGACTGTGCTTTGACTAAAAAGTAATTTAGAAGGGACAACAGTAGGAATTGAACCTAACACAGTCAATAAATCAAAAAATCAACAGATGAATTTTTAGCTACTGAAGCGGAGACTTTACTGAATTTGGAAGTTATAGCTGATTGAGATAAAACATTGTGTGTGCCGGGAATTGTAATGTACTCCCCCTTAAAACCAAAAGTACAAGAGTAAGAGTGCAGCATGGTTTTACTTGTGCAGTCTCATTTGCTGGAGAGGGAGGGCTTCAGAATTTTGGGTTGCGTGATAAGCGGACGCTCTCGTATGTTGATGTTAAGTTGCTAGGGATTGAGATTCGGGGGTTGAGATTGAAGTTGAGTTGAAACGCAGAATATTCGTCTGCAGTTCGTTCGTTGGTGTTTGTCAGTTACTCCTAGTCCCTCTGCTAAGAAGGTCTGCGCCGTGCTTTTATCGTCCGTGTTACTTGGACGGCGTGCCGTTTATTTATTTGTTGCAGTTTCTTCTCTTCCCCTCACTCCTGTCGACTGCTTCATTTTTCTGTCTTCGTTTTATGAAATTTCGTAATCGGTCACTGGTTTGGTCACATAGGTGTTGTTTCATCCTGACGAGAGGTGCAAGGCTGAAAAATCTGCTAAAATCGAAATGATTGTTTACATTCTCTCCAAGTTGGTCACGTAAGTCCCAATCCATTGCAAATCTTTCTTACTCGTAAATTCTCTTTTGTCTGACTACACATAATGTAAGTGCAACAAAAGGTCATCGAATGTTTATTCACTTTTTCAATTCCTCGACTTTGTTGACTCACGACAACGTTGTCGGTTACAGTGCTGCAAACAAATCCTCTGTTATCTTCCTATGTTATCACATTGTCTTGTTTGTATAACGTTGGGTACTTTCAATCATCCTATACCGCATACTATTTCAGCACCCGAGAACCATTTTCAGTATTACCATAACATTTTGGTCAGGTCCAATTTCATTCGAATATAAAAAATGAAAATTTCTACATTTACAAATACTATGAAGTTTTCCAGAAATTTCCAAAATTTTCACTAATTATTGTAATTAGATGCATTAATCATTCGGTAGTTAACTTTTTTAAACTTTGAGTAAAAGTAAAAACCATTGTTTCCGTAGGATTTTGGTGGGCCATAGTTGTTCCCCAGGTGGGCTTAATTCGTTAATTCATCTCTTGATTTTGAATGTAGAAGTAATGTAGATCTCTGCAAAACTATCCTGCGACTTTTGTTGACCGTTTGTTTGTATACTCTTTTTTCTTTGTGTCAGGACTTCCGTATTTTTTAGTTCTTAGACAATTGTAAAGTATATAATTATGCAAGAAGTAACAGTATTGACTGCTTGTACTAACAATCGTAATTGTTATGAAATTTTCTAGTGTATTTGGTCACACTCGTTTAAAATCGTTAGTATATTCATGTATTAGGTGTATTGAAGATATGGACTGGCGAGATTAATTGTTGAGACGACGGCATCCTTCAATTCAATTCAGGTGCCTATTGTGCATTACAGGCAGAATAGGTAATTAAACCAGGATGTCGACTATTTTCTGAACTTGTAACATAATACTAATATGGTTGTATAAGACAACTGGCCAAGCATGTACGCCGAATACCAAAGCATTTCTCCGTATTTGGTCACACTGTTTGTAGCACACAATCACAATGCCAAATCCAAGAGAATAGGTATTGACATTGAATATTGTCTCGTCTGTTGTATTCTGCTGCATGCAAAAATTAGTTGCGTTACACTCACATGCCTATCTATACTAGTAAGAATACTCGTTTATTTTTATTATTATGTTTAGGAACTAAATAGGCGATATGGGAATTACGATGTACTTATAATCCTATTACTGTATTACATATAATGCGTTCGAAAGTGCAAGTTCTGCAGAGTGGCTGCTGAGAGTTTGAGAGATTTCTCTGGTAAAAAATAAATACTGAATTCTCCCAAACAGTCTTTTTGAATCATTTCTATTTTTAACTTCCAAACACTTGACATCCATAATTTTGGTCTTTGGAGGAGTAATTTTACAGATCACTAAAAAATAATTTTTTTATTATTTCCAAGTAGTAAGCTTTAGTAATTATTAGATGTTTTGAGATAACAAACAATTTACTTGGCTGGATATAATGTAAATATTAATTTTATTCAATTTTGAGCTCGCATAAATACATTACGTTTATACAAATAGGGAATAGAATAGGCGTACAGCGTACTATTGTATACCCTGACTTTATTGAGAAAGATTTACTACCGTGAGGCGTAGGAGACTTGTCACTTAATTTGCCAGCTGCCCTTTCTTTTCTTAATGCACTGCACAATGTACATCATAAAATTATTTTAATTCTTAATTCTAAATAATATTGCCTTCACAGGATTATTAGGCTTCATGATTATATACATGTTCTGACAAATACTACAATACAACAGCGTAAGGGACAACAATGGCTATGTATACTTTTTTAGCAAGAAAGAATAGGAACGAAAAAGTTACAATGTACGTTCGTGATATTGTTTACCAAACCATAAGCATGTCAATTTAAAACATACAAATTCTAATTCCTATCTGTTATTTTAATATTTATTTGCATGCTAAATAAAATACGCTTTGGCTTGCACTTGTGGTTTGTGCGTTACTTTACAAGTTAGAGCCATAGTAGGTGGTAGTCTAGTAGTTGTGCTTTTTATAATAGAAGTATTATGCATCTGTTAGTAAGATTGGCATGTAGTAGTCATGCATGAAGGGTCAACAATTCTCGGGAACCTACATAATACAACGGCGCCCAAGCTTTGCTAATTGATAACGTAGTATACGCAAATGGGAACGTTTTGAGTAATGTATTACTAGTCTGCGGTGGTTTATTTTCAATTAAAACATGCCAACGGTACATACCGTCTTGTCATTTTGACAAATGTAGTGTTGACGTAAATAATGTTTTACTGGAGTTAAATGTTTATTAACTTTGACTATATTCAAACCATTTTCATGCATGAAGATAAATATTAGCAGTTCTAGAATATTAGGACGTTTGTAGGCCAATCGCCATTCTGCAAGTCAAGCACATAATTTCAAGTTTTACATTTTAAACTTGCACTGTAGTATTCCAAAATATTGTCTTTTCTACTTTCGTTAAAATTTCTCACATGCAGCAATTGAGATAGTTCAGAACGATTTTTTGAGAAAATAATAACACTTCTCATTGAAGTTCTTCCCAATGTAAGTGAGCACGTTTAATATTTCTCTCTTACATGTAGAATTTATTACAATATTTTCTTTGTCAAATTATTGGATAATCTATAGTGATTAGTGATTCTAAGCAACAGATAGATAGGTGTTCTTGGTAAGACAGGTAAGGACTACTATAATATGTTCGCAGGCTATAAGTGATTTGTGGCAGGTAAAGAAATACTTGGAAGGCCCCTATATTCAACTATACATAAATACCATCAAGAACGACCATGGCTTAACACCAAATACGGATAGCATGACGACATTATCTTATTGCTTTAAGATTCATTGTATTTTGACATTGACCTAGTATCTTTCGTTGAGTACCAGTTATATTATTTCCATGCATTGGCATTAAATAAGTACAACCTGTATTTCATGATATATTATCTAGGCATTTCGCTCTGCACGTCGTAGTCGTAGGTTTTGTGCGATAACACGTAACAAGTTATCGTAATTTTGCGATTTTGCCTACATTTTCAAGATTATGTTTGTAAAATAGAAATTTTTTTTAGCAATAAGCTCACAATATAAATGAATTGCTCATATAAGACACTGGTTGGTGTACTCTTTCTGAAAATAAACCCAAACATCTCCAAGTGAAGTACAAATTTAATGCTCTAAATGTTGGCTTTTTGAGTACTATAAGGTAGAAATATTTTGCTAATTCAATAAATAAGGTTATTAGTGATATATTGTTACTATTGACTTTCTTTCCCTCTCGCTAAAACCATTTCAAAAGTAGACGTCAGACATGTTTCAAAAAAATCATTGTTCTGGACTGCAGCGCATTTTGGTTAGTATTATTTCTCAAATAAACTAGTATCCTTTTCGTACGGCAATAATATCCTAGATTTGTGAAATATGTTAAAAGACAAAAACCGACTATAACTTGGTAGTATGAAATTATTTTTGATAAAGTAAAATACTAGGTTAGGGTGCCTAACGGCATTTTTACAGATTTAGAAAAATTATTCAAATGGTATGCATGAACACGGGCAGCAATTATTAGCTCCTTAAAGAGTGGTTTATTTAGTTGACAATTATTTACGTACATCCTGTATTTGTGTTTGTTTTGAACTCTGCAGCATTACAAATGCAAACCTGTAATTAGAAATTGCAATATGATAACAGTAGAGCATTGCTAATTATTTGATGAAGAGTGCAACTGTGGAGCTCTTTGGCTAAGTAAAAGCATTGCTGAAATCTGCTGATTCAGACATGGATTGTATTGTATGTAAAATTGTAGAACAAGTATTGTGTCTTAATCGTTAGGTTGGTTATGCCTGGATTTAGAGGACAAGTTGTAGAGTGAAACTCTCTCTTATGCAGTCACATTACATATTGTAGCAGTGATACAAAATTTAAAAATAAATCTTGCTATGTTCAGACTGAAAAGCATTCTGTGAACGTGAACATAGCATAGTACAAAAATCCTTTGCAATGCTGAAAGTGCAAACCCTACGCAATGTTTTGTTTTATATGTGGATGATAGCACGGTTTGCTCGACAAGTTTATTTATAACGTGCCTAGGTGTTTTTGTACGGGTTAAATGTGTACACATCGGGATGTACTTCGCGTGGATTCATGTTTGTGTGCAAACTTCTCCTTGCTTTGTTACGGTATGGTGCACTAATGCTTCCAGCACTGTACAGCAATTCTTTATGTTTTACATTGTGGAAAAGCCAAAATTAAGTACTTAAGTGTAGGCATTCGTGACTTGTGCTGAACAAGTAAAAAACGTATTCCTGTTGTCGATAAAGACAAAGCATTAGCAAAAAGAGTAGACACAGACAGGAAACTAAGAGACAATCGTTGGATGAATGACGCTTTTGTTTGTACCCTTTATATTTTACTCTTTCTACTGTGATTCAGTAATGGCATGAAGATATGAATTACTCAAAATCACATGTTTCTAATAAGAGACTTGAAATCCCAAAATTCCAATTAATAATAATAATAGTTCTTAGTGCGGTTTCATTTAAGTTACAAAATTAGACCATCCAATTTCATGAATTGAAAACAGCTGTGTGCAGCAGAAGAACTAGCAATACTCTTCCCCAAAGACGTATACAGATATAACATAATTGAAGAACCAACATTTAGTAGATCCACAAATGCTTACTAAAACTTATAAAGAACTATTTAACATCGCTAATAGTTTTCATTGTTTAACAGGATACTCTTTGGGATTACGTTCCCTGCTTATTCGTCGTACAAAGCAATCAAAACCAAGGATGCTAAAGAATACGTAAGTTGTTTTTATGAATTACAACAATTATTTGATATTTTTTGAAAGAATAATTGTAAATATTTTTGTGCAGGTCCTGTGGATGCAGTACTGGGTGGTCTTCTCGTTTTACAATGTGGTTGAAATGTTCACGGATGCTTTCTGCGGATGTTGGTATGTACTCAGTGAAGTAACTAACACTCTTATGTTTAGAATGTTGAGACTCTACTCAGTTATGGAAATATCTTTGTACATATGTAGATATCAAATATTTAATTTGTTTCTGCAGCACAATGAAAGCTTTTTGCGTATCTAATTGATTGAAATATTTTTAGGTTTCCTTTTTACTATGAGCTAAAAATTTTATTCATGTTCTGGCTTATATCGCCTACCACACGAGGATCGACTACTCTTTATCGGCGTTATGTCCATCCCGGGTTGACTAAGCATGAAAAGGTAACTTTTGTTAATGGTTTTAATTTGATATCTGATTATAGTAATTTGTAAATAAAAATTTCATGAGCAGCCTGGTGTTTCTTCCCCAAATGAGCTCATGCTCAGAGCTTGAGAGAATGATTCAATGGTTTTTAGTCTTAGTTAAGCAGTATGAGCCTGACGACAGTATATCGCTTAATAGAAAATGATTATTTTCTTTAAAGGTCATTTTGAATTACAAGTAAAGATCTTCAATTTAAATGAGAAAAGATCAAAAGAAATCGAAGTAGATAGGTAGTTTTCCATTTCAAAATTCGTTTCTAAATGTAATGATATTCCAATACTTTCAATTCAATACTTTAATAAATAATCGATTTAAATCAATTTCACTTTACGTAAGCATCAGTGTAGTCATTTTAATACCCTTACTTAAATATATCATTATATATGAATTCGTAGCTACCATGCACACAATATATAATTTTGACTGATGCAAAAATAAATGCTTACAGGAGATAGACGGATATTTGGAAAGCACAAAGCGAAGGACGGGTAATATGGTCACACGCTGGGGTTCGAAAGCTCTTCGGTACGTCTCGGACACCTTTGTACGAGTTGTTCTCCGGGTAAATTCTTCAATATTCTATTTCAGTATAGCGAATTTTATTTATTAAAGATCTACATACTTAACAAGCTATTTTGACTAATAACAATGACGAACATTACATTAATGAATTACTATGCGAATATCCAATAGCTTCAACCTGGATGGATTATTATTTTATAGGGCAAACAAAGTAATTAAGTAATGGTTTTTTATAACGTCATGGGTTATTTTTGAAGTAAAGTAAGCTTTCTTCGTAATATGTAATTATTTTGGTATGCAAGGAATCGATTTGATGTTAATTTTTCGTATCAGCTTTTACATGCCGAATCATACCTGCGGTACAAATACCATGCAATTCACAAAATTTTATATTCTTCGTAAATACGCTGAAGCCAATATTCTGATAGAAAATAAATATTTTTAAACAAACATCACATAACTCTAAGATTGAGTTTTTTACTGTTTAAGAAAGAATATGTATTTATTTTAAAGGCTCCCGATTTGACCAGGGAGTATTTCCTTGAGAATACTCAGCAGCAAGAGGGACGGATGATTCAAGCCGGATATGATAGCGACGCCGATGGTAATTTATTTAACAATTTTTCTTTGCAAAAGATATTTGTCAAGATTTAGATACTAATTTGTTGTGAATTTGTTTTAGATCACGCCCCAGTAATGCGTGGCTATCAAAACCCACGAGAACAGCAACGGTAAATCATTTATACTATTGCTTTAAGATACCACTAATACTAATATTCTCCTTTATTTATTTATAATTAGTTCGTCTTAAGTAGTTATTGTATGCCCTGTAATACTTTTCGGGTAAAACTAATAATTAATTGTGAATTAGCTTATATTGGCAACATATATAAATTATGACATACACATATATTTGAAGTCTACGTAGGACTGTAGAGAAGAGACTTGGCTTCAAAATTTCTTCTTAACTTTTTATTTGGGACCATTAATTGCATTCACTTTTTCTATTAACATTAAAATCCACTTTTGCATTTTGCCTTAAAATCTAGAATCAGGACCAGGAAATTGATCTATCCAGTATTTACATATTATATGCAATAAGCCAAATTGTTATTGCAGATATCAAAAGCTACTTTACACTACATGCACTCCTAGGGTAAATAGAAAATAAGTACCAGTTAGGCGTGACTGTTAATCTGTTAACCCATCTACCCATTTCACATGTAGTAGTAAACCAATACAACCAAATATTTACAGAAAAGCGTTACATGCAAATCATGAAATGAAAATTGGCAGAAATTTCATAAACTTAGCCGTATATTTAAGTATTAATGAATATTAATGGTTGTTATTTTTGGTGTATTCAGAAGCCGAAGCAACGGGCGTAACGGTGATGATTTTTCGACGGAACCCAACATGATGCATCATCGAGGTGTTCCTCAATCGGGCATTGCGCAACCAGCACAGCAAGCTAAGGCTGCTAATGAGGTATGCGTTTTGAATTTTACGCACCATAATTTTTACGTACAGTTCCTTCCTAGTGCACACTTTCTTTATATTTGTTTCTTTGAAGTTTGGAAACTTCTCAATGGTCACAGCTCAAGATGGTTCCATGAACAATAAACCTGTAATATTCGGGTGGTACCCATATTCCGAAACCCCTGCCATGTACTCTCCTGATATATCTTCTGGTTTAATTCCTTCCGTATTTCCTGCGGTACTTCCCACTGTGCCTTTTTTAAATCCTCAAGAGACTCCAATTAGTAGTAGTAGTAGCCCTGGTAGTAGTAAAACTGAAGACAAGACTGTGTCACAGCAGTCTGTTGACCCCGTAGAAGTTTCTCCTTCTCCTCAAGATAAAGATAAATTTGTTGACCCTGTTGTTAGCGAAGAACATGTTGTCGATGATTTTTTTGATTGTGAGGAAGTCGAAAAGAAAGATGATGTTAAGGCTTCAGAGAAAGTGGAGAAAAAGCAGCCTGCTATTAGTCCAAGCGTAAAGGTAGTTGGCAAAACAAACTTACAGGCTTTTGATGACAAACCTTCAAATGTTAAAGTGGCTCCTAAAACATCAGTTGATAATTTGGCTAGACATAGCTCATCTGAGTCTTTAGCTGTTGTTCATAGAAAAACGGCGTCTTTAACGTCGTTATCAAAGTTGGACAAAACTAAAGCTAGAAAATCTTTCAGTGGGACCGAGAGTAAACCAAAAGTTGCTTTGTTTTCTTCTCAATCCTTCCGACGTGTCCTACACCCATTCGTTTCCTCGAAATCTTTGACCTCTTCTCATTCTTCAAAAAATATCTCCAGAAGTACTACCAGTGTTGATGCCAAAGATGCACCAACCAAGCCCAAAAAGTCATAGGTCTTCACTACTATTTATTATTCGGGTAATCATTTAGTCCAAATTATACAAGAGTAACGGTGTGCCATTCTTTTTCGGTTCTACTTTATTCACACAACTAAACAACGCATGTGTACTACAATATATTCCACACTGATCCCTAGGAACAACCCTATTAATAGGTAGATGCTACTACTCAATAAATGGACGCATGGTGTTTTCTGTTTTTCAAATCCTAATTGTTGTCCCTTAAATAATGGGTTACGTGAATTACAATTTGTCTTTCATTTTTACAGGTACATAGGGTCCCCGGGACGAAAATGAACCTCCGAAACAGAAAACATTAATTTCGCACCGAAGACTACCAAATTTTGTTTAGTTATAATAGCATGCGAGATGTGTCATGTTTTCTTAAACCACTGTAAATTGCCCTTATTTCTCAACTTCAAATGCCGCTATCAAACACCAATTGATGTTACAGGCATTTTTGTCCGAAGGTATTAAGGTAATGCAGTAATTGCTTTGATTGTTATATGCAGTTATCATGAAATCGATGTACATGTCGATGTCATGTTTCTGACAAACTGTCCATATGTAACTAGTACTCATAATTAACTACACGTTTATCCACCTCAGCATGATAATTTTTAGTTCATCACCTAATAAACGTTTTGCTGAATTATGCTAGCTTACAGTATGTGGTTTAGAAATAGCTACAATTTACATTATCTACATTTTTTATCTGATACCACGAGTCTTGTGAATTAAATATTCAATATTGCAAGTAACATGTTCTTGCAGATTACTGATTTACAGGAATACAGATTAGTAATGACGTGTTCCTACACATGAAATTTGTAAATTATTGTGCTCTTATATAGTGTCGAAATAGTTGTGTACTGCATTGTAGTTAATTTGAATTGCTCTCAAAATAACCTTAGTAATTTAAGTTAAGTAGATACTGTATAGTGCCCAATTGTCACTGAATTGTCTTTCACCAATGAATGGTACTTATTACGTACTTGAATGAATGCTAAGTAAGGGAAGCTCCCATTGGTATTGCTGCCCCATTTGTTTGAATGCTGGACACTTATTCAAATAATAATTACTAATTTCCTTAGGCAGTTACTAATGCTTGTAACCAAAACCATAATGACTTTTTGAAATCAATTCTTGCTTTTTAATTTTTCACATGTTTACGATTTTAAAATTAATAGTTGAGAAGTTTTCTATTTTGGAGTGTTTTGACCTTTTGAAACCGATTCTGATTTGTATTGTAATTAAATTAGCACAATTGACTGTAAGTACAATCACCATATAAGTACTTTCTTAAGTAGAAATACTATTATTAGGACCTGCAAAGTTCATGTGAAATGCTGTGCTTTTGAAACTCTAATTACCGCGTTTCTGTACGCTTCAAGGTGATTAACTTAATTATTGATTTCGAATTGAAATTTCAATAGATAAAATGACAGATTTCAATTACACGCACTCAAATAAGGGGTCAATGTGCCTCTTGTTGAAGTACACTTATATTTAGTTCTCAAGTGTCAATTACTCATAATAATATTATTATAGCACTGCAGTTGCTATCTTAAACATAATTTTATTTATAGGCTGCTTTACGGGCTACAGTTATAACGGCTTTACCGGAAAAGATTGGGTGTAACAACAAATTAACAAAATTTCACTTTTGATTAAATTAAGATAATTTGAAGACAGTCTGGAAAATCTCTTTTGAGGCTACGTAATTTTGTTCCCTGTTTTAAACCCAATCCTTTTTACATAAGTCATGATGTATTGTATTCCTAAATTAGTGTGATATAAGCAATGATCTTTTTTACCTAGTTTATTAGACACCCCTAGTCTTCATAACGTTGTTTATTGTGTAAACTAACATAAGTACTTTTAAGTTTTCTTGTATAGCAAGTGTGCTTAGGTAAGTTCACAGAGGCGCGGACCCCAAATAAGCATTAGAGAAGAGCATTTATGATAATTGAAGTGACACACCAGTCGTTTGACCATTTGTAAGAAAACCGACTGCTACAGTTATGTCTCTATCCCTGTCTGGGGTTCGGTTCGTCAGGTGACTGTGTCTAATAAGTGCGTGTACTAATTTTAGATGGTAATTTTATGTGTACCTTTATTTATTCCTAAATCAGCAAATCAGTTTACAAAAACTGAAAAACGTAATAATCGAAATGCTCTACAATTCCTGCAGCAGATCATGTTCACCTAATTGCAGTTCGAACTTCTCAGAGCTTCAGTAATTATTCTCTAGAATAGTAACAATTTTGGTTTTGAGTGATTGTTATCATTTGTCATTGATATGTGATAACTTGATAATCAATATTGTAGGAAACTAGAAAGCAAAATGCTGACTCTGAAATAAGGTTTTCTTAATTAAAAAGTGATCGCCACTATGGCTTTAGGAAATATTTCATAAATACGGTGATTATCATCGTTATATTGTGGCGACAGAAATAGGAAATGTATAGTATTATATATGGGTTATTAAGTGAAAATATGAAAAACACATAATATCAATACACTTATGGAGAACGAACACAAAATAGGATGTTAATGTTAGTGCCTATGTTGGATATAAAATGTTAGGAGAAATTGCATTTGATGGCGATTGAGGGAAATGTGCACCACAAACCTTGTAGTTACTTATTTAGTGTAAAGAAAAACAATGTGCTTGTGACGAAGAATACCACAGTTCTAGAAAATGGCAAACTTTTGTGCAAACATAATTAGCTGCAATATAATGCATGATTTTGCAATTACTGATTGTATGATGTAACAGTCAGAGTCTGAAGCCCCTATTATATAGCTAGTTTTTGTACCTTATCATTCCGTAATCATAAATTTTTGTAAACCCTGGAGAACCCGTTTGACTCAAATTGGTAGAGATATCTGAATATGTGTAGATCTCACGTAGTAGTTAGCTGTATTGCACAGCCCACTCGGTATGCTGTTTATGAACGTTGTTTTATACTCTTTTACCTTTAGGCAATGACATTGAGTTTAAAAAATAAAAAATAAAATCTATTTCTTATTTCGTCTAGTTTATTTGTGTCTTAAAACTGCGTGTAAATTTTAAAATAAAGTATGGTTTGAATAATGAGAATTTGCCCCTTTGTGGGAAGATTTTAAGGCTACAAATGAACGGACTCAAATAAGGAGTTTATTTTAGTTTTTAGTTTGTAACTGTCTACATTTTTGTGTTACTATGTGTTGTTTGGTATTGAACCCGTGAAGTCATTAAATATAAGTATTGATGTAGTTATTTTAGAAGCCATTGATGAATGGTCGGGAATATTATGTTGACAATACTGATAGTTTGTTTACGGACATTAGAGCTATTCACAAATGTCCATATATTAATTACAAGGACTTTTGTTATACATTTTTACAGTTATGTAAGTTCAATATCAATATGTCTAATACACAACTAACGTTGTAATCTCACCATGAAAAATAGCTCACTATTTGTTTTATATAATGCCATTTCACAGGAAATGAAGTATTACTTGATTGTACCTAGGAAGGTTTTCAGTGAAGTTTAGAACATTATTGTCTCTTTGGATTATTTTCAAGTGTGTTTAAATTTAAGATCTTAGAAATGTTTACTAATCTTTCCAGTTATGTTTACTTTGTACATAGCATACCCAAGCAGCGTCTCTCTAACAATGAATGTGCAGGTACATATGATGTTATATTAAAACCGTAATACAATAACGTATTAGTTAGTCTATTAGTGTGACGACTGCTCTGGTCAATCTTTCTTTTGAATTTTCTCAGCAGTGGATGAGGAGAAAAGGGTAATTACAATCATATCAATATCCAGTCTCTGCTGAAGACCTGCGTTGTTGAATAATTAAGATTCTTGCAATATTGCGACCAGAGTAACCACTAATACACTTATTGTCTCGAATATTAGTAATGTAGACAAACCAGTGATTATCCATCCATAATATGACTAGAAATGTAATAGTCTTTACGATTGTAATAAAAGTTACGCTAATTGCCGTCTCTGGCCAGTTTTTTGTAATGTGGAGATGAAAATGGAAATATGAAAATTGTAATGATAACAGAGGTACCTACTTAGAAACTGTATGTGTGTGCCTTTACTAAACTCCATCCATCTATTGTACATAAGTGATTTTTTCCAATGTAATCTTAGTCCTGACGAAAGCGATCGTATTTTTCTTCGTCATCTTCCGAATGAAGGTGACAATGACAAAGTAACAATGTTTGAGATAGTGCGACTAATGCTAACCGAAAAACATTTACACTAATAAAAACAATAAAAACTTGAAAGACATTTCTGCATTTTGTTTTAATTCATTCGTTAGTATTATATTGACATAAAAATTTCAATCATTTTGGGTTTTTGTACTTTCTTGGCAATTACACATAAGCTTAGCATTGAGAAGCATAGAACAAAGAAAATAAAGAATCATAAAACATTAAAACATCTTAACACCAGATTATTTTGTTGCGGTAACGACAAAAGTGATTAATTACTTAATTTTACTGCAGTGTCCCCAAAGAGACGTGCAATTTTTCAGTTTTGCAACTTTTAAGTCTTTCAATTAACGCATGTAATATTTTGAAGCATTCATAATTTTGATAATATAATTTTTCAACAGGCTCTATTTTGAATATGTAACTGTGAGGTTCAGAAATGTAAGATTGCTATCCCCAAAACCACATTTATAAATAAATGTGTTCAAAATAAAAGACTAATTAGATTTTATTGTAACTGTTTGTCCTGACGTCTTTTCACTAAAAATATTATAGATTTTCAAATTAAATGCACAAAGTGGGATGAAAAAGTATTGGACGCATATTCATACATAGTTCATAGTGGATAAGTGGATATCTCCAGCGACTTGCGATAGCGACTTCACCTGCAGTCTCACTTGTGGTTGGAAAGTCATAGAGTAAACACATGTATATACACAACCAATATAATCATCCGACTCACGAGACGAGTCACGATTCGCGATTAAATCAATCCATCAGATGATCTCTTTCTTTACTTTTCCAATTTGGCTTGCAGAACTTTCTTCTCAACTAACATCAGTGTCAACTGTCATCGTTGAGTTTGCCATTGATATTCATTCATCCATGAACTAAGCCGACAAAGAACATCCAGCCAAATTTCTGCTCAAAAACTGACAATTGAACGATAACACTGTACTTACACCGACTACCTACACATTATTATTCACAGTTTTCTAAATAGCTGGTGGAAACCTGAGAACTTGGTTTATATCCAAAATATAATTGTGCTTGAACCCTCAAAGACATTACTCGAAGTTAAGTGTGCACGGCTTTATCTTTAGTTATCAGTGTTCAATAGTCATATATAATTTGTTTAAAATGTTTATCTTCACTGTTCATATACAACTTAAAAAAACCAATATTTAAAATATTAAATTATAAAGTAAATTATTATGACAAAATATAAAAACAATATTTACCTAAAATTTTGCGAGGTGCAATAATTCAATTCATCCAGCATCCTTCAAGTGTCGAAAAAACAAATGGGTTCTACCTCAGGCATGGTCCAAATCTAAGTCCAAAATTTTTGTCTGATTGTTACAAATCTTACAAAGTTTATAACCCTTGACAGTTGCAGTGACATAAAATAACTGGAGAAGTGGCCAACCAGATTTACTATACTTCTAAAAATGACTCTACTGTAACTTGGACAATTCAGCAAAAGTGCTTTTCTTTCCATAATTACAAGTTGTCTTGTAATACTATAAACATGTATTCTGCTCATTTAAATTATGATAGTTTATGGCCAATATTATATTTAAACCACAGACAAAACATAATATAGCATTCACTTCTAATCTAAGATCCTCTTAAATCAAATCCATTTCAAACGTCCATTTATGCCATATATTATTTTAGGAGTACCTAGTTTATTTATTATATGTTGTCTGAGAATCGCCACTGTGCTACAATTTTGAAATGTGAAAACGAACAATTGACATGATTAATTTCATAAGTATCCTCCAGAAGTATAAATTATAGCGAATCGCTTTCACCTCTGTGAAAACTTATTAAATACAGAAATTCTTCAAAACGCTATAGTTTCTGAAACATCGGTAGTTATAATTTAAATGATCCTGCTGGAGATAAATGCTGCATGGTTGAGATTCACAAAATAGAAAATAATATCATAGACTCGAAACAGCAACTTTCTATATTCAGTAACCCAAACATTACATTTTAAATACCGTTTTCATCTACTTTGGATTTGTAATCATACGTCGGACTAAATTAATTTCATAATACGCAAGTATTTTATTCTATGTGGCGGAGCCTGCTAAAACTTTGAGGTACCCTTGCCTCAACAATTTTAAATGCATATTTTTAAACATGGATAGAAATATATTGTGGAATTAAGGATAACAGGGATAACGGAAGCGGAGGCAAATTAGTTGCTTTTAATAAAGCATTTGCAATCATTGGTTTGAGACGAACCATATATTTGTATAAAAGTTAATATTTCATTCAATCCTTGCGTGGTTTGCATATTTCTGTATAACCCTGAGCCTGTTATTTTAGCTTTTATTGTAAATTACATAGAAGGATATAAAAGGCAAGTATATAAGTGTTAAGATATCAAAAAAGAACATGGTTATTTGGGGATAATTGTTTTCCTGGGACACCTGCAGTAATAAGGAATTAGGCTTTCTATGTCAAAATAATTGCCAGAAATGCAATTTTTCTTAAACATAGGTTCCTTTTCAAGTATGTCGATTACCATTCTAAAAATTGCATTTGCTTGGAAAGCAATGATAATTGGCTTCACAATACAAGCTCTTTGCCATGAATCCTTCTAAAACTGCACTTTGCAAGAGTTTATCAAACATCTTAATGTGGTTTATCAATTCGAGTCATTTTATCTTTCTGTGCTATTATTACACGTTCATTAAATAGGAATAGCTGATACTTTGTTCATTAAAAGTACAAGCTTTCGCTTCCGTAGGCTGTTCATGCTTTTAATTTCCCAAATATCGATATTTATTGCATCACAAGATATTTCCTTAATGTACATTGAATAAAATATCGGGAATGGGCTGGGACAACGGTATGTTACGACACCAGAAGTTGTTGTTTCGACCAAGCTTCAGTAGACACTTTTCGTTGTGACAAAGCAGCTACAAGCTACATAAGAAAAATCACAGGAATCTACTACTTTTCTTCATCTGACAACTGATTCATCCAAGACCCATTCAATAAGCAGGTAAAGTACTTTAAGCTTATATATGTTTTTGCAGACATAATCATTCATTATTATACTAGGGTTACAGCAATAGAATAGAAGGTGGGCGTTTAACTGTTCTCAATAATTATGTCTGAGGAATTTTTAGTTGAGCATCAAGTTTGGTGCACCTAAATACTCCTACAATGGCAATTAGTGGTGTCCTGGTGTCTTAGCACTTTGACTTTGTGGTGCTTACGATTGGTTTCCCACTTAAGTTGCTAATTTCAGTATTTAACGCTGTGTATGGGCAGAGCACAGTGTGCCTAATGACTGTCGAAGAAAATCCATTGTTATTGCCTCAAGTACACCTAGGGTATTAGGTTTAATTGCCTGACAGTAAATGATTCTAAATAAATTAGCAATTTTTAATGCAATATTTAATGTCAATGGTCCATGTCAAATATTCTATTATTATTTTGGGGACATTCTTTAAATAATGAGTTAATGCATAAATAAGTATGACCTACAATTTCGAATTACACAAAATTGCATTCTTAATAACTACGTAGTTGGTTTTGTTAGGTTAAGGTAAGCAAGGGTTCCAAAGTTAGACCTTGTCTAGAGTTACATTTGAATTATGATTCCATTAAGTAATTATATTTAGAGGAAGGGGGATTTAGCTGTATTATAATGTCAGGTTGTAGGTTAATTTATTGCGAAATCGAGTGCTGGCGTGAGGAATGCATTTGACTACTTTATCTTTAGCTTTTGGGCAGTTTGATACTGCTACAGTGAAAGAAGTGCTTATTTATAGGGGTCTGAATATGCAAAGGCATTATTATTGACAATGCCTGTTGTAAGGCAATTTGCTTTCTGTGCGTTTCGAGTTTGTGGCGAAGTCAGCATCAAGCAACTCAATAGTAGTACAAAAGGAACAGGAATACATTGAACTAGAACTGTACAAGAACAGAGAAAGCGTCATTAACGTATTTAAGTCAATATCCTTGTACCAGGCCGTTCACCCGCTCCTTGATTCAAGAATCCCACTACATTAGCTAGAACATAGCAAAGTAGAAAACCCCGTCATAAAGTCCGATATAAACTCGTCGATGTGTGCAATCATTCGGCTACAACGTAATTTTCTTTCTGCTCAACTCCTTTCTCGGTCATTCCTGTCTTGAAATACATTAGAACGCCTTAATAAGAATCAGAACTATCTCGGTACCTAGAATATTACCAATGATAAACGAAACCCAAAGAATTATTGCCACCGCCACCGTGTATTTTTACATTGTACTGGCGTTGAGACACATTTTGTTACAACCTTGAAGTGTAGACTTTAGACTAAGATAGCCAGGTTAAAAATAACACTTCGAAGAAGTTGAATGAAGGATTGAACACTTTTATCGAGCATGTGTTCTCTTATTCTACGGGATTATTAAGTATGTTTATAGTCTGATTTTATTTTCCGATCCTATATTAAATTGGGTTTTCACCATGCAATCTATTTCCCATTTATTACCGTTGTCTTCTATTCTATTGCAAGATTTGCTAACAGTGCAAGAAGTATAGTAAACGCCGTGTTTTCACCTATACGCATCTAACTCATCCCATCATGCATATATTATCTTTTTTCTTATCCACAGTCAACCGATTAGAAACTACTTAATACCTACAAAAGTGTTGTGGGCTCCTTCAGACATTTCAGAATCAAAATTCGGTTTCTTCTCACTAGAGTCAAAATAGATTTTAGCTCTGTTCGTAAACTGTTTAATAATATTCTTAATTAAATGAAATTCTTGAAGCTTCCATGTAATCCTTCAAGGACTTCTAAATAACGAGAAAATTACCCATCTTCCAGACGGGACCTTAATAGGATCTAAACAATAGCAGGACTTTCTAAGGAGTAAGCAAAGTTTTCCCGTACGCAGTGTTGGAATATAGCTCTCAGTATTCGAATTTGCTATACGTAGTAGTCGAATGGATAATATTTCGTAATGGATTATATGTAATGTAATGTAATGTTAGATGTAATGGAATATATTTCGTATTATTCGAACTGTAGTATTCGAATGTACTTCGCAGTTTTAGAATGTACCCCTGGGTTTTTGAATTTACTTCACAGTTTTGAATGTACCCCTGAGTTTTCGAATAGGTAGATAGTTAAAAACCAATATGATGAAAAAAATACTTATATATATTAAGATTTACAGCTCATGAAAATTCTAGTAGTTTTGTTATGCTTGCTAAATTATTATTGGGGTATAGTGTGCCCTACGCCACTATATTCACAATGTCTGTCAATACCAACTTGCTTGTTTTAGTACTTTACTTTTAATATGACTACCTCTCATTTGATTCGATATTAACCTTCAGCCTAACCGCTTTTGTTATAATTTGTTCTCTTTAAAACGCGGTCTCTAAAATGTTTCTACATTTTAATAAACAACTTAATAGGCATTTTAATAGGCATAAAACTTTTAGAAAGCATAAACCGCACATTGTTTCTAAAGAAATAAATGCCAATATTGCTTTGTTTGCTGCCTTAAGTAGGTTAAATTATTAAACCGCAAAGTATATTTATTGGGCCAAACTCATTTTACTTACTTCATTGCCAATTTATATGCTTTATATGTATAGTGCATTTACCTATAATGTTTTCTTATTATTATCCATTTGTTGTTAATATTTATGATACGAAACCATCCATATTAGTAAAACTCAATACTACTGTCATCCGGAATATGATCTTGTCGCATGATAATGAAATCAGTTAACTTTGAACCATGAAAAAGATTCCCTCTTGTAATGTTTTGGTTTCTTGGCACTGTTCTGTTTTTTGTTCGTTTTAATTTTGGTTTCGGTAGAAAAATACCTTTTTCTAATTGAAGGACAATTAACAAGAAATTATTATCACAAACTTATAAGGGAGCGTTAAATAAAGTGAAGCAAATATACATACATGCATCTATAGTTGTGTGTACTTTGCTGTCACTTCAAAGGGGTTTTTCTAATCAGGCTGTTAAACGTCATAAAAAAGTTATTAAATAATTAAAGGTGGTGGTAGTATAATTGACTTTTAATTTGAGATGAATTTTAACAAGTAAATAAATGTAAGTATGTATTGTCCGACCAAGTTATATAAAATTGTATTGAAATAGAACCTACGGTTAATATGATAAAAATTATCTGTAGGCTCCATTTGACACACCCTGGAGAAAGGGTGAGCTATTTCTTCGAAACCCTTTATATATCTATTGCCCTTACCCAAGCTAAAATACTAATTGTTATGTTGAGATATATTAATTGTAGGCTCTTCGTTGACGTTCATATACTGACAGGCAATGCCATTACCTAGCTAAATTAGATATGCAAAGGTAAGGTCTATTTTTGATTTAGCAAATGCATTTTTAATGACAGTGAATCCGTCAACTGTAATACCATCATTAGCGTTGCACATGTTACATCATTAGCTATTGAAGTATTTCTTATTTTTAGCCAAACTTATAGGGATTACTTGATGTCGGGTTCGTGTTGATTTTGATTGTGTTTATCAAATCTGTACATCCTGAAGTCACATCTACGCCTAGGCTGTGGCATTACTTAAACTTTTACAGACCTATGGCTTTCCAAAATTTAAATTTGCCTAAAATATTGCTGTCCAATATTTCGAATGCAGGCATCCATTTCTTTAGATTTTCTGTCCGTGTCCACTAATTCTGAAAGGTAATTGAATGTATCCTTTACTCTCAGTGTTAGCGTCTATGAAAAAACTATTCTTGATTTCGTCGTAAAAACATACAGCGGATAAGGAGAAGGGCCAAAAAATAAACAAGGTAGCAAAATCAAGAAAATAAAGATCAAATCTATTTCAACCACCTAACTGATGTATAAAAACTAAACATGCATGGGAATAGGACGGTAAATTCCTTTGCTTCCGATTACCAAATTACTGTTGAAGGACTCAAATGCTTTTA
The DNA here is from genome assembly GCA_020352615.2 of Yoshiicerus persimilis. Taxonomy (NCBI): domain Eukaryota; kingdom Metazoa; phylum Arthropoda; class Collembola; order Entomobryomorpha; family Tomoceridae; genus Yoshiicerus; species Yoshiicerus persimilis. The sequence continues at coordinate 17,715,359 of CM060170.1, forward strand.
CTCTACAATTAGATTATAATTTGACGGGAGATTAAAAATAGGTAAATATTTTATCATACAGGAATGATAATAGTGAGTTAGTACTCTATTACCTCGCTACTATGTTAATTAATTTTACATGCATAAATGTGCCGTGTGACTGTGACATAGGAATAAACCTATGTAGTTTGTTTGAATGGAAGTCACGTCGTCGCTTCCTTTCCGTCATTGTATTTTTCTTTTTTCTGAAGTTTTGAAAACTAATTATTCAGAGAAAACCTTCTGAATACATAACTATTATTCTTAATACTGGCTGAGTAAAAGGAAAAGTATTTTCCAATATTTAATCCCCAAGCAATAAAACCTCCACACTGAGAGAGATTTACCTCCAACATGAGTTGGGGACTGTTTTTTTAGGTAAGTACTTAACTAATATTTACTTATTTAGTTAGTTGACTGACGTGCAAACAGTAATGTTACCAACTGATTAAATGAAATCTTGGATAAGCGAAAGCGTATGATAACAGGAACAATCCGCTCCCCTGAAACAGCTATTACATTGTGTGTAGGTTTTATATACTAATACCAATAATACGTACTGAGTTATTTGGGTTCCAGATTGTATTTATATTTATCGTAGAAGTATGTATTACATGAGACGAATTAGAGAGTGTCGCTTTATTGCTAAGTATTCCTCACTGAGCCATATATTTGTGAGTCATGGTTTCGAAGTTGACGAGAAATTATCTGTAAATTCTAACGTCTATGCTGTAGCCGTTGGTTAAAAAGAGTTCTGAATAATTTAAATTTTTAAGGGGTAAAATTAAAATGGAGAATTTGTTATAAATATGTGTCACCGTTTGCTTAAATGACCACGTAGCATGTGAGTTACCTGACCACAAGCACCACAAAACATCTCTTATGGCTAAGTTAACCAAAATGGTTATGTAGAAGCCAATAATTGGAAATATTTTTGATTTTATAGGTTGAATGTATGTCGGGGTATTTTTCAACAAAAATACAGAGTATGATGCTTTTATGACAAAAATATGAATGTTTGCTTCATATTGTAATAATTTAGATAGCCAACAACAATTTTTTGGGACACATGGAAATAATAAAAACGAGATCGGTCTGATCGGTCAATTCAATTTCTTTCATGCCTCTTATGTGTGAAAATAGAACTTCATACCCATTTAGTTGCTTACTTAACTGACAAATAGTTTCCAATAATCAAATATTTATACAATCAAATTTTTGCACGATAAGTAGAAGTGTTATGCATATACCGTTTATAAGTATTAAAAATTCAAATCTTTCTGCATAATTAAAAACTATGGTTTCTAATGAAATGAAAAAGCTTTAAATAATTGTCATGCATGTGAAATACAAAGTGTTTGAATGTACCAATGGTACACTGTAAGGTAATATTATAAGATGGGAAATGGGAAAAACCAAAACAGCATTTTTGCAAGATAAGGAATATACAACAAATAAGTAACGCTGGAACACAATGTACTATTTTGTGTTTTATACTATCGCCTTACAGTATGTTCTTATTTTCTTAACTAGTACCCAGGACCGTTCGCCGGACGGACATTCTTTCCAATCAACATCTATTACTACACATAATTTGAAAATTAAAAATAGAATTTCAAGATAAACAAAAAACTTTCCACAATTCTGTATACGTGGAACTATTTAGTGTTTTGATTTCTTAGGGTTAAAGAATGAAAGAATAATTGTTTTCAAATCTATTGTGATAAATGAGTACCATGTCAAGCAATCTCACCCAACATTTATTTCATGCTGAAAGACATGGTGTGGACTAATTTCTGTGCTTTGGCTAGATTTCCCTGCCACAATTTTTGTTATTTTTTAGAAAACATAAAAGCATTATATAAGTTTAATTTATAGAATATTAACCTGACCTGTCTCCAAGTTTGCTGATCTTCTATAAGGATTACAAGAAAGACAGGTGACAATAGGTTGCTATTATTATATAGATATTTGTTTTGTCACTATTTATGTGATTATTTTAGTTAGTTAGGCTTACGCTGAGTTGCCTGTCAGCTAATAGTTCTATTTACAATTAGTCCTTTGGGAGTTGATCTGTTGGAAAAGTATTCTGTTGAACCTCTTTTTTCTTAGAAAAACTGGATCTGAACTAATTAATGAAAGCTGCTAAAACTTGACACTGAAAGATAAGTCCACAAATATATTCTAAAGTGTCCTACACTACCAATAAATCATTTTCAAAGTAAAATATTTTCGTTTGTATAATAATATTACTTTCCAGATGTGCTGCAGTATCGTTGTACTCTTTTCTCATTAGAAAACCTTGATTGGGTACAGTAATTATTAGGAAGAAAATTAGACATATTTGTGTGATAATCTTAATACATGTATTTGCTTCGGGAATACATTGAAACCTATAAAAGATAACATTAACTGTTTCTCATTTAGCGCTTCAAAGAAGTACGCTAACAGAATGCCACAGTAGTCTACTAACATTTCAGCCGTGCTTCGTTCTACCTATAATATTATCAGGATTTTTATTGGATCAAAAATATCAATTTTTTTTTAAATATTCATATTTAAATATCTGTGAGATTTTAAAGAAATCTGTCTATCATTAGCGTAAAAGTTACTATATGTATAATGCATCTGTATCCATTTATGTTGAATTCAATCTGTGTTCCTTTAACTCTTTCTAAGTTGAAGCAACACATCCCGGAAGACAAATTTTTATTATAAATGCAGCCGAAAATGGATTTGACTTTATACACAACAGTTTGCATACTCATTAATAATATTGGATAAGACAGCAAGCAAGATAGTGCTCAAAGTGCGGTGTACTTAACTGCGGTGTACTAAAGACTTTAATGTGAAATTTATTACTCTACCACCAAATCGTTCAGTGGTTGCATTCAGATAATTTCATTGAGATGAGATGGAAGAAAAGAGAAGTTGACATTTTTGTTATAAACGATATTTAAACATCTGTGCATTTATAGCGACATTTTTCAAATAATTTATATAGTATCTGTTGCCCCGATTCATCCTTTAACTATTAGTTTACTTTTGCCTATAGAGTGTTGCTGCGTGCTTTTTTAGTTTTCATTTGTCCACTGTGGATTTATAGCTGAACAAACTCAATATATAACCTAGTTGAGACAAAATCTATAATAGTAGTACAGTAGTGCCCTTGTACTATACCATGGTAATTGAGACTCTTTGCAAAATCTAGTGATATTACTTGAGATAACCCAGTTGCTTATTTCAAGTGGAATATAAGAGCTTCATTGTCAAAGACTTTCGAATTTAATATCCAATTTTGTAAAAGAGGGCACAATGCAGGTGAATCAATTATTCTATCAACCATTATAACATCTTGGGTTTGCTAATGGGGGTTTTACCATTAGAAAAGTAGGCTTCAGTTCTCTAGATATTAGATAGCATCAAGACAAAAATATGTTCTACTAATGTCTACAAAGCTGTCAACTTAAATTAAGTCCTAGGAAATTAACAGTACATTGGTATTTTGGTCTGCCATTGTATCCTTATTAAGAGTTAACAATCCAATTATCGCTACTAAGTTATAAAACTTAGATAATTGTTTTCCAGTGTACGGGAGATTTACGATTTGGTTAGCCGGCTGATGTTGACTAAAACGGAAAACATGAAATAGACCCAGCACCAATTTTTCACAAATAAAGTTCCCCAAGTTCTCAATGTATTGTCATTCCAGCTATCTTATTTTCGTGAAGTTCTGTGTAAAATCAGGGCCTCCATACCCATAGAAAGAAAAATATTTATAGTGCGCTGAAATGATCCTAAAATAAATTTCACCTTTTTAAAGTCCGTTTCATTTGTCCACTACAACAAAACCGCAGCACAATTGCTTATTAAATTAACCATAGTACTTTACACTCTAAGACACATTTATACAGATATAAAACTGGAGGTAGGTATTTATGGGTACATATGATTGTATGGTAGTTTTCGTATTCAGAAGACCGAAATTCGTAAATTAGCAAACTGGTTTTTAATTGCATTGCTTTAAGCTTATTTTGCATTTCCCCTAAAATCTATTTTTATCAATTTTGATCTTCATCTCCATCCTACTGTGAACCAGTTCGTCAGTTTTATGTGTTCTACATGGCATGCCATGTCCTGTAACAATCTCGCTACATTTCGGCTATTCAAAGCAATAGAAACGATTTAGTTTTGCCACTGTACAAATGTAGTGAAATAGTGAAATCAGATGCACTGAAACACTAATCTGATACAACGATATCAGGACACACTGCTTAATGGTAAGTAGTCATTATTTCCAATCACGAAATTATAACTTTTGTTAACACGCTGTGAATCTTTTCGTTAGTGCTTCATGATATTAATTAGAAAGTACGTAGAATTTCAGTTGTCAGCTTACGTATTAATAATCTCAGAAAAGTTGAATTAAAAATACAGAGACATGAAACTTTTAACTTATAACAGTTTTCTCCAGTATTTCTTGCATTAAAAATTATTTCTAGATACTTTAACAAACAAATAGGACTCTCCTAGAACTAAACGTATAGATGTTTATCATTTTCTCATGCTAAAGTATGCTTAGTAGTGAACGTAAGTAGCTCCGGAGTTTAGAGGTAGTTTGTGCTTATTGAATAAAATTATGACTTACAGTACTCTGAAGTATTTTAATTTAAATGAAATACAAAATATTTTTCATTTTCCTTTGTGGTAAAACTGTAAAATGGATGCACACAAAAAATAATATGACCTTGCCAATTTTACTTTACATCTGTAGGTTAGTTACTAAACTTTAAGTTAGTGCTTGATGAAATATGAATGAAATATTGATGTTATTTCTTCTGCCAGCCGTATTAATTATACTTAACCCCAACTGAACTAATGCAATTGTCGATAAGCTTTCCGTAAAGTCATACTAAAGCCTTCAAACTGGAAAGTGTGCGGAGCAATAAAGGAAGTGATCATCATTGCATTGATACAAGCATCATTTTGTTTTGATCTGGTTATTAGTACATGTAAAACAAATATAATGTTATCTATACTCTTGTTTGCAAATAGCGTGTATTTTTGTAGATTTTAATGAAGGGTAGTGAATGTAGCCATAGCCATAGGTAATAATGATGCATTTATCGTTTCTGAGATATTGCATTGAAATGTTTTATTTGTCGTCTCAACAAGGCATATATTATCCTAAAAACCCTCTTTATCATCCACCCTAATCCAATATAAACTTGATTATAATATTAGTTATAACCAAGTTCAGGACTTTTCTAGAGTCAACACTCGATTGCAATTCAATTATCAGTGTATAAACTAGGAACTATGTAAACAAGTACTTTACTATTACTGTAGTATACATTATGTGCAGATGCACAGTGCAAACTTGGAATGACTGATAATGGCTAATATGATACATCGGCAAATTGTATTAAAGGCAATACAGTGTATGCTAAGGTAATACAAGTGTTGAGATTAGGTTGTTATTAAATGTCAAAATGTCATTATGCATGAATTTCAACTATTGACAGGACAAAAATATATTTAGTGTGCTACCACATAATTGTTACCACAAAAAATTATTTTATTTAATTGGCGGTTTAAGTTTTCGACAGAAGCAAAGTGATTTGAAATCTATTTAAAATACATATTAAGTCTCACTATCATTTTTCGACTTTTGTGAAAAATTATCTTTTTCCATCATTCGTAACGTGCGTAACATTCATAAAGTTTGCAAAAAATTAAAAGATGTAATACTTTTTTGTTAAAACATATTTCCAAGTTTTTGCTTAATTTTTTTGTTATATTCCACAGTGGGATAGAGATGGAAATCGAAACTGCTGGACAGGAATTGGTGAAATGCGTGCTGGTGGGCGACACTGCAGTTGGAAAGACACGATTAATTTGTGCTCGAACCTGCAATGCCCGAATGTCTTTGAGACAGCTTTTAACCACTCATGTACCTACTGTTTGGGCCATTGATCAGTATCGGATGTGCAAAGAAGTTCTGGAAAGGTCGATGGCCGTTGTTGACGGTGTACAGGTTCGTATTTTCTCTAAATTATGTAATTTCATGGAAAAGAAACAAATAGTAATTGTGTACTTTAACTTTTATTCCTAAGACTCGTCTCATTATTTGGGATACTTTCGGTAAGATTGTCTGCCTATTTTATAATATTAACAGTCTACTCAGATTTTTGCAAGTAGTTATATGTTAATGTGTATGCTAAATGTGGTGATTGTAGGGGACCATGAAAAAGACCGTAGATTTGCTTATGGTCGATCAGATATCATCTTGTTATGTTTTTCCATTGGAAGTCTCAGCTCATTACTGCACTGTAAGAGTATGTGGTTCCCAGAAATCCGACGTTTTTGTCCTGATACTCCGGTGTTCTTAGTTGGTTGTAAAAATGATTTGAGATTCTTGTGTCGAGACCCGACTTATCTGGCCTTCTGTCGAGATAGAAGTCCGTTTCTCCGACCAGCAAGGGAATCAGACATTGTGATGCCAGAGCAAGCACGAGCTTTGGCAAAGGAAATCGGAATTCCGTATTATGAGACTTCTGTCTTCACCTATCATGGAGTCAGTCAAGTCTTTGAAAATGCTACAAGAGCTGCACTCATTGCCAGACGTAACCAACGTTTTTGGATGACCAATTTAAAACATGTCCAGCAACCGCTATTACAAGTAATTATTTCTTTTCACTTTCTAGTATACAAACCAAAATATCCATTTGCAATGAAGAAAATATTTTGCAATGGTTGCAAATCTTTGTATTCACAAGCTTGCATTGGCAGAAGAATTTAAGAGTTAAATTCTAATATGAATTAATGCGATCGCGATGCAATGACTCATATATTTTCCAATTACGTAATGGCTTCTTAGAATGAACTATTCTTTAATTCTTACAGCAACCGTATTGTCCACCTAAAATTGAACTGAATTCTATTGAAGTTTTCCCTGGAAATTTCTGGAGTGATATCAAGAACATGTTAGCTGTACCTTTCTTCCCGGATTTGATTTTTGTCACAGGTGCACATTTCATTACTCATTCTCATTTATTTACTGCTTTGGCAAATGTTGTGCATTAACTGTAATAATGGCTTTGCTCCTTTTGTTCAGGTGGACATGAAGTAATGGCGCATCGGTTTGTGGTTGCAGCCGGAGCACCCCATCTTACTCCATACCTAGAGCCTGATGACCATATTACTTTGTATCGTAGAAACAGTGAAACAAGCACAGTAATACTTCCCAAAACTGCAAGCTTTGTTTATCAGAGACATATACTAGTTCTTCCTTAATGAATGCATGAATTTATTGTTGTGAACTATTTTATTAGGCGAGTGGGAGCACAACAGACGAAACCGAATGTTTGATCAAGAAAAATGAAGTGACGGAGCCAATGGGGTTTGTAAATGCGATGTACAGCTCGTGTTCGGAGCTAGAGTGGAAGACGCCGAGACGCAACCGGTGTTCTGCAATTGAGAGTGTTCGTGCGAGAGAGTCTGTTGATAATCTCGGTAATATTCAAGTCATCGTGCAGTTAACTGATAAAGTCTCTTACGAAACCGTCCGATTCCTTCTACACTTTCTATACACTGGAGAGTTTCCGCAAAACAATTTTTCACCGTCTGAAGTTGGTCACAAATTTTTAAGTGATTTATGTTTCATTTTTCTTTATTATCACTCCCAATGGTGTTTGATGTAGGAGCTGAGGGAAACCGCCGAACTTTTTAGAATTCCTGATTTGGTGGAGTACATGAATTCATGGATAAGACATGACACGAAAAGGATGACTGAATTGAAAAAGTCTTACAGACAAGTAAGTTATTTAACATTAAATTGCTTAAAGGAAGGAAGCTAGTAAAATTTTATTTATTGTAAGTTCCTGTTAAAAGATTACTTTTGCGAAAACAAAATTAATTACAATTTTCATATAGTGGAATACCTAGATTTTATTTCGCTTAAAATTATATTTTGGAATTTTTTCTTATAAATAATGTGAATACTCATAAGTCTGATTTATCATTTCACTTTTTACACTAACAGCATTTTTCATGTTACCAATAATAGTAACAATAAAACATTTTAATCAATATGAATGCTTTTTTCAGTATTTAAAGTCGACATTATGGAACAAATGCGCACAAGGATACTCCACTGACGTTGTATTTCATCTAGATGACGGTAGAATTACTGCTCACAGATCTTTACTCATGGCTAGGAGCGATGTAATGCGTGCAATGTTTTCTGGCGATTTTCGAGAAAGAAGAAGCCAATTGGTAGAAAAACATGAAAAATTTTCATTTTATTGTGAATAAGGACGTACCCAAGATACGTGATTTAGCAACAGTCCCTATCAGGTAGGCTGATAAAGAAAGCAAAAAACTAAATTTCACACTTTTTCATTTTGGTTCAAATCTAAGAATTTTGAACCAAAGCTGTGTACCAAAAGCCTAAGCCAAAATAAATCACCAAAGGGGAGAAAAGTGGGGATTCACTATCAGCTTACCTGTATAGGAACTGTAGCTACACGAAGTATCTTGGGTCTTACCGCTTAAGAAAAAGTATTTAATGTTGTACATACAGATCGCCTTGCCGGGAGTGAGGAAAGAAACGTTTGTCTGCTTTTTAGAGTTTCTTTATACGGATTCTTTAAGTCCACCAGTGCCTGTGGGCATAGCAATGCCTCTTATTGAATTGGCAAATAGACTTTGCCTACCTCGTTTGGTCAATATTTTGGAAAATATTCTTATCAACGACATTGCTGAAAAGCAATCTCACGGTCTTGATGTTACTGATGAATGCATAAAAATTCTTGAACCGGCACAGGTTATACATACTACGATTAGATTATGATTAGTAGACTTAGAGAACACGGTTAACTATATTTCTTTTTAATTCTTACAGCTACATAATGCAGAGCAACTAGCACAATGGTGTTTAATTCAATTAGCGACTAATTATGATGCAATGTGTAGAAAACATAACAAACTGTTCAAAGAACTCAGTTCGGAAAATAGGCAATGGGTGTCTGTAAATCGATGGCCACCTGTATGGTTAGTTCTTAGTCGTATTTTTTGATTTTCTGGACGTTGTTGGGTATTTGAATGATTTTTCTTATTACGTTACTTAGGTATGTAAAGGATTATGACTATTATCAAAAAGCACTGATGGAGCGCTACAAGACGGATCACCCGGCTAAAAAATGCCGTAAGCGAAATAATTCAGGATGTCTTTGTTTTCCTGGCAAATCTCGCAGAGATGGGTGTGACGACAGTTTAGCTGGAATTGTTCACAATGCCTACAGCACTGTATAACTTTTGCAATGACTTTAACTCTTTTGTGAATGCGACTGCTGCAATAATACGTGCTAATGAATGTCATCAAGAAAAAACTAAACAATGGATTATTCACCAATTTTACCTGCAGATGCTGCAATAAGTTATCTGTATACTTAAACACAATTACTTCAACCTAGGAGTTGAATTTGGAGTGAAATATGTCTTTCAAATGTAACTACAATCATTCTTTTGCTGTACAATTGAGCAATTTAGAAGTAATGTTCTGTTAAACATAGGTGCTACAAAAAATTAAATTGTTAAATCTTCATCTTTAAGCTACTAAGTATAAGTGCGAGTAACGACCTATTTTTTGTAACGTTGCTGTTTTCTTTAAAATATTTTGGGTTGTACTGTGAGCTATTTTGTGCATTTCGCATTTTATTATTAATAGTAAAGATATGTCACTAGTTGGTTAGCGCGATTACTTTGTTTCAATTGTTTTTCAACAAATATTAATACAAATTGGTATCTGAAGACAACTGAACATCGATTTAAGAGTTTAACAAATATTACATATACGATTACATGTATTCAAACATTTGATGCTTCGTTTTTATTGACGAAAGTTAGTTGAACTTCGTTAGATGGATGGTGGATAGATTATTTTTATTCAGAACGACCAGAATGTCCACTCGAATATTATTTGTGATTATTAAGGTCGAAAAGCAATCATCAAGCAAATAACAAATACTTCAATTTGTATAACTATTCAAATGCATTTTGTAGCTAGCAATTATGCTGCAATTTTAGAAATATTTATGAGCACGCTGTTATAATATTACCAATAATGATTAGTAGATAACGTGTAATATCCTTATATATACTATGCTATATGTATGCTACATTTAAATAGATTTAGGTAAAACATTTGCTATGGAATCAAGATTTGTGATAAACAAAAAGTACATCTTATTCTGCATATAAGGATATCTCATGTGTGCAACGAATTCTTGACCCTCCGCTTCAATTAAATACCACTCCCTAGGTAATTGTAATGGATATCGGAAATACATATAAATATGCAAACATTATTTACGATTACACAGAGTAGTTCCTTATATGTAAAGATGTATTGAAAATTCATCGGTTAATAATATTGTTTATGAAGTCTCAATTCATTCACCTAACTTTTTTACGATGTGCTAAAAAATGCTTGGAATATTCAGGACGCACACATATAACTATTGTTTATAATTTTTCTTCATACTTATTTGGTAGTTTCTATTACTTTTTAATTTAGAATTACACTGGAAGTTTAATTCATAACGTAATCACATTGATCAAATGGTATGCAAACATGGTCATTGATGTTTTTCCTCTCTGGAGGCTTTAAAAACATCTTGAAAAGAAATTGGAGTTCACACTCAAATGAATTTATTTATTTAGATTTATTTCCTAATTAATATGAAGTATGTGTTCACTGAAATATCATTCCCATTCGAGGAACATTCGTTAACTTAACTTTGATATATTTTCGTGGCTTACTAACAGACTAATAAATGTTGGATTTATCCATCCATTATTGTAAATAAAAGTTTCTCAAAAGTTTAGTCTCAACGACGCCTTTTAGGACTAAGTACAAAAGTGTTATATAGGACCCATTGGGACTCATTCTTTTATTTAATTAAAAATGATGGGCACGTGTATGTATTGCTGAGTAGTATTATTCCATGAGTACCGAAAGCATTGAAAGATTTCCAATTAGTAAATATTTTCATGCGTGTTTCATAAACTACAAAAAATTCTATCTGGATTTTCAAAACAAAACATGGGTTTACATTTGGAGGGCAGAAATATGATAGGTTTACCGGGTCGTAGGTAATCGGATGACCGAATGACCAGAATCGGATGACCGGCGCCAAAGCGCATGCCCATGTGCATTATTACATTAGCATGCATAGCGTAAAGCGTATTTAAGAACCTAACCTAATTAAAACAATCAAATTTCAAAGTAGACATATGTTTATTAGGTTAGGTTCTTAAATACGCTATACGCTGTGCACGCTAATGAAATAATGTGCATGCGTTTTGACGCTGGTCATCCGATTCTGGTCATCCGATTCTGGTCATTCGGTCATCCGATTACCTACGGCCGGTTTACCGTTTACCTATATATGAAGCGATTTTTGGAATTTGAATTCACAGTTTGAAGACGTATTTTATAATACGCGTCCTTTATTCATATAACATGATGAACAAAACTTGCTGGAATGCACAATCTCCATCATTAGTAAAGAGACCACACATATTATTTATGTTCTGTATTAATTGATAATAATAATAATAACTATTGTTTAGTCTGTCTAAAACGTTCAGTACATTTGTACATACGAAAATACATGTAATAGAGAAGAGGAAAGTTTAATAAATGGGGGCTTCCACTGCCACAGGTTGAGGTAAGGATCTCACTTCTTCCAGTAACTCATTGAAAAGTTCCTTATATTCTTCATGCGATCGAATCAACACAACTAAGGTGCATCGTTTAACACCGATTGCTGTGCCAAGGTCTCGTCCAGTGGGAACGTAAACATAAGGAATTTTTCTATCTTCACAAACAACTGGGAGATGGCAAATGACTTCAATAGGGGATGCGTTTCCGGCAAGAACAACAATGCTGAAATTATATAAAGAAAAACAATATTATTTTTATGTACTATACTACATACACATAATTCTCGATAGTTCTAAGATGTATTTTAAACGATATTGAAACTGAATGTATTCCAAATCTTCATGCTTTTACACATAAATTAAAAAAGCATGAGTTAGAAGTAATTTTTAACAATTCTTGTACAATAATAGTAAGCAAAAGAAATTTACCCGCTTTCTCCTTTTCTGATCTTAGATTGAACCAGTTTTAAGCCACTTCTTAAAAACAGTTTTTCTTTTGAAGCTACATTTGAAAAATAGTTTTTTTAAAGAACCATTATCATACAAAATATAAATACTTGACTATAATTATCTTACTTATTATATAACGTATATTGTTTGTTGGTTACCTTTTCGCATTAGTTTGAACAGCTTTTTAGCCAACTTTTTTGAAGCCATTGGTTTGGAAATCACGGAGGCCAGTGAAGCCTTTTGCTCATATGACAGTCCTGGTTTTACATCCTCCTGTAAGCGAGTCGTATAATAATATTAATTTTAACACTTCGAACAAGTTGGCAGCTTTATGAATTTCCTGGCACCATGACCGACACCACAGTAGGGTAAAAATTAGAAACCTAGCTACGGCCCCCATAAGAAAACCTCTATAGTGATTACAATAGCAATAAAAAGTGAATACTTCCGTTCTAGTGATCTGTTAATTTAAAAATCAGTCAGCAATAATGACCACTTTCTTGTCGATCACACTGCGTCCATCAGTTGTCGCTGTCACCGTAATTCACTTTATAGTGCTATGCTATCTAAGGCAGATCGGAAAGTTGTCGGGTGTAAAAGCCAACAAATAGTAACAAAAATGTCAAAATGCTTTGGATGCATCACTTACCATTTTAGCGATTTTGGTTGAGTTTACGTATTTCGCAGAAAATGTCCAGAATAACAATTCAGCGACTTTACAGTAGCTTAGTGTTGTTAGTATTTCGCTTCGTTGGTAAATATTCAGAATAACAAAACAACCCCAGCGGTACACCGCATGCAAACTTTGAATTCCGTGTCAACAAATATATTTGGAGTAACAGGTTCAAGAATTAAGCGTGGGAATCAGGAATCTCTGAATTGCTGTGCACCACTTTTAGTCTCCTTATACACCCTAGGATGCGTTTAAACGAAAACATCTTGGAATACGGAAAACGCCGGCTAGCTAGAAGTGCGAATGTAGCTGACATGATTTTTAAAAGCTGTTTATTTTTTCATCTTGAAAGTACTCATTTAAATAAAATCATGGCGACAATTGTTCAGAAAGGTACTATTATTTATATTTTATATTAAGTATATTACTATTAATTTTACTTCATTTCACTGTTTTAATATTTTATAATATTAATGCTATGAATTCATATCTACATACGTACAGAGCATAGTACCTTTTCTTTTATGCATACGTTACGTACAAAATATATTTTACATATTCTGATTTGAAGATTCTAATATATTATACATACGTTGATCTCCATTTCGTTGAATTGGTAAACATTCATTTTACAAGCGGATCCATGTAGCTAGCTGTCAAAGGTCAAAAGTTTTATGAGCAGTTTAATCCAGCAAGGACATGAAAAGGAAGGGAAAGTACGTACCTAGTTACCACATAGCTAATTCTTTTCTATTTACTTGAAAATAATGTTGGGTATTGCCACCTTATCTTTTTATTGGTGTTACTTGTTACCTTTTTGCTATTATGTTAAATATTTCCGAATTATTATTTAAATAAACGGGTCATACGACGAACAAATAATATCATGTGAGTTTTTTCCTTATTCTCAAATGTTCGAGAGTTTTCAGATTTTTTGTTTTGTTTGAAAGCTTATCTCGTTATTTCCCTATACTAACTGCAGCTTCTTGTACTCATTCAACTTCTAGCATTTTCTGCATTTATTACCTTTATTACTATCATATCGGTTAGTGCCAACTGTGCAGATACAATATATAATGAAACTAACATTTGCGCAGATTGTATTATACACTACGGTGTATATGAACCTGCTTGGCAATAGTCAGGGAAAGTATTAAGCTTTTAAATGCTGACCAGTCAAACTAAATTCTATAGAATTGTAACACAACGCTAAGCCAATAAATATATTATCTAAGAATTTAGACTCTCAAATTTACATTTAAGTGCCCTTGACCCCTAAAATGCAATACAGTTTGCGTGTTATAAAACAGGAATTTTAATCTGGCATTCGCATTTCTTATCAAAATCTAAGAATTGATATTATTTAACATTTGGCCTCTGTGTTCATTCTTAGTTTCGATTCTTCTTTTATTTCCATTGATAATTACTGATAGCTTTTTTTCTTATTCTTCAAATTTATAGACACTGTAGTTATTGTATCAGCGAAAAACCCCTTTTAAATTATTATATGTAGATATGTAAATTTGTAAGCAGACAACGTATATAAACGTTACAAACAACAGGAGATTTGTGTTTGACATTTAAGCGTCAACAACAACTGACAGCAATATAATTTTGCTTTAGTCTTAATCCAATGAAGACGCAACATAATAGCATTATCATTGTGACATAATGCAGTGTCTTTGTACATATTTGAAAATGAAAGCCGTTGAAATAAAATATTTCAAAACAATGCCTTAGTTTAGAAAATAAGTTAAACGAAATAGCAATAATTGTTGCGGGAAAATAGTATTTGTAAATAAAAAGGCCCTATATTAAATATAGAGGCTGCAATATTTTATAAGAGATGCTGCCTTCCCATGGATTACTGAAATCTTTTCCTTGTCCATATTATATATCCGGTTTCTGCGAACGGCCTCACTGTCTATTTCGCCATGAACGAAAAGGTAATTTTTGCAATTTAAAACGAATAATTTGATGGAATTCAAAAAATAATTTCTGATATGCTATAAGCATAATTCAAGTATTGGTGGGGTGTTCTAGTAGTTGCATTTCGAAAGTTGTTTATGGTGTATTGTAAAAGTTGCTAACACTAATATTATAATTTAGATGCTGTACAAGCTTTAAAATCCGCACAATTCCTTCAGTCATCTGT
The DNA here is from genome assembly GCA_020352615.2 of Yoshiicerus persimilis. NCBI lineage: Eukaryota > Metazoa > Arthropoda > Collembola > Entomobryomorpha > Tomoceridae > Yoshiicerus > Yoshiicerus persimilis. Next base: position 17,730,385 of record CM060170.1, read on the forward strand.
TGACGAGGATAACCCCGAGGAAGCAGACGTGGCATTTTCATCAAAAGGTTTCGAGTGCTAATAGATTAAAATTGATGTTAACCAAATGAAACGGACCCTCATTAACTGCTGTTATTGTTTATCACAGAAAACAAATATGATCAGATATCCAGCAGGAAGAACTATAGCTCAAGTCACAAGAAAGAAGAAGTTTCTTACTCTCCTACGCCATCGAATAAGGTTTCCAGTAGGAAAGAAAAATACGAAGACAAACCTACCATATCGAAAACATACGTTACTCCACTTAACCAATCGTTGCCTTTACCCGCAGTAGTATTTGAACGGGACGATTTAAAGAAAACTCCTGAATCTGTGAAAAGAAGTCATAATGATCCAGCTGAAAATTGTTCTAAACGACGAAAAATTAGCGACAGCAACACAGAAACTCTTCCTAGTTTCAAAAACGAAAATGCTGCCTCAGATGATGTCAATTCTTTTAGTACCGAGAAAAAAACTGAAAAACCTCCGAAAGTTGGTCCTGAGTCAGAAGAAAAGGTGTCCAATGAGAAAATTGAAAAGGGGGACAAAATAAAAAACGTTGAAACTGAAAGCGTCCCTTCAATTCCAGTGAAACCCGAAAAACCAGAAAAAAGATCTAGTACCGATGTGCGGAAAGACAAGAAATCCTCTTCTAGTTCATCAAGGAAAGATGACAAGAAATCTCGCCATAAAGAAAGACAAAGTGGTTCAAGTCAAGAAAAGTCTAGAGGTTCCTCTCACTCTTCACGTAGCCATTCATCTCATTCTCACAAAAGTAAGCACTCTGATAGTTCAAATAAAAAGTCGGATTCTAAGCATCGTAAATCAAGTAGCAACGGGAGCAAAAGATCTGATAAACACTCGGACAAAAGTAAAGATAGAGGTTCCAGTAGCCATAGAAGTTCTAATAGTAAAAGTTCCAAAAGTAGTAGAAGTAGTCACAAGAATACCGATAAGAGCGATAAGAACAAGGATTCCGACTCGTTTCTTCACAAAGAAGTAGCCAGTGTAAGGGATGTTCCCGAAGAGTTTAGATTTCCTGAATACGACGATGACGATGAGGACGATCCGGATGAAGTTGCTATGGAATGCCTTAAGATGTTTGAGGATTACTCGGCTGATGACTATACAGCACCAACAATTCAGAATACTGCTATGTCCGATTTAAACGATAGTTTTGATATTAAAGATGTTGAAGACGACGGGGGAACATCGAAGAAACGATTAGCTCACTCAGGGGCGGATCAGCGGAGTGCGTTGTTAGCAGCTCGGAATTCTTCGAAGGAGCTCCCAAAAATGACGCACACCTCTCTTAATAAATTGATGATTCAGCGTATTCAAGCTGCTGTTGCAAAATCTGAAGAACGGGGAATAAATGTTCCTGCTGCCCAACAGAGTAATGAGAATCCTAGACAAAGCAAGACAGACGAGGTTTCGGCGTCATCTGCTCTGAAATCAGCCACCCAAAGTATTGTTCCAGGTGGAAAAAAACGCATCGCACATGTTTCCAATGTTAATATGCTAATTAAGCCTCTAAGTATTATCCAATCAGTAAGCTCTACTTCTAAAGGGAATGGTCCCTCAACCAACAAGGATGATGTCAAATCTCCGAAGGAATCTTCAACCATAGCACAAACAAATACGAAAGGTCAATCACGAGTGGCACATGCTCCAGTTAAGGTTTGCAATTTCTTTTATTTTTGGTGTGAGAAAGACTCATTTAAAGTTCGCTCAACTCAAACTTCTACAGTTATGAGCATAAAAATAATAATGGATTTTATTTGAATATTTAAAAGGGTTTGCTTTATATTCATTCGAAAATTAAAATGTGCAAAATAGTCAGTTGTTGTCTATCAAAAACCATCGTTCAAGTGCATCTGTATTAATATTTCTAATATATGTAATAGGGTACGATTCAGTCTTCCAAGCCTATGATAACTCTTGAAGCGGCCTCAATTAATACAAAGGTCCCTCTTGCAATGCGCCAAAAAATTCTATTTCAAATGTACCAAGAATGTTTGAAATGGTTACCTGACTCTGAGGCAGCTGAAAAAGCAAGGAAAGAAGAAGCAGAAGTAGCTGGTAGATGCTCTTCAAAAATGGTTTACTTTTCGGCTGCCACTAATGTCATAACGAGAATTAGAAAAGGGCCATCGAATGATAATCTCTCCAATGGTAATTTTCAGTTACTAACTAATCTTCATAATTGAAAAATGGATTTCACAGAGATTTTGTATGCAATTGCGCCCACCCTTCTAAATTAACAGAATTACAATAAAGCGTTAATAACTAATTGATATCTTCATTTTAAATGGTATTTATTTATAGCGAATCCGAGCCATGAAAATACACAAAAGCTATCGGGATCAGCTGGACCAAAAGTTTCTTGGAGCATCGAAAGCAATAGTAAAAAGTCGTTTAAAGTACCAATCGGTGTCGACCTGTTCCAAAGATTGCAAAAATTTTTATTGACTGAAGAGGATTTAAAACTCCATGGATATCCATTGCCTCATCCTAGTGGTGAACCAGGTAAAAATTGGAATATATAGTTTAGAACAAAGGTAGGTATGTACAACGAAGGCAACAACGATTAGATACAATATAAATGTACTTGTTGAAAGTATATAATAAATAAAATGAAATAGAATTAATAAGGAAATTTAATGGGGAAATCGCTTTAGTTTAAAAAACAGTGTGCGGAACCGTAAAAGTGTTTATTTTTTATAAAGTAGAGTATTAACTTTGAAAATTTCAACATTTGGAATAGAAATAATTTTCCTAAAAAATCTGTTGGTCTTAAGCAATATTTTATATAAAAAATTTTATTGAATATTTTAGGGAGAGCAATTGCAAAAAGAAGGTCAGAAACAAAACCTGTAATAAATGGAACTCCTGATCCCACTAAGCGCCATTGTGAAAGGTGCAGTAAGCCTTACCGAACGGACGATAAAGGCATGCCAATAATAATTGAAAAATGTGTTCATCATTTTGGACGAAGATACACTAGAAAAAGTAAAGATAAACATTATTACTATTAATTCTATGGTTATCATTACAACTTTTCTTTTTTACTGTTATTATTGCATTGAAACGCAGTTCTGAAATTGTATATGAAAAGAAATTAAAATATTGTCTTAATTACAGCGAAAGGGTTACTGGAGTCACGTTATAGTTGCTGTGAAGGCGAAATAATTAGCGAAGGCTGCTCCGTTGCACCAACTCATATTTCTGCTATCCCTGGATCTGAGGATGATTTGAAGGGATACGTCTCGGCAGTGAAAGACCCGGGCGACGATAATGTAATGGGAACCTCTATTTGGGACATCATTGCCCTCGATTGCGAGATGGTTAGCACAACTGTCGGAAGTGAACTGGCTCGTGTCACTATCGTAGACTGCCACAAAAAAATTCTGTAATTAGCAATATGCAAATGAATTCATTTTCTTTGGTGTTTTTATGTTAAATTAATTTTCCTTTATTAATTTGAGTTTTTTCCGTTTGCCTAGGTATGATCAATTAGTGATGCCACCACATCCAATTTTGGATTATAATACAAGATTCAGTGGATTAACGGAAGAAATTTTGCAAAAGGGACCCACAGTGTCACTAATTCAAGTTCAAGCAGTTTTACTGACACAGCTAAAACCTAATTCAATTCTGATTGGCCACAGTTTGGAATCTGATTTACATGCTCTGAAGATAATACACAGGACGATTATTGACACTTCCGTACTATTTCCTCATAGATTAGGACTACCGTTAAAGCGTGCACTGAGAAATTTGTCTGCCGAATATTGCGGAAAAATAATTCAGTCTTCCGTGAATGGACATAACAGCAGCGAAGATGCTCTTGCAGCTCTCGAATTAGTTTTTTACAAAGTGAAAGAATTAGGTTAAGTATCGCATCTAAAAGGCCAGAGTAGATTGTACGCAGTAGCGAATGCGAATTTTTGTAGCCACCAAAATATATAATAATACAATCGAAAGTACGTTTATTATTCTTCTGTCGAAGTTGCGGGTACAGTCAACAGTCTATTCGATACATTCAAATCAAAAATTACTTTTTCCCTCCCTCCCCATATCTTGTTAATCACCAAGTTTCTAAATTCGGTTGCTTGCTTTACCATAAAAATAATAAGTTTTTCCTAGTTTTACACTTAGGCAGTAATGCTATTCCATCTACCTGCCTTCTCTCAAAAAACTCTTGGACACTATTGAACTGCTGTGCTGAAATTATTACTGCATCATCCATTATTCTAACGGAAAAACTGCATGCCCAACGTCCCGAAAGTAGCGTTCTAAATCGTAAGAAATCTGCACTGCAATAAATTATTTTAAAAGTCTGTTAAGCAAACATTCATCCTAGAGTTCATTTGCAAACTTATGGAAGGGCATTCTGGATGAAAGTAACAAACGTATATTTACATTTAAATAAATTGAGTTATGGTGATATGCCAGAAATATAATATTGAAATAAGTAGAATCAGGTTTTATTTGCACTCCCTATTTTTGAATATTTTAGAACTATAATAATGAAACGCTGTACTTTATGCCTAGTCTAATATTCTGGAAAATAGTAATATGTAGCCAAAATTCTACAAGGATTACATGCCTTGGTATCAAGGATGCCGACACAAGTGAAAAACCCACGGGGGTTTCCTCAAAAACCCATACGAAAAACTCATTTGGTTTTTGCTAAAAAAACCCATTGATTTTCGCATCCTTGCTTGGTATAATAACTCTCGTGCCAAGTTGACGCGCCGGGAGAGTTATGTTGATCCTAAAATTTTATTATTTAGCGAATTTAGTTTCTACTTTTATGGTACATTTAACTATTATTGATGTAACGGAGGGAGACGAGATTTTCTAACATGGCTATTCCTAAAGAATAAAAATTTCTCTATTTCCCATTCATGCGACCGGTTTCTGTTCTGCTATAAGAGGTGAACAACCCTATTCGACCGGTATTAATAATTAAGCTGTTAAACCAAGTTAATAAGACTGATTTTATGACCCTCTGTTTCACTTAGATTAATATGTGGATAGATTTGTTGCTGTGCTCCAGTTTATTAGTTAGGTGCAGGTCAAATGTGGGTAGATTTTCTGTCAAATCATCTATTTTAAAGAATGGAATTAGAAGGAAATTTTCATTGTACAAGGCTTATTAACCAAGTTTCGTGTATTCCTCTCAATTTTGAATTGTGTTCAAAGCTACAGAAAATTAATTATCTTTGCGATTGCATTTTCCAGGTTTGACTGCAGCATTTATTTAAATGATTGTGTTTTTCAGAATGTTTAAGTTATACTTTGGTTGCACGTATAGGAATATATTTTTGCTGTCTCACATTTTGTGCTATTAGGTCAAACTTTTTTAAAAAGGTTCTATTGAATCAATTGAATGGGTTCCCTTTCCATTTCATTTTGGCGAATGAAGTTTTAGAAACAAAACGGTTTGTTTGGCGCGTTTGGCGAATAAATGAAATGCAAACAATTTTATAAGGGAAGATTGCAGTTTAGTATTTCAGTACAATACTAATAATTTCACCCGTTAATGGTTTTTCACAGAGAGTATGAATACCCATTCCTTTCAAGTTTTTGTATGACATTGTATTGCAACTTTGTTAAAAGAATGAGAAACGAATTTTATTGCTAACTATGTACATGCAGATTTGACTTTTAACAATTGCCTATACATATTTTTCGCCAAACGAACCGTTCAGAGGACGACTACGCAAGCTAACCAAAATCTTAATTCGCCAAATTGACTTTCGCCAAAATGAGATGTACCCCATTACAAAAATGTGTCGAGAATCCTTTTTTACTAGATTATGTGGACAAGAAGTATACTACGCACAACTCTACAGCTCTTTATATGCACCTTTTTGTGTGCGCATGACTATTAAGGACTGGACCTTAAGGATCTTTGGAGTCACATCAGAGTGACAGCAAACTTTTCCTGAGCACACAGTACATATGGGATTGTAAAAATTCAAATAATATTATGAATGATACCTTGATATGCATATATACAGTACGCAATAAATTCAATTGGGGTTTTTAGTCGAGAAACCCGTCTCCATTATTACATTGCCATCTCTAACTTCGCCTCGTAATGTGTTGTCTGAACGCATTAACAAAATACAATATTAATAGCATAATGTTGTTGAACGTGTGTTCAAAAATCATTCTTTAAATTATGGATTGCTAAGCAAACAACGTATTATGACTGGACTGAAAGTTTGAAATTCTTTGTTCCTTTTGCCTGCTCTAATATCCTTATCTGTAACACCAAAACATGGTAATATATAATTTATACTCCTTGCACTTACACAATACTGTTCTACGCGATTGTATTCGTATTCTTTTTTTAATGAATATCTTGCCTTAATAAAGTTGAACATCTAAAATGCGTTCTACATAATTTTTGCTTAATAAATACAACATTACGTTCACTAATGATTTATGGTAGGAATTCATCCGAATTCCGAAGTGGAATTAGTCTAGACCACTTCTTACTCACCATTTCGTTTCATTTATAAAATAATTTTTGAACACTGTGCCCTATAATCATGAGCCTAGTCCCTCTGGATATAAATTTCATTAAATTTTCCACTGGAATTAGTATTTTACAAAGTTAAAAATTAGGTTAAAGCTTATCTGCATGATGTAGATAATATGCAGTTACATAATTACAACCGGGAAATCATGTAATAATGAACATACATGATACCAAGTAAGTAGATCAACTATTTACATATTAATTTAAAGGAGCAACATCTACATTACTATTCTTATTATTTAAAGGTATCCACATCACAATAGACTGTTGGTAAATTTAGTAATGAAATAATTGAATATTAACACATTGAACTTTAGTCTCCAAATTTGGGACTTTTCTGGAACCGGCAGACCGATCGACACCGTCTTCGACCTTGACCTTCAACATGATCTCAACTAGACGTATTAAAAGTTTGAATTCATTATCTCTTCTCAATCAAGTTATCACTCTGACGGACAGACAGACAGCAATGGGCATTTTCATAAAGTATCTACGATGCTTAATAATAATAAGTAATGGTCAAAATTTAGTACTGAATAGGTGTTTATTATTTGGAACACAATTTTGTTAACGTCGCACACTTGTGTAATAATATTCATAACATTATACAGTGTACTAATATCATGATATGTTTTACAATATCTTTATCCTTCCGTAAAACAAAATGCATAAGTTAGGTACTTAAAAAATAAATAAATGGAAGAAGTTTGTGATGCTTTGAAGATTCCTTATTCCCTTAAGGTAATACTTAAATATTTTATACAGAGAGTCAAAGGAGGGCCTTGCGAAGTAGGTGTACAGACACTTTCACCAGAATTCGGTGTTATATTGGTCATTACCGTGGAGAGTTGAGTTTAATCTCAAAGTCCAACTTCAAATAGCCACAGAAAGATTTTTTAAATACAACGGTCCCAGCGACATATTACGCGAAGAATGCAGTCTATTTCTTGTTTTTGTCATTTAAAACTACCTGTAGATTTTTTGCATGAACACGAGCTAAAAGTTCATACCACTAATCAATTACTAAATTTTAGATGTTTCCGTTAAAAACAGTCGCTTTCCCATGTAAAAATGATAGCCAATTAAGAAAAAACTTTTAAAAGATTGGAGATGTGATTTTAATGTCTTAGAAAGTTTTAAAAGTTGTAATTTGTGCAGTCGATTTATTTCATTTTAAATTAAGCGAAGTTTGCAAAGCGTCTTTTGATATTTTCCATATAAATTGCATTGTTTGCGTTATCTGTGAGGCAAACAATTAACAAATCATTTCCCCGAGGAAGCATATCATGTTTCATGGAAAAGCAATTACTTTTGAAGAAATAGTAATACAATATTTCAAATACTACGTTGTATACGTAATACAGAGGTATATTAATTGTTCACTTTGCTTGTTAGAGTTATCGTCTTTGAAACTCCAATACAATGCAGAATGCAGTTAGATTGGCTACAACATCGAATACATACAGTTGTTGCTGTTAATCCCAATAAATGCCCATAATAAACCAAATATTCATATGTCTTGTCCGCTATGAGTCTTCACTGTTTGAGAGACACCTGAATGAGCGAGACATGATTCCGATTTACTGTAATGTAATACAACTATCTTCTTAATTAAAAGCAATTTTTTTCTTAGTGATTTCATTTATTTATTTATCTTTTAAGTTTCCTAAAAAATAAAAACAACTATATATTCTGATCTGAAAGATGCTTTTTTATAACTGCAATAATCAGAGGTCGAAATTTAGGTGAGTATTGAGTGGTAGTCACTCACCACTCTTGTCTGCAACGTCATGACTCTCAACTCATCACTCACCACTCCTTTTTTTAAAACCTCACCTCTCAACTCACCACTCACCACTCCTTTTTTCAAAACCTCACCTCTCAACTCACCACTCACCACTCTCTAATACATGTGACCGTACCACTCACTCTCACCTCTCACCCCTCACTTCAAAATGAGTGGTGAGTGGTGAGTTGAGTGCTCCTCACCACTCTTCAATAGAGTGGTGAGTAGCTATTTCGACCAGCCCATAGGGAAAAGTAAAATGAGAAAAACAAATACTGAAATGCTCGTATTACTTCGTATAAAAGAACTATGATTTATCGGACATTTTGGCGTATTATAGTACTAGCCCCAATGAACTGGAAAAAATGAAAGCTTTTTTAATTGACTTGGAAACCAAAATTTTGGGAAAGAAAAAAAATTTTTTCTGTTGGGATTCGATCCCTTATATCTTCCTTACCCCATCCTCCTCTATACCACCACGCTGCAATGTTATTATTAATAGTAAACAGCAAAAACTTACTTATCAGATTCCCCCGACAAATTATTTGCAAGAAGTTCTTTATTACGAGTTAGTACTAGTCTTTTGATAATAGCTTTGTGAATGCCATAGTAACTCGTGAAATCTACCGCTTTAGGTTGACAACTAAAAGACTTGTAAATGCTCCTTCTGTTTTACTTGTATTTATAAGTCCTTTCGCTACTGTGTCAAATAAATAGGAGTTTATACAGTCTCTTAGTAACAAGTACTAAAAAACAATTTTGTACCAAAGTACGCATAGAAACGAGTACAATGGCATTTCCTATTCGCTATGGGAGAGGTCGAAATTTAGGTGAGTATTGAGTGGTAGTCACTCACCACTCTTGTCTGCAACGTCATGACTCTCAACTCACCACTCACCACTCCTTTTTTTAAAACCTCACCTCTCAACTCACCACTCACCACTCCTTTTTTCAAAACCTCACCTCTCAACTCACCACTCACCACTCTCTAATACATGTGACCGTACCACTCACTCTCACCTCTCACCCCTCACTTCAAAATGAGTGGTGAGTGGTGAGTTGAGTGCTCCTCACCACTCTTCAATAGAGTGGTGAGTAGCTATTTCGACCTCTGGCAATAATAGCTGGTATTCTGCATTTCTGTAAAGGTATTTGAGTTTTAAAGACTTCTTAGAGACAATACAAATTCTCAGTCCTGCATAGTATTATTTCTATTAAATATTTTCTATTTTAATAGCTTACGAATTCAAAATACAGTGAAGCGAAAAAAGTAAAGGAACTTTCCACAAAAATTCCATCAATTGCCAACTTACTCTTTGTGAGCAGTCCCTTCACTTTTGTACCGGGATTAACATGTTTACACTTGCTATTTTGGAGTTCTGAGTCTGGATCTCAGAGATAATATTTTTGTCGTTGTACATATTTTAGTAAGCTAACAACAACTACCAGCTTAACTTACGAATATTGATGAAATGCCAAGTCGTTCAGTTCAGGCAAGTCTAAGCTTTGAAAATTATTTTAATGCAGAAACACCATACACCGTCCAGTTTGTCTAATTCTTGAATTTAAGGCAAAATTCAAAAAAGGAAGCATTGTAGATTTTACTAAGTATTAAATAAATTACCTTATTAATTTCTCATTCAGAGTTATACATTTCCAATAGACGAGGATAAATGACTTCTCTTGGTAATTCGGCTACTCAAGTGGAGTTATTAAATAGTGTAATCAGTAATAGCTATTACCGTTTATTGCTAAAAGAATATGTTTTACATCAGATATGATAAGTATATTATTGAGTTAGGGTAGTCAATGTAGAATGAGAAAGTAATAGATAATTAAAGGTAATGTTACCTGTTTGCAAATGCATACCTGTTTCAAAAGTCCCAGTGGAATATATCAACTAAAATGCGCATGCAGCGCACAATTCACTTTTAATTTAAGATGTTGTAACCAAAATCTGACACAAATTCTAGATCAATCCTGAAATAAAATTTTATTGGTCGTAGCTGAGGTAGTAACAGTCCTAACAAATTAACAATAAGTACTAACAATAATAAATGAGGTTATTTCTGAACCTTTATGTACCTAATTTATGTGCCAGGCATGAGCTATTCATGAATCGGACTGAGGACAAAGGTTTTTCTAACGCAGAGTTTCAATACTCTCCTACAAGAGATAATTCCATACTTCCAACTTTTTATAATATTTTGCCATTAATTATGCTTTCTTGAAATTTGTAAACTCTATTTAATAGTTTAATTTCGAGTTTCAAAGCAGTTTAATTGAGACCTTTAGATTAACAACTTAATTTCTCCTGAGAAACTTGATAGCATTCCTTTAAAGAAGTAATTAAGAAAAATAATTACTTTAACTCATATACTTTAACTCATAACTCATATAAATACATTTAGCTAATAAGTTTACATTCAGTTTCAAGTATCATTACTTCGAACTGAAACTGTCTCAAGTTTTAATGCAATTTGCTAATGTTTTAATACATTTACCTCAAGTATACTGAGCATTTTGTACTCTATTTGCGGTAAATCTACTAAACATTAGCAAATTCCATTAAAACTTGAGACAGGTATATTATCAGTTCGGAGTAATGATACTTGAGACAGAATTCATTAGCTAAATGTATTGTAATGCTAAATGTACATGAGGTAAAGGGATTATTTTTCTTGTGGTAAACCGATTATTTTTGAGAAAAGGTTGAATTTTCCCTATTAATTTAATGTGCTGAAACTCCCAAGAGTAGGCTAGATATATTTTCAAAAGCAAGATGATCGTACAATTATATCAGGTACCCTTTCTTTGGAATGATTATTGCAAATAACGTATATGACCTTTTATCATTTCAAATGGCATTTTTTACATAACTGTGCTTTAACTAGCTGTAGCTGAGTTTTAAGTACAAAATTGATAATAAAATAGTGTTTGTACGGAAAACTAATATCCGATAGTAACGAATACGGAAATGATATTTTTTGAGTTTAAGTCAATCACATTCACATTTCAAAGAGGTAGATCTCTAAATATTATCATCCTGTTATCTAATACTAACTATCTAATGGAAGGAAACTTAATATCAAAAACCCCGAGGTTCTCTGGGCCCTTTTCTTTAGATAGTACGTTATGATTTTGGTTACAACATCGTGTGATTCGTGTACTAGTGCAAGCGTGCAATTGTAAGAGGTACGTTCACTGCCAAGGTTCATAAAATTGTCATGTTAAAGAAAGATTAGTCGCAACTACAGTAACATCGAGTACTGGCTGAAATAAATCTTGAAATGCTCCGAATGCTCCCTTTGAATATATTCTGTTCTACAATTAAAATAACCTCCGCTAGTTCTTAACCTTTGTTGTACATTTTCAAATTGATTTGTTGCACTGAATTTTTCTACGTAGCTGTTAGTGCTCATTTTCTTTTCCTCCATAAACATTTCTTAAAAAACTACAACATTGTGGGCTATAGTATATATAATATTACCATTCATCCCAAATTTAGTGCAAGCAATTAACATTAATTTATGTAATTTTGTGCGCTTTACACCTTACGCATCCTAAATAAGACACAAGTTGAGTGATTTTTGTTATATTTCGAATTCTTTACATTTTGAGACTCCTAAGCTGCCGTCAGACAAAAGTCGCTTTGCTTTTAGTTACATAAATTCTAAATTGAAATTGCATTTAGTATTAACTAGCTACTCTATGGAAGATGATAAATAAAAAAGTAAATGGAAAATATAAAATATACATTAAAAATATCGAAGCAATTATTTTGTTAAACATAAATTTCATAAATTCACCAAGTCAACAGCTGCCCTTAGTTTTAGCATTGCATGCTTATCCTTACTAAAATGATAAGACATTTTGATTTGACGAAGTGATATAATAGGTTACTTAAGTCGTGAACTCGCCGACTCACGCAGATACATAATACGGAGTAAAGCTTTTCATTCTTCATTTTCTACTTCGTCCCAGGAAAAATGTCTTCCCTTTTCTTCCCCGAGAAAATTATAATGCTCTTCAAAATCTGAATCTAATTGTTTTAGCTCGTGGAATCTACTGTGTAATAATTGATTTGCAAATGCGTATAATTCTATATCTAAACTGTTAACTTTACGAACAGATTCTAGTTCCTCAGAAGTTGCTTTGTCTAGTGTGTCTTTGGAATATGTATCTTCATTTTGAGTAAATGGGATTTTAAAACGCAGCTTAAATGTTTCTTCAAAAACATATTGAGACATCTAAAAGGAGAACAAAGAATGCATTTTTTTTCTTACTATTATTTTAACTCTTTAGTTTGTTGACAAGTAATATCTCACCTTTTGATATTCTGTTACCCCTACAAACGCCATAGATTCAATATTTCTCTTAGCTGAAGCAAGAATGATCCTGTCTCGTTCTTCTGGGGCCATATAACTTCTACAAAAATACGGTTGGTAAATTAGAATTGTTAATGTATTTCAATGATAAAAATAATGAAATTTTATCATTTGAAAATATGAACAAAGAATGATGAAAAATAAATCGCCATTAAGAGATTGTCCGCAATTTTGATATTTAGAGTGTCTACGTATTACAATAGTCGAAGTGGAATTATACACTTACTTATTGTAACAACCAACAAGTGATAGGTCTGCTAACATCCGAGTTTGTCTATTAAAGGCCAAATTATGCGGACATTCCAGAAATTCCGTCAAACTGACATCGGTCCAGCTCCTACCGGAATAGCAGCTCCCCAACTCCTATGAAGAAAAATTGGAAGGAAATTATAACTTAATGAAAGGTGACATTATGATGTATTTAATAATATAACAAGCAATACCCCTGATGTGGCATAGCGACCGTTGCATATATGCCTTGAAGCTTTCCAAGTAGCTCCTCGTTGCACGTGACGAAATTCTGATAGAAATCGATGAATCGGATCTCGGATCATGGAGACATAAAAATACCTTGAATAAACATTACAATAATGAAAATGAAACAATTTGTTAACCAAATAAAATAGGATTTTAAGCGGTTACCTTCTTTTAATAGTAGAACCATGAGCTTTGTCTAACTCAGCATCAACACAAGCAGATAGTTCAGTCCAGTCGGCATGCAAACCACAGATCCAGCCTGTGGAAAATCTGCTGAATAGCCAAGGCTCCGAATGTTCATTTTTTTGCCCCGATTGTTCCAGCGCTACGAAATAAAACTTCCATTATAATGTTCTAAAATACAGATTGAGCTGAAAGTGTCTTAAAAGTGCCGAAAGCTACCTTTGGAAGGTCTAGGGCATTTACAGCGTTTTCTGCGTTTCCAGCAAATGCAAGGCTTTTCCAACACTAAGTCTTGAACGATATGTTTTTCGAAAGATGTCCCTCCCGTTTTCTGAATATGTAAGATTACTAAAACGTCAGATCGACTGACGTTGAATTGGATATTTGTATTGCGAATGGCACGATAGGATACAAGGCCTGGAATCGTTGCACCTGGTTCAGAAACCATCCTCTTACTCGAAGCAGGATAAGACAAGGAAGATGAGGAAATGCGAGTCAGAAGGGAGTGGTCTTTGAGTATTGACGAAGGCGAAGGCAAAGGAATCTGAATACTGGGCAAATTATGCCAAGGCAACAAATACAAAAGGAAAAACAACGTAGCCATGCAGACTACAACTGCCGAAGGTATTCTAATCACAGCCATTACTCTCCTTTCATATTTCTCTAGCTTCTTCTTTGACAAAAGCTCATCACTACTTCTTATTCTCATGACCACTGCTTCCAAAATAGATCATTGTTTCTTCGGTGCTTTCATACGCATGTTCTAGTTAAAACATAACTTCCGAAATGCTCTAGTCACCACGCCTCGTCTCTCCTCCGCAAACAAATCTATAATCAAACAAAATTTACGGTTGCAATTATGCCATACAATCACCTTAATAATGTATTACTACGTTATTTCCAGTTTGTCTCGTTAATAACTGGAAATATTTGACATTTCCCATGAATTTTAATTTGTGCTCTTTAAAAACAATTAATATTTTGCACGTAACGCTAAAACCCAGTCATAGCGAGTTCCTACATGCTTTCATTCACAAGAAACATCCAGATTACCCTTATAAGTACTCGCAATTTTATGGCAGGTAGCATACCAAAGATTTAATGGAGAACAAGATATTTCTTCCAGTTGTAAATTGCATTCATTACGAATATGTATTTTGAGCAGAAAACAGAACCCTTATTTTCATAATTCACTGAAATATTGAAACTCAAAGCACTTTTGCCATTCAAACTGTATCAGAAGAACGAATTTGTAAAAACACAACCCCTTTTATGGTAATCTAAAAACTAAGCGAATGGGATATTGGAGTACTTTGTACATGGTAATAAATTCCGTAGCATACGGTCAGTTTTCCGTCCCACAGAACTAAAAACGTAGGATTGTCAGGTAGTTATGGATGAGTTTATCCTTTGGGTTTAAGAATACTACAGTACAACATACAGTACAGTAGTCTTCACTTTGATCTCATCGCAGAATTTAAAATGAATAGGTACCCATGTAAAATTATTCCTTACCTGATGACAATTAAGTTGTTATCTTTAGTTAAAAAGCTTGCATGGAGAATTCCAACGTGACACATTATTTCACAGTGAGAGTAAGTTCATTGGTCGATACAAATTCAAAATGTACGGTTTGGGTTCACGTTTTTATAGTCTTGCACCTAGTTCGTACTGCAATTCTTTTCCATGACGTCATTTTCGACGAATCTTTAAAATTTCACAAGGTTCGTCACAGTTATTTCGATACAATACACTACACTGTGTCCTACAAGGAAGACAAATATTTTTACATATAAGATTACACTTTTCCAGTTAGAGAAATCGCCATTCGTTCATACAAAACGGATTTCGTACCCTACTACCTACCCTGTACGTATACCACCCTCGCAGAATTCTTTGCTAATTGTACTAGAAAAATAGAATCTTTAGGAACAACGTAGAATCGAAATCAATCATCGGCAAAGAATTTCCCGAAGTTGGGTGAGCTAATTTCGTTAAATAAGTGAAGTGGGTATTGGATACTACTCTTGCTACTATATCCCAAAGATATTTACGTTTTTAATTGCTTGTTATAATTTGAACGCCCTTTAATTGTCTCAAGCTCAATTCCATTTCTCCCTCGTTTCAATACAAACGCCTATTTAACAACCTAACATTATTATTCATAGTTGTATCAGATTTCCTTCTTAAGACGTATTCACCTACGCCTATTTATTTTAGCTACAATTCCCATCAAGGATTTTTGCTGTGGTCAGAAGACTATATAGAAAACTTCCTTTGACTTAGTCACTTATAAAGTTTGAATTTACTGTCAATCAAAATTAACTTTGTAATCAGTAATCAGTATATCACTGGACTGGATCAACAAAAGTTCCAGTTTGTCATTTTTTCCTCCCTACGAACACCTAATGTATAATGCTGGCCGATTGAAATCACAAAGATTTTGAATTATTTCATAAATTTTAAAATAAATATTGATACAAATATTAATTGATGTGCGATGATATATCTCAATTCTGAAAGATGTTCCTAAAGGGGTTCAATATGTCTACTTTATTACTTCCTCAGCAGTTGGAAATGAAAAAACCGAAAACCTAGAAGTATATGCATACAAACAAGCATAAACTGAAAGTAACTGAGATTTAATTCAACTTGGGTTGTACAGTTGTACTTAGCATTATTGCAGGATTTGTGTTCTTTTTGAACTAACTTTTGAACAAAATAAAGTGCATATGAGATAAGAGATGAATTTGAAAGGTTAAAAATAATGCTTTCATTTGTGATTTGTATTAATTACCTCTGCTTGAGTATTTTATATGCCAGTTGTACAAAATTAAAATTCGCAGATAATAAATGACAAATATCGGAAAGTTCAAAATAGAGATTCCATGATACTCGAGCAATATACGTTTGAATACATGTAATATACATTTCCAACTGATAAATATCTCCTGCTAACATTTCAAAGAAAGTAGGCATTTAAAGAGATTTGGAAGACAGAAACTCTAGGGACGATATATACAAAATGGGAAACACAAAACAAGAATTAAGAGAACACACCAACTTATCAGCAAATATTGGAGGTTCGGATTTTGATTCTTAGTCTGAGCAAGTGATCAAATCGTTGTATAGGGCTTAAACTTGGACTCGCAAATTAATTACCAAGTTGAAGCAAATACATAAACAAACTCACTTTTATAAAAGATGAAATAACCCTTTGAACTGTCTCTAATACTACACGCAAAGTTAACTCGTACAATAGTAGTGATCAGGGTCAAGGCTGCACTGCAAGGTCAAACAAATTGCAATTATTTGTCCCCATTTTGACCGAGAAAGAAAATTAGTACGGCTACCAGCCCAGCTGACAAAATAGTTCACTCAAGATCACTTCAAAATAATGTTTTGCTATATAGATAGAGTAAATAGACTAGGACTAGACTATCACCACTTCTTTCTTCTAGGTAGTATGGTAGTCAGCCAACAGCAGAACGGAATTTACCCTGCCCGTTGCATCTCCTGCTAGTTTCTTAGTATTCTTAGTACCAATTTAGATATTTAAGGACTCTGTTTTGACCACGTATATCAAAAAATATTCTTTCATTTTCATAAATCGATTCCTGAATTTTACCTCTTTTTTCCAAAACGAGAAAACAGAGGATATAAGATGAAAAAGACCAGAGAATATAAATTTTTTAATTCACCTATTCAAATATTTCATTTTCCATTTCATTAATATTGGGTAACGGTTTTAAAATTGTGTATTTTCGAAAATGAATTGGAC
This sequence comes from Yoshiicerus persimilis, assembly GCA_020352615.2. Lineage (NCBI taxonomy): Eukaryota > Metazoa > Arthropoda > Collembola > Entomobryomorpha > Tomoceridae > Yoshiicerus > Yoshiicerus persimilis. The sequence goes on from CM060170.1 coordinate 17,747,577, forward strand.
AAAGGAAAACCAAGGTATAGAGTAAAACCTACGATAGTGTGATATGGTGATAATACCTGCAACGAAACCGTAAATGCTTTGCACGACGGGATACTATCAAATCTCAACCTATTCACGGTAGCACGGTGCCCTTCAAAGACTACTTATTGTGAAGCCAGAAGTTGGAGGCGGAGGTAGTGTTGAAGATACGATAGGATTGACTTTTAAACAATAGGTATGAAGAGTATAGATTTTGATGAGAGACTTACACCATGTAAAAAATTGAATTATATTCTCCAAAATAGTTCAGTAAGATGTTGCGGTTATCTGTTTTCCTGAACTCCCTAAGAGACTGCTTTTCTTCAGTTTAATGTACACTTTCCCACATAGATAACATCAATTGTGCATTCATTAATCAATAACCATCAATTTTTCATTATTCAATCAATGATCATCCATTCTGCATTCATCAATCAATAATCATCAATTAAAATGAATACTGTAATTACTATTTACTTTATACTTTGAAAGAACAGAAATCGCATCAATTAAACGATATGAGATTAGGTTATGGAGATTAGCGATGACCAAAGAATTTCCATGAATTCGGTTTCCCAATAAAATTTCGGACGGGAGCTGAAAAAACCGTACTCCCCCAGCATTGTTTAAAGCCTTGAGACAAAAAGGCACAGAAATACATCATCAATTTCATCTGGGACTCCAAGAAGAATAACAATAAAGGATGCAAGAAATAAATTTGGACATCGCAAATTTTGGCAAACAGCTTAAAATCTTTATTGTGTTTTCGATGGAAGTTTTCATTGTTCTTAGTTTACTATTTTTATTGTTTAGAAATGAAATGATTTACGGTTAATTACTTGGTAGGGGCGACTGAGTTTGTAAATGTGTTATGCAAGAAGCGTTACAATACAATGCTATGGAATACTGACGTAAATGAATAGACATTATGCATAATATACGAATTGTTTGGCTTATTGATTTTTATTTTCAAACGCCAATGGTTCAACATTGAGACAGCAATAAAGTACTCATAGTTTTTGAACATTCTGTGGATAACATTACCATCACTTACACAGCATCTACATATTGAAATATTTGGTGATAATATTTAGCAATCTGCCTCGGTTTCGGGACTATCTAAATAATGGACGATGGCAACATTTATATAATATTTAATGAATAGTATAGGGTGAGAAGGGTACATAAGGAACAGGGATCTGTAATACTTGATCTCTATCGACATTTATTGCGATGACTTAGCATCGGCTTGATCTTATTATTATATTATTATTTACTTGTAGTATGCTAACACAGTGATATTTAATGTACTAGATCAATACAATACAACCACTTAGAGTCTGCTCGTCTAGCAAGGGGTACATTTTTAACGTTTATTAGATTTCATTTGAGTAATGATATATATTATATCATATCATATGCCTTATATTACTATAACAGTGTGGGTATGTATTCTTATTGGAATGTTAATAAATAAAGTAATATTTTAACCTCGAAATCAGAGTTAAGAAAACAATCAAACGTCAATAAGTATTCATATAAATTAGCTAGCCAATTCTAAAATACATTGTGTAACAAAGAGAGCGGCTCTCAGCCTCAATCCAACATTAGCCTAAACTCATGACACTAGTATGGACATGTTGAGCATCCTGTTGTGTTCGTTAGTATTTTCATTCAAGCAATGCCAATCAAATGAGTGAGTAAATAATATAAGTATTACTTATAAATGACTTTCACTGCAATGTAAATAGCAAACACACACGCATAATTACATTAACAATATCGAAGCAATATAATAAACAATTCAAACTGCGAGATACCTTACCAACAGGATGAATCAAACTAAACTGACTCATCTGTACCAATTCAAGTTCCAATTCTGCTGGGTAAAATAATTTATAGAGCATTGCCAGTTTTTCCTGATACATCCTGTGATTGAATGACTAGTTATAGATTTTCTCTAGTTTAGGTTTAATCTAATTTTTAACAATTACCCCCATCTCCCAACATGCTGTGCTATGTTGATTTCAAGTGACTTGCATTGACAATTTAATCCTAATCCGTATCTGCTTTCATACCACGAACGATACCAGTGTTGCGTTGCTGCAATATCAAACACCGTTTATTATTCAACTGCAAATTAAGAAATTAACAAGTCTTAACTACCGTTAACTCTGTCTACTTTACTTACCGCATCCAAATCCTCTCGGACCTTATCCTCCAGGGCGCGAATGTCGTCCATAGTCATCCCGTGCCACCTATCGATCCAGCAAAATACTTGCCTACAAATTAATGGGGATAAAAATTAATTTATATCCGAAAAAGTATAACGCTCAGTCGATTTAAAACTTCAGTGTCACAGGAAAGGTTGCTTGGCTGTCTACCTTCACAAATACATGTTTAATAGCCTAGCTCATATAACAAACTAGGCCGATGCAAGTCGAAAATGATTTTCTTACGTGTACAGACTATAAAGTTGAGCATGTACAATATAAACCTGTAATCGAAACCTATTGATTGATATATTAGGTATGTTTTGCATTTTTCTGCACAAGTAATTGGCAGACACTTTTTCTATGGGCATCTATACTTAGCTTATTGATTTAATCGCATGTTAATTAAATCAATTAAATGTCAGTAAATTATTATTTTGCTTTGAATAAATAAATATTTGCCACAAAATCTCTATATGGTTAAGGAAATATTTTAGACTAGGTATGGGAATTTCTCTATTAAGCTTCAAAATGTTCTGTAATTAATTCTTTGCAGATCAACTGCTATTACTACTTAAAGTGCATTTTGAGCAACCAATACTGTGACGTAATAGGATTCCATGCTTTAGTTTGGACAAAAAGAAACACGCTATTCATTTGGAAAAATACCTGTGGAAGTTAGTAAAAAGCCTTCTCTCTGCCTTTTGTATAAAGCTTTCAACACGATTTTGTAGTCCAAACCACTTAAACTCCACAGTAACCAGTTTGTAGCAAGTCATCACCGGTTTAACCTTTATTCATTAGTAAATTAATTATAGGGGATTATTTATAGAATAATAAAAGCTGCACAACTTTAGCACTCACAGAATTCATCCACGGTCCTTTCAGAGGGCCACGTCCAGACTTTGCAGACTTAAACCGACCTGGATCTTCTGACGGTTTATAGTCGCTTTGAGCAACCGGGTCGCTAGCAATGTCGATCATCACAACTTCACGTAAACGCAGCTTTTCTTGTGATAGCTCGTGAACATTCTCCTGATCTCCTTTATCAGGCAAATGGAGTGACTCGATAACTATTATGAAGTTCTCTTTCATGTATCCAGGATTCTAAAATCATCAAGTTGATGTCATCAAACTATTGGGTAAGGACACTTACTTTTAAAATAAGTTAATATTCCTGTCAAACACTCTAATGCTACAACCCCATGGATAAATCAGAATAACCTAACTAACACTACTAATTATAATTATCTTCTTATACCATTTCGAAAAGATGAGGAAAAAGAAATTTAAAAAAGTTCTCTTTAAATTGGAATTGAAACGTACGGTAATGACTGTTCTACAGTACGGATACGCATTCCATGCCTCTTCGTGAATTTCCATTGATCCTTTTGGAGCCAACATGCGAATAAACGTTGGCACTTTGCTGAAATACAAACACTGTATATTATATACTGCTTTAATGGAATGTTATTTGAAGTGTTGTATAAGAAAATACAGAAACTAACCTAGCCAAGTGGTACTTCTTGTACGTATATTGGCCCTTACTGTACCTTCCTCCTAAAAGAGGATGATTATCAAACGGTTCATTCTTAACAACTTCAATTCCTTCTCCTCCTCCCGTCTCATTCATACTAGCCTCCGCCACAGAAAACAATTGACCAATCTGGTACTGAAACATTTCAATCATTAATAACACATTATTCACAAGAACTATAATGTTGAAATTGACTATATCCAGTATTGTTAAATATTTCCATTGGCCACTGAAAATTTAGGGAGTCTCCTCCGATGAGTCATGTAAATAGTGAGTAAAAGTAAAGTTCGAAGTATCGAAGCATTATATTGGTCTATTACAGGTGTAAAAGTGGAAACGTAGGTATACACATGCAAGAATCCAGCTAATGAAAAACCATGCAGTTATAATATCAGTTTTAAATAACTTCGTAGATTTTCATTAAACCGGGTAAATAAATATTATTGCATGCAAAATTTTTTTAAACCAAATGCAACTAATATTATAATTCCACAGTATTGCATCTGTGGTTATGTTTATATTACTTCACGGGCGTTTTAGTGTACAACGCACTGAATACTGTAGCCAAAATAATTACCATTGGTAGACCTTAAGAATACTTTTGGAGAATGCTACTTACTTCCTCGACGGTGAGGGGCATCACAACTCGGCTAAAATAAAATAAAACAAAATGAAAATAATTAAACTGATTTATAAGACATTGCTTAAATAATTCAATTAAATATGGCGGAAGTAATCAAATTCAGTCGATAAAAACACTGAATTAAAGAAATTTATTTCAGCAAAAGCTAAATCAAGATAACAAATGGGTTAGTATGTGATGAAGAATATGGGTGGTTCAATTTTGAATCGTATAAGTATTCACCATCATTGGATAATTATGAACTGCACTACTCTAAAGGTGCACTATTAATTACTGTATATCATACTTTTATACTATCTGAACACATTTACACTTAAAACACTTTTACTACACTATTGAGATATCAAGCAATTTGAAGCAATTTTCGCCATGGTTCTTCACAAGGATTGATTTACAGCATTCTTTTCCTTTAATGTATTTATTCTTATGTAACCCGATGTTACAAATAACACTAATAATTCATAAAGACTGAGATAATCCCTGTGTGGGGCAATTTGGGCAAGATTGATTTAAATTTCCTTTCATGTGTAGTATTAGTTTAGGTAATAATATAAGGGTGCTTGCCACTTTTAAATAATAATTAACGTTCTGTTATAAGAGATAAACAACATTCTATGCATGGAAAGAAAGTGCCCAGGGCTCAGGCCACATGATCAGGCTTAAGGCTAGAAAAAGTAACGTTAGTTATCTTAACAATAACTCTATTTCTATTCCTAGATAAACTTCAATATTTTCGACATTCGTTTGTGTTCTGTGTAATAATCCCCTTCCATGATTTGTAGTATGCTACCCATTATTAATATGTTATGCATTTTCTCAACTTTTACTACATTAACTCAAGAGTTTATAACAAATTCCTAAATTAAAGGGTATAATTTCGATACGAATTTCACAACCAATATTAGCTTATCTCAACCTTACAAAATGTAGGGATTAAATAAATGTGGTTTTAATAAAGAGTTTATATCTTCAAGAGTGCAGACACTATCGACCTATAATGCTTATCTGTAATAAAACTGATATAAATTACGTGTGTCACATGGATGACGTCACGTTTTGGTTTACGAAGGAGTGGAGGGTGTCTGAACACTGTTAATTTTGCGTTACGTAGTAATAAGTGTACTGCATATTGTATCAAGCATTTCCTTAAACCCATGTTAAGCCCACCGTTAAATTTCAATTTTTGGAATTTGAACTCTGAGTCAGACTTAATAAACGTTGAAATAAATTCAATGCGACTACCGACCACAAATATTAAATATTTAAATATACCTCGATGTAGTACTAGAATAACTACTACCGACTAACGGAAAATGTATTTCTTTTAATATATAATTGCTGTATTAATATAGTAATCCATATGAGCATGAATAAGGTGAAGTTATTAGTTTTGCTGTGCATCGCATTACATCTTCAATTTGCAAACCTATTAAAATTCATAATTTGCTGTTACCAAATGTTTTCTATAAACTGTAAACTGATTAACAACTAAAAAGAGCTACCATTTTCACGTTCCGATACTATTTCCACCCCTATAACTACATGCGGTATATTTTAGGTGCATTTAAATTTTTTCCTTCTTAAATCTTTAAAGGATAAACTTCTTATGAACATTAACGCACATTAACATTAAAGATATTTTAAAACTAACTGAATGTAATGACATAAAACAGGACTTACAATTCTTTGATGAGCATCTCGTGACGGAAGCTGCACAATGACAATAATTAAGGGCTGCAAAAGAAATATATACATTGTTTTTGAGAATCAATCCCTATTGATAAACAAAAGTAAATAAAGAAAAAATTGAATAGAATTCATTTATAACGAACAGATCGCACAAAAATATGAGAAATTGGGAAAGGAAACTGCAAGCGAAGCTCAGGAAATTCAAAAGTGAACGAATTGATGAAAGAAAGCAATTGTCAGTGTATGAAGCATATCTGTATTTAAAAAAATATTTTCTTTATTTTATTGACATTACATTGTAATGTTAGTCTTAGAGCAGAAATAAATTCGGAAAGCTAATCCCCTAGCAGTAAAATATATTACATCATAAAACCCACGCACACTGTATATGCTCATGTAGTGCGTTAGAACAACGACAACAGAGTAGTTCAATGGTTCCAGTTTATATATTATTCGAAGCATGTCATAGAAAAATGTTTTTGCCGGAATTTAGATTAATTTTATTAGATTTTGATTTTTTAAAGTGAAAATTACCGATGAGGGGTTATATTATTCGTTCACCCTAAATAGTTTTCTTTCTCCATTACACTTTAACTTTAGATTTAAAGGAACAACAAAAAATACATTTTACTTTACACTTAGGTACACAGGTACAGGAATTTTCAAGGAGTTCATGTAACATAAAATTAATGACGCTTAAAGACGTTACTGAGCTAACAATAGAAATGAAAATTGGAATTCAGAAACTGCTATTGCTGGATGGTGTTATAAGGCTACTGGAAAGAAAACTGTCTTTGCTTTGTAAAGTTACAAAATGGGGTATTAACATACACAAGCACTTACAAACACTATTCTTACACTACTCATAAAACACCGTTTTGGGATTTGTTTGAATACTTAATTGATCTTGAGCAGCACTTTCCACTATAGGTAGGCAGAGCTATACCTTGACCCACCCTTCTTCTATAAAAGTGACCGTTAGCCCTTTTCAAAGCGATGTTTTATATGAGATTTAACCGTTGTAAGATAAAGTGAACATTATTTCAATATACAAAGTATTAATGGAATGGGGTAAAAACTTTTTGTTCTACTAATCATAAGTAAATTATTTCCATGAGCATATAAAGCGGAGAAAATGGGTTTCTGAAGTAATGCTAGCGTAAAGAGGAAAAAATATAGATATTTTGATTGAACAGTACTTAAATACTAATATTGGTTGTGGAGGATTAATTTGTTATGGAATGAAAAACCACATTTTGCTTTACGTGTGTCAAATAAAAGACAGCTGTACAATGTAAACTATTTGCTTAGAGTTGCACAATTTACATTGGAATGTACAAATAGATTGTGAGAAGAGAAGTTAGAAAGGATCAGAAAGGGAGTAAAATGGAAAAGTCAGCTGTCAGCTGAGGTAGAATAGAAATATTGTAATACAAGAAATTCGGATAATGATTTGATAAAAGAGGAGCCGTACAAAGAAAAAAACTGAGAATGAGTTGGGGGAAAATGGAAGGTGACGGAATGACTTGAAACTTAGACATAGAATCCAAATCCAAACCCAAAATCAACAATCAAGGCTGAGTTGACGTAATACGAATGCAAGGTCACGAGAAATGGAGATACAGAAACTTGATTAACTACAATTGATATTATAACAATAGGATTGTTGGAGGAGAGGAAAATCAATAGTTATTTTAGGTATTGGAAATTAAATATTTTGGGTTGATTTGACTGTAAAATGTGACATACCTCTTCTGTAGGTTCCGTTTGTCTAATATAAATCGCCTGAGTCAAGTGAGTAGAGGTGCCAAGGAGAAGGATGAAAGAGCCGTGAACATTGAATGGAGAGATTGGAGGCTTGGAGGACCGCCGCCGTCGTCGTCGCTTTTCTGTTGTCGTCAACCAAATTGCATAAACTGATTATGAAAATTGGAAGTTTGTACTAGAACCTCCGTCTCCGAGAGTTAGCTGAGTGGGTTTCCGTAGTCCAGTCCACTGGCTCTTCACCTAGTCACAGTTTTCAGTAGAGCAGCAAGGTACTATGAGTTCCCTATTATAAAAGTGTTCTTCATTTACATTCATTCAATATAATATTGACTATCTATCAAATCACGAAGCAGGCAGACGAGAAGGCAGGTAAGGTAATAGGTAAGGTAGAGTTTGATAAGGATGATGATGGTGTGGTGAGAGAGTGGATCGGTTGGATCGAGAGTGTAAAACTTTCAGAGTGTAGGTAGTCCAAGTACACGTAGTGAATGAAGTAAGCCCCGACTCTCTCTAGGTCGGGCTACAAGGCAAACCAACTAATCCTACTATACCAGGTACCCACATCACTCTGTTCATAAAGGTGGGCACACAAATCTCTCTCCGCACACTCTCAAATCACTAACCTATACGGACGCAATGCAAAATACTCTTTTATGCAACCAATCCGAAACACACTTCAAGACAACAGCCCCCTCAGACATTATTGTCTCTTGGAAATCCGAGTAAATTTGCAAAATATTGCTTATTTTTAAAATATTTTGTCGTTTATAATAAAATGTGTTCATTTGGAGAATTAGGGTCGAAGCCTAGACTCCATTTACCAAAAATTATTTTCAGAAGTCAGGCAAGGGCTTGAAATTATATTACATTTATTTTTTAATATATATTTAATTACTTGCTAAGTTAAAAGTCACTAACTGTAGAAAGGCAGGAAATAATAGTGCTTTCTCGAAGTTGAGCTTATCTCTTTGTTTGTAAAGAAATCTACTTTACTTATAATCCACGGGCGCACTTGATAATCCCACCCGTAATGTAAATACGCTCTAATCCCTAATGCTCACCTCTACTGCCTACTCATTTGACTTCGCTGTAGCTACTATCAACTATTATATTCAGTATCCGTCATTTAGCATAGTAATGCCGTGCTAACACTACTATGCTTCCTAAGAAAATCTACATAAGTACATATAATAATACAATATTATACGTGGATTAGTCACTACTGTAAAAAATTATTTTGTCTAACTATCACTTACATCATTATTTGGTATGCATAGTGAATACAATAGAATAGCAATATTATTATTAAAGCATGCGTATAACTTTTGCCATACGAAAAGTCAACCTCACGTCAAAAATATTATATTGTCCTGAATAGAAATTCATATGAAAGCATACATCCAGACAGATTCAGAAGTCCCGCTTAACATTTCATATTTTATGTTGGAAAATTTATAGCTATTAAAATTTGATTATGATCCATAGCTTATAAACACCACAGACATAGGTGTACATGAGTCACAGTTGTTTCTATTATAATAAGTTGTTTCGGGATAAAGACGTTATATAGTTGTATTTTATATGAATGAGGACCTAGAGTAGTTTACCGGAAAGAAAACACCCACTGCAGATTTTGTCAGTATTTAATTTCGCTCTGTTTTTACCAACAGTATTCAAAGTTCTGCTTATCTGTTAATTGTTTTTCACTGAACACCTAACAGTTTAGTTACATAATGTGGTAGAATTGCTTACACGGATGATTATTAACAGTTTCAAACTATTATCTCTGTTTCAGATTCAGCTCGACATTTCCAAATTGCTGTATTGAAATTTATTAGAGAAGCAAGTTACAACTAATTTGCTACAACAATGACGGACGCAAAATACTTCACCACCACCAAAAAAGGTGAAATATTTGAACTGAAATCCGAACTGAACAGTGACAAAAAGGAAAAGAAAAGAGAAGCCGTTAAAAAGGTAACTACAATTAACCAACAATTATAAACAATTTTGTAAAAATTGCATTGCTTAATTCACTAAACAACTGCGTCGGCAGAGGTTCCGCATCTTTTGGGGTCAAATGCCAGGTAGTAATCCAAAAAAGTGACCATTATATTGTGCTGTGCGGTGTTACTTGATGGCAATATTTTGTTAAGGCGTATTGGAGTTTGTCAAATTCTAAACAGTATACTTAGTGGAAGAGAAATTCAATTATCTCCGCCGTCACACCCTCCAAAGAATATCTTTGGAAGATGTATTTGTACATTGTACCACCCTACGTGTACCCTTTAAGATTCTGTTTTTAAATAAGTTGCCAAAATTTTTAGTTTCATTGAATATTCAAATATCGAAATATTAAAGTGATGTGTTAAAAAATTATAATATTGTAAAATATTGCTAGTGCTTTTGTAATGATAAATATATCATTACATATTTTAGGTAATTGCTTCTATGACTGTGGGAAAAGATGTCTCAGCTCTCTTTCCCGACGTCGTTAATTGTATGCAAACCGACAATCTGGAGTTGAAGAAGTTAGTCTACCTTTACTTAATGAATTATGCAAAAAGTCAACCCGATATGGCAATCATGGCAGTCAATACATTTGTTAAGGTAAGATTAAGGGACAATATTTATTGCATTTGTATTACTTTGTATTAAAATGTTGCAAAAAAGAACAACAAATAAACATCCGTGAAATGGATTTTACCAATTTCTTCTCTAGGACTGCGAAGATCCTAATCCGTTGATAAGAGCTCTGGCAGTTCGTACAATGGGGTGCATTCGTGTGGACAAGATAACTGAATATTTATGTGAACCTTTACGTAAATGTTTAAAGGATGAGGATCCGTACGTCAGAAAAACAGCCGCAGTTTGTGTTGCTAAACTGTATGACATCAACGCACAGTTGGTTGAGGATCAAGGCTTCCTTGATCAGTTGAAAGATTTGCTTAGCGACTCAAATCCTATGGTAAATTATCTTACTTTTCTAAATAATCAAGTCCCGATGCTATGATAAAACTGTCATTACATTGATACCAACCGAACTGAGGCTATACGATATCACCGTAGAAAATCCCAATGGCATATTTCCCAATTTTTCTTAGTCTACCTTTCAAGTGTCTTACAACAATGATAGTAAACTATTGCAATGAAATATATCAAATATCATGACACCTTCAGTCATGTGTCAATATTTTCCTGCTTCCTGGATGCTAATTATTTTCCCTTAATATGGAGACCAACCTATATAAGAATCAACTAGATAAATATTACCAAGAAAATCGTAATGGGATGTGTTCATGTAGTTTACCAAGACAAATCGACAAATGTAATTTGGTCTTGAGTATGTGGACTCAAATAATATGACATCAGTTAAATTTCGGCTTGCAATTTCAAAATCTTCATCGTGTTTCTAATGCAAATGAAATATGGCTAGGCTATTTGTATTTTGATTTTTTTGTCACAAATTGGTTATACTCAATGAGTTTTGCTCTTTGTTTGAATGTTTGATTATTTATTTCATTATTAAAGGTCGTTGCAAATGCAGTTGCTGCTTTATCTGAGATAAACGATTCAAGTCCTAATGGAGTTCCACTGGTTGAAATGAACGCCCCAACTATTAACAAGCTATTGACGGCTTTAAATGAATGCACGGAATGGGGACAAGTCTTCATATTGGATTCGTTGTCCAATTATAATCCAAAGGACGAACGTGAGGCCCAGAGGTAAATTTTTCATTGTATTTCTGCCTCAAAATATTGTTTGGAGCAAAGCATGTAATACGTGTTAAACTATGATTGCTGACACCCTAGCTTAACTTAATTGACCTCTACTTTATATGAATCGCTTTATACATGAATAGGCAAAAGTTTATTTATGAAAATAGTACATAGTACATCACGATTATTTACTAAATATAAATTGAAACCCTTGCAGTATTTGTGAACGCATCACTCCAAGACTTGCACATGCTAACGCTGCTGTTGTATTATCAGCAGTTAAAGTACTGATGAAGTATATGGAAATGATCAATGATTCGGAGTTTGTCAGTGTTCTCACCAGGAAATTAGCACCACCATTAGTTACACTTTTGTCGTCCGAACCAGAGGTAAGACTTTAAAAATTAAAATCATTCCCTGTTGTAGGTATTCGTAGTTGTGTGCTGTAGCAGTTGGAGGCATGTATTTTGTGTTAACGAAGACTATTTTCTCCAGGTTCAATACGTGGCTCTGAGAAATATCAATTTGATTGTTCAAAAAAGACCGGATATCTTAAAGCAAGAAATGAAGGTTTTCTTTGTCAAATACAACGATCCCATTTATGTTAAATTGGAAAAACTGGACATCATGATTCGTTTGGCCTCTCAAGCTAATATTAACCAAGTCCTCTCCGAGTTGAAGGAATATGCTACCGAGGTTGATGTTGACTTCGTTCGTAAAGCAGTCAGAGCCATTGGACGCTGTGCTATTAAAGTAGAGCAATCTGCAGAAAGATGCGTCGCTACACTTTTGGATTTGATTCAAACAAAAGTAATATGATGATTACATTTTGTAGATTTATTTAATTATCATTTTGCATTGGAGCTATATTCTTGCAATGAGTTCAACTTAATTTGACTTGCGATTTTCATGGTTTCAAAATTACACGCAATTTATCAACATGTAGGATAAATACGCTTCCTTTTAAAGATTACGATGTTTCTTTTTATATTTTAAAACTTTCACGTTAAACATGTAAAGATATGATTACATTTCAAAACAAAATACGGAAACCTGTTGTATTTGTTCTAATTTAGGGAAATTTGAAGTACTTGATTTTAACGATATTTAAATTCGTTCTAGGTGAATTATGTTGTACAGGAAGCCATCGTAGTCATAAAAGATATATTTAGAAAATATCCTAACAAGTACGAAAGCATTATTTCCACCCTGTGTGAAAATTTGGACACATTGGATGAACCAGAAGCAAGGTGGGTAAACAGGAAGTTTGATTGCTTAATTACTGATTCTTGTTGGCAAAAATGACGGTATGGAAATATTTTTATAGAGCTTCAATGATTTGGATTATTGGAGAATATGCTGAGAGGATTGACAATGCAGATGAGCTCTTGGAAAGTTTCCTCGAAGGGTTTGCCGATGAGAACAGTCAAGTGCAACTTCAGTTGCTGACTGCTATTGTGAAACTTTTCCTGAAAAGGCCAGCTGACACACAAGAATTAGTTCAGCAAGTTTTGTCACTGGCTACCCAAGTAAGATCATTTGTCAAGTAAAGTATATTTACATACAATGTCATATTTCTTGAAAACTAAATTGCTGTGCTTTCGAATTTTTTACTTCTGCGGTTCAGGACTCAGACAATCCCGATCTACGTGACCGTGGATACATATACTGGAGACTTTTGTCAACTGACCCTGCGGCTGCTAAGGATGTTGTTTTGGCTGAGAAGCCTTTAATATCTGAAGAAACTGATTTACTGGAGCCAACTTTGTTAGATGAGCTTATTTGTCACATCGCCAGTCTTGCATCAGTCTATCATAAACCTCCCAGTGCATTTGTAGAAGGCAGAGCCGGACTAAGAAAAATACTTCCTGCCAGGTAAACCTTACTAATCGGGCTTGTTAATGTTCTTCCATTTTAATAATTAATTAGTTAATTGTCCATTTCGAAAGGAAAGTTCCTTCGGTAAATGAGGTTTATTGTATCAAAACTCAGTTTTTACAGTTTCAACTAACCATTAAATTGATAAATACTTCTAGGGGAGAAGGTAGCAGTACAACGGAGGCTCCTGCCGCTGCAGTAATTCCTTCACAGGATTCATTGATTGGTGATCTTCTCAGTATGGATATCAATCCTCCGCAAATTATACAGCCAGCTGGACAACCTGCTACTTTTGACCTTTTGGGCGGAGGCTTAGATGCATTGCTCGATGTAGGAGGACCAACTAGCATTGTTAATTCCAGCGCTCCACAGACAAACAATGTTCCCATGACCAGCGGCCTCCTAGGAGATATCTTTGGACTCTCCTCCTCATCCTCATCTTTTGTAACTCCAAAAACTCTATGGCTGCCCGCTGTTAAAGGAAAGGGACTAGAGATTTCTGGGACATTTTCCCGAAAGTAATTTACTTACACGAAAAGCCAGTTGTTTGACAAGCAAGTATTAAAAATCTAAGTAATTGGTTATTTTTTTAATAGAAATGGACAAATTTACATGGACATGACATTTACCAACAAAGCTATGCAGCCAATGAGTGGATTCGCTATACAGTTCAATAAAAATAGCTTCGGTCTCATTCCAGCACAACCATTACAAGTGCCATCGCCATTAACTCCAAATCAATCATGTGATGTTTCTTTGCTTCTTAATACTGCTGGACCAGTACAGAAAATGGATCCTCTTAACAATCTTCAGGTATAGTTCATTAGTTTAGTAGTATTAGCGATAATCGGTGATACTGAAAACTAATTGACATTTCAAATGACAGGTGGCCGTGAAGAACAATGTTGACGTTCTTTACTTTGCCTGCCTGGTACCCATGAATGTATACTTCGTCGAAGATGGGCAAATGGATAAGCGTATATTCCTCACCACATGGAAAGAAATTCCTACTCAGAATGAAGTCCAGTATAATCTCAACAATTTGCCATGTAGTTCAGGTACATCTGCTTCCATGCAATTATATAACATTTATTTGCTATACTTTTTTATGAATCTCGACTTTTAGTGTGCCAGTGATTAAAATAAAAATATTTGGTATAAAATGATATAAGCAACATGCGCTCAATGGCTACTGTTATATCCTATGTACAACGTTTTCTCGTATTCTAGACACAGTTACCCAGAAAATGCAGCAAAGTAACGTCTTCACCATTGCGAAGAGAAATGTCGAAGGGCAAGATATGCTTTACCAATCTATGAAGTTGACTAATAATGTGTGGGTGTTGGCAGAAGTTAAAATTCCACCAGGAGGAAACAACTATACTGTAAGTTTTTGTATTCCTTAAAAAATTTATAGGTAATTTAAAAGTTAAAAAACCTAACAAATATGTTATTTTAAAAGCTGAGTCTCAAATCGATCACAGTTGATGTCGCTCCAGGAGTATTCCAGGCATACGAAAACATTCTGCGCAACTAATTAAGATAATACTGTTTTGTTTGTATCAAATATTTAAAATAAAATTCCGAATGTTCTACATGGCTTGCACATGCAGTAAATCTTAGCTTTAAAATTATAGAAACCACTTTTGGGAAACAATTATTTCATGATAAGCAATAAGATCTAATAATGTTTATCCGAAGCTATGATGGCAGTGGTATAATAATTGAGCAGTAGTGAAATAAATCTACGCAAAGAAAAAATGTTGGACACCGTGCTTTATTGACACATGCTATAATTATCATACGCACAATTCATGCATGTGTTATCTGTAAGTAGATTTTTCATTCAATGAATTATGAATATAGTAATTTGACAGCGCAATTGCATTAAGTGGTTTATTAGCCAACTGATAGGTCATTATCTATTGTCAGTCAATCTGAATACTAAATTCATCCCAGGAAGTTAATACTTAAAGATACCAGCGAAATGGGATCAACCAATGCAAAACATGCAAAAGATATGACTACTTTAATCAATTTGTCGGCGTTAGTTGTCATAACTCAACGAATAATTAACAAAACTATATGGGTTGCTTAACCTACCAGTTCATTCAAGGAAATAATTTATAAATGACAGTGATATTTGTATTTGTATCTACATTATCGGATGAAAAATGTTGTGAATAAAGAAAATATTTTTTCATGTAAAAATTTATTCTCGCTTTAGGGAAATATGCAGTAAAAACTTTGCCCTTTTTAAGGAAATAAAAAATAAAAATTTCAAATAAACCAATATCCGATCAGAAAGTAAATAGAATTTTTGTATAGCACTTCTCGATAAATAATACTTACGAAATGTATGATTTCAGCAATATCAAGAACAAAGTATCAAATCATCCACGTTGAAGATGGTGTCAAGCCTACTTACAACGCATTTAAGCTAAATTTATGCATTTTAGGAACATGTTTATCATTTTAATGACTAAATTTCACCTTCGCTACATTATCATTATCAAACGACATCCAAATTCTTAATGACACTATGACAAATTTTACAATTTCAATCTATCTAAAGAAAATGACTCTACGCATACATAATATTAGTCTATAATGTAGAATTACAATGGTTCAAACTGATCAGTAACAATAGATGCAGGTACTTTCATCCCCAGTAGGAAGTCTGTGTAAAGAACATTGTAACACCTTTTCGTAAATCATGTAATTTAGTGAGAACAAAGTATAAATAATAAACAATCGTTGTTTTGTGGGATATTAAACATAATTTAATACTATGAAAATGAGAAAATAATTTTGTAAATAAAATATACTGCATTAAATCGATTACAATCTCAGTACTATTAATTTGAATATATATTTGGTTCCAAATCACGAAACAGTAGGTAAAGTTCACAGTCTTCTAGTTTCAATAAATCAGTCTCCTGGAATTATGGTTTTGCAGATCTAGAAGGAGTTTTCTCAGTCGATGGGGTTTCAACGGCTGAACTCGGTTGAGCAGACTGAGTTATACGCAAGAAGTGAGACACGTTAAAAAACGTGGCGTGCACCAAATGTAAGAATTGAGCATCACCATGTTTATCTTTGTAGCAACACAGAAGTCTTTTGCTTAAATAATCCCCGATGGTTGAAATTTCGCCAAGAAATCTTGACGGATATTTTTCGGATGAGGCCATGACAAAGGCATACTTCTTGCTTTGAAATAAACTGAGTTGTGTTGCAGGAACAACTTGAATCTGAAACTTGGGAATGCCCACTTCATGTGAGTAAAAGTTCTCCATTTGATCTGCCAAATTCTGAAATTCCTCCTCCATTGATTTGCGATTGTGTGCTGCAATTAGGCATTGCACTACACAGTTATGATTGGCCACTTCTAAGGTATTCCATAGCAAAATCAATTTCAGTTACACATCGTAATTAGACTTTGATAATTAAAAATATATGATCAATGATATATAAAAATGATTTATATTATTTAAATTATTAAATAAATATATTATTTAAAACTAGCTTTCTCTGTTGATATTGTGGGATCGTCCAATGAAGAAATGGCGAAGTGGAAGCCCTATTTCGTTTTCAAGTAAAGATTGAGCGTGCAATAACAGCATTGATGGCACGTTGAGCGAATCAGTAAAATAGGATGTACTAGAGGCTTTCTTTAAGGAGCCATCCTGCAAATGTAATAGGAATTAGTAACGAAAATTTCAACGATTAGAAAACTAGGTGAAATGAGCACAACAAAAAATGTTTTCAAAATGAATATAAATGAAGTCCCGTTATATTTACTTTACCCATGGAAAGAAAAGGATAGTTTTTCGTACCTTTGGCGTTTGAAGAATCTCATCACTTTTCTCTGACAAGGAGTGAATAATGGTTCTGCGCACATCCTCAAAAGCACCAATTTCAGAAAATCCTGCATTTATTAAATGGTTTTGAGACAAAACAGAAAGTTCCGTTTCCTGTGCAGCACTATGTGACATTGGAATTTCGTAGCTCTTGACGGAACCAATTTTTTTCGGCTCAGAATATTCTAAGCAATTAATAAATAATATTAATTTAAATACTAAATTTTTTCAGGTGTAAGTGTAATAGAGTGCCTATAAAGTTTCATTACCAGCAACTTGATAAGTAACATATTCGCTAAACTCCAATGGCCAAAGGCTGTCAGGGGTGATATTCTGTTTTTTCAATACTCTGTTTTTCAGGGGTGTTTCAATATCCAAAACATTTGGTAGTTCCAATAAAGCGTCCACCAACATTTCACCTACCTCGTTTATGTTAGAGGTAACAGTCCTTATTTTGTCACGGACGAGTCTGCCTCTAATTAGAAGGAAGTTATACTCAGGTTCCAGTTCTATTTTGAAAGTCAGATCTGTTCTGTTCACCAAATCTGCGTACAGTTTACTGATTGCATTCTTTTCAGTTTCAAGAGTCTCCAGCTCCTTTTTCCATTGTTTTACTTTCTCGTATTTTTCTTCAAGTTTTTCAACACTTCCAATCAATCCTCTAGCATCAATGGATGCCTGAATTTCCACACGATGCTCAATGACATATTTCATGTCGATTGCAGGTTTAAATATATTAGAATTGCTTTCATTGAAATGCGTTACGGTGAAGTAGCGTTGTGGCAATGAAAAAATACTTCTCTCAAACATTGGAATCATATTTCTGCTATTAAAAAAGTTATATTATTTACAACAGTACAATGGCACTTAGTACGACAGAGCACCTCAGTACAGTTGACTGTAAAATTAATTTGAAAATTACTTATGAAGACTTACTTTAGAACGTTTAAGGAAGAATGATATGCGATATAGCCATTAGATGCATTACACAATTTTATTAAGAAATATTTGCGTAAAGCAGTTATTTTTACACTTCTAGTGGATACTGACTGATACGTCTTTTGAATTGATATTGATTGAGATCCGCATGATAATGATCTGAGAAAATGTCTGCTAGAAAACCGGAGCATTGTGTCTTTGACCTAGAAAATGTGTGACAGAATATTAATACTTTATTCACAAATTTAAATGATCATCGCAGAGATACACTGTGAGTTCAATCTACCCACAATTAATTATTGTGTTTCAGGGGCAATTTTTAAAGAAAAATCGACAATTAAAAATTTACCGAAACAATTTTATTTCCAATGATAATGTAATGCAATGCAACGCGTCAGTTCACTTCCTTTTCACAATTCTTCAATTGAATTTTAAATTTTCGAAACTTATATGGAGTGGATTTACCAGGGGGTCAGTGGGTCATACCCTGAACATTTGCAGGGGCGTATGTTCAACTTACCAGTTCCAACTACGTTAACTACGAACGATGCAAGGATGCAACAACTAATCTTCACCTCTAGATGCTTTTCCACGACACATTCTTGAAAATGGTCCCGGTTAATCTTTCTGATTTGGACACGACATCATTGTTTTGCTTTCAAAGCAGCACAATTCATACTAAAGTATTTCTCATTAAACTCTAAGATCCTTTAAAATGCATGTGTTGCCTTTCCATGTATGTACCTTGAAAATTCACCTCTTGGTCTTTGTTACAAATCAAAAGAGGATGCAGATCATTACTACGAACTTTACCTTCTGCTCGTTCATAACTATCCAAAGCGACTTCATGACTCCGCACATGGCTTATGGTGTGGTGTGCGACCCAATATAAATTCCTGCTACGTAATTTATGTACCTTCCCTGTGGTAGTTTTTATGTGGCTTGTTCGTCATTGGATTTAGTTTGAGCGCGATTACATTTTTAAAATTTTCATTTTATCAATAGCAGCTGAGAGTTGTTTCAAAATCTAATTTACATAAACACTCCATTCTAATTTTGAAATGAGCTCAAATTTAAAAGACACTTAGTATAGTTTTCACAACTATCTGAGGTTGATTGCATTATAGGAGCTGGGAAATAAAATGTTAAATTGGGATGGTGAATTAGGAATGAAAAGATACAAACATTGTGTCAGTTTAGGACAAATAAACGAAATCTGTGAGATTTTGCCTTGTCATTTTCAAAATACCAGGGAATTCATACCCAACTTGTCTTACATGTTATGTCGTCTCTTGTACTACCATTGTCCTCTGACAAAATCAAAATATTAAACCTTAATGACAGCAAACCCACCTGTACAAAATTTAGACAAAAAATTGAGCAGTACCTTACTTCTAGTTGATCGCCAGTGTCTGTGTTCAGTGTTGCTTGCACGATGTCGTCAAGTGATTCTAGTGATGAAGAGTCAGCTAAACTGATGTCTGCCGTTGACCCTGATTTTAAATTGACCGTCGGTAAGCCTATTTTTTGTTTCACTTAATAGCAGCATCAATGAAAATAATATATATTGCTTAGTTTTAGGTACACCTGAACCTGACAATAGTGTTTTCTGTTTTCTATAATTTTGGTATGGTTACGTGTGTGTATAATTATTGCTGTTTTATAAATTTATTTACAATTGGCGCCTACATTCACCATGAAGTGGAAACTAAATCTGCAAAAGCCACTGAAAAAAGTATTAAATGATTGTGAATTGGAAACGCTCTTTTTGTAACACATATCGGTTTTATATTATCAATAGTCATTTTGTTTTTAGTTAGTTACACAGGGTTTGAATACGAACCACACAGAGAACGCAGCTTGCGATCCATATCAATGCAGTATCAAAAGCCTAATTTTAACTGTACTTCTCTTTTGAGTGTCGATTTTTAAAGAATATTTTTAACCCCAGAAAATTTTGGCCAAGTCTCCCTCTCTCCCTCAATTTAAGAGAATTAACCTTACGGCATTGAATGAATGGGTGTATACTTAATTTGTCAAACTCGAAAACAATTCCTGACAATTAGTAAAGCAGGATGAATGCACAAATACTTTTAAAGGAATACTTACAATATTTTCTTTATAGGAAAGTTGAACGGTAATAACCCACAGGATGAGCAAAAACCCAGTATTCGGTCGAAGCTAAAGACTGAAAGCCAAGAGAAGAGTGTGTTCCGAAAACACCCTTTGTATTCCTTAGATGTTACCCCTGATTGTCAAAAGTTCCTTGCTAAGCATCTCTCTTTGGCATTAGAAAAGTATGAATACCTCATTATTCTTCCTTTTGATTAACACGTTTATACTAATGTATTACTATTGTTGTAAAAACTAATTTTGGTACTACATACTTAGTACTTGTTTGCAATAATGAGTAATAAATAAAGTAGTAATATAAAAGTTAACTTGAAAAAACCGGCGCTTCTTTATTTACAGTTCAAAGTATTTCAGTTAAAAAAAATTCATATAAATCGGTGAAAGCGTTCTAGAGTTATTTATTGCACCGATTTTGGGTACCACCCCCACCAAGGTGATTTTTTCGGGGAAAACGAATATATGCTTTGAAGACTATGGATGTTATGATTTCAAAAAATACTTAGAACTGTAAATAAAAAAGGCTCCGGTTTTTTCAAGTCCGTCTCTTATAATACTACTGAAATACGCGACGAGCACATCAACTATATTTCCAAATACTATTGGTGTTATAGGAAGAACCCCTTCCCATACAACAAACTCAAAACTTCCTGACCTGAACAAAACTATGCATAATCTCGTTTTAAAGGTCTCCTGCCCCTCCATTTTCACTTTTCTGTGCGTACCACAATTTTTAAAAAATTCCCTGAAATGAAACTTTCTAGATGCTTGAAAGTTTGTTTGTTTGTTATTGTTTGTTTAATTTGTGTTGTTTGTTTCTAAACGTCTATCTAAATGAACATTTATGAAATTATTTTTTGTTGTTTAACAAGTTATGCAAAATCGAAGTTGAGAGCAAAATTTGTAATTATATAACCTATGGGCTAATGCGAGAAGGTTGGCAAACCAAACCTAACAGTTTTAATTGTGTTTTTTTATGAATTATTAAGGCAAATCAAAGAAATACGTCCAAATGAATCACTTGCTAAACAAACTGTTACCCAACAAGATGGTATATACTTATTTTCGAGTTCAAGTACTCCACTTTGTGAAGAAGATTTAAAGAAATCTACTGTGAAAAAGAGAAAGAAACCGAAAATAAAAAGAAGGAAATGCGATAAAAGTGATTCTGAAGATGAAGATTCAAGACTGAAGTCAGTAGCTGTGACGTCAGATTGGGTGCTTAAAAATAACTTTTGACGATAATCTGAGTCTGTTTTTATTTAACTTTAAGTATGTAAAATGTGAAGAAATAAATATTAGTTTTACTGTTTTGTCAACGCGGCAAACAATTAAATGTCATTTGGGTTGTTTAAAATTATTACAATAGAATTAAAATACATAAACGTATGACTAGAAATACGTACGCATTTAAAACATCTTAAAGGCGAAATCACAAATGATTTTACCGAAAATTGGTTTTGTACATGTTTGCCACTGGGAACTATATTTATACCTTGATTGGTTAATGTTACTTAAAAATAATAAGGAACTGACAAAAATCAATTGACTTATTGACTACTCGGTTGACATCTAAAAATTATCAGGTCTTTCAACTTTTTAGTATCACTTTGGCATTCTCATATGTAGAAGTGTATACTTTTCATACATATTTAGCAATTCCTTTACGGAGTATTTTTATGTAGAAGTATTTTAAGGTTCTTGCATTATGTGTTCCATATTTGAATACGACCCCTGGACTTTGATCGTACTGTCTACGGGAACATGTATTCATTGACAAATAATTGTGTTATCTATTTTAAAACATTTCACTTTGTTACTTAATTAAGTAAATTTTCTTGTGAGTAGGACGAATCCAAGTGGTCACTCATATTTGTTAGGGCGCGTTGAATTTTTTCAAGGGATGCATCTTTGGCTATAGCAGAATCCATACCATCCGGATCTCCTCGTTCCAGTCTTTCTGCATTGAAAGCGGATCGACTTTTTTCTATAAGTTGCATAAGTCTAAGTTCGTTGCAACTGTAATGAGAATTTCGTGGCTGACTCTAGAAAAATAAGAAATGGTTTTATTACTTACACATCACATAATTATGAAAATATAATTGTTGCAATACATGAAATAGGAAACAAAATGAAAATGTATACCTTTGTGGCCAATTGTAGACTGTCTTTGATGGTTCGCATATTTTGAGAATATATTAATTCTGTATTCATCAGTCGCTGATTCAAATCCCTTATTTCATTTTTCAATTTTTTCCCAACCTCTAGCTGGTCATTATTAAGACTGGTAAGAGCTACTATTAAATTTTGACGGGCATTCACTTTCTCCGTCGTTTCATCTAGTCTTTTCCTAAGTAAGCGACATTTATGGCAATCTGATTGATCTTCGTCATCTTCTTCGAGAAATGAATCATTGCTGCGATCCTCTAATGACGAAACAAAGCTTTCATTTCTGTCTTCCGTTGTGATTTGATCATCTGGTAATATTAACGGACTTCTCTTTCCTTCACTGAGGTCATCATTACTTTGATACTCCGAAAACTGAATTTGCGGTTGATGAAAGTTTTCCTAAAAGAACATATCGTCATTGCTACTCCGTATTGAAAATACTTTTAATAATGAAATAAATAATTACTGCTTTGCTTTCATCCTTGGATTCTGCGATTTCATTGCTAACAGAACAATCAGGTCTTGATTTTCCATTAGATCGTCTTACTCTGTCAACCTTTCCAGTACGACGGTGAATCACAACTTCAATTTCGTCAGGTCGATATTGATGAAGTGTAGGAGCAGAAGTCTGCCACTTCTTAAAGGCTGTACTGATTGACTGGACTTCATTAGATCCGCTGGACAAATTATGGACTTGAGGAATTCCTATACTTCTCACTGTATTCAAATGTCTTTTCCCATTACTTTCGCTTTCAAATTGTCCTTGACTGGTCGAAGAAACTAACTCAGGCAGCATTTTAGTCTTCAAAGATAACTTACGTAATAAAAGTGAAGGAAATGTAATTACACTGCCTAATCCTATAAGAGGTATTGGTCAATCACCGTCCACTGCCTTACATCCCCATTTATTTCCAATTATTATCTAGACCATAGTTCAGAACAATAAATCCACAAATCGAGAAGTGAAATGAAAAACTTTGAAACCGACAGACTACGGGTAGACATCTAAATGACTCAATGATGAAGAGAGAGTGACCTTGTCCGTTACAGGAATTTGCCAGATTTAGAAGTAGGTTCATTCACAATATTCATACACCACACGAATACACTAGAACTATATAGAGGTACACATGCGTGCACGCAATAAGAGAATATTCTAATCTAATGAAAGAGAAAGAGTATCTTTATTGCTCAGTGCTCATCAAAAAGTGGCGATATGCTGGCATTTTACACCTACACCTAGGTTTCCATTTAGGTGTGACTTACCATTTTCATTGATATGTCAGATTAGTTGCAAAAGTATATTGTTTATATATGATTTCATTTTTAGACCACAATCAAAACCAAATCACAAGCCAGATTAAAATACCTGAATCAATAATGTTTTCTACTAAGCATGGCAAAATCGCCAAATAAGTGATAGTTTTAAACCATTTTGAATAGATAAAGTAGGGAGAAGGCTTACTATAGTAATCACTTTTCTTTTGCTTCTTTAAAAGGAGGAAATTAATGTAATGCGGCCTCAATTCTCTCCGTCAATTTCTCGTTTCCCCAACTTTACCACATAATATGAAGCACAACTGTCTCAGCATTAAAGGTTTAGTATTTATTTGGTGCAATGGTGAAATTACCTCAGATTGTGAATTAATTCTATATAATAAAAGTAGCATTTTAATGGTTTCAAATTTATAGGGCCTTAATAAATCATTTCATAAATTACAATATAAAATACATGAGAAACAAATAAATAATATGATAGTCTTAGGGTTATCATTAAATAGGGAGAAAGAAGATGTATACTATTATGTAAATGCAACATGTGCATTAATGTGCTATAACCGAGTAGAGCAGTCTGACAGTTTTACTACGATGCATGTGCCTAGAGAGAGAAGTTTCAATGCAGTAATTATTGTCGAAAAGCTAGAAATCGTCTTTTGAAGGGGCGATCCTTAGTAAAACAAAATATTTATATGGTTCACTGCTAGTACGTAATTGCTATTACTTATTATAATGAGCTTGTGGTGATAATAATAAGTTTTACATTTTCTTGACATTGTTGCGTATTTAGTCCTTGCATCGATTTTTTTGATTCGATCGCATCTCTTAGTGGTATATATAGGGCAACAGCGGTCTACTGATTGGGCGAAACGAAGTAGATAGCCCTATGTATTATTGACTGCTAGGAGGGGCTGATGAAGTCTGCGAGGGAGTTTATGACTTATGATGCAGTTTAAATATAAATGCTTTGCCCGTTCATTCTTAAATGCGAAATATTTCTCACTAAATTCTAAACGATTTTTGACCAGTTGAAAGATATTACTGGTGTAAATGTTAACTTGTTGCAAGTGTCCAAATCAAATTTTCGTTGTAGAAAAATCCTATTGATCATGAATTCTGGTTTTATGTAGATTTTGTTCTTTGGTTTAATAATCAACGAACAACGATTGGTGGTTACAAGTAAAAATAATTGGTTACCGAAAACAACTTTGAGTAATTTCAGGACATTATCCCGGTAAGCGTAGTTCTATTAAATTAAAGATCGATTTTTGTACAAGACTAGGCTTAGACACTGGTCATGTTACTCGCCTTTGAAAGTTTAGTTTATTAAAAATAGATTATGCCTGTAACCTGAAAGACAGGTTATACAGCGTAGCTATTTTTGGATATTGTAAATATATATTATGCCGCCGGTGATAAGCATTTTTCACAGAGACCTTCACCGCAGTTAATTTTCTTTCGTACATCATTATTACAAATTTATTTTGATTACTATTGTTATTACTTTAACTGAAATGGGAACAGTTGACTACCGGAGTAAATAATCTCTCAATTATAATCTAAATTATATTTTATACGCGTAGATTTTATTTCCGTTTAATTTTTCATTTCAGCATTCTGTGACAACTAATTATCAATTAAGACAAGTCATTTTGCATTTTGTCAATATATACAACAAGCATGACATATTATTGTGTGCTCGTGTAAAATGGAAATTCAATTGTGGACAATTCAACCTCTTATCACCAGTAAAACAGTACAAAATCCTGGAGTGAACTTGAATCAGTATCACAGTTAATATTGACTTCCGCCGATTATTCTGTAATGTGAATACGTCTTTTGTTCGTGTCTACCACACATGACTCATGACAAATAACTTGAAGTGAATACAGGAAGTTAAAAAATGTTAAACGCAAACTGTTAATGCCCGTTGCTGTTAAGCAAAATTGTCAATTTAATCCGTACATTTATTTCATTTGTCAAATGTTGCTATCGTCAACAACCAACATCATTTTTTAACATACACCACAATAAATAATCAGTAAGTTTCCTAGTTTCCCTTCTTCTGCTTTTCCGTTGAAACGCAAACACAGAATTCTAAATATCTAAAATTGTAGTTACAATGAGCTGAAATGTAGGTGTACGATATATGGTGACATTTACATTACATTTGTGATTTTATAGCCAAATTTACATGTTAGTGTTCATTCAGAATCACTATAGTTGATGTAAATATTTGTCCTGGATTTTGAATTGTGAATATTGATTCATTTAACATAATTAAACGTTCATTAATCGTTTAACTAAGCAAATGTTTGACTTTTACTCAAAAGGAACTTGTAATTGCTTTCTTTAGGTTGCTGATGGATGATCATACGTATAAATGACGTATTCCACGGTGTGTAATGAACTGTGTTGTGAAAAGTACAACCACGTCTTACAGCGGTATTTATAAAGGAGCATTTAAGCAATAATGGACCACAAGAAAAATTCTCAAAGGTATAGTTTGTACTCAACTCTCTGTTTTTATAGTCTGTTAACATTTGTGTATTTTTTACCAACTAAAAATCAGAGTAACTTTGTCATAAAACTGTTTTTCATTTTTAAATTATTTAATCCAGTCCAATTGCTTTCAGAAGACAGAAGAGGCAATCTAAAGCTCTCGAAGAAAACTTTTGGGACTGCAGTGTGTGTACATACCGTAACACTGCAGAGGCTTTCAAATGTGCGATGTGCGACGTACGGAAAGGAACTTCTACAAGGTTTGGATTTTCTACTGACAGTTTACTTTGTGTACCAATATTATACTTTGAATCGACTACGATTTATTGATGGAACAAATGGTATTTTATTCCACTTTGTGAATTAGTTTTAATCCTTTTTTTAGAAAGCCGAGGTTGAATCCTCAATTGGTGGCTCAGCAAGTCGCACAACAACTGACAGCATCTAATCCTAAGCCTAAAACCGAGGGAAGCAAAGAGCGTAAGTCTCAAAATAGTTCATCAGGAAATCCCGAAGAGCGTCATCCAAAGAAAAAAGTTCGAAACATGTGAGTATTTAGGACGGAACAGATGTTATGTGCGTGAGTTGCAGAACATAAGATTTATCGGACAAGTCTATGTATCCTATGCACATTAGAAATTTTCTATTCCTTGCCTTTCTCGAGGAAAGAAGTAAACAAAACTTTGAGAAATTAGATTTTGGAAGGTTAACCTTAACGTTCATTTGAATGAATGGGTGTGTAGACGCGTCCGGTACACTTATACCTGTAACATTTCAACATCTGTAAATTAAATTTACAATGTCTGTGGTAGTAAACTTGAAGTAGTACATAATTTGATTGTTGTCTGTGTTTGACCTAGTCGTCCGAGATTGAAGAATGTGGATCGAAGCCAAGTTCACCGGCAACCAGTGACTGTTAATAATGTGACAGTAGTAATAACAGAGTTTCTGCCCAAGGCGGCCGCTAATTCTTCTCAAAGTACACCAGTCATATCTGTGGAGGTACCTAGCTCTTCAGACGTGAGTAATCACTCCGAAGTTAGTGTTAATGGAGAAGCTGCACATGCTCCACAAAGCTCGTAACTAGGCATAAACTATCTTTATTGTACCCAATTAATTAAGTAAGTATCCCTGGTGTCCTGAAAATGGCACTTGTGGGAACAAACCTGCCCTGGTTAAAATACCAATGAAGTCTTAAAGGGAAGTTTTGTGATTTATTAGTGCAGTTGAATGGCATAATATTATATGTATTTATAATACTTCCTTTTAGTTATGATTTGTTGTTAACTACATATTTACTTTCGCGTGAATTCAATAAATGTTTGTCCAATATAATATATCGTATGGAACAAAGCGCGTTGTGTAGAATTTCCGTGAAGGATTCACAATTTGTATTGAAATTGTACTCTAATTACATGTTGAAGTTGTAATATATGATGTAGCAAAGTAGCGGCAATTCGTACTTCACGTTCACACACAATCTCCATAATCGTGTCGTAATCGCTTCTGTTGGGTTTAATATTTCTAAATCTTAAACTACGTTTTGTCAGTTCCTTGTCAATTAGTTGCGATTTATGATACAGTATTCTCGACAATGCAGATCCCAACGGGTATCCATGAAAAATGTATTCAATACTCGATTACAAGTACAGTACCTAATGGCTAAATACATTACATAGTAAACTTAGGGGATTTATTGATTGAATCGTAAATGAGAAATCTGTTACGCACTAGTAGTCAGAGTATTTCCTCCGAAATAATTTTAAGAGTTGTTACTGCTAAAAGAAGACAAACGAGGCACGAGACAGCATTTATAGCTTTCAATAAGCGTATCGCGTAGTTGGGATCTGTGACTCAGGGCGTAGGTGAAAGTGATTTATTAATTATACATTGTAATTTGTGGTGGAGCTCCAGATTTTGCAATATCTTTGAACCTTATTTAAACTTTATTCTACCAAGGCCGCCAATTGCATTTAGATAATATTGCTAATCTTATTGTATATATTTAGTAAAATAATTAGTAATGTTTTAGTAGACCTAGTGATTCTTTAATACAGTTTTGTATACTAACGTCAGGTATAAAAGAGTGAAATTGTTATTGCAGATAAGTTTAATGATTTTCATTGAAATAAATATACCAATTTTGAAACTGTTTTATGTATTATGTAACACTCAATCTACCATATTATTAGCACGTCTCACTAATGCTTGATAGTTAAGCTAAGTTGTGATTTTAATTCCACAGTTTTTTCACATATTTCGCAACTTAGAAAGCGAAATTGAAAACGATTGGTATATCTTTAATCCCGATTGAAAATATTTTATAATTTTGAAAAGTGCAACGCTTTGCAACCAATAATTGCATTAGAGATTTCTATGGTAAACATTATGATCTCTTTAAGAGGTAAATCAATGAATTACGTACCTTAAAACATGACGATGGTAAACAACGAAAAAACAAATTCATGAGGTAGTATTGATTGCTTTATTATTAACACGACTACAAAATCACCACCTCGGTATCAGCATGCTAATGTCGATTTCACCTTTCGTTTCACTTCAAAAAATTATTAAGTCAGTCTTCTTATTAGTTAAGTTTGCATCCTTTAATAATATTTGCTTTGGTAAAATGTCACTTCTTTTTGCAGAAATTATTTTTGCAGAACCAAGACACACATCATTTTTGTAAAATACGGCATACTGAAAAATAACAATAAATCTGTTATTAGTGGAGATGACGAAAATTAAGATTGCTTCAATTATATATCTGTTTGGCGGGTAATTTTTCAGAGGCTCACATATTTTAATATGCTGCAATGTTTTACTGCGCTGGGGATTAAGAGCAAATAGCTTATTTGAAAGTTCAAGTTTGAATTTAAAAATTCTGACAAATCGATAAACATCAAACACTCAGTTAACCCACATTTCTGTGGTATACAATGCGTATCAATGTATACCCTTTCACCTTCGTGAAGAATTGTTACTCACGAATAAAAGAAGTCAAAATTACGGATTTTTTAAAGGTCTTTGAGGATTTTTAGGATGAAAATATATTTCAACTCTTTCGTTGAAATATATTTTTTGAACGAATTAAAATGAAGGAAGTAATGTTCGAAATCCTAATTCTTACGGATTCTGGGTGCATGACTTCATGGTGTAGGTATATTTTCTAATCAAATTAAATTTATCACTTGGTGTACACCTACTTATCTACAGTAGTCTTTGAATGTAATTTTAAATATTAAATTAATAACCTGGCCAGGTGTTATAGCTCTTGTCATAATTCCTAAATAAACTGTTAAGTTGTTGCCATTATTGACGGGTACAATTTGACATGGTATAGTCCACTCCGTGTGCTGAAATTTGAACAAACAATGGTACGGAGAAGAGGTAGCAATTGGTGCGGTTTGAGATATCCAATGAGGTTTTTGTGTCAATACTTCATTTTTATATAGTGCTGGATGATCACGACTAGAAACCTGAAATTTTAGAACAACACTTAATATCCCAAGGGTATCACATAGCACTACTGGAATGTTAGAACCTAAAAACTTGATTACGTGTACACGATTTTTCTAAATTTTCCTTTTGAATTTTAATAACTAAATTATTATAGAAGTGAATTAAGGAAAACAGTTGTTAAATAATTTTCTAGCACACTTATAAATATATTTGTGTTGCCTTTTATTGAACATAAAAATACATCTTTGGTCTTTTCAAAAAATTTTAAAAAATTTAATTTTTTTCCTTTCATTAAAATCATTAGTTCTTTAATAAAGGAACTGATTCACCATTTAGATTATACACACTTTTAATTTTTATGACCATGAAATATGTGGCAATAACAGTTCTGTAAATACATCTTACATAAATCACGATTTTTGTAATGGCTGTACAAAGAAATCCAAAAGCCTATGCCAAACCTTTTATTTATGCAGTATCGTGCTTATGATTTTAATAAGTATAAATGAATATTTTACCACAGAAATATTTTGGTTATTGGGATCCAGTTCTGCGACATAGAAGGCATTCTTCAATCCTCCTATTCTACACCGCTGCCCAATAGTCCATTGGTGGATACCGTTGTGCTTGCCAATTATTTTACTTGTATCCAGGTCAATAAATAGTCCAGGTTTACTTGTTATGTACTGTATATTTTTCAAATATTGAAGAACAAATTCCAAAAATTAGTGCACTTAATTGGACTACTAACCTCTGATATAAAATTTGAAAACCGTCTTTCTCCAATAAAACAAATTCCAACACTATCAGGCTTCTTAGAAATATTCTTTATTCCCATATTATTAGCAATTTCTCTGACTTGAAATTTAAATAGTTTTCCTAAGGGAAACATTGTATACCGCAGAGCATTTTCATGAATACCGCTTAAGAAAAAGGTTTGATCTTTAGTGATGTCCATTGCCTTCTTCAACTTTGATTCTGCAAAAAACAGAAACATTAAAGTATGCTCAAATGTATCGGGTTTCTTTTGCAGACAAAAATATCTTGTAAATTAACATTATTTTGCTGAAGTATCAAAGTAAAATGCTAAAAATTATGCATTCAATTTCTGGATGTATCTTTTTTGGGCCCCAATTAGTACCCGGAGAAAAGTAGTGTTCATATACACATTACATAAAATCTTACTTTCATTTTCGCTGTAATGTTCTAAAAAACTGCCAAAACTCGAGTTAGCGTAATGGCCAGTCGCAATGGCATCAGCGCCCAACTTATTTGTTGCATAGTTGAAGAAATGTCCAAACTTGACGAAGCGATTGCAAAGAATATCAGGATTTGGTGTAAGTCCTTTCTCATAATCTTCTAATAGAGAACTACTCTAGAAAGTTTTAAAACAGCTTAATTAACTATAATACGGAAGAAATTTAAAAAATGTAAAAATGATTTTGGTATGCTGTTAAGTGAAAATATTATTTTCTATTTTACACACCTGAAAACATGATTCCAATATTCTTTTACAAAGTTGACTTCTAATAACGGAATATTTACATGCTTACAGATTACCCGAGCATCTTCTAATTCCTTTTGAACATTTTGGCATGTTCCTGCTTCTTCTCTGTCGTCCCAGTTTTTCATAAATAAGCCAACGACATCAAATCCTAATTCCGAAATTGAAAATAAAAAAATACCGGTTCACAATTAGTACTTAATTATATTCGAATTCAATTACATACACGACATTTAAAATAATTAAAAACAATTAAAATTTTTTTAAATTCCAACAAGACAAAATCTAGCATTTAAAAACAATAACAAATGATATTAAAGTATTTAAGGGCTACCTTTTCGCTTAAGAAGAAAAGCAGCTACAGCACTGTCCACTCCGCCGGAAATCCCGCAAACTACCCTCTTAAAACGTGATATTGACATTACGTTGTCAGCCAAAAGGCACAAATTACAAGTATTTTATGGCGTAATTCTTGGTTGGCAGACAGACAAATGAGCTGTGCAGTGAACCACTATGTTCATTCACTACTTTTTAGGCGAAATAATATGACACATTTTAGAGGGACGTTTTAGTACTCTACCGGAATTATAATACAGATAGTCAAATGGTTTTTGATTTTACCTCAAATGGAAAATTAAAACATTCATTTATAAGGTGCAGTAAAATCCACATATAATGTGTAGGAACTGTTGAAAACCTGCTTCTACACTTATTGAACAAGTTGTCATTATTGTTAAATAAAAAATAGATTTATAAATGAATTTTCAAAAATATATCCCACATATTTATTCTAGCTTGCAAGATGTAAGTTAATATCATGTGTGTGGGTCAACGTTTGCCGCTAACATCTCATATATCTTGATCTGTATTTTGTCTCACTATCCCCTTCCGTATCCAGGATGAACATGCCTAGGTATTCCGCATTTTTGCATCTCATTAGCGTTTATCACAAAAATCTTAGCCTTTTCTTAATTAGCCTGCAGAATTTTAAGCAATAAGTTCTAAAACGGAAACAATATAATTACTAAATTTACACTATTTAAAATTAAAGCTCAACCAATTGGAATCTTGCTAAAAACAACACAGTTCGTGATATTTTAACCATTGTGTTACGAGCTTTGGCAATTACTATGCGTCTGGGGTATGATGTACAAAATACAAAGAGTGTATTGCGTAGAGACAATAAGTTGAAACCTATAAGTAAATCTGAACAATCGGTTGCACTTGCTTATCTAAGGATCTTTCCATAAAATTCATCTCTAGCCCTATACGAGTTACCGGTGAGGGTGAGACATCACGGAGAGACGAATACAATAAGTTTGCGATATTTGGGCATCTTCTATTTGGGAGTTTTAATCGTCGTACAATATGGAAACCCTTATTGTCTTGTTCTCTGAAGATGAATCTGAATACTCTGCGACCTTAACACCAAAACAAAACAGCCAAAACAAAAGATATTTATTTGCATAACAAAGTGAAAGTGTATTGCACGAAGAAAATCAACTTTTTGGGGCTATATGTAAAAAGGTTTAGATTTATTTCTGATGAAAAGATACCCTTCTTTTCTTATTAGAGAGATTTGAGTTGATTTAGTTGCAGTTGCACGATTCATTCAAATATGTATATGTATATAATAGAGTGCAATGGCATTGGCATTTATTTTGCTATTACCTTTTAATAATAGTTATACAGAATTAATATTACTGTGCAATTGACTTCACAATACATAAGTCAAGTTCAATTAAAATGGAGGACCAAGAAAAGATCCAAGTAAAATGTTAAAAACCAGATTCCTTTATTTGCATTGAATTGAACAACAGAAATTGCGGACTTTGTAATTAGGAAGGTGGTATATAGTACCAAATTACCACCCTTTTACACGCTTACAACAACCATGTATGAGGTTTTGGCTCAATAACACATCGCATCTCCAAAAGTGTATAACATGTAAATGCTAAACTTTTGACACTAATGTATCTTTCTCATGCAAAATGAGGACATTATATAGTTCATTTCATTGTGTATGTACTAACGGTCCCCTAGGAATGGATCAATCATTAATGACTGTTATTGAGGGTATTGCTGTGTAACAAGTATTGTTGGGAGGTTTGGACAGTAGATTAATTAGTCGAAAAGCTTCTATCCAGGTTGTGTTAATGCGCTACAAAACAGTGTCATCAAATGCAGAAACAAGCAAGTTGATTGGTATTAAGTCATAAAATATTTTACAACGAAGTGAAAAAGCTTTTTTACCCAAATACAGATATTGATAATTCTACTATGGTCTTCTTATTCAATTCATTATTATATAAACGCGTTCATTGCCAAGGCGGTTTATATACGAGACTATTTAATTACATGTCCGCAGTATGCTTGCATTGTAATTATCATAATCACAAATAAAGTCCTGTCAGAAACCTTTTTGTACAAAAGCCGTGATACCGCAGCTGAATGCTCATCCACCTCTGCTAGATATCTGGAGCCCCCGGAATGCTATGTTAATAGTTTATCACTGCATTTGAGTTGACTGCATTGAAAAACTTGAAAGATTTAAAAATAAGAAATGGAAAGCAGTAAAGTTGCTGTCATTCCGGTGTCAGAGAGGTAATCCTGCGAATGCAGCACCACTGGCCAAAAGAGTTCTGCCGCATGTGCGTATATTTTGATGTGCACAGTACTGTATTGCATACGATTTTGTAATGAACTGTTAGCCTGGTTTGTGAAGTACATAATAATGAAGTAGAATGGTGGATGTAGGCATAATTAGGACGAGAGTTAACCAAGTTGTAAAGGAAGAGGAAGGAGAGGTGGCGACAAGAAGAGTGGAAATGTGGGCAACAAAGGCAGTGAGGACTGTTGTTGGTTAGGCGGTGGGTCTGGTCCCCTACTTCTGGATGAACGACAGTTGTGTGGCAGAGTGTGCTAAATGGGGCATTGAGTGGTGTGTTGTAGGTAGTTCGGTGGAAATAGACAGGAGGATATTAGCGAAGGTGATGTGGCTGTGAGGGAGAGCTAGGAATGTTCGCATGCGATGATTGCTGGTCGGGACTGCCTGTGACTAACTGACGATGGGAGTGTAGAGGAGACAAAGCTGGATAGAGTGGTTAAGTAAAGCAGGTTCCAGCAGGAATGAGCAATTGCCCACGTAGCGATTTGCAGTGTACCTAATAGTGGTTGGTTTAGTTCTCGTTGGCGGCTGGTTGAGAGACGGTGCAAAGATATCCATATCGACCATGCGTGGTGGCAGCATTTGTCCAGGTTCCTTAACAATGAGTTCTGTTCCAGTGAAGAACTAGAGTCTCCACCCCCATTTTCTCCATTTTGGTCCAGAACTGCAGAGAAGTAAGTCGCTCGGTCCACTGTCACTACCTACGTCTTGTCCAGCTAGCCACCGACTTTGTAAAAGTGGACACTAACATTGTTTGCGGTCCACAAGAGCCGCTCAGTCACTTCACTCATTTCCTGTGATCATGTCCCCATGCAAAACTCTATTTCTGGCTTCCTGTGACCTCCCTCAGAAGTGTTCCCCCCAAGTAATCACTCGTCTGCCTCGTCCTTTCCAGCGTTCTTAGACTTTCGGCCACCAACAATTCATTTCTTTGACTCCTGGATATTTGGCATCCAGTTGTCCGGTTAGAAACACTTGCTTTTCTCTTTCTTCTTTTATTTATTCCACATCATTTCTAATTCAAATTCTCTGTCATATATTTCATACATTTTCATACGAATAACCTAAATCGTTATACCTACTTTTCAACAATTTCCTCAAAATAACTAACTACCTATGTAAAATTTTGACATTTAGTGTACCTACTATTTTGATGTCATCTTTAGATATACTTAATATTCACTGACTAAATTTTGTACTAAGGCTAAATACTTTTTCTATCATTCGTCCTTCACTCCGCTCAATAAATCAGAAATCCATAATCAATTATTCTGTCAATCAAAACATGCTTTTAGAAAATTATCGAAAGATAAGTTTAGAGACAAAGGAAGAATCAGTAGAATCGGAGTCTGTGATTTACACACTGAACCAAGGACGTTCGACACAATAGGCTTTCCTTTCCACTTTCACCTAGTTTCACTTCTGCAGTATGTGTACTTAGATCCCATCAGAGCTAACTGTAAAATTACTTTTTATATTTTTGCATTTACTTTTGAATAACACACTTTAAAGTCTTTTCCTGCTTCATTGTGATTAATAGAAATTCTATGCCCATTAGAAAGGTAAAAAAGCTAAAAACTATTTTATGCAAGTATAGTGTGCACTGATCATTTTTTGAAACCTTGCACAAGTGACGGACAATTTGAATATTATTATACGTTGATACCACATGGAAATTCGGATCATGTAAGTTGCACAGAAAAGCAAAGCAATGTCAGAGTATTTAAATATTAATTGGTGCAAATTATTGATTAATATATCGCATGTAGGCATTAGGTATCTATGAATTCATGTGCCGGAGGTAGATTCCTCAATAATAATGCTTACGTAATACGTACTACAGATAAAACCATTTAGTAGCGTATAGAAGAGTATAATGATGATATGTGACATACATATATAAATAAGTAGTAGATGAATGCAATGCACAGACTCCATTCTTATATACATAGAACGCAAACACACCAAATGTGTTTTATTGAATATCCTGAATGAAATGCAGTGCACACTACGTAATATTTCTAGATATATGTGTTATATGTACATGTAGTGTGTAGTGTGCAGTATAGGTAGTCCGTAGATAAACTACAGTATATATTTCTCTAGAGCCTACTGAATAGAAATGACAAAGAATGTTATTTTGTGCAGAAATATATAGAGCAGAACAGCAGAGAGTTGAACTGGGTAGTAGAAGTACATTAGAAGAACTAGAATCGAAGAGAAGGAAAAACATCACTTTCAATAAGGAGTCGAGGTGTTTGTCATTCCTACTATTCCCCTCCGGTTATTAGGTGTTTTCTATTACATTCGGTTCTTTATGAGATTCTTCGAATTCCTTTCAATGTGAACAGTGCGCAATAATGCTTATTATCGTATAACAAAAGTATTATGATATCTCCCATTCTGCCAACTTGAATTCAAATTGTGCAGTTAATGAACACTAAAGGTATGCAGCAAACACAGGCTTAAATCCCAAATTATGTTCTCCGAATAGTTCAAATTGTCTTAGGAACCTAAACACTCTAGGAGGAAAGGTTTCCTGCATTAATCCCAAATTCTTGAATTCTTAACAGATTTTTTTATTTTGGATACCCATGGAATTTAAATTATTTCGTTATTTGGTATTAGGCACATGTAATAATGTACCTAATCACCACAACAATTTGTCGGACCTAGTTCTACTCTTGAGCGTAATATAGGCACAAGAGAATTGACTTTCATTCACGGTTATGTAATGAAGTAGTATATCTCAGAGCTGCTGTAGTGTATGCATGCAAAAATTAGTTTATCTGTGAGAAATTGTAAAGGCAGTAAAAATGTGGGGCATTAATAGACTGAAAATAAAAGTTTGTTTGCTTTTAATCAGAATTTACGGACACACCGCTATAATGCAATTACATTATAATTAATGTATACTTGTAGTGATTATTTGATTATATGAAATAAAATGGGTATAGTAGAGCACAAGTTTATGTGGATTACATATGTTAAGGAAATAGGCATATTCAGTAGTTTTTCCAGCAACTGTTTTTTGTAACATGTCTACACTTTCATATTTAGCATAATTGAATTTACATTTTAACTACGGTGGCAATTTATTCTCGGTGTTGACAGTTCGGTGGTAAGTAGCATATCATACGACTTATTTATTTGGCTTGGTATGCTATTTATGAGCCACTTAGCTACTAGATGACTATGCAAGAATAGGAAGTTTTTTGCAATGGAGCAGAAATCGATTATTTTTTCTAAAATAGCAGGAAAATTCGAATCGATAAATCTACCAACAGAATGCAGTCAAAATCAAAAGTTTTTAACAAACCTCAATTCACATTCTTAATGATAATGAACTATAAGAACAGAATAGGGACAAGTAGATGATAAGCCTTCTGTGTAACCTACATTGGTTTTTCGACCTAAAAGCAACTAATTGAGGATATTATGAAGAATTAAGCGTACATGACCTTAATAGTGGATTATACTTCGTATAATGGTATCTACTGTAATACTGGGTAGGTAGTTGAGCGAAGCTACCGTAATAGCGAATTATTATACTGAGGAGCTCAGGGAATAGGATCGAAATTTGTTAGACTTACAATATATATCTATTTATACATGTGTGCAGCGGAGATACTTTTCATTCCACCCGTATTCGGGCAAAAAATATTGCGAGTAGTCTTTCTACTTTCTATATCTCAGTCTACTGTATAGTCAATGTACTATTAGATGTAGTTAAAGCTAGGTCATTTTATGAAGTAGTTGCTATACTACAGCGAATTCAATAAGTTCCATTTACCACATCTGATTGAAATTATGTAGCACAGGGTCGATATACAATAAAAAGTAAGGAAGATAGATTTACAGATGATACACAGATTCACGTACAACGTATATTATGAGAATTTTGTGGTTAGGTATGCAAAGTAACTTTGTCAAAACTAATTCCGCCATGGTAGTGTGTGTGCATTTTCCAATGTAATTCTGAAGTCGACGTGAGCCATTAATTAAATCAGGCATATTTACCGACAGCGAGGCATGTTTGAGAAAGCAGTACTGACAATTTGTTTTTCTAGCTCTTGCGGAAAACAATACGTAGATACCTAAAACGTTGCATAACGGCATTATAAAGGTTTCTTTTGCAATAACAACTTTTGCGTATTATATAATTTATGAAATAAAAAAGATGGGCGCAGCCGTGCTTATAAAATATTATTACCTTGTTTTCGGATAAATCTTTTCAAAGTCACATTGATTCACTTACGACTTTTCAATGGTAACAGTGACTGCATAAATGGGAAACTGTTTACTATAGTAAACCATATTCCTATAAATAGTTTTTATTCTCTTGCTCATAAGCCGTATTTCCGCTGTCTAATACCCAGAAGATTATACAAGTTTGACAATGTCAGTAACGTCGGAAAAGGAAACCCATATAGGTAGTTTTGTTTTCTGCATTAATTTTTATAACATAATTTATACATACCTATTACCACCTACAAGCACATCAAGTATTAGGAGTAAAATACTTTCAAATAACTTTTTTAACCACCGTAATTAAAACTGCTAAATAAATGCGCTGTTTCGAACGAAAATTATTTTTAGAATCGAATTGTCCTTCAAAATTCTTGACTAAAGCGTAGATTCTAATTGTAAGCTATAAATAACCCACACTTATAATGAATTAGCCCTCAATAAGGATACATTTCATAAAAATGTGATGGCGAATTGTTACTAATACCGAAGAGTACTAATTTTTAGTTTGCTTTGTTGCGTGCATATATATTGATCCTAATTGCAGATATGTTGACGGTTGTTAGGTTCTAAGAGGATATGATAGATCCGAGTTCGTCTGAAGAAGAAAGTGATGGAGGTGATGATGGACACCGAGAGACGCCGGCGAGTCACCCGAAGTCGCATGCTCACAATGAGCCGTCTGCCGCAAATCTGGACATTCCTCACGGAGGACCCCATCGCTCGTTGTCACCGAACAGCACAGCGTCTTCGGATACCCTGAACGTTGGCCAGTCCGGCAGCTTGGGTTCAGGGTCAGGTGCCAGCAATGTGAGTGCTGGAGGCACTCCAGTGCGGGGAGCTGCATTGCCCAGACCAACGTCTCCATCGCCATCACTTGTGTCCGATAAGACCGTAACAGATTCTATCGATCCTCAGGTACTTATCAATACATACTAATTCAGGTGAAGTCAACATTGCAAGGCCGCAGTCATAAAGCTGTGGTCACCTTGATTGCATATACCCAATATCCATCGCCTAACACGATTATCTTTTAGCCGAAAGGTCCAGTAGATACACGTTGTATAATGTTACGTGGCTACCCTTAGTACATTCGCTTCTTCCACATCAATACAAATATATTGCAATTCCTGGGAAAGTTCTCGGAAGCCTGGAAGGGTTTCTTATAAGAAAAAATTTAATGCAAAATGGATTGAATCATATTCCAATGTTTCGGTAACTCTGATAACGATGTTTCTTAGGACTCAGTGTACCGTGCAACTGTGCACTGCAGATATGCTTCCCAGAGACGATTCAGTTTCCAATTTTATGAATGTCTGAAATTTCTCCAGAAGACAAAATATTTCAACCATTTATATGTAGCGTTCTATTTTTTTTAAATTTCTCTATAAGGAACTGCTGATTTTCTCTATCCAATTATTCAAAACCATGGAAAATGTACAGCTTTATAATACTTTCCTTTCTTTACGATTTTTATTAAACATCAACCAATATTTGCCCGTAGCATAAAAAGTTATTGGGGTACCTTTGTAATGTTTGCAAATGGCTACTAAAGAAAATGGTTAGGGACTTGCGTGTAAGTAAATAGATTTAAGCCAAGAAAAATACTAATAAGATGTGATTTTCAAATGTGGCATAGGAGAAGCAGGAAAGGGCGGAAGAATTACGTAAGACGCAACTGCAGTTATATGTTTTTATATCCCGATGTGTTGCCTATCCATTTAACGCTAAGCAGCCAACAGATATGACGAAGAGACACACTAAAGTAACTAAATCCCAGTTGGATACAATTCAAGGTCGCTTTCAGGTGCGTCATGCAAATACCTCTGTTACTAATAATGTTATTATTTCTCCAGCTAAGGCAACTTACATATTATTATTTTCTACCCACTCTGATTATGAAGCAACTTTTTCTCATATTAAAACAAATCTTATAAGGATTATGAACTTTTGGATTATTTAACAATATAGAGATGTTATTGCGTTACATAGCACATCTTGAGTCTATGATTGCACTCCTTTTAGTTGACCAATTAAATTAAATTCCATAAATCATTTTACATAACAAAGTACCTTGTAAGTTTTCTGGGATGAGTTGGGTTCCCAAAAAACAAGTCTTTATCCTTAGTGATCGTACCAAAAGATTCATTTATTGGTCTACTGCGTAGATTTTATAATGATGAGCTGGGGAAATAGAGTACAAACATTTTACTAACTAATTGAATTATGTGTAAATTTTATGAGGCATTATATAAAATGTATTATACAATTTGTTTGCGGTTGTTTTGTATTAGAGAAAGTCTTATGCAATTTGTTTTTTTCTTTGGAACTTTAGAGAACTATTCAAATAAAATCATGTGCCCCATTAACGATAATTGCTGACTTGAATGATTTTTTTAATGCAGAGCTTTCTGAAGGGTGATACTCAGATTGCTGCTGACGAGGCATTTCAAAACGCTATTCTCAATTACCAGGAAGTCTTTCTTAAATCTGAGCGAGTGCTACGTATGG
Organism: Yoshiicerus persimilis; assembly: GCA_020352615.2. Lineage (NCBI taxonomy): Eukaryota > Metazoa > Arthropoda > Collembola > Entomobryomorpha > Tomoceridae > Yoshiicerus > Yoshiicerus persimilis. The sequence goes on from CM060170.1 coordinate 17,788,312, forward strand.
TGCAAGCCGGTGCTTGTTCTCATCACGACTTTAGAGAAGTCTTTAAGAACAACGTAGAAAAGCGTGTCAGGTAAATGCGAACAGCTGGCTCATTAATTTATTTCGACTTGCATAATGATTGCGGAAGCACGTGGTAATTCCGTCTTAAGTTACTCCGTATGGTATACTGCCCACGAAACATTGGTAATTATATGCACGAAGTTTGTGAATTGACATTCTGTGAACATTGAATTGTAGATCTTTGCCGGAGATCGATGGGCTTAGTAAAGAAACTGTCCTGGCGAGTTGGATGGCCAAGTTTGATTGCATATTTAAAGGTGATGAGGACAACAAGCGGCCCCGATTGCAGCAGTCACTTCACTCTGAACTGATTTTATCGAAGGAACAGTTGTACGATATGTTCCAGCAAATACTGGGTGTGAAGAAGTTCGAACATCAACTCCTCTTCAATGCTCTTCAGGTGAGAGGAGAAATGCGAGGGCTGTGGAGCTGGAGTGATTTTAGGGGTGCTCATTGAGATTTGCATATTGGTTGCAGTTGGACTCGATGGATGAGCAGGCGGCTGCAATTCGTCGGGAGTTGGACGGGCGTCGTCAGAAAGTGGTTGATATGGAGCGGAACCGAAAATTAATGCCTCGTTTCGTTTTGAAAGAAATGGAATCTCTATACATCGAAGAATGTCGTTCAGCAATAAACTTGCTGATGGCAAACTTAGAGTCGCTGCCGGTCTCAAAAGGATCCACCGACTCCAAATACGGCCTTCAGAAACTTAAAAAGTATAATAATAGGTATGTTGCATTTCGTAGTGGCTGCTTTGAGGCAGCCAAACTCTCTTCTCTTTTGCTGTAACTGAGCTATGTTTTGATTTTACTTTGGCCCTATCAGGAGAAGCTCAGTGCTAAGGTAATTAATAAATTTTACATTTGATGGCAGTGAATGATCCCTGTAACTATCCCCCTTTTTCATCAGTCTGCTCTGACTGCTGTTTTTTAAAAACCAACTCTGTGTGAGAAACATTGTATTTGTCAATCCATTTCCTTTTTGCCAAATGGTCCAGGTCTCAAGTTTCTTTAGCCAAGCTTGAAGGTGATTCTGCCGATAGTGACACTACTCTTAGCAAAATGGATGTCGTTCTTACATTTACTCTTGAGGTCATTTTCATTCTCATTCTCATTATTATGCAATTCCAAGTCACAAATAAATCTCCGCCTTCACGGAAATGCATTTACTCTAGGTTATCGTAATGGAGGTCAAAGGTCTCAAGTCCCTGGCTCCCAATCGAATCGTTTATTGCACCATGGAAGTGGAGGGAGGAGAGAAACTTCAAACCGACCAGGCAGAAGTATCGAAACCAATGTAAGTTCTCCAAACCGCGACTCAACAACCTATTTGTCCTGTAGCTTTGCATAACAGTGCCGTATATTAAAAGATTACCGTATTCTGTTTCAGGTGGGATACGCAAGGTGATTTCACTACCAATCACTCTCTACCTGCGGTTAAAGTCAAATTGTACTTGGAAAACACGGGGATGCTGGCGTTGGAAGATAAAGAACTAGGGAAAGTAGTACTTAGGCCTACACCTTTATCTTCTAAGGTAATACTTCCTAACTTTCTCAAGGGAATTCCTTTACCCTGCTTTTCAAGCAATATTATAAGCAGTACTTACATAAATTCACTTTGAGGTCCTAAACCATAAACACTCTAGAAACGTTTCAGCTAAATACTGCACTGCCAATGCTTCTTTTATGGTATATTGTTATAAAATTCGAATCCACATATTTACACGAATTCTATCAGGCAAAATATTATTGTGCCTACAATTCTCTTTCTGATGGATTTGTAACTTTTGGTTGGATTAAATGATTTACTGTCACAGCTGGTTTAATGTTTTTTTATATCTTCTCTTAACCGCCTAGGTTCCTGAATGGCATAAAATGACAGTTGATAGACGTGCCCCTGATCAAGACTTAAGGATCAAAATTGCATGCAGAATGGACAAACCTTTGAATATGAAACATTGCGGGTAAATAACTCTCTTCATGTTCATAGTGTTTCTATTAACCTAGGTAGTTACAAACTTAAGCCTTCTACATCTCGCAAAAGTAGACGTGAACATTGTCTACATATTCCATTATTATCGCTTTTGTAAGCGTTTTTCACACATTAGCAGTGGCGTCTAAATGAAGCAGAGTAGGCTATGTAGGTATTGTAATTTCGCACATAACAAAAACCATTATTTAGTACGTACATTACTAAACTATGATTGCATGAAATGTGTTTTAACTTAAAGAATTAATAGCCTTGTTAATTCGTTTAGACAATCCAGGAAGTTGTATTGCACACTTCATTAAACAAAATATTTTCCTTTTTATTACTGTAGTTAACCATAATCGCGACCTTAATTCAATAGAAGGAGTATTTCGTAAGGAGAATAGTAATTTTAATATTTGCCTTATATTGCTTTAGAATAATAAAATAGACTTAAAATAAATCTTTGAAACGTGCATGTTCACATGGGCGTAAAATGTAGTAGGCTCTGGTTTACTGCATGGACTTTATTACCTATATTATTAAGAGGAGCGCAGCGAACTCTTTATAATAATGAACGATCTGTCTGTCTGTCCGTCTGTATGTTCGCGTTAAAGCTGGGCACGGCGATTTAGAGGTGGGCACAGTGACCCGCAATCAAATACTCACCGCTCACCGCGCGACTCTTTGTTATATCTGTGTTAACGGGTTTATTAGTATTACTGCATGCAGATAAATTCAACTAAACTACCTATATTTAGTAGCGAGTAGTGAAACATTGGAAGCGACTTACATTGGTGCATTGGGAGAAAGGAGGGGCACAGTGAGACATGACATGAGACACCACACACAGCTGTGTGTGGTGCACAGGGATGAATTTTGTATGCATTGTAGGGCACATTGTGCATTCACACAACACTAACACTATTGTAGGACGAGTACAAATGCAGTTGCTACGTGTAGGCAAATACACGATTCTGATAAAGAGGCGTCGGATTAATTTTTTGATTGTGAGCCACATAAAGAGATTCTGGTACAGTTTCAGAATAGTTTAGATGAAGTGTGGAGAAAGTGGGGAAAGTCTGCATTGGACAATTGACATGACAGTGGATTTTGCATTTATTTTAGATACCTATATGCATTGGGGAAGGGAGTGTGGAAGAAATGGAAGAAACGCTATTTTATTTTAGTTCAAGTTTCGCAATATACTTTTGCTATGTGCTCTTATAAGGAGAAAAAATCCGAACCTACAGAAATGTTGCAACTAGACGGCTACACCGTCGATTACATCGAATCTGCCAGTGGTGAGATATACTGTCAACTGAACTATTAGCATGGATTTTCCTTGAACAGCGTATTTCAATTTATTTTGGGCAATACAATTTTGGGAATTACTCTGAATGTTATTTGATGTGACTGCCATTCATCTGTCACGCTTGTATTTCAATTAACTGCTATTTGAACGTAGCATGAAACACTCTGTTCACATTTTAATAAAAGGTACATTTGACTTGATGGACAGACTTAAATAGACTAATTCTGTTTTGAATATTTTCCTTTAGCCAATCTGATGGTGGGAATGGGTAAGAATACTTTGGCATAGACATACAGATGTTAATTAATAGAGTTAATTACACACCAGTGCACTGTGTCAATTCAAACTGGTAACGTAAATGTTAAATATGCAGATTTGGAAGGAGGCCGCTATTTCTTTAATGCGGTCAAGGAAGGAGATAGTGTTCTCTACGCCTGTGATGATGAAAATGAAAGCCATTTATGGGTTATGGCCATGTACAGAGCCACTGGGCAAGCTCATAAGCCAACGCCTCCACTAACCCCTGCCGCAAAAAATTCAACTATCTCCAAAATTCAAGGAGGTTCGTTCAAACTATTGCAAACGCTCATTTTGGTTCAAATATTCTAGGAAAATGTGTACAGATTAGATGACTTGGTAACTGAGCAAATATTTTGATGGCAGATGCCGATAGAGCAAGGAAGCATGGGATGGAAGAATACATTTCTGCAGATCCGTGCAAATTCGATCATCACTCCATGTTCAAGCATCTTCAAACCTTAACATTAGAGTTTCGTCTTAATGACCCGTACTGCTCTTTGGTAAATGATAATATGACAATGCTAGAGTCACTGAGAACTCTAGCTCGCAATACTAATACTGAGCACTAATAAATTTGGTAGAATAAGGGAGGCAATGATATTGAGTGTGTGCGTGAGATTACATGGAATTGTTTGTGCAGGGTTGGTTCAGTCCAGGACAAGTGTTTGTTATAGATGAGTACTGTGCCCGGTACGGTGTTCGCGGGTGTTTCCGTCACCTGGTGTACCTCGCGGACCTTCTGGAGCGCGCAGAGCGAGGTGTAATGATAGATCCGACGCTGATCCATTGCTCTTTTGCATTTTGCGCGTCCCATGTTCACGGCAACAGGTTAGACATGTATGACTTTTGAATTCCTCACCATGAAATTTCTAATGTACTCTAATGAATGACTGTTGATTCTTTGTTGTGGCTTTTCGTCGTCTGAGCTGTATGACACACACTTATCTTATCTTGCTAGCGAAATGTGCCCATTGCTGATTTTGATTGCAGTCATTTTCACCTCTACCTAACGACCACCTGGTTGTTGACATGATCTTTTTGTTACTTCCCGTGACCTGACTGATTTTTGTGTTACTCGTTTGGTCCTTTCGTTTGCGCATCCGAGACCCATGATTACTGTCCCTGAGTATTACCGAAACGTGTTTCCGTTGTGTTCCTTTTGGTTTCTTTAACAACTGCTTTTGATTTGGCTCATTGTTTGTTAGTTTGTTTGTCCTCCTCTGATCTTGACCTTGACTGGTTTGACTTGTTTGGTTTGAGCTGGAGCCGCGATGCGGAATGGGAAGAACATTATCGTCAGAGTCTGCTTATCATTGTTGTAGTGAATAAGAATGCAACACTCGCTGTGCATTGATGCTCGAGGCGTCCTAGACTCCGAACTCACCAGCAGTACGTTGCTTCACACAGATTAATTAATTAGTTGACTTGAGAGCGTGAGCTTATCCGATTGGTGACTTGAACGTTTTTTCTTCCGTTCCTCTTTCTTTCTTACTGCACACAAGCCTAACGTAAAGTAACGTAAACGTACGGATGAGTGTTAGGTTATTAACCACTAACTATACTCTAGTAACTGCTAACATTATCTTGTGGACCGTAGTAGGGTTACATTAGACATAAGACTAGAACTTACTTACTATTACTATAAACATTACATACTGTTCTACTATTACTTACGTAACGTAATGACTACGTGGTCGTTATTGCCTCTGTCCGTCAAAACGGATCGGTAGAATCTATCATTCTCTGATGGGGATGTGATGGGCAGATTTTGTGCCAACTTGTCGCCCCAAAATACTAATATGCAAATGACTTGTAAAGGCCGGATGGTGTGGGCACGGTCACCCATGAAGAAAAAGAAAAGTTTCAAGAAATCAAAGAGCGCCTTAGGGTTCTTCTAGAAAATCAGATTACTAACTTCCGCTATTGTTTTCCTTTTGGGCGCCCAGAAGGAGCTTTGAAGGCAACTCTGTCTCTCCTAGAAAGAGTAAGCACATCTTCCTTCCTTCCGCTTTCCACATCTTAGCAAACATGATGCAGTCATCCATATTGCAGTCTTTGTTCCTTTTCTCTTTAGCATCCTCTACAATATCCATAATATAAAGTGTATCAAAGTAACTACACAGATACCGCTTCATGCAAATGAAGCAGTTTCTTTGTACGTCTACTTTTCTGCCTGGGTCTCTAATTTTCTAAATGTCACAACAAATATTGTTTTGCTCAGCTTTCACTCTTTCCTTTGCCTAGTCTTTCTTAGATTTTCAAGAGACAATACTACAACGGAATATTTTGTTAATTAGGCTTTACAAAATTCATTTCCTTTATTATTCCTTGATGAAAATAGACATTTCTTACTTTAGTGCAAAAATCGAATATTTTTTCACATAAAGATATCTCTAGATGACAATGAAGACTACCTGTATTGTATCTAAAAATATCATGGTTTTGGAAATGTTTAAATCCTGTCTATATTTCAGGAATGCTTGTTACTCTTCCAAAGAACGCTTAGTAATAATATGGTGTACTTAACCGTAGGTTTTGATGAAGGACATAGTGACTCCTGCTCCTCCAGAAGAAACACGGACCGTCATTAAAAAGTGCCTGGAAAATGCAGCTCTGGTCAATTATACTCAGCTTTCGAACGAAGCCAAAATCGATGGTATGGTTTTAAGGATATAATTGTTCCACTTTGATATTTTGTGGTGTCGTTTTTAAACGACGGTAACAAACCAAGATGACGATGCACTATTTTTCTATTATTGATAAATGTATAATATACGGATATTCGGATACTGGAAAATCGATATAATTTTTGTGTTTTTAATGCTGACTTAAAAACAGTCCCTGCGCCAGTAGTTGCGGGTAAGAAATTTCTGGCTTAAATGAACTGTCACAAAAATATGATGTGGCATGTTACTAAGATAGAATATAAAGTACTAGCTTTTGATGAAGGGGAATTTAATATGATTTCCGACATAAGTAAAAGGTTTCTACCCATAGTATTGTATTACCTACCTCGTAAAATGAGTAAATATTGTACAGTAGAATAGGAATAATTTTAAGTACTTGAAAAGGCGACAGTATGAGGACTAAAATGGTTTGTTTTATGTATTTGTGGGACATTGTAGAAGAATTGGGTCCAGATGGCCAAGAAATAGTGGTTCCTAGCAGGCGACTAGAAGAGCTGATACATTTATCAGAGTTGTGTGTAGATTTGTTGCAGCAGAACGAAGATCACTACGCCGAGGTAATATTTAGTCTTTATTCTTGCTCGATTGTGGCTGCTAAATGTTTCTCACTTTCACCGAGTGTGAAAGCTACCTATCTGAGTACAGTCTAGAGACGCGAGAGTAAATGAATATTTAATTACTGTAAATGTCATAACCTACCTGCCTGTCTACAGTATAAGTATATTACACGCCTTCATTGTTCATGGATGGGTAGTTTTGTTGGGCTAGCATAAGTTGATACACTCTAGACTATTAGATACAATAAGAAAGCTCACAGGTGATCTCCTGCTGCATCATGCAAAGTTAATTGCCTAAATACGATCAGACGGCCTTCCAAGTTTCATGGCTAAAGAAGTTGGCGTTCAGATGCAGATTCTTCGGCGCTACTTACTCCACCTGCTACACTAACCCCTCCCCGTACAAACATCACCCCACCCTGTTGATTTCTCATGTGAGTCCCACCTGACTTGAACTGACCTGACCTGACCTACATAGATGCTGGTTGTTGATAAACACACAACGTTAACTAACTAACATGCCTCTGAATATTATTTATATACTCTACCATTATTGTTTTGTATTTATCCGTACGTACGATGTGAATGTACTGAAATCATGAGACCAGCCGTTTTTGTTGCTGTCGTTGCTGTTGTTGTTGGTACATTTTCTATTTCTTGTATTGTCTGGTTAGGAGTTGAGTTGATTGAATTAAGTTGAATTGCAGAGGGAAGGTTCGTTGGTAACGTTGCCTACCGCCTCGCGTATATTACCATAAGTATTCATTGTTCACGTATTCTGTACACTGCATACACGTAACAAATGTGATGCAATCGTTTGGTTGTATGACTCCTAACTGCAATTCCTTTTCTCATTCTTATTTCTCTTCATCTGTGAATGTGTCTCTGAGGTCTGAAGTGTTGATCTTTTTCTCTGGTGCTTTGACTGTTCTCTCTCGGTGGTGCCCTCGTGCTGGCCATTTGGTTTCCTCTACATCCAATCAATCAATTGCAATCCATCCTTGTGTTACACGCAATTCATCCTCTTCGCGTTAACAGTCTTTTCGTAAAGGGGTGAGTTATACATTCCATCATCTCATCACAATTCATTTCGTTCACCAATTTTATACTACACAATCCAAAAACTCAAACATCCAACTACAACAGCTAGAGTAGTTCTCAGATAGCTAGTTTAGACAACTAAATAGTCGTAGCCTTCTTTTCTTAATCAACTAGCAGCCCTAGTCTAGTCGGGTTCCAATCTCAACCCACAGAATTCAAATACTAATTACTGTAAGCTTTTCATAATAGCTAGCCGACTAATATCAATATCGATATACGGTTAAGCATAATTACATGTAGAGTCTCTAGCATAGTACAGACTTAGCACATGGAAGGAAAACTTTCACTTCATCTCCCTCATCTCCATTTTCCCATGAACACTCTGACTACCACACTATTCAACTCTTCTCCTTAATCATCCATGCCTAGCAAACCAAGTCATCCAATTACCCATTCCCGCTATTGAAGGCCTTCTGTGTAGCTTCACGTCGTCCGCTTTCAACCTTGCTGCTTTCCATATGCAAACTTTCACTGCTTTCTCCCTTGCGGATTTCCTTCGACGTCCTTCCCTCCTCCTAATAGTTACCAGTTAGGAAATTAGCTCTAGTAAATATTGTATTAAGCTTAGGAATAGCTCACTGGTTCTATTTAGACTACTAATAGGTAGCTGTATGGCTAGATAGCTGGTGGTAATATGCAATAGTGCAGATATTATTTGGTTTGAATGAATACGTAATTATAATTACCTACTTTAGAATAATGATCTGCTTCATCTCCTAGATAGTTGTTTTCATGTAAATGGAATATCACCACACCTTTACCCAATTTACACCTGTAATTACACAACACATTAACTGCCACACGATCAGAAGCTGAGGATCAATGAAATTCCTATTTTGTCCGTGAGGCAGCCAGCCTCAATATTAATGGCACATTAACTCTCCCATTACTGCTCTCATCAGTCAGCACTTGATCAATACACACGCAGTACACTCCACAAATGGAAATTCAGAGGAGTCTAATCCCTAATGATGAAAAATGAAAATGGGAGTTTATCAGACAACAATAACATATCGATAGGGTAATCACATTTCCTCAGAATACCTAATGGTCACGCACAACTTCCCAAAAGTGATCCTTTCTCTTCTAGTTAGAGTACTCACGTGAATGTCTGTCTCCATAGAAAGTAATATTTTCCTATCCTGCATGGCTCTCTACTTTCCTTGTACGTAGATAATGGCTTTCATTATTAGACGTCGAATGAAGCATTTTAAAATCAGTAATTAGGATTCTATTTCTCTATTGAAAGCTACGACGACTACTATCTACTATTTACGAAGTCGCAGATTATTGCAAGTCAGAAAGGATACGCACAGGTATTTTGTGATATTTGTTGATAAATAGTAAGGGTGAATTATTAAGGTTCATCATAATGTGTATTAAATGTTGTGAGTATTGTGTAGTTTTATTAATTAGCCAAGGTATAGATATGAGGAACTTAAGAAGGAAGGATATGGAAATGAAAGAATAATGATTCTAAAGATATGGAATGCGTAGGCAGATTTTGAAAGTAGGGTTACTTAAGTAGATATTGCAGTCAGAAAGGGTCTACTACTACTAAATATTTCTAATAATGTATATAGGGCCTAGCCTACTTAGCTCTTGTATGTTCATTGTTAATGTGAATGACTTATTGTGATTGTTCCCTTGATTGTGTTGTACGTAAACCTGGTTTTCTCCTCCCTCAATGCAATGTGACCAACGGAATGCAGGAAAAAGTAAGTCAGACAACTCATATACTAATTATTCTATACTTAGTTTTCTTTCTTTTTCTTCCCTTTCGCCACAAATCATGCTTTCAAAAAATGTCGTCAGCTTTACTGCTTTATACGTCGTTTGAAGACATGGCGGTGGCCTGTTATTTGTGTAGTTTGTTTTAATATTTGTAATTATAAGTTACTTTTGTACACCTTAGTTTATTAATACTTGTAATTAATTTCTAAGGTATACATAAATAGTTAGATACATAAATCACTATAGTTATATTTTAGGGGCCATTCAAGTATTACGTAAGCCCAGTAGACTTTGGGATAGAGTCACTATGACTGAACGTTAAGGCTTACAAGGGTGGGTGGGTGTCATGCAAATTTCCATATAAAAAGGTTTGTAATTTACTGCTACCCAACACAGAATGAGGCAGCTGCGGTAGTAACAATCCCGCTTGTTTGTATAGGCAGACCCGTGTTTCTTAGAAATAGATTTCTACTTTTCTCGATACCTTTCGAGAAAATAGCCCTTGTATTTTTGGTTTTCTGTGGGAAATTTTCCTTAAAGTAAATTTGGAGACCTATATTTTACATCCTGAATAGTGTGTTATGAACGCTTAAAGAGGCGACTTATATTAGACAATTTCTTCCACATATTACAAGCCACTACTGTGTTCTGCAAAAATATGCAAATTAGCAGAAGTTAAAAGGGTTTTCATAATATTGAATTATTGTATTAAGTATACTGAAAGTAAAGCAGTGCACAGTTATAAGTATTATATTTTCGAAAGCTGAAAAACAAAATTTGTAATATACATCAAAGAGTAGCTTTTACTGAATTAATAAAATTTAAAATCACTTTCTGAATTTTCAAAATATTTTATATGATATGACGAGCAACTATTACACGCTTCCCAGAAGTCAAATAAAAAATAACCTATGGCTCACTCTTATTGTTAATTGTAAAGATGTAAGATGACGCAGGTTCCAAACACAATTTTCTGAGTTATAGGAAATTCTTATGATGAATTTTTGATTTATATTTTTCCCGAAACACATATCTTCTATCTTGCTTTCCGAAAAATCCTAAATACTAGTAGACAATAATTGAGTAGTTAATTCTTTTGTAGTTAGTCGGTAACTGTTGTGCTAATGTTGTGGGATATGTTGAATCCTATCTAAACAACTTACCTTATATAAGCAGCAATTACGAAAAAGTTTTTTCCGTCGACACTTTTGATAACATAGTGGTGATAAATATTCATGTCTCAAATTCCCTATATTTTCCCAATCGTCAATGTGGTGTGTGAATTGCTTCTCCCTGCCAAATCATTGTGATAATGTAAATCGCTTCTCAATGTGCGTTTTACAAACGTCGTAATGGGTAGATATGTAAATACAATGTCAATGTGGTATCGATGTGGGTTTATAATGTTAATTCTTCAATTTTATTAGTGTAGATTCAATTTTGCTTTCCGTAGTGAACACAGGATCAATGTCGTTTGTCAGCTGCTTTTATCTAGGTACTTAAAGTAATTGGATCATTGTGGACATGTGCATTGTGAACAGCCTCTAATTGTGTGGAGCAATGTTGTGAACTGGTACATAATTTTGATTCATGAGGCACCTAAGAAATGCCAACAATGTATATCTATTATATAATTTTTTACGGCTTTGGAATTCTCACTGCTTCGTATTTTAAGCGAATGCGACAACTGGATAAGACTATAATAGTATCGTCTGTCGTCTTTAAATAAGTGTTTTGCTCATTTTACACGGGTATTCGAGATAGTACATTAATTTGTGTTTGACAATATTACTACTAAGACGCGCGTTATTTTTTGTTTGTGTGGACTTAATTAGCTAAAAAACAACTATAATTCTCTAGGCATACCGTGTGGGAAATGTATTTTGCATGTGTTTAAAGTAACCATTAAAAATCGTGTTCATGAACACACGGAAGGAGAAAAGGAGACACCTGAGATTTCATTACTATTTTTTAATTCTTGGAAGGAGACGAAATTCGAAATGGCAAAAGTACAAAATCGAAAGAATGAATTAGGACTGCCTTCAATTCCTAATTGACCATAAGACCCTGTTACATTTTTCAAGTAGGCAGAATCGTCTTTCTTTTTCAGTTATGCATGATTTTTTTTCAGTTGGCCTAATAAATCATAAGCAATAAAGATTATTTAACATTTAGTTTCCCTTTTCTAAAAACAAATTCTCATTTAAGCGTTCTGGCTCGCTTTGTTCCGACTCGGCTTGGCTCGATATAGTAATTCCAAATTCCCGGCTCGAATACCGATTGGCTCGGTCCCAACTCAGTACCCAGGTAGGTGATTTATTTTTAAGTCGAAAACAGAATTTTGATAAAGAAACTATAAGTAAAGCAAAAAACCGTTTTGGAGAGAGCAGAGCAATTGACTATCACTCATCTTCCTCCAATATTTGTTTTATTATCATTATATTACTATTATGTAATGATTTTTAAGGTAAAACAGATAAAACATTTTGAGAAACATAAAATCTGTTTTATTTGCATTATTAAATTTATGCATGATTTTAGCACAGTTAAACCTTTTAATAATAATGTATATACAATTTAATTAAAAAGTTGGGACCTTGAATGATGATGTAATGGGAGAGGGTGGGTGGTCAAGGAAAGTATGACATCTGATGACAACGGGGTGAGTTGGGGACGGAATCGTATTTTCTGATTGCGTAATACTTGAAATATCCCTTATTTCGTTTTGCACAAAACATTGGAAGCACTCACAGATACTTTGTGGAGCATTCATAAATTTGGTCAACTAAATTTGTCCCTTTCACATAAAAATATCCATCATGAATACTTAAAGCAAAAAGTTTCTTGAAAGAAAGGGTCAATTCTTTCAATAAATTATATTCGCCTTTATGAATGTAGAAATAAGTATTCTGCAGTACCTCCAGTTGTACTATAACAGAAGCATGTCATTGGTTTTGTATTTTGACTAGAAACATTTCTGGTAGAGTAGTCAAGATAGTGTACCTTAAAAGTTGAATAATTTTGCATGGCATACACAACATTGATGTTCACTTCTTGAAGATCTATATCACAACCTTAGTAGGATTTCCTTGAAGACACACTTGCTGTTGTGCTAGTATATTCTTTTAAACTTTCGATTAGAAAATGACTAGAATTGAGAGAACACAAAAATAATATTGTAAAACGTAGTTACGCATAATGGTCTGGCCATTATTCAGTATTATTTAATGATTGTGTTCTGTATTTGAAAGTAACCTTACAAACCTTATAATGCTATGTTTGAATTTAAAAGAACCAAAACTGTTGTAAAGCTAATGAGGAATGGAGTCTCAAAGACAAAGATATCTAGTGTGATTTTTCTCTGTGAAGGCTGTATTGTCTTGAAATGCTAGTTGCTGTCTTGTGTCCATGTAATTAATCTGTAATGCAATTAATATACTACTGCATTATCACTGGATGCATATTTTATACATAAAACGTGCATTCAATTTTCATGGAATAGACAGATTATCTTGTGAATTTGAAAAACTCAAAGCGTTTGTCTCACTGAACACGAATTTGTATGCCATCGATTTACTTCCAAATTACCTAGTTGATTTTTTAAATAATTCCAGTTCACTATTTTCAATTTTAATTGGTTACCTCTAGTTAGTACATTTATTTTACTTGTCTGTAGTTTAACAATAGTTACTTGTTAATGATTAACGTTATGATAATTCTATATTACTAATTTACTTGTATATACCGATATTATAACTTATTACTATCATTATTACCTAATATTTGTATTGAGTAGCGGGTAGTCTTGTATGATGCTGAAGAGTGCCAAGCCATAAAATGCATGCAGTGAAATGGGCACGATTGATTAATTAACGATTTTCCAAGCTTTAAATGTGCCGTGTTAACTTGATGAAGTCATAAATCGCATGGTATTTCAGGCGTTTGCATGGTTCAGTGACCTTTTGGTGGAACACGCCGAGATATTTTGGTCGCTGTTTGCCGTTGATATGGACCAGGTGTTGGCTGAGCAGCCTCCGGACACTTGGGATGCCTTCCCCCTCTTCCAAATTCTTAACGACTACCTGCGGGCTGACGGTTCGAATCTTTTGTCACTCTCTCATAGTGCCCTCTCAAAAGCCTTCTGTGTATAGAGCCAGCTTTAATTTCTGAACTTCTTTCCCTGTCTTTTCTTGAACAGATAATTTAAAAAATGGCAGATTTCATCAGCACCTGCAAGACACATTTGCTCCACTTGTAGTTCGATATGTGGATCTTATGGAGTCATCCATTGCTCAGTCTATTCACAAAGGGTTTGAAAAGGAACGCTGGGAACTCAAAGGGTGAGAATTAAAGCACTGCTCATCTTCACTTTCTCTTTCCCTTATATCTCTCACATTAAGGCACTCTGCTCTAATACTTTTACCAGTCATCAGCAAAACCATCAGCAGAGCTCAGAATTCTATTAATATCTTACCTAGGTATATCATGCTAGCTTTTTAATTGAATGTCACCAGACAATTGCCTATTCAATTTCACCAAACCCAGTTTCTTCAGAATATCATTAATCTCCTCAATCGTCAAATTATTTCTTGCATACTGTAGTGATGTAGTTTGCTTTCTTTACGCTAAGCTCTGCATATTCCTATGTAAATTGTACAACCTCAATTTAGTATGTCTATCTACTTTTTTAAACTTTTCATGGTCTTAAAATAAAATGCAAGGAAATGTGGTTAAAAATTATAATATTCTAAATGCTACTCGTTTAAATAGTGTAAAAGTTATCCAGTAGAGCAATTGCTATCCATACTACCCCTTTTACAAGTACATAATCGATTGTACAGATGTTTTAACGTTAAAGTTTCAAAAATGATGTTTTATGAAAATGTATTATTTCAATAACAAAAGTTGAACTACCTAGACGCATATCAGTTTTGATTACCAAACATGTTTATTAAATTCCTTCTTTGTATTATGTTGACCTACAACACAGAAAAGTCCTTTGCTTCTGTTTAGTTTCCTGTGCCAAAATAATTAGTAGCCCCCTTGAAGTGTTTAAGGGAGACGTGTGAATTTGTGAGGGTAATAGAAGATGGTGTGTTGGTTTTTGGTAGGAATGGTTGTGCCACATCCGAAGATTTATTCTGGAAATTGGATGCCTTGCAAGCCTTCATTAGGGATTTGCATTGGCCCAACCCTGAGTTTGGATGTCATTTAGAGCAGAGGTTAAAATTGATGGCCTGTGATATGATTGAGTCTTGCATCCAACGAACGGAATCTGGCTTTCAGTCGTGGCTAAAGAAAGGTGTCACTTTCATTTCCACGGATTACATTATTCCCACAGAGATGTGTGCCATGAGCAACGTTATTCTCGACGCTAAGAATCAGTCCTTTAAGCTTTGTGCAGTTGATGGCATTGATGTGGTGAGTTCTTGCTTTCCTTCACGTGTTCAGCTTTAGTCCTTCATGGTCATTCTCCATTTGCATGGAACAGTATAACATGACGTTTTCTTTGTGTCCTTAATAATCCTTCAGCATCAATACCATACAAAAATCGATGACTTGATCGAAAAAGCGTCAAGCTCCATGACACAAGGCTTAATTTCAAAGTTAGTATCCGTGCTGGAAAGTACGTTATCAAAACTGTCCCGTTACGACGAAGGAAGCCTTATTGGTTCCATTCTGAGTTTCACTGTAAGTCCTTCATCTAGTCTTACTAAATACTTCTTCAGGGAGTTTTCTATCTGCTAATACCCATTTATGCTTTCTTCAATCAACAGAATGTCTCAGGGTCAGGTAAAGAGCTAGGACAAGCCTACGTTAATTTTACTAGGAATTGTATGGATCAAATCCGAAGTAAGGTGAACGATGAACTGTGGATTCTCAACTTTTTCGAGGTACAATACACAATGCTATTAGCTTACTGTATTTACGGAAACTTACATAACAAGATCTGTAAATTCAATTAAGCAACCTATAAATTATCCTAATTACACTACAAATTTTGCATTTGTTGGTTTAGCTGTGGTATACATCTCAGATGCAAATGCTGTGCACGTGGCTTTCGGAACGACTAGATCATTCTTTACATCCATACCAATGCACTTGTCTATCTCAAGTTGTCCGTGTAAGTAATTCATTCTCTTGCGTTCTTTCCTACCAATTTGAACTATCTGTAGTATTTCCCATATTTCCATATTTTCAGAAATTGTACTCGGATTTTGAGTTGCAAGGAGTAATGGAGGACAAGCTAAACAGTAAAACGTATTCGTCCGTTCACTCTCGAATGCAGACCGAAGAGGCTACTTGTGCTCTTACCATAGGTTCCCGGAGGGATGACGACGGAGAGTAAGTGTGGGTATTTATTATTCAAAATGGGAACTCAGAGGTGGTAACAGGCGGTGTTTGGTTGACACAGAGACTTTGCGGAGGGCGGCGGGGAGGACGAGCCGGACAGGAAGCCAAAGGTGACGGTGCGGGAGACGGGCGACGACGCGAACATCGTGGGGAAGTTGACGACGGCGACGTCGAGTGTGGTGGGGCGGATGGGGAGTGTGGTGGGGAAGGGCTTAGGGGGGCTGACATCGAAACTGGGGAGTGGCTCGTGGTTCTAGCGGTTCGTGTGGGTCTGCTGAGAAGATGCCCATAACGGTGTGATGCTTGCATGATTTGCAGATAAGATTCTCTTACCGCTTGCGTCTCGCAATCTCGTCCTCTTTGCTTTCTCTCTAAATGTAATTAAGATTGAACCGGATCATATCTTTGCCTAATCCAATTACGCCAAGGTTGAACTAACAATCTATCAGTTGCTAAGATTACAAGTAATCAACTCTATCGAACATTTACGACTTTCATCTAAGATATTCATTCTCTCAGTCTCTCTCCCGGTAACCGCCCTTAGGTCCCTCTGATAGCTACGGCCCTGCCCAACCACCCGACTCTTTGTCGTCATCCGACTCGGCTCTCTCTGCTGACGGCTCTTTTCTTTGGATTTATGGATTGTGGTGTGGAGGTCCGACACGGGATGGATGGTGCACTTTGTATTGTGTCTTGTTACAACTTACAACAAATAATTCTCTCACGATTCTCATGACGGAAGAACTGGACACGAGAAACTGACAAGTAATAATTCTACGTTCAATTTGAAGACTATATGCCTATGTGCTCTGCCTCATTGAGTCCGCACACGTAATTATAATGCATACTAAGTATAAATAATACGTTATTTACGTAATAGAAAGTAGTTTAATTACATACATACTTAAATTGTATGTGTCAGTGACCACTGGCTGTTGATTTCCAGCTCCAGATACCGTAGTGTCTTATTAAAATTAATTTTAAGATTTTCATCTCTCCTTCCAAAGACGACGCAAGTTCAGGTCAAATCAAAAGTCCAACGAGAACACTTTTGATGTAAATGTAGCTGATGTCTAAGTAATGAGATACAAATAAGTTATACATACTTTTATGTCTCACAGACAAATTGTTGTTGATTAATGTAATACAAACACGTACTATAAGGACTACGAACACATACACAGACAGGAATACTGTACATATATAATTAACGTTTACCTCACTGAACACAGAAACACACACCTTATGACAATATCTTCATTTATTCAAACATCTTCTTTCCACTGTCCGCAACGACATAAATATTTACCATTTGCTCATGATATATTCTCCGATATCGTATACGTATTCAGTTCATCTGTTGACAAATAATATCAAAACAATCCATTCATTGCACTTATTCGTTCTGCGAAATCAAATGTTCACGTTCACACTATTGTATGTCTGCAAATATTATTTTACCTAGTCAGAAATCACTTTTTAAACTGACATTTATCAATTCACAAATCAGATGTACTTACCTATGCAAAAACGAAAATTACTGGTACGATACGACAACGCAGCGGTTTGGAATATATAAAATACTATGCCTACTACTTGGTCTCCGCCCCAATGCCCAAACATCTCAGTCCAATTTGCAAATACCAACAAAGCGAAAGGTTAACATTAAATGTGAGTTTACAAATTGCGCTAGGCTAGTCAACCATGGTTCGCTTAAAGTACTACTTTGGTAAATTTGATTCTTTGCTGTCTGAACTTTGAATACACTCCTGAATGTAAACATTCTTTAACCTTACTGACCTTGACTGGTATTTTGGTGGACACAAGGTCTTTTTGGTTACTTGCAAGATGGACTCGTTTAGGTACTAGGAGGGCGGGACCTACAATATACTTGGGTACCTCGTACCTACCACTACTAGGAAGTTGAAATGATTTTCAGGAGAGCTTTCACTTTGTCGTCAAATGTTGTCTCAATGTTGTATCTAGTTTATATTGTTGTACTGAATTAGGAAGTGTGTTATAGTTAAAATATACTATGAGTAGAATTGGTAGAAGGTGTCTCGTGTTTGTTGTGTTAGACTGGAGTAGAATCTACATTTTACATTGCTTTAGAAATCATAGACCTGAAGAAATATTATATATCTATGATTCACTGATCTAAAAGTGAGTGTTTGTCATCATCACCGATTTTTTGAATAACTTAGTATAAGTTACATGCGGTGAATAATGACACAACCAATCTATGCATCTTTCGTGGTATAAATATCAATATAATTTACTCGGATCTCACAGATCAGGTCTGATATATCACTCCATCACGGGCGTCTTTACAAAATTTCTGTCTGCTCAGAAAAGCCGGAGCAGCGAACACAGTCGCATAAAGCGGCCTAGAATTGAAGTACCTACCTATTACGATTTAGGAATAGTTGTATAAACTCGGCACGACTAAGCCTTCTTGTCAATTGAAAACTGATTCAATGTCCCCTGCATGTTGTGGCACGACATCGACATCGACACTGTACTTAACACAAATTAGTGGTAAAATTGCTTAACTAAGCAGAGTCGCAAGCCGTGATGACGTGAGACGATGACGATCTTCTCCGATATGTTATTGAACACTGAAATAAATATAATACTAGCTGGACCCATCCGTAGAATACATGAATACACTGATACCCTTAATATAACATGTAACATTATTCATTATATTTGTATAATAGTCTACAGTACACTTTAGATACAAAAATCTCGAAGGAACCTATCACTTATATTAAAAGATTATGACTAATTACATCGTAAATAGGTACATTATTAAATCTTTATCTTCGATTCGTATTTTGTAATTAAAAGCGCTAACTATAACATTTCATTTCCATTTCACTCCCAGTATTAAAAATGATAACTGATATTTTCCAAAAAACTGGACAATTCTAATTTACTATTTAGATAATAATGTACATATAGCTAAGGTAGGTAGTACTCGTTCAGGATCTCGACTTGTGTCATTCAGAGTTACCCGGGTATATGAACAGTGCTCTTGGTACACTCACATGTATTACTACCTACACAGTCACAGTTATATGTTTCACTCGTATACAAATTGACCATTAATTTCACAAAGGTTTTACTCTTGTACCTTCTTTCAAACTCTGCAAAATAATATTTACTAAATTACACTGTAAAAGACAAGACAAATTTCAAATAACAAGTGTAGCTTATTCTACACTCCTCTATTTTAAAGTTTC
Organism: Yoshiicerus persimilis; assembly: GCA_020352615.2. NCBI lineage: Eukaryota > Metazoa > Arthropoda > Collembola > Entomobryomorpha > Tomoceridae > Yoshiicerus > Yoshiicerus persimilis. The sequence continues at coordinate 17,807,633 of CM060170.1, forward strand.
AATGTCATTCGAAATTTTATCGAAGTCGGGTTTCGAATGACGCTAGCTGTATTCTTCATATGCTTTACCCTTCACAGACAATTACATTCTTTTAGTCCTCAAATAACGTTATCCGTAATTTTCTGTTGATCAGTTAATTGCAGTTTTATTGGAAATGGTGAAATATACTACGCATTAAATCAAGGCCAGTGTAAAAATTCTAAATTTTCATGACTGCTTGGGAAACTGAAATTATTGCTTTAGTTTGCAATCCGTTCACATGGTCAGACCATCCAAAATACTACAGAGTACTTCTACACACTTTGGTATTACTTTAAGCAAACGCGGAAACCTTTGTGCACGAAATAAGTAGACTCTGCTACAATTCTCTGATTTACATTTTCATTGTTAGTATGTCCGTCTGAAACAGAACTGTCAAATAGTATAAGAGGAAAGTGAGTGAAGGTTTGCTCAAGGAAGTCTTATTATGCATAATAAAAGTGAAGTCATTCCAGATCCAATGGAAAAAGAAGTGTAAAGTGAGGTCAATAATAATAATCGCCAATTTAGTTTTGGTTTATTGACTGCCATATGCCAACGGTTTGCTGGATTGGACTGTTTACGCTTTTCAAGCTTCCCATTAATGTTGTAATGACTTTCAGCATCTCACAAACAAATATCTGATATAAGTAAGTATTAAGTCAAACTTGATATCGGTTCCTACTTATAAATACTTATTTGCCTTTGAATTGGAGATAATATTCTAGTATCTAATATTGTATAGCTGTTTGACAAGAAAGACAAGAATATAATTTTAACTCTAAATCCAGCGTGCGCGATTTCACTCCGCTTTTTTAATGCGTGAAAGTAGGAGGAAACGTAGGTTTATTCACTTCTGTTAGGTTTCCGGATTGTGAGATAGATGTTATTTCACTTCAATTAGCAATGCATGATGCGTAAGTACCTCTAATCTATCTAGTGTATAACTACACCTGAACTAGAGAAATTGTCTTCAGTCATGGATAAATCTTTTGCAATGATTGCTATATCTTCAATGGCTATCAAAAATGTATTTACCCCAAAAAATTAAATTAGTTATTATGTTTTATTCGGGTACAAGTATTTCTCAGTGATTTTACTGGCATTACCAAAACATTTTAAATTTTCATTTGAACATGTTTTGTTATTTTTAATATTTATTCGTACTATTTACCTTGTATGAATTTTGGTTTCCAAGTGTCATTTGGTCGGTGCTGATTTATAGAATATTTTCCATTTTTCCTCTTGAAAGTAAGAATGCCCATGAATTATGAAAATGTCGCTGAAAATATTTCTCGTCCTTAATTATTTTAACTGTGGATACTTTAATATCTTAGCTGACGTGCATGGAATTTTTTTCTCACATGAAATCCAGCTGTACACGAGTCAATGAAGCCATACTTGAATTAGAGTATGGTGTGTGGAATGCTTTAATTGTAGTTGTACATAGATGGAATTAACATAAACTACTCTTCGTGTTGCTCTTCATTATTAGGAGAGAAAGTGATTTTACAATTATAGTTACTGTTGCATAGTTATATTAGTTGTTACTATTACATAAGTGCAGTTAGTATATATTTAGTCGGTATACATAGGAAAGACAAAAACGAACTGCGAGTACTGTTGAGTGCACTATTATTACTTATTACATTAACCCACTGATGGTAATTATGATTAAAGTTGGCATCAGGGCTTACGCTAAGGGAAATAATTTTAATTTTAAAATAAAATTTAATGTATACTAGTTAGTTTTTAAAATATGATTTTTAAATTACTGAGACTTTCAGTTGCTTACGGAGTTTATTTCATTAAGAAACGTTGTTATTACATTATTTCATTTATTTGATTGATTGTTCTCCATCTGGAGAGTTTAGGCCGCTTTGTGTGAGTTCAAGTCGAAGTAATCTTATATGATAAAAATGTTGTTGTTGAAATACTGAAGAGCACTTTGTATTGATTGCAATATATACATAAGTGAAGTTGTTAAGTAATTGAGTTGTATTGCTGGTTTAACGATATAATTCCTAAGAAGCTACTGCCTAGGCTAATTAAGTACGCATTATAGTGATAAGGTCATCTTAAATATGCAAGAAAACGTCACTACTCTTTTGCCTTGATGGCAAGAAGGGAATAAACATCCTTTTCGACATCCTCACGTGTAATTACATTTTGTATTGTAATTAAATCTGTAGCGTTATAAATAATACATGCGTAAAAGTTATCCGCAGTAGAAAGATGCCCTAATCCTAACATTATCAGTTCGAATGAAAATCTTGTTTTATTAACGCAAGTGCGTACAATATATGTAGCCATTGATTATAGGATTAATAAAATAAAACCAACTATTATAAATAAAATAACGAACAGAGAACCTAGCATGGGCCTACCTAAAATATATCATAAAAACTGACCTGAAGCATAATACTTATCTTTGTAAATACAAATAGAATGCCGTGAAAATTATGTGACATGACATCTCTGTCTATTGGCAATCAGTTTCAGATCAGCTTGTCATTTGAATAAAAATAACGAACACTGTTGAAAGAAATGTCTAGTTATGGTTGCTAATTTTAATCAATTTATGTAACGTTATACAATCATTATTATTAATATTTAGATTGAAATAATAGGCGCCCTTCTCGTGTAATATATCATACAATATAGAAATGAATCTTATTTGATTCCTAATCAACAACAATGAATAAAAATACATGAAGCAATTTCTGTACTATTTTACTTTCCTATTCTAATATACATCACATCACCCACATTTCATCCCTTATTTCAGAGGTACTATTATGTACATCTGTCTGCATTTTGAATCAATGGGGGAAACATAAATCGTTACAACGGTTTTGCTACATATATCATATATCATATGGACTAAAATGAATATAGCCTTGAGATAAATTTAATAGAAATTAGATTTATGCTTTAAGATTTAAAAAGTTTTAAATTTATAAATTACTGTGTGACAAAAACCCCGGAAGAAAGCTCCAAAATTTATCCTTGCATTCTTGTCTTAATGCTTATTTTTGTGGTGCAACAAAGGTATTGAGTATTGCTTCAATGAATAGGTTTGTTTATTTTTAATGACCTACTATTGCAACATGAAAATAACTACCCGAGATGATTTTAGATCTAAGGTTTTTTCTATCTCAACAATTCACTATTACATTATTACAATCCTGTAGTGTGGTAAGCAGCTTTTAACCGAAGTTAAATGGAAGGGATGATTAATGGATTAATGCTTATTCGATTTGGATGGACATGAATGGTATATTTGATATTTGACTACTACGAGGCAACAAAATAAGAATTCAACTTTAATTAGTACTATTATGGTCTTCTAGAGGATACAATCTCCATATTAAGCTTTTCATGATGTGTGATTCAATTTCAGAGAACGTTTTCAAACAGACATTATATTTTTCAATTTTATTGTATATGCTATTCAAGAAAATTAACAATATCCACTAATTTTCAAAAATATAAAATTTTTGTTAACAATGAAAATAAAATAATGGTACACGTACATATATATATATATTTCAAACATAATATTATACTACACTCTGATAGTAACACACAATAACAACTTTACAGTAATACGGCAACACAGTGTAATTATTGGTTCACAAAACACGGAGATAGTGAAGAAGTGTAAGCAAAAATCTACAAGATGATAATGCAAAGTGTGTACTGTACACAGTTCTGTGCCTCTTATACATATTTTAATCTCGGCAAGCTAATGAGTAACGAAAACACACGCAAGAAAATCAAAAATCGTACATATATAATATAAGCAATCTATTTCCTCTTGGATGGATAAAGGTGGGTTGATATAAATAAAAGAAATAGTTCAGAAAAGCAGGGAAAATGAAACGTTTTAAACGTCAGTAAAATTAATGATGAAACTATGGCGAACTGTGCTAGATGAATGACTAAGTAGGAAAAATAATTATATAGTTTTAATAGTCAATAGCTAGTGGGCATCATTGCTTTCATCAGCCAATTGCCATATGGTGTGCCAATTAGGTAGAACACAGTAGAATGATTAAATTGCTGAAAAAGCTTGTTAAAACGAAGTAGTCGGTAGATGTTTAAGGAAAAGATTTCGTTCGTTGAAGATGTCTAAGATGTCGATTATTAACAATTTTAACTAATTGTAACTTGGGCATTAAATGCATTGCATACTGAGACTGGGAATTTAGGAAAAACTTATTTTGAAATAGATACGGCTATGCATTTATGAAATAGGTTGACTTTTGCAAAATATATGCAATATATGTAGCTTACAGATATGTGATGAGTTTTGTCTTATTCTGTGGGCCAGCAACGGCGAGAAGGGCCCCTAAAATCAAATTTTAAATAGGTATGTGAAGTCCCTAGATTTTATGCTCGTAAAGGACGATGCATACCGGAAATCTGGTTGGGAATCTGGTCAGAATTTTGAAAAATAACTCAAAGAACGTGCTTTAAATATAGAATTCTACAGAAAATCATGGAAAACATCAATTAGATTTCAAACAATTTTGTTCCTATATAGCAGGATTCACAATATTGGCTCCATTGCCATCCAAGCCAATATTGCGCTCTCGAAATGGAATTTAGATTCCACATTGCATTTACAGTTGGAGCACAATAAAAATTGCCGGGTACTTAAGAAAAACAATTAGTATTTTGATTCGCTGTAGTCTGTCTATTTTGATGTTTGTGCAGCGTGGTGCTTCGAATTTTTTATCAATTTCACAAAGAAAATTTGAAAAAAAATCTTGCAGGCCAGATCTGGATACTCTCGGAGTAAAAGAAGCATCCAGTCGAAATGCCCAAAAATTAACTTCCTTGGAAATGGGTTCTGAGGTCCCAGAAGTAATTGAATTTTATGGGCATTTGCCAACAATCATTTCAAAAATATAATATTCTTAAAGGTAACAAAGGAATACGCATGTGAAGCCAAAACAAATCTTAAACCTCACCTTTTATTCCGTTAACACTGCTTAATTAATATGGAAAATAGGGATGGAAGACGCTCAACAAAATTTGAATAGCAGTCCAAGAATTTTGTCTCAGCAAGATACCCGATTTGTTACATTTTAATATTACTATCATTAACATGAACTGAGTTGTATTGAACTAGTATCTCCCCTGCCTATCGGGACAATTTGTTCTTTGTATGCTAAAATTGAGATGAGATAAGTAATGCAAAGACACGAAGATACTTAGCTGTAGAAAACGAAATCACTTTTTGTGTTATATGCCATACTGACATCACACAAATAAATAAAAAAAAGTTGGAGTCGGATAGTCAAGCTAAAGCGTGTACAATTTACACCGATGTCATATTATGGCAAACACTCGAACAAACAGACTTGTGACCATTTCGTCTTTTTTGGCATTTAAACTTGACTCTTGGCGGTCCGTTATTTCCCAAGGTGAACTATTGCTTACACTGCCTGATTTTCACTTAGCGGACATCATTTTATGGGTTCTTAGTTCTCCTGAAACCCGATTTCCAAGTTTGTCCCTCTGTTATAGCAATTCCAATGAATCCAATTTCTTGTGCAATTTCTTTATTCCAAATTCATTTAGAATCTAAGTTCACATGGGAAGTTGCTAGTGTTCCTTGAAACAGGCTGCTTATCCAGGAATCCGGAAGTTAACTCACGTATCCCGTAAAAGCCTCAGCAAGGAGGAGTCATGCATAAAATATTTAAAACTCCTGTCCTGTGAAATAACTGCCCATTTTAAATTTCCAAGAGGCTTCCAAAATATAGTCGTATTTGAGGTTTCGAAGATGTTTTTCGCTGTAGTTTGCCGTTTGGTATACATTGGGTTCAACATTATCCAGTTGTTTTGCTACGTAGATTCAGGCCATAAAGTGAGTCCAGTCGTATTCGACGAAACTGTATATCGCCTACCTGAACTATCAACAATCACTAAACCACCTTCAGCATCACTTTCCGCAGTACAATACACAATCCCGTTTTTCGAATCCCCATTGGGGTCATCGGATTGAAATTCCTGCAAATCCATGGTTGTTACTTCCACATCATGGCCAACATCCAACTCCGGATGTTGCTCGGCAGCAGCAAGAAGCATTTCCAAGTTTGACTGAGAGGCTACCTAAAAGTAATTATATCATATGCATATTATTATTAGTTATTTTCAAGGTACTAATTTATACATGATAATTTCTACCAATTACTACTATCCATACTATAGTTTCTCAAGCCAGTAAACTCTTAGTTTATCTGTGATCACTATGCTGACGCACTTTGAATTTAGTAGTCGGTCAACAAAAATTAAAAAGTTGAATATTTGAAATGTGCTGCCCAGTAATACCTTTTGAATAATAAATTAACCTACTCAAAGTTTGAATAGCTTATTCTGATTTGTGAAAACAAATAAATGATTTTAAGGGGTCGCAGAAAGTATAGTAATTTAATTACATTTCAGACTACAACGAAAAATAGCCAAACGAAAATATTTACCTGTTCGGATGTTTCATTATTATTACACAAAAATACGCTCTGAGACCCACTTCCTACAAAGGTGTCAATATTTTTTGAATTTTCACCAAAAAGCACAGCAGGATTTTCCGAGGTTACATCATACACAAAAGCTTCTTCCGGTTGCTCAGATTCCACATGCTTAATTAATTCTATTTTGACAGGTGAGGCATCATTTTCTGAAGTAGCTGTTTTAAAGTAGAAGTCCATAGGGCGAACAACATAATCACCTGGAAGCTCTATAGAGGAATCAGTAGCCTTTTCTAAACAGACAGTCACTTCCGTATCTAATTGTTCTTCATCCACTAAATTACACACATTGCCTATTTCCGTTTGTACATTGTCTGGCTTTTCCTCATTGGAAGAAATGTTTTCAACTTTAATAAATTTATCCACATTTGAAACCATTTTCTCCCCTTCATAGGAAATATTGGATCCAAACGACTGGATTTGCTCTATTGGACATTTCCGATATTCACGGTGCTTACGTGTTTCTTCGTAAGATTTCTGAAAACAATTTTGTCATCAAGGTTATTCTTTAAAATTACACATGAAAATTTTTTTAAAGGAATTTTCATTACTTTTGTTCGGCAGACATTCATGCCCTTGATGAGATGATCAAAAGAATTTGCAGCTCTCTTTGCAAGCGAGTCATTATACAAATGAGGACCCATATAGCTGACTACTTTGGAAGTGACTTCAGATTTGGATGCTTCAGACAGAGGAGTTTCTAATTTCATGAAATAATCATAAATTAAATTCGGGTGCAAAATTTCAGCAACAATTATGAAATATAATATTACATATACTATTGTATATACTTTATGACATTAAGGTAGTGCATTTATAAAAAACACAATGTTATACTTCTATAACTATATTACCAAAGCGTCAAAAAACTCTTAGAAAAGGGCTTACTTAATTCGGGATCTAGGGGAGCAACTTGCCCGTCAACCATCACTGTAGGCCGAATTTCTGTTGTTACAGTTAGATGACTGAAGAATAATTTTGCTAAAGGCACACTTAGTATTTTCCGACCTTAGAATAAAAAATCATAATACATAAGCAAACTAAAATGTTAGCTATAATTTCCAACCAAATATTTGCAACATCAGTTATAATTGTACCTGGATAAGCAAAAAACTTGCCAACTCCACCGTAAGTCAAAAAGTGCATTGCCTTCTTAGTTGCAGGCGCAATATCTGTTTTTGTCTGAACAATATCTCCAGTATTTTGAAGCTGTTGCTTAAATTCAGAATTTGGTATAACTTTAAAATTGTCAACAACCAGTCGTCTTTTTTTCCGAGATGGCATACAAGGTTCTGCAAAACAGAATTCACAACTTGAAATAAGTATACTATAATTATTAGACAATCCTTATTATTAGGTAGTAAAACAGAATCGTACAAGAGAAGAAGTGCTATATTCGTCAAGACCTTTATAGGTAAATAATTAATTGTTTTGGTCTGTGATTATTGTACTTTTGTTTAGGCAGAGCCACTTGTGTATTTCTACAGTTACAGTATGTGGCGCAAAGATGTTGACTATAAATAATTTTAATTTATTTGAAAAAATTATTTCTCCAATTCATCTGTTTACTAAACATGTATTATATGTAATTCTACATATTTGGGTTTTTGCTTATGGTTTCTGCGTTATTTCTACCAACATCCACAATAACCTTCAAGCATGGATAATACTACAATTTTTCCAACTAGCCATTTCACATAACCAAAACTACTCTTATTTAAAAAATTTACGTATTTCTTTCTACTTGTAAATGAACATTCAGAAACACTGTTCATTTTATAAAGTTTACTGTTTAACTTTTACTTTTACATGGTTAAGGAGTATGTAAAAATTAAAAATAGAGTGTGTATTTGAGCATATTGCAATTCTTTTGGCATGTAACAAAGGGATTTCTGATTTTGATTATGGAAATACTCCTTCTGATTACTATTTATCATTTACTAATTGTTAAAATAATTTGCAGTTTATTACACCTTGGTTTATAAGTATTATTTACGAGGTTCCCTGTTATAAAAGTAGACCATTACTTCCCTTACAATATATATTAATTAATAAATAGAGTTACTTTGATTAAAATAGTCAATTTCATTACTACCTGGGACCAATTATGAATGAGTTTAAAAGTTCGAGGCTGTATTCGTCAATGGAGACCTAAGAGATGAGGTCTGACAAAAAAGCTACACATCCCTCGCTCGTTTTACAGTTTTGGTTTTCTTGAAAATGGTTAATTTCCAGAATGTCATTGCATAATTAATTTAGCTGATACCAAACTCAGCAAAATTTATAACTATATATTACAAATATATAAAATTGTACTATATGGTGCCGCATATATGCGTTATTTACTCTATTTGTCACTAATTATGTTATTTGTGTTGGATGGATGATGTTAAAAATTTACACTGCAAACAAATGCAAGAAAATGCTAAACTTTAATATTTCCCTGCCGAATTGTCTCTGTCAAATTCCTTTCAATATCAAATGTTATTTAAAATCTGACTTAAGATATATCCATTTCAATTAAATATTAAATACTAATTTGATCTAACAATAAAATCCAGCAGTTTTCGCCTGAAGCAAAACAGCTGATCTTGAATTTAGAGAAGCAGTTACAATTCTGTATTTAAGATGGGAAACTAAATGCCGATTAAATATTTATGTATAAAACCTTTAATTAAATAGTATTTCGACACAAGCATGCGTAAATAAATAGAGAAAAATAACCTGAATGCTTAATTTTCTTTGGCATTGTATGCTTGGAAATGGTTGAACTGTCGTCGTCTGGTTTATTTTTTATTTTTCCGTATGTTCGAACATTAGCTTTCTTCGGTTTAGCGGGTGTTAAACTTTCAATTTTAGGAGTAATTAACTGAGGGGTTTCTGGGGTGAGCTGCTCTGTCACATCGGTAAATTTAATTTGTGGCACCTAATGAACAAACAAAGGAATGCATATTACAATACGTCTACAATAATGAATTCACACTACACTTTGTAAATATAAATACATCGGGTAAATAAATGTCAGCTGTAAGTATATGCACTTACACTAGCAATTATAGTTGAAGTCATGATACGATTTGCATTTTTATTAGAAGAATACGTTTTGAGAGGTTTGCCAATTAAAAGAGGACGGTTGTACTCCAAGTCAAGGCCGGTGTGGCTTTTTTCTACATACGTCATATTAGTTGATTTGACTTGCTGTATTACTATAGTAGTGGAATTTTCTAAAGGACTGAGATTCAAAAATAGAGGTGGTTTTGTGTCTTCTGACATTTCTTCTGACTGATGTTCTAATTTCAGAATTTCTCCATCAATTTCCAGTTTTTCCCCATCCATTTCATGCTTTACAATACTTTGGTCATCTATTGCAATTCTTTGTTCGTTTCTGTTAAGTGTGTCTTCTATTTGAATTTTTTGTTTATTTATTTCCAGTGTTTGCTTGTCTATTTGTATTTCTTGACCATCTATTTCCAATATTTGCTCGTCTATTTCTATTTTGTCTCCATCCAATTCCAATGGTTGGTCCGCTATTTCTATTTTGTGTCCATGTATTTCCAATTGTTGCTCATCTACTCTTACTTTTTCTCCATCTATTTCTAGTTGTTGGTCATCTATTTCCATTTTTCCTCCATTTATTTCTAATTGCTGTTCTTCTATTTTGTCTTCATCTGTTGGTATAGAAGCAAAGCCAGATAGATGTTCTTCACTAGAAGTAGGGTTACTCATGTTTTCATTTGATATGGCACATGAAATCTTTAGTAGAGCCGTCTGAAACCATTAAATTATTTTAAACATACACTTTAAATATTGCTAATATTTACTTCAGAGGCTTTTTTCTTGGGTCTCCACAGTGCTCAGGTAAAAACAATCTTACGGTACGCAATAAAAGCTCTGAACTACTTAGGAGTCAGTTTTAAATATGATAAATAAATGCCAGTATTTTTGAGGATAGTAAATGTTATTCATATTTTTGTCTTACTAAGTTATTATTAATACTAATAATAATGAAAATGAAATCCTAAGTACTCGCTCCCTCAGCCCTCAAAGCATGTACATAAAATGTACATAAAATATATGAACTAAGAAAGCTCATTATTTTTACAATGTAAAGTATTTTATTTACCTTGTTGCTTGATTCTGCCCGAAGATAATAAAAGAAACTATTCTATGTTGTTGAAACTTTGTGGCAGCAGCAAAGAACTGCCTGTGAAATAAACTTAGTTATTTTGAGGTTGAATAACTTTGTACAACAGTGGACTTGACCAAGCTATTCAAATATGAAAATCTTGTTTGTTTTTTCTATGATGATGCAAACATTAAGTCTTCCATTTTAATTTCTAGAATTAATGACGTCCGTTGGATAATTTTTAAAGTGTAATGTTAAAGTGCACTATGTGATGTAACTTTTTCAAATTAAAACTAACACAGTCTGGAGCAATCCTATGCAATGTCTGCAATTTTGTCCCTTCTATACTTAATATTTAGTTAATTATTAATTTAACATTTAAAATCACAAAGCATGTAGAATGTTCACAAACACAATAACTCACAATTTAACACAAAATTGCTTTACTGACACAATTTTGATACAAAAAATTCATTTAAGTGTAGATCACTCTAAAAGTATGAAAGCAAGGTTGTAACTTCGAAATTTTAGAACTGCAAGATTTCTTGAGATAAAAGAAAACAGTACACTCATTACAGCCCATAACTTTACTCCAGAATAAATTTTGATTATGCCTCTAAATTTCTCTTAAACTTTAATGAATTCTTAGTTAATATTAACCCGATTGAAAAGAGTTACATGGGTAGAATTGGAAATTGATTTTTTGGCCTAGTGCTTTCTGCCTGTGTTAACATTTCATTGTTACATCCGGAATAAGGGATATTAATTTGTCAATGCATTTTGGAAATTGACGTTTCTGTTGTCTATGGTGGCCTGTATTTAATTTGTAAAACTTAAATTCTGTTGGGTGATCTGGCACATGTACTGTACTGTACAATATACACTCTCTTTTGGCTCCTATTTGGTTTTTGCTGCATGTCGATTAGATACTACTGTTCTATGCTACAATAATATTACTGCAATACGTACACAGGCTGCTATGCTATCAACACATTTGCATAAGTCTTAACCCTTTTAACCTGAATGTAGAAATTGAATACTACAATGTTGAAACGTTGTTAAATTGAATACTGAAGAGGACCACTATAAAAGTGTAATTGACACTTAAAATAGAGCACAATAAAATAAACGGAGACTATAACTCCATAAAATTTTACAAATTTAAAAGTTTTGGTCTGGAGCAATACGTTAAGTTTAATTATCCATTCTAGTTTTACTGTTATTTATGTCATTATGTTCATAACCGATTAGATATGACCATTTCATCAGTAAGTTTATGAGTACCTATATGAAAATACTCATATTAACACCTTTTGAATTTTTTAAATGCTGTTTTGTTTGTGATTCAGCTATTTCGTAAAATATTTTGGTTTTCTTAGGGTTAATGGAAATATACCTATTGGGTTGGCTGGTTGGCTCCTCTTTTCATACCTTTACAGCTTTCCATAGCCAACAGCCAAACTATTTCACCCATTTCATTGGCATGTAATATTCCGCGTAGAGATAAATGTACGGCGGACACAAACTTAAGCAAGCATCGCGGTATATAGTACTCGTATTGTAGACTTGCTTTGAATGGTAGAAGAGATTAGAGTTGCAGGAAACAATTTTAATTTTTGCTAGTATAATTGAAAAATAGCTTTAAGAGTTAAAGAAATGTAATTAAAGAAGTGGACAACTTGGACCGAAGGTACCCCAGTGGCTAACTTACAAGCACTCAATGCTACAGGATCTTTTACATAGATAGATTATGTTTATGTTCAGTTAAATAGGTTAGGTTAGAAGTATAAACGCGATATTTAAGGCGGGACTTTTCAAAAGGGTCATGTACCCTTTAGGGTTTATAGTTATTAGATTAGGGTCTCTTTAGGGTCCGACTTCGTATTTTACTATGCCTCTTCTTCCACACTTTTCAAGGAAGCGACACCTTTTACACATTAAAAATGCAAAAGAATTTATCTTGCAAATATTAAATCTATTTTTCATCAGGGTGAGTTTCTGAAAATTTGACAAAATGGCAAATCCACTTGAAAACGTTTATTTAACATTTCTACCCTGCCTGCCCACCTAAAAACTTAAGTTGATAAGTTAGTCTTGGCGGCGTATTTTGTTACAGAAATTCTCAGTATTCCTATTCCTGGTTTTATGTTCGGTAACTATGTTTTAAAAATGTAAATCAAGATCAAGAGATCAAAATAGGCATAAAATTCAACATCTCTAGTACTCTTGGTTTCATAGAAAGTTTGAAAACTAAAAAACATGGGATCTAAAAGGCAGGCAACTAAATTACCATGAATCTTTGATTATTACTACGATTATAAATTCGGAAAATCTAAAATCCACACCAACCTAATTGTTTCCCTAAAATTAGTTTTCTTTCGCAAAAAGAGTTATGAAGAAAGGAAGCGTTCCTTCCCTGGTGACTTGTAATTTGTAATAGTACTGTGGGAACTACTGAACTACCTGACAGAGAAGGTGTACCTATGTTCGTACACCCTCTGAGTCGCGTAATAGTAGGTAATAATGTTAACCATAAATAAATAATTATTATAGAGGCTTAAATGTATACGGTACTGTATAGAGTACAAGTATAGTGTATTGTATAGAGTAACTGTAAGACTATCTGCCATATTCTACTAAGGATAATATAATATGGAATATAAAATGGTTCTCCTCTCCATCGAATCGAGTGCATGCATTCATTCGTCTTCTCCTTTATTGTGTAGTGTAGTAGTAGGTGTTTAATAAAGTTTACTCTTACTTTATATTGGAAATTGGAGATGTTGGACTGGAAATGGAAGGAATTGTGCAGAGCCAGTTCTCATGATCGTCAGTGCAGTGCATGAGTGCGAATGCAGTGCGCAGTGCAATCAAAGATGAAAGATTTAATAAATGATAAAATGCATACAACACTTGTATTCTATACAATACTATAGCCATAAGAAGTACAGCAATCCATGTATTAACTAGGCGAGGAGGTGTAGTTTTCTTTATCATTTGTCTATTGTCATTTTTTACTGGATCCAATATCAAACAATTGACAATAGTTCATAGTTTTTATAGGTTACCACTTATTTCATTTTGTGTACAATTCCTAATTACCCTTTCCAATAAGTTTTTAACATCAAAATAGGGCATAAAAGCTACACACTATTAAATCATCATAACAATTGCTATTGTACAACTTACAGTTCAAGAAAGTGACAATATATTTCCAATGTAATCACATATGATCCATTCATTAGTTACTAGTTGCGTACTGGCATAATATTAGTGCCTAGTTAGACAGTTTTGTTATTGACCTTCACTAATACTTGTATTATGTTCATTGGTAACATTTCTTCGGCAGAGTTGTCCTTAAATCGTCGTTTCTTTGTATTATTTTGAATTTCACACTTTTGGAAGAAATTAGTTACTAGATTGTAGTGCAATAGTTATCAGTGTCAGTTGAAAGTGTTCATAGTTTACTCGGAGTATCAGTGATAATTGATAGATCGTCACAATGTAATTTATATGCTAACTTGACTGAGTACACGGTACTGCTTGACTGCCATTGATTTCAAAGTTAATAGAATTGGTACAATTTCCGATATGTAAAGTACACATCAGATTTTTTGTGCTGAATTATTGTTTATTAACTACTCATCAGTAAATCGTCAGGTGTTGCAAATTGCTTGTCTTCGTAAAGAGTGCACATTAAAAGTGATAACTGCTCCCAAACCCACATCACAAAGATATATAATCAGTAAAACAAAACAATCTCTTGCTTATTAATTCGTCTTCATTTATTTGTAAGCACTATTTCAATTTATATTGTTATAATCTCTACTTTAATTACAATCATAAAATTGTAACAATCACTTATTTGTTTTGGTAAATATTTACTCAGTTAACCTTTAAGCGACAATTAAGGCAGTTGTCCTGATTATTGATGCAGTCCAAATGATAATAGCGAAGAATTCATTTAAATGTTTTTTAATGATAACATCTAATAATAATATTGTGTATTAATTAAGTTGCGATCAAACATTAACAATTACACTAAATGAAAAGCCAATATTCACGTCTTTGCTAAACGATTCTAACATCAGTAATTAAAGACATACATTAAATTGATTGCCATTTGTTTTCAAATGACTTAATGCTATACAGGATTGTTTTTTATTTATTCCTGTTGTCGACAACTCGAACTTTTGTCGCATGACTCAGTATTATTCATTATTCAATCATGTCTATTTTTTAAAGACGGCTACACCTCGAAAAAATATAACAATAGAAGATATTAATATTGACGCGGGTCAAAACAAGAGAATTTTAAGCCTTTTGCTTTTAATTATGCAAATGATTATTTATAATTTAATATGAATCACAAAAATTATGTGAAAATTTTGGAATGCATGACTTACTATGATTTGTATTCTTAATAATAATTCTGTATTTTTTTGTCAACAGATAAGGAGAGCAATCACCTCATTTTACATAGTTTCATAAAATACCATGAGGAAAATGTTGAAATACATTTACATGGCTTTCATAACTTTCAAAGGACTAGTAGACGCTTAGATATTAAGTGTTCAATTAAAAGTTTGTAATTTGAAATAACAATTTGCAATTGCAATGTGTGTGCTGTAAACATGGCGTATCATTTTTGTGGATAAAATTTTACATTCATTTATTAAACTGTGTACTGTTACACAACGGGAAAGGATCTCTGCTTTATTTGACTACAAATAATTAATTAATCTCAGTGTTCTGTCACTTAATAGAAAACTTTGGGAAGTTGGCAACTATTTACAGTACAATAAGTGCACTGAACTGACTGTTATAAAATCCTTGTTTATTATATAACTACGGTTAACGGACACAAACAGTATAACAAGAAGTATTAAATGGAAGCATGGAAGTACTAAATATATTTCATCACCGGACGAAGATATTAAAATAGTGATATATAATTTAACAATGTGAGTCTTTTTTAGTGAACATAGTAGTGTTGAATTGACTTTGGAAAACCAAACTTGACCTTGACCAAGAATAGTGCATTTCTAAACGTACATTTTAAAGATGAGTGAATGTTTGTTACGCTTAACGAGCAAGAAAAGGGGAGAATAATTCATGATATAGACAAATTGAATAATCACAAGCCAAAG
Source organism: Yoshiicerus persimilis (assembly GCA_020352615.2). NCBI lineage: Eukaryota > Metazoa > Arthropoda > Collembola > Entomobryomorpha > Tomoceridae > Yoshiicerus > Yoshiicerus persimilis. The sequence continues at coordinate 17,823,469 of CM060170.1, forward strand.
ATAAACAATAACTTGAAATTCAAATGCTACTACTCTTTTCAGCCTCAGATGGACAAAGTTGCTCATGAGAAACAGTTTTTTACGCTTAAAATGTGTGTACATTTTATACGACTTTGAAAAGTTGATAAGTTTCTTTAGTGAGTGATTTAACAATAACTTTCCAACTCTATAGTATACTTTGGAACATGTGGGTACTTGCAACAACAACAAATTAGATACAGTTTTATACCGTGCTATTCTCTAACTATTGTGCAATGCTTTACATTCGTTATACCACACTTTATTGTGACTGCAAAATTATGACTTTTGGCAAAGTTATGACGTAAATATGATTACGAATCATGAGTGAATTCGTGAGTGACAAACTTATGATGAAATGGTAAAAATCCCTATATTGATCGTATTTCAAATGCAAATTGCAATGATTGCCTGTTAAATTATGAAGAAGCGATAAAAGGTCAACTAGACGACGTAATGCTAATAATATGCGCTTAAGCTTTACGCTTCCATCTAATAATTTTTAATTTTGCTTGATTATCGAAAAAGTTGGAATTCTGTAAGGTTGTGTTGTAAACCAGATTTCCGTGTGCCAGCATAGTATTCGAAAAGATCATTTATTTTTATTCTTGAGTGGCAGCTTTAACACGAGTTATAAAAAATCATTTTATTGATTAGACGAAGTCTAAATTTTTTAATCTCGTTTTGTTGCTTTTTCTTTGTTTTATTTTCTTGGAATACTTTTTTCTTCAAAATAGTGATATATAAATTTTTGTTTGAAAACACGGATGTATTTATCAAAGAATTAAATCATTTAACCTGTATTAGTTCTAATTATATTTTGCAATTTAGGTCATAAAGCATTTAGTCAGAATTAAGAAACTTTTAAAACGGATGATTTAAAATGTTTCGGGAATGGAGCCGGGTGACTTGCGGATAAACTACTATAATAAACAACGGAGTTTTTCCAGTGACCAGGAGAGGATAGGAGTTCAACTGTCTCCTCACGATCAACAAAGCACGAAAAATCGTCCGTCTCACACAAGATCCTTTGGTGAACCTAATTCAGTGGCATCTACAGTAGCATCATTGGTTCCAGATAGGTGTGTAAAGGTTTTTGTGGTGTATTGAAAAATTAGCTTTAATCCATGAGGCCAAGTCAGGAATGCAAGCGTTGATTTCCCACTGTATGTTCCAGAAGTCAACCTGTAAGAGTTTGGAGAGATCCTCATTTGGTTGCTTCGACGGAAATCCGACACGTGGATTCTCTACAACACAGCAGCTTTATGGCTCATCACAATTCTGGCAGCGGGCGGGGGATACCTCCAATCAACCCTAACTCATATCAGCAAATTAATACAAATCAGGCAATGCTTAGCGCTGGAGGAGGTCTCATGGGCTCACCTAATCAGGGGGGAATGCTGCAACCCCGCGGACCTCCAATGTACGGATCTGGTATGCAAAAAAGTTCACACCAGTCAATGTGGAGGCATAGATATGCACATCCGTCGGCCATCGGTGTCCCAAATGTAGTATCGCTTTCGCCTGTTGAACAGTAAGTTGATTTTCGTAATGTATGCGTATTTAGAACTTCTGTTTTTCTTTGGTAGAATTAATTTTAATTGTAGATTCTTTAAGTCGCAATGATTTGAAAAAGATTTTTCCTTTCTTAAAATTCACCAAGTGCTTACCATTTTTCATATTTCTACTTAGCAGGGAGGTTCGAGATGTCCGAGATGTTCGAGATTACCGTATGGACCAGGAACTGCACGATAAGACAATTGACACAAAATTATCAGCAGAGCAGGCTGTCCACCAGCATTTCGAAGTATCTTTACGATTGGCCCATCAAAAGGTATCGTCCAACCATCTACCTAGAAATGTGGTAGGCTTTTTCGACAGAACAGAATTTACAATTATTTACATAATCCAAAATGAATCTATTATGGTTACCTTCAATGGAATAACAAGAATTTTTCTATCTTAAATATTGTTCCTTGATGTTAAGAACATCATATAATTATAATACTTTAAGATTGTATTGCGAACTGTTTTTCTCCCTTTTAGGGTCGATGGGCCGACACAACACCTAAATACCCACCAGAAGAACCGAGACTTACAATAGGACGAGCGGTCGACAAATCGCCTTCCGACAAAAATATGTACTATGGTTAGTCGCATTATTCTTGTGCTTAGATGATAAATTAAACAAATGGTATAATTATATAGATGTATTATATAATTCAAAAATTATATTATCATATATCTTCCTCATAATTTTAATGTTGGGAGAAATCATATTGGATCAAACTGGTTTAACAGTATGAGTGAACATTTTGATTTTGATGTCTTAGGCACAGTTCCTGGTAGTTCTCCCTACTTACATCAGCAAGTGCATGCTGTTAAAAAGACTGACTTGCCAGCTCCACCCCCTCTTCATAGCGAACCCATGAGAAACGAGGCAAAAGGCATGTATGGACAACTTGACTTAAGCGAACGTCACAGAGAATCGGTGGCATCCCCTCGAATTCGAGACCAATTTCGTCCGGAACCGAAATCAATGTACGGTCAGCTGGATTTGAGTGAGCGACCACGTGACCCAATTCCACAGCACGTTGTGCGCGAACCAGAGCGACCTTACTACAGTGGGGGAGGCACAATTCCATCAAAGAACGTATACTCTTTCCCTCCTTCCCATGTGAACCGTATTAAAGTGAGTAGTCCTGCTCCACCTCAAATTTATGGAAAACCAAACATTCCGGCCTCCAGTGGGCCAGCAGTTAGAAATATTTATGAACCCCACATGGACATGGCGCCCCTATCACTCACATCCAAAGGAAGCACACGACCTTCCGAAACACCACCGTCCTCATCGAATAGTCTTCCTAAACACGAACTGCGAAGTGCAGACCTTGCATCTTATTATATGTACTCTAGTAACCAATCAGGAAATCACTTCCCTGAAAAGTCCACCTCATCTCCTCAGCCACTACCGAAAGTAGAATTTCAAACTCAGCCGCTCGATTTGGGTGGCAAAAGGAAGTCTGACGTAGAACCATTGAGTCTGGAGTCTAAAAAGATAAGGACGGAGCCAGAAACCCCAATGGAACGAAAACTTGCAGACTGTTCGCCTGTTTACAAGTATGACAGTGTCCCTCTTGTGAAATATGACATTCAGAGCGCAATTAAATTTGAAAACTCAGCTCCGAATGAAGGTCCATTGCTTACCAAACAGGAAAATCCTATTCCTTTGAAATACAACAGTCTTACTTCAGTAAGATATGCCTCACCCGTATTATCAAGCTCACCGTCCGACGATGCATTTAACGGTGTTGCAGGAACTCCTCCTGCTAAGTCGGTACCAAACAAAACAGAATCCGTATTGCAAATGCAAGCAGTGGTGGAATCCTCTTCAGTGACCCCTACAAAAAGTTCATCGCCCTCTCCTGCTGTTGTTCAGACAAGTAGTGTCAAATCAGGCAGTATTCAAAAGGTGCCGAAGAAAGCTTGGGTACATTTGTGGCATCACGGCGAAGACAGTACTAACTCAGAAGACTCTCCCATTAAAAGTTCATTTCAGAGTGGGATACAGGTAGCGACTAAAGCTTCGAATTCAAATAATTCTCCAGCGTTGACCACTGATAGTAGTGCGAATAACTCAGAGAACGATAAAGGGTCTAAAGTTAACTCTAATGGGGGAAATGCTGGCAATGCCCCTTTAGACTCCTCAAAGCGAGAAACGAAGAGAGGGACAAAAAAGGGAATAACCAAAGGAAAAACAACGAATATTGTTAATGGAAATACTGAAGAGAATTCGACTTCCAGTAGTGATTCAGATACAAATCAAGAAAAATGTGAGGCACTGGGGTCTAAGGCTAAAAACAAATCAGGTGTTGGGAAGAAACCTGCTGGAGAAAACAGTAGTTTAACAGAAAGCGAAAAAGAAAGCGAATCTGAAGATAGTGTTCAGGAAAAGGACGCTAGTATATCCGGTCACCAGTCGGACAATTCTTCTAACAATGCTGGCAACGGCAAACGCAGGGGTAGAAAACCTAGAGAAAATTTTCCTACAAAATCTGACAAGAAAAAGGCAAACCCTTTCAAGAGACCACCTATAAACCTTTTAAAGAAGACCGGTGAGAGTTTTTTGCAAGATGGACCATGTAGTGAAGTATCCCCTAAATTGGGAAAATGTAGAGAATGTCGCTGGACGCCTAATAATCGCTCAAAGAAACACAGTAATATATTTTGTAGATTTTACGCTTTCCGAAAACTTCGGTACACTAAAAATGGAGTTTTGGCGATTGCTGGGTTTTCTGATCCTCACATAGACCCTACACAGGTAAGAATGTCAAAAATATTGTTGTCATCCGTATTGACAAATTATGTCATCTATATTAAATTAATTCTACTTGAACAGGAGGATAAAAGTCTTTGGCTTCCATCAAAGGAGGGACAACCAGAATCCTTAGAATTTGACATGGGGAAGTTTTTACTATCTCAATTAGGGGATCAGTTCTGTGAATTAATGCTCCAGGAACGCGAAGCCTTTGAAATTAATTCCACCCAAGAAAACAAAACAGTGGCATGGAAGCGCGTTGTCCAAGGGGTTAGAGAAATGTGCGATGTTTGTGACACAACTTTATTCAATTATCATTGGGCTTGCGGAAAATGTGGTTTTGTGGTCTGTATTGCATGCTACAAAGCAAGAAAAACCAAATCTGTAAAAGTAAGTTCTGAAATGTAAATTTTTAATAAACTCTTTGTTTAGATCTATTTGATAAATAGCTTTTCAATTACAAATTCTCATGTGTTCACTTTAGATATGGACAGAGGCTGGGAAAGAACGCGATGAATTTCAATGGTTGTTTTGTTCTAATCGTCAGTCACATGAATTGGAAAAATTGATGCTAACTCAGGCAATTCCAGGGAACACTCTCCAAGAATTAGGGAAGTTTCTCCATGAAGCTAGAGCGACATGGAAAATTGAACAGTTGTGCGGATGTCCAGAATCAAAGCAGTATGAATCACTTAATAAAGGAGAATTAATGACAAAACTAGAATCAAATGGAATGCTGAAGGTAAGTTATAATGTAAAATTACATGCTACATGTACCGAAGATATTCTTGTACAGGGTTTTGTCATTTCATTATTATTTCTAGGCTATTGTGAAATCGGGAAGCCAAAGTGGAGAAGTTCAAGAAAAACCTAAAGAAACCTCAACGAAGGTTAAAATAACATTTTGTACTTAATACCTATGTTGCTTTGGCAAAACTTTTTATTTACCACCATAATACCCTCATGAAATACCAAATTTACCTATCATATCTCGTAATTTAGGTAGTATAATAAAGAACAATTTTAGCAATTTTTTTAGTGTATATGCGTTTTATGTACAGTTAACATTTCCTTCAAGAATTACAATGCGAACCTAATTGCAGTCTACTTTATTGTAATACAAACAAAGCCGTTCGTGGGGTTTTTGCCCAGTTAGCTAACTTACTTGTACGATAATTTCTTAAAAAGTCACCCACGACTCACGACTGTGTATTCAATCAAAATTATTTAAGAATTTGTAATGACGTAATTATAGAGGCCCTTGGATGAGTTTTCTTTCTTGGTCGGAAATGGCATGAAAATTATAATTAGAATAATTATCTTTATTTAGGACAAGTCAGATAGCAGCAGTTCCGAAGAATCAGACGATGCGGATGAAAGTCATTCTACATTAAGGGAGCTTCTCATTTTGGGTCCGAAGGCAGGAAAGGATGATACAATCAATACCCCAGAAGGCGAACCTCCGGCAGCACAAGAGAAGAGTGCAAGCGTCCCTACTGTGGCCGATGATACAAAATCCGAAAAAACGGATGTCACTCAACCTGCTGTTCCTGCTGGGAATGTGGATGAATTAAAACATTTTGTTCGTCAGTATGGAAATGCTAATCGGAGAGACAAATTACTGCCTATTAAAGTGATGACACTTTCAGAGAGCATGCCGCTATATCCGTCAGTTCCTCATTCCTGGCTCTGTTCTGGAACGCTACTAAGGTTACTGGAACCTGGAAATCCGGAAAATTACACTGTATTTCAAGAAATGTGGAAACGAGGACAACCCATTATTGTTTCAAATGTTGCTTCTCGATTGACCAAATCTCTCTGGACACCTGAATCGTTTTCTAAGGATTTCAGCGATATGAGAAACGATTTGGTGAACTGTATGACAGGAAAGTTGGTGCCTAACCAACCAATGAAGAAATTTTGGGAAGGCTTCGATACTACTTCAAAAAGGCTGAAAGATGATAAAGGTAACCCCATGTTGCTGAAACTGAAAGACTGGCCTCCCGGAGAAGATTTCGCTGAAATGCTACCTACGCGTTTTAAGGACCTCATGACAGCTCTCCCCTTAAAAGAGTATACACACCGAGATGGGCGGTTAAATTTAGCAGCCAGACTACCTGATAATTTTGTTAAGCCGGATCTGGGACCTAAGATGTATATTGCCTATGGTTCGGGTCTTCAGTTGGATAAAGGGACCACAAATTTGCATCTTGATATTTCTGATGCTGTGAATGTAATGGTTCATGTTGGAATCCCTAAAGATTGTGATAATGTTGCGGGACATAACGAAGGTAAGGACAAATGTCCCTACACTTTTAAAACTGATAGTTGCAAACAATTAATGCAGCTTCAATTCATACTGTAATATGTTTGATTTATAATATTGCAGCAGTGCTCAAGGCTATTGAAGAATCCGACTGTGATATTCTCACAATTAGTCGGGTCACACAAAAGAAAGAACAACCCGGCGCCCTGTGGCATATTTATAACGCTAGAGACGCTGATAAAATCCGGGATCTCTTGAATAAAGTATATATTTTTTATTTTCTTACACTCTAATTTTTATGCGATAATTTTGTGTTAATAATTGGTACTCCTGCTCAAACATAAGAAGGACATTTACGACTTCCTTTTATAATCATATTTGTGTTCTAGTTTCAAATATGACACATTCCTCCTAAATTAACTGTGTTTCTTAATGCACTACTAATTTAGATATTGAATATAAATCTCAATGATGTGATTTCCAAACCATTATATAAAGTAATGTAATAATGGTTCATTGTACTAGGTTGCATTGGAACGAGGGGAAAGACTGGAACCTCACCACGATGCAATACATGACCAGAGCTGGTATTTGGATCAAACATTACGGAAAAGACTCATGCAGGAATACAATGTGTGTGGATATCCAATAATTCAATGTGCCGGTGATGCCGTTTTTATTCCGGCTGGTGCTCCTCATCAGGTATTCTTGCTTCCTTAAACTTTATTTCTAATTTAAGTCAATTATAAATGAAAAATTCGACGGAGATTGGAATTTGTAATATAATAGTCTTCCTACCAATCTCAAATGATGTATTGTATTGTATTTATTACTAATTGCCTATTTGTCATTAAAATTTCAGGTGCGAAATCTTCACAATTGTATTAAAATAGCCGAAGATTTTGTTTCTCCTGAAAATGTCAGCCATTGCTTTCACTTAACAGAAGAATTCAGGAACTTAAGTGCTACTCATACTAACCACGAAGATAAGCTACAGATCAAAAATATTATATATCATGCAGTAAAGGATGCACTTTCAGTACTGCTCTACAGAAAGGAAGCTGACCAGAAAGCTACCACAAATACTGAAAGTTGCTAATTGATAACTGTACATTACAACGGATCTCATTCTCATTTTTAGTCAAATTAATTATGGCAACAGAGAATCGTAATCTTCTGCGGTGAGTGATGTGATGTGATGTCCGTTATGAACAAGGTTGTTCATTAATAAATGTTAATTCCTCGGTGGACGAAGTTCTCCGATAACCTGGAACTGAGAAACCCAATGCTGTGCCGACGTTGATAAAAATACAACACATACCCGTCAGGCACTCATTTCTGGTTTTTCGGATCAAAGTTTATTTGAACTGCCGTACTATTTGTTGTTCGTCTGTAGTAAAGTACAGTTTGTTGTTTCGGATACCTGATTCAACGAGAAGGAAGTCCTATGAATGCGTAGCACAAAATAAGTCTGAGTATTATGAATGAGAATTTTTGGTTGTATAGCTCCTTTCAAACCGGTTATTGCCAATCCCAATTGTAATATAGTGATAGTTGTCAACCAAAACTCAGTAGTTCCAGTTCCCCTTTCCTTGTATTGAAGAAAACCTACAAGGGCTACAATATTGACAAAACTATATGTAGAGAAGAGAGATTACATGACTAAAAATTTTAAAATCATGGAAGTGCCTAAACTATGCCTCGAAAATATTTTTAATTCACCGACAATTTTATAAATTATATTACTAATGAATGAGATTTTTAAAAGTTATAGCAAGTAGCAAATTTTTTGATTGGTGTTAACTATCAGTGTATTCTGCAGTAAAGATTTGGAGATACTGTTTGAAGGTGCTATCGATTCTCAAGTTTTTCATGTACCTTAATGAGTGCTGACTTTTCAATGTTGATCCGGACATTCTGAAATTAATTATGCTCATATATTTGGACGTTTCGTAAGAACATTTTTATTGTATTGAACTGTAATGTACCACACGTACAAGAACGATGAGTACACCTTAAGTAACTAGTATAAATAATTACCAACTTAAATGTGTAAGATGTAAGTATAATAAATGGGATTAGCTGTAGACTTGTATAGTTGCTCGGTCATCGAATGTATGGAATAAGAATTCTATAATCATGTATTATAATGCCAGAGCACCATTTATGACGGTTAAGCTGTTATCTATATACTGTATTATTATATGTATACCGAAACATTAATATTTTGTAAGAACGTTGAAAGTTTGTTTATACAACTGTTTTTGTTGCTAATGGTATCAAATGGTACTACTATATCCGGACAATAAATTCTTTAAAATAGTATTAATTTACCAAAACTACTTGATGTGCTCTGAACACAAATTATTTTTACCACACTTCCCACCCACGTCCATACAATAAGCCAAGTGGAAGGTAAAAGCGGTAAGCAAATTTGTTACCGGACTAGTTTTTTTTCGTAATTAACCTGTCGTTCACTTGAATTATATCACATATTTGCTATTTTGAAGAAATGCCTATTTTCTCACTAATCTGAGAAAACTGCAATACTGGCTTCTTTGTTCTCAAAAGAATATCTAGGCTAGATAGAATATTTAGCACTATTGCAATGAAGTATGGAAATTAATACAAGGTCACTTATATTTAATTTCCAGAATATTTTACATGTGTCAAAAAGGACATCTGAACCAGAATTAATATAGAAATCTAAAAATACAAATTTACGGCACAATAAGGGTTAAAAATGCTACAAATGGGAAATAAAGGTCAAAGTAAATTAAACTCTTATTCTGTATTCTTTTGGAAGCATAACCCAGCGTAAACTTTTGATCACCCACATCCACCCACCCCTAAAGTGGAACTTCGTCTACCATAACTTTCAACCCACTTAGTTAAGAAATAAAATAATACTTGCTATTGTTAGCAGGATTATGGCACTCATTAGATCATTGTGGTAGATATTAGCCATATTATTACATAAATAAAGCATTGGCATTTAAAAGAAAAAAGGCTTTCTCGGATTTTCCGCATCAAAGTTCCAGATCAAGTTAGAGTGTGTTCCCTCCTAGCTTCGATTTTAATATCTAGCAAAAACCAAGCTACCCAAAACCAAAACTGACTACCCGCATCCACATGTAGGCATCCACGAGCACTCAATTTAGAATTACAATTGCACCTGTGTAAGTTTTATTTATTCTCATTTCGGAAGCATAACCCGGAGTCAACCTTTGACCACCCACACTCCACACCCACCATTGCATTGTATAAACTTTGATGATAAGTAAGTTGGAGTTGGAGTGGAGCCAACCAAAGAACTGCACTCTGAGGAGGGAGGGCATTAACATATACAGGTAGAATGGACCTGTATTATTATCTGTCATATCGTGTTGCATTGCAGAGTACACTTGTATAAATTAAACGTGGATAAAACCATAATATTACAACCTGTGCTGTTCTGTGTGTTGGAATAAGGGAGGCGGAGCCGAACGGAGTTGTGCTTTGTCTTGTGAGTGAGTTCTGCCGCCAAACATCTCACTTCTAGTCAAAAAGATGTTCTGTGTGGTGGTTAATATTATTTTCGGAGAGCAGTACTTCTTTTCTAAGGTTTTTGCGTTATCTTTAGTCCTACTCCTAACGTCCTAACTGGATTTCAGAACATATAATTAACTGAGTTGACAGGTTGGCGACTGTCACTCCGTTCCATAATTAAGGTAAATCCTATGATAAACCAAAATTTGTAAATCCTATGATAAACCAAAATTTGTAAATCCTAAATAAATACATTTTGGTATAAATTGTCCATTTTGGCATTTCCCACTAGTGTGAGCGTAATTGCAGTAGTAGGGTACAAACGTGGTACAACGAATAAATTCTCACAGTTGCTACTTTACTCGCCACTTAATAAAATACTAGAAATTTTCTAAGAAAATCCCTTGGATACGACTATTAAAATGAACAGGAATTTTTGAACTAATTTGTTTTCGAATTTCTAGTCCCCTTTCTCTGCTCAGCCCCTCAATTGTGGTTGGGAGCTGGCGGCCGTCGGGAAGCAGAGAGTCGGGTCGGTGCAGCAGCTGTGAGTTGCTGAGGCCAAGTGAGCGAAAAGAGAGGGAAGACGGAAGAGTAGGAAAGGAAGGAATCCAGCAGAAACAGACCGTCCAGTCAGGTATTACAGAGATAAAGCCCACAGCTCAGCCAGGGCCTCCCGCTCGCGCCCTTTCAGCTTTTCATAATCTGGGACTAGTATTACAAAGCTGGAGAGTCAGTTGGTCGTACTTCGTGTCTTTTACTGATTGATTTGAATTCCAAGGTTGAATCCAAGTCAATGAGTGATTAGGGCCCCGAATTCCGGATTACGGCCAGCCATTTGATGGTGACTATTCGTATTTGCTTTTGCAGTGATCTCGACTTCACTCGACTGTTGTCTTAGATCGTCAAGTGTTACGTGGGATAATAAGTACTGTCAATGTAAATTGGATTACTGGTTAACTCTATTAAATATTTTTTTAATTCAATGTTGATATTTATCTAATATTTACATTTATGCTCTTTCGCAGAAGACAGATGACAGAAAGGAGTTTAGGTTTTGAAATGTCGGTTAAAAGGTTGACAGCGGAGGACATCACTCCGGAAATGAAGTGCATATTTTGTAAAGGGAACGACATTCAGGAACTGAAATATGGACCCCTTTACTTTAGAGATGGGATCACTACTCATTATTTCTGCATGGTTTGTCAGTTATCTTAATTATAATTATCAGTAGTGTATGCTAGAAAGGTTTACATGTGTAGTCAGTCTGTGATAAATTCAAAATAAAATAAAATCTTGTTGAAAGTTAATTTATGCATTTTGTTGTTTTCCAGCTGTTTTCGGCAGCGTTGAGTCAAGCTGGAATGGATCACGAGGGGATAATGGGGTTTCTACCCAAAGATATACAGAAGGAAGTTCGACGGGGAAACCGTCTGGTAAGTATTCATTACTTGTCAATAAATATATATTTACGGTTACAAACAAGCACACTGCAGTACCCCAACTAAACATAATATTAAAATAGTGAATATAATATGTGTCCTTTCGGTAAACAGCATTATCAGTATTGTCGCAATACTTAGAATGATTATTTTAAAGCCAATTTTAATTTTAACAATGTATATTTGTTGCTTTACAATGAAGAAATGCTTTTATTGCGATGAAGCTGGAGCATCTATTGGGTGTTGCAATAAAAAATGTCGCAAGGCGTTCCACTTCCCTTGTGGTCTAGAAAATGGAGCCAATTACCAGTTTTTGGAAAACTTTGAGTAAGTTGATGTGTACTTTAAGGGTTTTATGTTATGTGCTAATCAGCAATCAAATAATAACTGTTGGAAACATGTGAAATAATTTTCCATTTGTTAGTTATAAATAAATGTTATTTATTTGTAGGACTTATTGCAAAGAGCACAGCAAAGTACAAAAGATATCATTAAAACTTGAAGATTGGACTTGCCCGGTCTGCATGACCTCTGTGTCACACAGTGAAAGACCAATCCAAGCTAGTTGTTGCAAAGCTGCTGTTTTTCATAAAGATTGCATGCAGGTATGACTACAGTTAAAAATAGATTACTTTGTAATTTACAAAATTACATCCTAATTCTATCGTTACTAGAATGCAAAATAGATTTCTTTACAATTCACATCCATTTTATTTTCACTTCCATTTCCAGCGATTGGCTGATGGCTGCTTTTACTTAACTTAACTTTTATATTCCAATGAAATGAATCGAAAATGTAGATATAGTAAGAAAAACGCATTGAAAATGTAGAAGTCATTTCTCAATTAATTCAAAAAGATATCATGTGTTAGTTTCCAAGATGTACAATATTTATATTTTTTCATTATCATTCTATTTTGACATGTTTGTAGAAAGTCGCTCTGAATGCCGGTTACTTTTTCAAATGTCCCACCTGCAATGCCTCTCAGGGGTTTACGCAAGAGATGAGATGCTTAGGAATCTATGTTCCTCTTCAGTAAGTTGAAATACAAGTATATTAAAAGCGAGTGTTGAATGAAATTCAATGAAATTTTCAATGAAATTCAATGAAATTTTCAATGAAATTCCAATTTACCATAGGGATGCATCTTGGGAACGGGAACCCAATGCGTATGAAGAATTGCTGTACCAGTATTCAACATGTGATGCAGAAACCTGTGAGTGTCCCAAAGGACGGGAATTCGTTTCTGAAGAAGGGTAAAGGATACTATTTAATACTTTCATAGTGTTTACTACCGCCACTTTTTTCATTTTAATTGTTCTCGCTAGTAATTGGAATCTTGCGCGTTGCCAAACTTGTGGAGCATCTGCAATTCATCAGAAATGTGGAAAATTAGATGAAAATATGGTTGAGGAGTGGACTTGCAAGCAATGTGCTGAAATTGAGGAAAAGGGTAACTTTTGCTAACTAATATTGCCTTTGTGATGATAGACTTCTTCAACATCTAAAATTATTTTACATTCTAGCTAACCTGGAAAAAGAGAGAATAAAAAAGGAACACTCTCTTAAGCAAATGTTGGCGGCCGCCAACGGTTCTACAAGTGATGAGGATGATGATTACTTTAATTTGTCAGACGTCAAAATTAGCGACTCCTGCTACAGTTATTTTCCGTATGATAAACCTGATATGAAAAAGTTTTCACTGCGGAAAAGACCAGATATACCCGATTGGCGCGGGCTAGGGCTAACCGTTAATTTGGGTAGATGGATTAGATTGGTCCACGTTCCACAACCTAATGTTTCCTGTAGAAGGGCGAACAATAGTAAACTCCAGTTTTTACCAAATACTAAATATAAATTTTTCTTGCTCTTCGAGTTCTTCTTTTTGTTAATGCGGGAATAAATCCAATAGTAAATTAATTTATCTCTGTAGACCCTAATCCGAGAGAAGATCCTGACAATCTCAAGTCCAATAACATGAGGATCTTACTAAAAGATATCGTAATGAAGAAGCTACGAAGCATCAAAGCTGGAATTATGAGTTCAGTAACCCAGGCTCCAATCTCTGAAGATTTGAGCATTCAGCCAAGTGATAATAGTCATATGGAAGTCGATAACGAAAGTTCTGATGCGACTGCAGTCAATGGAGATTCTCTTGTGTGCTCTGAAGATACTCAGAAAATTTGTACAGATAACGCTTTCGTGGGGTCGGCAAAGGGTACTTACAGTTATTTTATATTGGAATAAGTACCTTTTCATCGGACATCCGATTTCTTCCTCGGGTGCCCCGGAGGGGCACCTTTTTCGCGGATATAATCCGGGAGGAAAAAAAAATTTTTTGGGGAACCCAAAATTTAAGCTTTTTTTCGTAAATATAATCCCGAGGCACAAAAAAAGTTCAAAATAAACTATATTGCACCTCTGGAACGCCCAATTTGGAGATTTTGAGCGCCAGTGGGCCCAAATAGTACCTTTGTGGTGCCCGGCCGCCTGCGGCGCCCGGTGCCCGGGCACCGGGTGCCCCGTACGCGGATGTCATCCGCGGGCACCTTGCGGTGCCCTGTCACGGATGACATCCGCCAATCCGGGAAGAAATCGGATGTCCGCTTTTCATAAACGCAGAGTATTATTTTCAATTTTTGTTTGCTTAATAATATAACTTGTTTTACAATATCTACCTGTTATGTTTATTATATTTACTTAAGGCTTTTATGCTCTGCATCTGTGGACATTAAGGTTGTATTATTCTATATTTACAGCTAAATCAAAATGTGCCATTTTTCCTTTTGTCACTAATTTATTAAAATCAGGCTTTATCCGTGACAAGCGTAAGCTTGAAACTACCCAACACTCCCCTGCCAAGAAGCGCCTGATAGCAGAAACTATCTCCTACAGCGGATCTCAAGAAAATGATACCAACACTGTACCAAGTAGTCCAGCCAAGACTGATGAAGTGAGTTTTTCCTGACTATTTTTGAGTTGTCTTAGTTTTTCTGTCTATTGTAAAATATTGTTTGCATGTGTATGTTTAGTTGTGTACGCCAAACAATTCGTCAGAAAAGCAAATGGTGGTTTGGAAAAGCCATGACCTGGACACACACAAAATCGGTAAAACACTAACGATTTCCAAAGAGTTGGAGGAAATTTTCAACAAAATGCCATCGCCTTCATCTTTGTTCTTAACTTATTCGTCACACGTAAATAGTTTTCCTCGTCAAAACGAATTACCTGATCCTACTTTTAATGCGTCGCAGGGTTTTTCTGGTAACCAGGATCAAGGAAGTTGTCTGCATGTTGTTGACCTCAACCAAAACTCTTCTAAGAAAGGGTACGATGAGACAGAGCCAGAGTCGGCACAGGCCTCTGGATTTCCTAGAATCGACAAAGATCTATTTTTGCCTGAGGAGAATTCAGCATCGGCAATTGTCTCTTATTCCAACAAAAGCACCATAGCATCTACTACTCCAAAACAGATTTCCATTCAAGAAGCGAAGGAAGTCATTGCCAAAGTATTGGAGAATATCAAGGCTGTGGATGCGAAAGATGATCGTCAACAGGGTGAAATAAACCGCTACGGTGTTACTCGTGATAAGGTGGATGTCTTAAAGTAGCAACATTGTTGAAATGTTATCTGATTTTTTCTTAATGTTGTATTTTGCAAATGTAGCTATTAGTGGCTGGACTGATTCGAAATGTTTTTCTACTTTTGTTATTAATACTTATGTACTTTGTAATGTATGCACTTTTGCATTTTACTAGTTATATTTGACGGTGGAGTCATCGTATTTACTGAGCTACATATTTTTTAACTATTGAGTTATTTTTGTAACAAAATTATCAAATTCTTCAGTATTATTCATATCCTAGGTCTGTCTGTAGTTATAAAATCTATGTTGATGGCCAAACTTTATCTTTAAAATATTGAAAGTGCGGCATTTTGTTATACCATAAATGCCATAATTGAAAAATTTACTTCTCATTCACATGTTTCCTACTACAAGTTTAATACAGGTAATTTTTAATGCAATCAAACTTATAAGGTCTCTTCACTTCTGTCATTTCTGTTATTTTAAATGTATTATTGTGTAGTTGTAACCGTTGTTAGCTGTTGTTTAGTTTTTATAGTAGGACAAGCGACTGTACGACCGATATTGTTATTAAAGTATTCAATCTATTTGTCAAAGTGAATAAAGCTACCTATCCGAAATGAACGTATTTTGTTTACAGATATCAATCTTGCATGTAATTTCAAATTGTCCATACAATTCATCACTATGATTTTATTGAAATCCCATTTCTAGAAATATTTTATCATCCCAAAATAACTTCACTTACGCTTTCTTCGTCAAGCCAATTTTGCTACTGGACAGTCCGTGTTTTGAAACTGCTTTCGTATACATACGCATGAAAGCATATAACTATTTCTGAAATGATTACCTAATTGCACTACATAAAAATCTGGTAATAGTAGTTTTATAATAGCAATAGTATGTCTAATGTCTAATATAGATAGTTCAAGCTTCTCGATTAAGCAAATACACATTATTGGTGTGCTCAGAGGTCAACTAATTTGTCAAACTTGCATAAGGTCGATCTATATACAAACAATTATGAATTTGGAATGCTGCACAGACCCACTGACGTTAGTAACAGGTACATATGTATTCTTTATTTCTTGGAAAGGGTAATAATGCATCTTAAAAAATAAGTCATGCAACCAAGTATTAATTTCTAAATAATTGGAGGGAATGTGGACGAGGTTAATGGAAGATGAGATCTGTCCTTGATTTCAGTAGTTTGACTACATCTTGTGCACAAAGGGAAAGTTCCAGTTCAGATAAAGCAGTACGGTGTGTGTCAAAACTACAACCTTCATCTGTCAGAGTGTCATACAACAACATAGCTTCTCCGGCAGGCAAATTCCAAACCTTGATTGTGCAACCCATATTTCTGAAAAATATTGACGTATCTATCTGTGACCCCAATAGCATTGTAAATATAGCATCGAAATCGGTAGTTATTTGTTTTGTTGCATCTGGAGAAAACTTTTTGTTTTTCACTAGTTCCTCCATCATCATCTAAACACATTTACGACGATTACTAATGCAGTCATAAATTGAGATATAATTACAATAGTGATGTACAGATCAAATATTTTACCTCGTCAAATTCAATGAGAACACGTTTCAGCCATTTCTCTGCCAACACACTCTCCATTCCACTGTAAACTGCAGTTTTTACTGATTGAAGCATTGGAATAACTGTCATTAGTTCAGCACTGAACGATGCGCTCTGTCCTTCATAGGTATGCCATTTTACAGTTGCGTAGCCCTTTCTAATTTCCTCCCTTAAATCCTTTATTAGACTACGTGCCCACTTTTTTAGTATTTCTTCTCCCAGACATTCATATAAATCATATATGTCATGAAAAATTAATTCGCTGGGGGAACCAATGTTAGCACCAAGCTCATCTGAGTCTGCACTTGAATTCATTAAATCTCCTTAAATAGAAAAAATATAAATTATAAATAAAAATATTTTACATTTTGCATCATTACTCGACTTATGTAGAGCACAATAAAAACGTGAACATACGTTCTGTGATGCCAATCGCAAAATTTTCCACTTGTGACTCAGTGCTTTTCATTTGAGACATATAAAGTGACAACGACGTAAAAAACTGAAACATAAATAAATATAATTTTAAATG
Source organism: Yoshiicerus persimilis (assembly GCA_020352615.2). Taxonomy (NCBI): domain Eukaryota; kingdom Metazoa; phylum Arthropoda; class Collembola; order Entomobryomorpha; family Tomoceridae; genus Yoshiicerus; species Yoshiicerus persimilis. Next base: position 17,840,752 of record CM060170.1, read on the forward strand.
AATATATAGATACCAACAAGTTAAAATTTCAAGATATAAATTATGGCTTTGGGAGAAACCTTACAGGAAGATCTTCCCAGGATTCCATAGTGTACTGAACGTATCCGAGAATGTCCGCTATGGTATAATCTATTCTTTCTTCTAAAGGCACTTGGTTAGATGAATTACTCAGTGTTTGCCAGACTTGAAGGCATCGAATTCGAAAATTATCCAACAATTCAATCAATAGTTTTAAAAATTGAATTTTCTGTCCGGGCTGTTCTAAGTGAGCAAATCTGTTTATCACAAAACGACTAACAGCAATAAACAAGTCAACAATTTCTGCTGGTCCGGGAATCACAGATCTATTCCAAGCAGAAGGAGACTTAAACATCTCATCTAACTTTTCCATGCACGCTAACCAAAAAAATACAAAATTAATAAAAAGTACGTACCGATGAGTAAAGTGTTTTAGTAATGTACCACATTAATTTTACCTATTTTTTCAATAGCTAACCATTTCTGAAAAATTTGTGGCTGGGAAAATAGTGTACTCACAATTGGAGGAATGTACACATCTTTGTCGAGCACATCGGTGCCCAGAAACTCTACAATCTCATTTTCATATGCTATGGATTCTTCCAAAATTTTCGAGAAAACCATATCATTAACTGAAGATTTCAGCTGTGAGTCGGCTTTCAGGACAACCATTTCTGACAGCGAGCGAACAAAGTCAACTACGCTAGAAGTGTGAACCTCTGTGACTGATAAAGGTTCAAGGTGGGTTCTAATAAAGGGCACTAAATCACGAAGCCATGTCTTGACTTGTGCAAAGTACCATTCAGGTCGTGTTGTATCACCAGTGGCCTTAGGACTAAAGAAATGGAATCCGAATCTCTTCTTCAAAGGGGCCACCATAATCTATTTTGAAATAAATATTGAATTTTATTGGTTTTGATCATTAAAATCAGGCTTCTGTAAACTAATAATTTTCTGATGTTTTGCATTAGGAAATTCTTAAGGGTAAAGGGTAACATTAAACGTGTTCTCATTACCTGAACTGGAATTACACCTTCGGTAAAATCAACCACTATATTTGGCTTGTTATGTCCGAAATTCTCATTTTCAGAAGGTGGACTAGAACTACTTAGTCGTATAAGATTGCGAATAGTTTTGTGAAACTTTTCATGAGTTTCTAATGTGGGTGTGGCTGTTTTCGTACTCATGGGCCAGCCAAAAGCAACCAAGAGCTCCTCGAAATCCCTATATGCAAATAATAATTTTATACATTAATACATTACAATTTTTGTGAAGGCTAATAATTATATCCTTGCGAATGCTCAGGGAAGCTTACAATAGATAAACATCTTATTGATAAATCGATCTAAAAAAGTAAACATTAAACATGATATGTATGTAATTTTGTTCAAACGATTGAACATCTCAGTTAAAGCACTAAGATTACGATAAAAGGTTATTACATGCTACAACTGAAAGGATAATATGGACGTATAAAAACATAATGAAAAATCAGACATACTTCGTTAGTTTTACTTTCAATTGTGCTTCCCAGTGTGAGACAGTAGATTCATAATAAATCTTCAAATTACAGCATTCGGTATTAAGCAAATGAATTCTCATTAAAGTTTGCAATCTGCAGAAAAGATCAATGGCTTCCGAATCCAAGCCTAAAATCAATCGTTGGGCAGAAAATAGTCAGAGAACTGTAGAATATTAATTGCATTCTGAATATAATACATCTACAGTCTGTAGAATAACCTGTTTCCAAATTGGCTTCCATTTGTTCTGATGTGGTTCTGATAAAATCGCATACTCTTAGGTATGCAGCTGCTTTCTCTAACTGCGAAACTTTATTGATATCTTCATAAAATTGGGCATTTTCCATTCTCGAAGGTAATTTTTCTTTTTTATATTTATTTATCTTTGATTTTAAAGCATTAAATTGCACAAGCAGGGTCTCCACGTTGTCCTTGCATCCTGCAATCCTTTCACGAATACCAGCTTGGGTAACATCTTGAAGTTCTCGTTTCTGAAAGCCAATAAAAATAATTGCAATTGCAAATAAAATGCAAAAACCTTTTTGGCACCCATCAGAGTGTTATCTTTTATCGCACTAGCCACAGCCCACAGCCGTACGAAATTAATTCTTCAGGGTAAGTTTGTATTTTTACTTTACCTGTTCAATGAGCTGCTCCTTCCTACTATATTGCTGAGTAAGAGCTTGTGAAAGATACAAACTATCTAAAGTTCTTTCTTCAGCATATTTATCTATATTTTTCCATATTGTATGCTGTCGGCTTTTATTTACTTCGGCCATTTTTCTAGCAAAAATACAATTAGAGGTCGGGTCGTAAATATATTTATACTATAATTACGGCAATTGCCTTGGAATATACAAATTTGCGAAGACCTAAGTGACAATAAACTTTCAGTACTTTTCTCAAACATGTACTGACATAATATCTACCTAACTGAACAGGACGATGCCTTTACTACTTACTTATTATTACTGTAAAAAATGTAAGATGGTTTAACGTGGCACCACATATTGACAAATATTTTTATAACTAGTCTACCTTATGACAAAATTGTGTTTTAAATTATGTTCCATTTCTGATGTGATGTAATATTTGTATTCCGCGGAGAATAGTAACTCAGCAAGCAATAATGTTGTAACGGTGGCAGTGAAAAAAGTCACATTCAGAACGCGTTGGTGATGTTCTCTTGCACCACATTTGTCTCAGGTTGTCTTATAAATAAAAAGTGTATAATGTCGATATAGTAGCCCGAGTCGAAATAATTGTTCAATTGTTCATCTGGACATGTATTTTGTAAAAATGACTAGCCTATGTCGGTGTGAAACAATAGTTACCCGGGTCAAAAGAATTACCCAATGACTTTTATTTTTGCCTTTACTGCTTTTACTTATATGTGGTGATTTACATAAATTAATTACCACATAATATAAGTTTATCGCTTACGATTATATTCTTATCCCTACTGTTGAAGAACTCATGGAAATTGTTCATTAATATTTAATTTAAATTCTTGTCTTTCTGTAATCTGCTATATTCAAATACTTTATATTTACTTTGATTCGTGACCTTTTAATAATATAGGTGTTATTTCTTGGTGGCAGGGCGTTTCCCCTCTACAGTTTTTCCCATCTCAGTCTGTCATCCCATGATTCCCTCCCTCAGTCTTTAACCCTCCATGCATTTCCCCTCTGTCTTTTCCCCCTTAGCCTAAAGCTTTTCTTAAATTTAAGTGAATATGTTCGTCGTTAGTTGCATATAGTTATCTTGCTAAAACCTATTATTTAAAATCAATATCATTAAGTAAGTTTTATGATATTAAAATTCATTCTGATCGTAGAGTTCAAAGAATTACATGCAATACGGCATCATTAAACTTGCTTAATCTTTATAGAGTTTTTGCATACATAATAAAAAATTTGTCTCAAATAACTCAATTTTTGTGCTGCATGTCATAACGCTTCCTATGTAATTGCGACATTTAGATTCAACAAGCCTATAGCTATCTGTCAGTCATGTGGTGTTGTATGTCTAACACGTTTATTTTTCAGGGATCAGGACATTTCATTATAATGTCAAATATGAAAGTCCATATTAGGGGTGAAATCAAAGTGGAACAAAAATCTATGTCATATCAGTCAAAGGAACCAATTTATTAACTCTGTGGGAAACACGTTATATCAGTGTGGTTTTAAATGTTTTGTCATAGTCATCTGCATTTTCTCATTGTAATTTAGTACATATTATATTTGTCATCTCATCTCAATTGTAAAATCCTGGCTGGCAGTGCAACCCAAAGGTATATACTTGCAGAAGGACACCACTTGATTGAGACAACGTGACCTGTAAAATACTATTTGCAGAGACATCCAATAGCAAATACATTATAATGGCATTCGAGATAAATTGCCTACAAGAAGCTTGTTCGGGATGTAACCTGAATGACTGCAAATGTTTGGTAATCCAGCCTTAGCTATATAAGAGTTGGCCTTGGCCTATTAGCTCACAGTAAATGAGGTTTGAACCTTTAGTCATTTGCAGGGCACAAATTAATGCATCTACATGCATGCTACTTAACAAACTAGGTGACTAATAATCTTTCCTAAATATTTCAAAGACATTAAAAAATGTTCCTCCATTATCTATTTGCATGCACACAAAAGATAGGGGGAATAGTAATTTTACCTTGCACTGCTTTTCGAGAAAGTTAACCTCAAAAATTTCATGTTTCACTTTACCTCGTCTTGTCATAAATTCATAACTGTAATGTTTATGGAAACAAAGTAATTAATCCCAAATTGTCATATTTTTGATAGTATATGCAATAACTCAAGAAAATCATTTTAGTTCATTGAAAAGCACAAAATTAACTTTTGTTTTTTGCTTTGATACCGCATTACAGTGAACATTTGAGTTTTTAAAGTAGAGTAGAAGAAACCAAAGAAATGATCTGCAATTTGCAATATCGTAATCGATTTAGTGTATCAGTGAGAAAATCTTTGACTTGATATTTTGAACCTCCTTTTGACCCTTCTCTGTTTTACCTCCATTTTAATTGACTATTTACACTTATCAATTACGACAGAATCAATATCGTATTGCTACTGCAATAGTCCCACTAAAGTGTCTCCAAAATGAAATTGTTTTGTTTAAATCTTGCAGAAATTGGATAAGTCTAGTTGGATGTATTTTAATGTAGCTATAAAAGAATTGCGGTTGAAGCTTATCTAAATTGTTTGCACCTACGATTACACAGAAACACTCTTTAATGGTTATGTAGTTTTGTAAACAATGCTCCCAAAATATTTAGTTAGTTGAAATGCATTATTAAGTACTTGTCAGGTAATCATTCTACATAGAGGCATTTCATGTAAAAATTAATTATGGTTATTTGTTTAACTAAATTTTGGATGACGGGGTGATAAATAATTAATGGTTCGAAAAGAGTTAGAGAAATTTAAGTATAAACTGTCTACTAAATTGCTGATTGTGAGCATATGATAGTGGGTCTGTCTGTTGTGACTGTAGTGGAATGACATTTTAATGTTTTAGCTCAATGATGCATATTATTAGAACCGATGCCAGATTTTCAACGTTGTACTGCTGGTGTCTTTGTCAGTTAGTAACAAGTAGTAAATGCATATTGTACGTTCATTTGAATGAACTTTACTTTAAGTCCCATTATTGGACTGCGACTGACTTGAAACAGTATTTCGTTGAAAATAGAGTATGACAAGGCAGAGAAATGTGTCTCTTCTCGGTCTAATCTAGTTTATTAGACCATTATTTGATATACAGTGTTAAATGTAAAAACATTAGCTCCGAAAAAGTGCTGTTGTAGAGTAAACCTCATTATAACAACATCGTAGCCTGATTCTGCTGCTTATAACGTACCCAGAGTATTTGCCAACGTAATTTCATGAACAATTGGTAGTGCGTTTCAAATAACGAAAATATTTTGCTTGACTTTCTACGTTTTAATATCATAATCACCCTTCTTTCTGAATTTGAATACACGTGTTTTTTATTTTCTTTATTTTTCTATACTCTTGAATTATTTAGCTCCCCTTCCATGAATTGTACACAATATATCTATAAAATAAATATTCATTTGGTACATGTTTGGACTTTAATACAAGGATGCTAAATTTTCTAATAACGGCAAATTATATTTCTTAATTCAGAAACTGCTAACTAGGTTGCAGGAGAATATTCCGTTTTACAAGCTTATTGTATATTGTTGTCTATACTTCAGCTACTCCAAAAAGAAATAATTTCCGTCTAGGATTTGCCATCTTAGAGTAAAATATAATGTTCATGCTCAGTTCTTAAAACGAGTTGGTAAAGCAGAGAGAGTGCTTATAAAAAGACCATATAGGTAGGTGGGTGCTCTAGTACTCTACTCCACCACTTAATTCAACTGCAAGTTTATAAATACGATGCAATGAGATCTTTAAATGTTCATGGAATTATAGCTTGAAGACGGAGAGTGCATTGATAAGTGAATTAAGGTTAGAAATCTGTGGTTACAATCTGCACTGACTGAGTAACATTTATACAAAGCAAAGTACAGATAGTTATACTACACTAGCGACCATTAACAAACAAGATTAACTGAAATGTTAATATAGTAGTTACAATTTATTACACAAGAGGAGTAATTGGACTTGTGATAATTATGTTGATTACTAATCGCAAATTACATAGCGCAACTAAATGTCAGGTCATCAGGTCGACACTGCTTTTCAATTTGCCATGACGGGAAGCACAAAATGTTTGAAATCATTTCAAATATTTTATTCTTCCTTCTTGGCAAATATTTACTTATAATTAATAACCCGACAGTGCTGCAGCTTAGCCAATGTAATCATACCGTCTGTCTGTTCATTATTTATTCAGTACTTAATCTAGCTCATAGTGTTCTCCAAATTAGTTTGCTGTCTAAATTTTGAATTGAGTGTTCAGTTTAGAATAGAATTTACAAAACAACTAAAAAGGCCTTAGAAGACTTTACTATACAAATGCATGATTTCCTAATAACAATAGAAACTCATTATTTTACCCTTACCACAGTATCTGAGAGGAAGTGTACTGCCGTTAATTAGCTTAAATAAAATACTATAAGCTGCAGACCAGGAATGAAACCATTTTACTCTACAAGAATTAATTTTTCCCCAAATGGCATAAAAACGGTTGCAATTGAAGATTCATCACTTTTTGACAATTAAATCGATGACACATATAGACGAAAGAATTTTCTTATTTAGTTTCATGTCTCATGATCACTAAATCAAAATTATTGAGTTTTTCTATACCGCTATGAATACAAATAGTCTAGAATGGAGACAAACTGTGAAATCATGCCCTTACTGTATATTAAAAAATAATGAAAGTTCTTCGAAATGTGAAATGCCTACAAGAATGTTTTTTCAATAAAATTAGCAAGCACGGGTGGTGAATTTGTACAGTTGATATTTTCCTATGTGCACACTGATTGGTTAGGGACTAGAATCTTATTGATGTTAAATGTCGGATGATTAAAGAGAGTTGGAAGTATTAGTAATATTATAAGCTTAGGATTTACGAGATAGGTAATATTAGAATAGTTGACGTTAGTGATAGAAAGGGTAACTGTTGAATTGGTTGCGAATTAAAGACAATGGAGTAAGAAAGAAGAGCAGTGATGTGATGTCCCATTTAGTTCGTCGACGGACAAGAAGTTGGGCATTCGCCAGCTGGTAACACTTTGATCTCGTCTTGTCTGATCTGTGTGCTACTACTGGTGCTTACTTAGTGAGTACTTACTCTTACTACTACTTAGGTTGGTAATAGAGAGTATTAGGGCATGTAATGCGGTGTGGTGGTGATGCAATGTGCATTGGAAGTAAATATACTTGCATAAGTTGTTTGTGAAGTGTCTTGTGTATGAGATGATCCCGTTGTTGTTTGCTGGTTGCTTGGAGTGCTGTGGCTGTTGTTCTATAGCTGTTGACGATGAAATGGAGACGGTAGAGCGATACAGAGAGGGTAACACGCAACACAAGACTTTCTGTCTCTGCTGATCTTGGTTAGGGTGAGCCAGACCAGAGGAGTTGAAAGGCACGACGACGAGACAAGACACAAGACATCCACAGAAGACAGCCAACTCCTGACACACAGAAACCTGACTCTGCCACACCATCCATAATAACTAATGTGTGCCGAGTGTTGTTGATATTGAAAGTCGGACGTCTCTGCAGCTTACATTGTTTCCCAGCTCGGTTCGGGAGTGCGTAGTGGAAAACTGGAGCAAGTACGACATAAGACAGATAATTGCGATTAAAAGACATGGTGTGAGCAGCAGGCGAACAATTGCGAGGAGATAGGCAAATGAGATAGGTAGTCGCTAGCCAAAGCCGTGAGGGAAGGCGCCGAGTGCAGAGTCGCTGAGACAGCCAAGCCAAACAGCACACTCGACTAGCCAGTGTAACGAACGAGGCATAAGTTGGTGCACCAAGAGATAATAGTGGAAGATCAGCGAAGAGTCATTGAATCAAAGGAGAGGAGACAAGCAGTCTCGCACGGTGGTAACCCCTGCCTGCCACGCTCCCCCGGCCCTTCTCTTCCTTTGATTTAATCTCCTCAATCTCCAGACACCATGTTAGTCCGTCATTTGACATATCTCAATCAACAGTCTTCCACTGCTCCCTGACTCCACCACTGCTGCATGTCCATTTTCCAGGCCGCAGTCCTCAAGCCTCCTCAGCCACGGTCACTGCACCAAGTCAGACGCTCGCAATCTCCGTCGTGAACAGTTGCAGTGAGTGAACGCTCTCAGCATCCGAACCCTTCTATGCTCTTCCTTCATTAATACGCCACAATGAAATGTTCTTTGACAATGTGGTCACTATACTCTCTCTTTGGACAATTGTGTGTTCTCTTACTTGTCGTCGTGTCCTCTTCGGGGGCTGCTGCGCCAAACAAATATTCCTGTCTCGCTGACCGACTCACCGTGTACCGAGTGATTGTTCAAACCTTCTGGTCCAGAGAAAACTTCCCCAAACACTACCCGGAATGGAGACCCCCGGCACACTGGTCTAAACTCGTCGGTAAGCATTTTCCACTTCGGTTCTAGTTAAGTAATTCCGTGTGTGATCTCCCCTTTGTTCGAAACACTGTCCTCAGTCCTTTTTAAATGGAGGCGCATTATTAGTAGCTACAGGAGCTATTAGAGCTACACGGTCTCCTTTTCTATCCTCCCTTCCTTTTCTGTCCTCGTTGGAAGCGACTGGATTGTATCCGATCCACGTAGACTATATTCCATTAGATCTTTGTTCTTTTCTTTGTTACCTCACTCCCATTCTCCTCATGCTTTCTCGGTAACTGATTGAATCTTTTCCAATCTCCTCCTGAGTGGTATCTATTTTACTGCAGTCTCCTCCAGTCCTTATTGTTGGTGGACACACTCTCCAAAGACCCAGTCTCGCCCTGAATCTCACTAGAAACTGAATTACTCAAAGTCTCATCGCCATTTCTATATATACTTAAAAGTGGTTCTAAATAGGGTTCTCCTCTAATATTCGTTATTGCATATAGGTAGCAACTGGTTTATATGATAATTTGGGAATGAGCAACAGTTCTCTCGATCTATTAATCTATTTGGTACAGCACCATAACAGTTTTACTATCTCCGTACAGTGTTGCTTTGGAGGAGTACGTACAATAAAGTATGTTCTACTACGTATTTAACTGTCAGTGCTACTCTCAATTAGAACAATAGGCTAATCTGTGTGGCTACGGAGTGTATGGGATATTCTGCAGAAACACCAGCTATCCCGGTTAACAAGAGAAAGGTTAGCAATAAAAAAGATCGACTCGGGGTTTATGGGACAGCTCACCCGGGTCTCCAATCCCAACGCTCGGTGAAATACCGAATCTAATCTGTACAAGTATATCTATAACAAGCCACATAATGTAATAGATAGTTCTACGCCACTCTAAGTTCTATTTACTCTATTATTCTAGTCATTTTTTTCCCTGACTCAAGGTGGCTACTGTATTTCATCAAAGTGTGTACTACATCTTCTATTATAGACGTAAGGAAAAGAATTGCACAGAATAAATTGTGCTTCGCAAATTCTTGCGAGAAAATGAATGTTGGGTGGAGCTTCCCTATCTCTTCGATCATGATCTTCTGCCCAAAGCCTTTGTGCTACTCCAGTATTAAGGGCAACTCAGTATTTGGCTCCAATGCAAAGTGTATTGGCAGGAGAAACAAATGCCACCAAACAGACATTGACTGTCGAGCAAGAAAAGAGATAACTATCTAGCGGGTAGTTTCACCACGTCTTTAGCTCCGTAGCTACCTTTCATCGCTAATTGCATTTCCACTACACTTCATGATACAGTTCTCGGTATAGCTAAATATAAACTTTTCTTTCAAAACTCTAAAATACCTAACTCCATTAAGTAACTTTCAAATTGCAGAAAGGACATGCCTCCCTAATGCGGGGAAGCAGTCCCAAAGGAATCACCCAAATTTCTATTGATATACGCTGCACAAGATGAGGCAAATTTTAGTAGCCCCTTCTCAGGAGAGTTAGGCCAATTATTTTTATTTCATTAGCCTCGTCTAACCTAAAACTCTACAGGACCACGAAATATCACCTCCAGCTCTCCCTCCTTTGTCCCAAGGAAATATACAGAAGTTATATGAAAGTGCAAGGAAATATTAATCAATTACCACCAACTTGAATATTGTACCCATGCAGAGAAGCCAAAATATATTTATGCTTCATATTTCTTATGTTGCGATTGTGTTACTAATTTATATAATGTTAAGAATATAATATGGTATAATGATAGTTTTCATAGAATAGATTTTGGTCAGAAAAGAACCTTTAAAAACGAAAAGTTTTGCTAAAAAACGCTACCTTGGCATTTTTATTACATTTATTGCTTAATGCACTGACTAAAATTAACCTGACTAAAATTACGCTAGTAAAGTGTTAGGTTATTTATGATCAATATTGTTTTGAAAATTCACCAGTGAAAGGACATTAGGTTTCAATTTTGGAACTACAAGGAGAAAATTAGTAAGAAACAATAACAATTAGTGAACTAGCGTTGTAATTTTTCCGCCAAATGCATGTATTACTATAGTACACAAATACAATCGTCGATCGTGAAAATCAATTAGAAAAGCGCATTAGTCTGAACCTTCAGACGAATTGCTCGCATCATTGTAGCTATTATTAGTCCAAGAAATCTCTCCGTGATTGACACATTGCTCAGATCAATGAACAGATTACAGATAGAGCCATATCGGTTTACTTTGGTCTTTGTATGTATTTAGATACGCCAAATGTTGGCACACCTATATTGCAACGTTTACATTGCAAATGTGCACCTATAGGTATGTGCTGCACAGTTCGTATGAGTTTACCATCTCGTATCTTCACCATCTAGAGTTAGTATCTGGAGCTGCCTATGTAGTTGAACTCTAAATTATACTCCTTCGTATAATTGCACCTTTTGTTTCAGTGTGCACTCATTTATTTCAGAAATCCAAATTAAGTTTTCTGAAAATGTCTTCAATATTAGAATGTACTACTAAACAGAAATAAATAATAACAAAAAAAAATGACGCTTAGTGGATGAATTTTATCTCATAGTTTTAAATAGGCATTACAATGGTCAATAATTTCAACAAATTAGATAATTTTGATTTAGATTTCTGATTTTTTTTAAATTTGTGCTTTGACGTTACAAACGTGTATCACTACAATTGTTCAGCCGAAAAACTAAATTTAGTAGGTTATGCCAATTTAAGCAAAGTAACTAACTCACAACTAGAATGCTTTCGCTTTCTCTACTTTACAAATTTGAATTCCTAAGGATGTATGTATAATGTATATGTGCAAGTAAATATATAAATTAGAAGTGTTATAGCATCCTATAAATTCAATTAAGATGTACCTTGGGCACCGGCAATATTGTTCGTACCAAACATAAGAGTGGTATTTACATTTGTTTTAGTGCTGCATTTATCAAGTAGATAATCTTTATTCACATCACGTCGTTAGCAAATGTAATGCTATAGAATTAGTGCGTTAATAGCTGCAGTATGCTGTTGATGACTGAAGTTTTTATTCAGCAATTATAATTAGGTGCTCAATAAATTGAACTTTAGGATTATTTATATGACAGAGTTTTTAAATGGAAGACAGGAAATAAAGGATGAGTGAAGTGATATTCATGATGGTGATGTAGTGTGCATAGATATGAATGAGTACTGTGCAGTGGAATATTAGCGGCCTACTAATGCTCCATTAAGCAAGCGAGTACAAGACATAATATAATTGGTGATGCATGTAGCTGGATGAAGTGGAGTGACGTGATGGTTTGTAAGATCCAAACACATGCATGCCGTATATTTCTCTTTAGTCATCCCTCTTCATTTCACATTCCTTAAAATTATCAAAACTGTGCGCACATCGTAGAAATTGCAATTTCTCCTAAAATGAATCTTTATGTTCATAACGTCACAACTCATTCTGAATTATTGTATCAAATTATTGTATGAAATATATATGTATCACAGCATATACACTTTTGTAAACATGATTAGTTTCTTTATTACTTATATTATTAGTGCTTTGCAATTTTTCTTTTGAGGGAAATTTTGTGAAAACCTTCTTGGGTTGTGGGAGTTTGAAAATGGAATTAAGCTCTATTTAGGGAATTTGTCCTGATGGCGGGAATATGTGAGCGCCAGCTGTTAATGGTGTTGTGCCTGGGACAGCATTCCCTTATTAGCCATTATCTTTTGATGTGGAAGTGAGGCTGAAGTATAATTGGCCCTGCTGAAGGAAAGGAAAAGCTACGGTGTGTGGATATTTTGGTTGAGGTTGTATTGCATTGGAATTTGACAGAAGACAGTGGTGGTGTTACATTTCGATAATATTGGCCTACCTATTGGCATTAGCGGCAGAGGAGGATTGAGAGTCGGCGATTCGATGTGGAGCTAAAATATGAATAATATATTGAGGGAGAGAGTGTTTAGAGGCCGTGGCCTAGCGAGGACGCTGGTAAAAAATGCGGAAATGGGTGAGGATGTGAATCGGGTATTTCAGCAGTCTCATTATCTATGATCAGATTCGACTGCACGGATGACTGAGTCGGAGAGGTCGAACAAGAGAAGTAGGTTAGGAAGAGCGAGGAAATTGATGAGGCACTGAAGAAATAATGAGTGGCTGAGGAGTGAAATATTTGGAAAGGTTTACACGAGCTCCTCACTGAAAGTGACAAAAAATTCTCATGTTTTGATATCCTCCGTCACCTTAAGTGAATGTCAAAAATAAACAACGCTCATGTCTATTTTGAGCCCCACCACCGCGATATCGTCCGCAGCATCCGATCCACCCGAGTTATCGGGCCATATAGTCATTCCTCTATATAGTCATTCCTCTATCGCTCTTACGTAATTTGGAATTGTAGAGAGAACGATGCTGCTATACATCAGGCAGCGTAGTTAGTGCAGCTACTTAGTTAACTGGTTACTCATCCCTGTTCACGAATACATGCACTAGTGCTGTTAAGACTCCTGTTTTCATCTCCAGGCCAGGCCACTAATCTCCCATACGGCATAGGTAGTCGCTGCAGCTCCATCCGACGCTATAACCATTTTACAGGCAGCAGCTAGATTAAGACACTGATAGCATGTGAACTAATCTCGAAAGGAAAACTACGAGGATTAAATAGTAAGGAGAGATATGCGAGATCCTATATTGTAGGTAGTTCGCGAACGCAGAGAGAGAGATACTTATGTGCGACTCTGTACATGTCTCAAGTATGAGTGTGCATGCATTTACGGGAGAGCAATTCAATATTATATATAGCGTGGAATCATATCGTCCTCGTAGTTTATAGTGGAGCAACCCAAAACTGAAAACATAATGTAGCTACCTACACAGAAAATATATGCATTCCAGGCACCAGACAAGCCTACTTTTTACAGGTCCTTCTCCATGCAATGACCCTATTAAATAACCACAATTACGCCCATCTGTGCTACTTATTCCGCATTCTCTTGCCCTCATTAACTATCTTATTATCTCATCTAATCCATAACCACACTTTTACTCCAATTCTTCCCTTTAAATTCCTCACTTATCGCGCACTCATTTTTCTCATCATTTCCAAACAAATCAAAAATGGTCTCACTCTCGTCCTGATCAACACAGATATCTCTTCCTCTGATGAGATAGCCCCTCTCCTTCGCTCCGCAGATACTAAAATGCAGATAATTGTCAGCAACTCCAGTTCAGATTCCATATAGCCGTCTCTGCTTTCGTACTTAAATCTTAATGCGAAAATTTATTGACCTTTCAATTTTTATTTCGTCTCATTTCATTGGAGCGCCCAGCGTTTGTCTTTTACTTCCAATCTTCAATCCTACCCTTCGTATATAATCAATGCTTTTCCATTTCCCAATCCAGTCCTTTATGTTTCCAATTTTTCAGGTAATTATCAGCAGGTGCTCCACTGCAGGCTTAAAATGCATAAAGCTACTTTTATCTCACATCTCCTCTGATTCCCAGTTAAGTGAAGCTGTAGCTCTAGCACAAAGTTCAAAGTTCCCATTCCCAATTTGCTTGTCTGTTCCATTGCATCCTAATCCAACGGTTGATTCATCAAGGCAAAGCAATCAACAGCAACGTTGTTATCGGAGAGGAAATTCACTTTATTTGGGCGTTCAGTCTAACGTCACATGGAGTCTTAATGACTCGAAGGAAAGATGTACGAACTGTGATGAATTGCACATATCTGTGCCACATGATGATAATTCGCCAGTCAATGCAATCGTCGATATAACCATTTAAAAACGGTCTTAATGATCAATTGTTGTAGAATTGGATGAATGAGACGGGTATTTACACTATAGCCATTCTACCCACTTCTTTTGATGTAATCCACTTGGGCTAATCTCCTTCCCGTATATTTACATTTAAAATAGCCAATTTGAATTTTTATTCGGTTGTCTCCCAAATAGGCTGATTAGATCTCTTTCATCCAAAATCCAATCTCGCAGAAAGAGAGAGAGACGACAGATAATGTCTTTCTGTAGGTAATAGTTATTGCATACCTACTCTAGTTTCATCCTCAGTTTCACTCTGATATTGACTTCATTTTATAGTTTCTTGTTTTTACTACTATGTATGTTCTATAGATAGGCCACTGCTGCTCCTACACTACACTACTACCCTATTTACTCTTGGCAGGACATAAACCTACGCTCTGAACGCCGTGCATTACCCAACAATACCAATAAATACTACCAAAACACATAAAGTGATACATACCCGTGTCAACTATGGACATATTTCTTCATTTTATTTAAGCAATATAAATTACAGCTTAAATGCTCCATTTTCTCAAAAGCAAGCCAGTTGCCACAATACTTTTAGCAGAGGCATAGGACTATGTATTAATTGTAAGCCTTCCTATATCTTTCCAAGACGCAGGAGAATGGCACACACATCTCAGTTGATGACACCAAGAGAATACCAATGTCTATAGGATTTCAGTTAATCTAATTTACACTATTTTTTACCTGGGTAAAAGACAGCTAAATAGTCACAATAAAATCACCACCTAATACATTAGGTTAAGGATCATTATTCATCCAGTGTGATCGGTAAATCTGTAAATTACCTTCCTAGTACGATTTTAGTATTTTATAATGCCATCCTATGTTAGACTCAAGACAGCATTAAAGCATTTTATACAAATGCTGTTTGCAAGGTCAAATTTAATTAATCACTGAAAATCGGGTATGTTTAAGATTTATTACTAATCAACTCTAAAAGAGGCCAATTTGCCAAGCCAAGGTTTACAAGTAAAACCAAGACAATACTTTTTATGAAACCAGGCTAATTTTTGGAAGCCAGTTTCAGTGTACCTAAACTTCCTTGCATCGTATTGAACAGCGTCTCCAATTTGGTGTATGTAGAGTAAATCTGTCAAATTAGTGGAAAGCGCATTGCTCAATTAGTGTGATGAGAAATAATGCAATGTTATTATGCAGAGAAGTTGTACAATCTGTGCTGTCGAACAATCCTCCTAAAACACATCTATATATACCCAAAGAAGAATATGAGGCGTTGGTAAAATGTGAGAGATAATCCGTCGTTAACACATGCTATGCCTTCTACTTAGCACATTAGTAAACGCATCACTGATGATTCGAACAGAATATTATGCAGTATTTCACACTAACGAGTCTTGTCTTTGTAATTATAGTCTTCAATATCACAGTCGTGCAAAAATGCATTCCAATTTAACATTGATTTATAGAAAAATTATGGTAATGAATTAACTAATATATGTATTTTGTATTTTGCGTAGGTAATATTGTGCTTCGTATGTCATAGTACATGAGAATAAGGTACTTTTCATAAATAAGTAATTTATTTCTGCATTTCACAGTTGGACACTGTGTTTATTATCATTATTCGTCCACATTACTCTACTGTTTCACATGGTCAGCGTTTTTAATTCTCAGTTGGCTTTTATTGTACGTTACATTCGTTAAATATTAATACAATATTTCATTTGTTTAGTAAAGGTTGATCGTATACCATAACTGATGCTAGCCGAATTTTTTTAAATGGCCGGAAATTAAAGTTAATTGCCTCCATTAAATACAATTAAGCTATTATTTAATTGAACTTGGGAACACTAAAGAAGACTTTAGGAGACTTGTATCCAAACTTACTTGCCAGGTTTAGTTGGGGAATGATTTTTTAGGAAAGTGAAAGTGAGTTGATAAGATGCGTGCATAGCTCCATGCTAATGAAATGAAAAGCTTAATTAGTAATTTGTTTTCAGAGAAGGATTCCTGGTTCTCGAGAAAATTGTTTTGGCGGTGATGTCTTATTGCTTTTTTTTCATTTAATCTTTGTCCTTTAAATAGGGCAATTACTCAGACGTTTACCCTTAATATCTCTCATAGGGATTTCCTTATAAGGATTTTTATGGGCTGCTTTGCCTTGCTACCACGGCCTCATGTCACATCTACAACGACTGTGATCTCAACATCTTATCACTAAATATTTGTTACGTTGTTTGCGAGATAGACTATTGGAGCAGACATGCTCTGTTTACCGATAGAATGCATTATTTCTTAGTATGCAATTACAAAAGGATATTATGTGTTACTTAAGTAGTATAATATTCATGTAGGTACGAAAATATGTTTTATTGCATTAGATAAATGTAGCTGTCGTATCTCTGCATTAAGTATGCATTCATTGCGATGACGACCTTCCAATTTTTATTCATTTGTGTACTGACAATGAGTTGTTATCTAGTAATGTGTGATAACAGTGAATACTGATTTGATTATAAATACAATAGTGAAGGCACCTAAGCATTCACATGCCTACACATAATAGTGTTCAATAGTGCTATTAGCTCTCCTAGCATTGTGGAGTTAATTCCCTAGCAGTGTAGAGTGCCATGACATTTGTCCCATTCTGAAATTCAAGTAATAAAGTGTGGAGCTATTTGCAGAAACTGAATGAAGCTATCTCTTTAGGTAATTTAAGTAAACACCCTTGTGTGATAAAGTACATAATATTATTACAGCGATTATAATGAGTATGTGTACACAAAGCATAATATGAGAATGTTGAATGTTATGTTCACATCGTTTATACGTCTAAGGAATAATAGATATGGTTTTCATGCACAGAACATAACACAAGAACGAAAGATAACCCTCTGAGTTGCGCCCCTCTTTGTTCTTTTCGTCAAGTAAGGTAATGTTACAAAAGTCACTCTTTGCGTTACATCTTCAGACTAGTTATACTAACACCTGGCCACTACTCCTTTAATAATATTCCGACAGATTTGTATGATTTGCATATTCGAGGCAGCTGCACTTGTTCTCGTCCCTGGTTTCCTTTCCTTTGGTTTTGGGTTTGGCTTACGATAAGTTGCTGCACTTTTAATCTAATAATGTAGCTACAACACAAGTAGTGTAAATGTACATAAATTGTCAGCAGTAGGATTCTAGAGTGTTCTTCTAAAGTAGTTATCTCTTTTCTAAATTTTCATTTGTGTGGAAAGCCGTGAGCTCTCCTGTATTATCCTCTTGGCTCAATGTGAATGTAAACTTGTGGTGTCAACTTGTAGTCGATTAATCTTTTACGAATGCAGCTCTGAGCCACACTTCTATGCACTGCATCCCCTGTCCAAGTCGAACCTGAGACAAAGCCACACCAAGCCAAGCCACACCAACCCATGTAAACTGTAAACGACGTCGAATCATTAGGATTAGCAAACATGCTCCATGAATGCAGTATTGGCACATAAATGCATAGGCATCGACTTAACCCTCGGAAAGGCCAAATCCCTATGGCTCTCTGGGTACAGCTAATTGTAATCGTAAGTAGGGGACACATTAGGCTATGGATAAAATATCTGTTGAGCAGAGAAGAAAGAATAGGGATGACGAGTTGAGATGAGCAAAAAATGGACTGCTACGAACATTGTGAGTCATGTCAAGTCAATCCTTCAGCTTCAACTGAATGGAAACTCACATTCCGAAAACTACTCCTCCAGAGCAAAGTGACTTGACTGCGCTGACCATGACTATCCTGATTTATACATTCACAAGTCACATCGTAAAATCATGTACTGGCTTCACTTTACTTTAGTCACAAGGCAGTTTAATGGAAAAGTCTACAAGTACAACTACGGTGTACCTGTTCCTGCGACATAATTGGCAATTTGAACATACCTCAGCTCCGCTCCTCATTACCATAACACACGCACAACGAAGCTGGGCAAGGCGAAGTCATCGCATGCAGTGGACGAAATTTTTTAACTCCTCCGCACTTTGTTCTTTTATGCTGCTCTACTCTAATCACCTTTAATCTATTTTGACTACCCAGCAACACAATGCGAACACACATCCATACACCTTTACACATACTAATAACCCAAACTATTCCACACAGACCCTACCTACTCGAATTCCCTCTGAAGCACTCGCAGTTCTTTCCGTAGTGACATCCAACATTACCCTCCATTCAGTGCCCAGGCTCCCACAGTTCAACAGTCTTTCACCAATTCTAAGATACACCAATAAGGTGACTTAAAACAGATTCCTAATTTATAAATACAAACTAATTTTCAGACAGAAAACATATGTACCAGTTTATTAACAACCCAAATCAAATGGCACCTAACTGGGTGCATGAAAAAATGTGTAAACAAAATGTGAACAAAGTTTTCCTTTGATTATTTAGATTTCGTAAGATATGTAAAAATAATAGTGGGGTGCTTGAACTCTCCTGACAATCTATTGGAATTGCTTTTATATGAATCTCACTCCACATGTGGTATTCCATGGAAATCCATGGATGATATGCAAAATCACCAATTTCATTGATATTATGCATAAATTTATTCAAGATTAAATGCTTCCAAGAAATCTAAAATAAATTGTTTTTAATTTTTCATAAACCATAAGGTAAAAACTAAAGGAATTATGTTTATGAATTTTAAAGCCACAATGACATTTAAGGCTTTAATTTTTTGAATTGAAAGTTTGACGATTATGGTGGTTCTCTAACAGAAGTTTGACTGTGGGCGAAACTCAAAGATTCTTAGGAACCAGGAGGACTGCTGCAGATACCCACTGAGTCGTTAGGTATTCGTAAGCTGATTTGGTGGAATTAGATTGTGTTTAGTCATACGGAGCGATGGAGGAGAGAAGATCGCCGTCAAAGGGCTGTAATAGGGGGCACACCCATCCTTGCTCCTTGCACTCGGTGACCTTTGTTTTGGTAGCACTCTGGAGTACTTACCGTAAAACGATGATTTTGAATTTTGATAAGGGAAACGGAAATTGCTGTGGTATGAAAGCTAGGCAAACAAACACTACATTATGGAATGTCAACTACAGGGAGGGATCTCGAATGTGGAAAGTGTGAAAACTGTCAATAGGTTTATATAGGAAGGAAGACAGACGGTATGTAAATAGGAGTTGGATGGGTACATTATAGACTTAGTACTTTGGTGGGTACACATGGCAGTGTAGTGGTGTGAGTTACGGAGAAGTCACAAATAGCACTCAGTAGACTATCCAGCCAGACTGATTGTCAATTTGTCAATCTCACTTCATCCCAAGTCAAGTTAAGTAAGATCAAGTCAAGTTCGTTTAGTCAGAGACAGAGAGGCGAATAGAGATGAAATGCGTCAGACCGCATCCTTTGCGAAAAGAAAGACACAACACAACCGTTCTCAGATAACTCTCATGGCAATTGCCAAATGCATAATGCATTTATCTCCCCCTTTCCATCGGTTTAATGAATCAGCCCTGCTATTTATGTGTGGGTCTTCTATCCTCCAAAATGCGGAACTGTGGCTTCTCTCTCTCAGTGCACCACCCTGTACTTGTTGAAACGGAGATAAATATGAAGCGACTCTCGAGTGATTGACTTACTGATGGCCTGTGAGTGACACTGACGATTCGCTTCCCGTATTTACGTAATTATCCTCATTATGTGGTGTGTATGGAACTCTCTTCCCGCACTCCAAACTCTCGATATCACTTCCACAGTCATTGACATTCGCTCAGCTACTATTTATGAACACATGTTCTCTTGCCACGCACTTATTCAAATCTCTTTAACAAATCGCTAATTTAAACCATGAAATCACTTTTACCTTATGCAAATATGTACCCAGCTGCTCTGCTTAAACGCACTGTACAAATTACCCAAACAAAACTTACGGAACTATCTCCATAATCTGACAGCGATAAAACTCTTGATGTTTCTTCTGTGTAACTTAAATTACAGTTTTCCTTATCAATATTAATCAAATTAGAAGATTTTTTAATGCTAAAAAGCGTGAAAGCAGTAACCTTGCCATACAGAGGATACCTATGTTTTATTCATCTCTAGCAGTAGAAGTTCGTTCACAAAGACCTTCCCATTTGCTAGTGGTGCCGATACTACATTTTCTCTGCTTTTATACTACAATATAATTGCAGAAGTATTTATTTCATTTCTTCAAGCTATGATGCGAAAAATAATTTGGACTAATATTATTTACAAGGACTCTTAGATTTCACCGTTAACGAAAATTGCTAAGCGCCTTTCTAATAAAAAAATTGTAATTTGAATCTTATAAATAATAGGTAAGGGAATTTTGGAGCAGCTAGATAAATGTATGATAGTGGTATTTTATAGATACCACATTAGGGGTTACAAGCACGAGGTCTTTTACACTTGAGACTGTTATTGGCGATGGCGTTATGTGGGTATACTGATTAATTGTTGTTGAATAAAGTTGTAAATTGATTCTGTATCTAATTCAATATAATGTTAACTAATTTACGATTGGGCAAGAATGAGCATTCTCTCATTTTAGGGTGATGCGTCATGCATTTCCTTAAATTGACTTTTTTAATTAAATTCTGGTTTTATTAGGTTTGCAAGTTTTGAAAAGTGCATGTCAGTCTGCAGTGAAAAAGGATAGTGCGATAATTGTAATCAGGTGGTGGTATTGGGTAAAGGGCTGGTTGTTAAGTGAATGTGATCGCCTGTCAGGACACCAAGTGTTATTTGTAATGTTAACGTGTAAGTGGGAGCGTTGGGCTATGTGATAGCATTTAGGATGACAAGCTCCATCGATGCAACTCTATGCAATGAAATGTAGAATGGGAGCAAGAGCGAAACATTTATCTCAGAATCTCGAGCTACTACAGATCCTATTAGACTTGGAAAGAGAATGCCTATTTCTGATATAGAGAGAGATTTGTCAGATTTGTATTAGTGATGGGATACAATGTTGTAAATTGACTGGTGTATGTTGCTCAGTCACAGTCACTGGTTTCTCATCAGTATCAGTCCAATGGGGTAAATGCTAATGTTTCGTGTGCCGTACATATCTGTCTAGTAACACAATAATGTAGTAGCTATGTTACATAAGGACACTTCATGTACTTTATGTACGTTTTACTTTCAGTATTAGTAAGTAAAAGTAGCTATTTTGTTCGCTTCCATGTTATGCGTAATGTCTGCAGACAAATCAAGACGTTTCTGTCTCCACTACATTACTTCGCTATGTCAGACTTCAGTTCAGACTGAATCACATCGCAAACTATTACGTACCTACGTAGTTTACGTATGTTTATTTTAATGCTCTCCTCCTATACCACAACTAGTACAATGCAGTTACAGTTCCACTCAATACGTCTTAATACAATTTGCTCTTCTCTATGCGGAGCCCTATCCAATGCCGAACCAGAAGTCTCTGCACTTCTCGGAAATGGCAATGTTAGAGAAATACTCGTTTGATTTCGCTGAATTTCTAGTGCACAGCGTGAAATATCTGAATACTATACCGATTTCCACCAATTTCGCTCTTTTCAATTAGAGATCAACAGATATAATAATATCCTCGAGTATAACAGTCACTTCAGTAAAGAGGCCCACCAACAACTCACAGCCAGACAGAATCAGCACTTGCTTTAGGACACTGCACAATACGTACACATGCTATACGTAGCATGGTTGTAGGATGCACCACATTACAACTATATAAAATGTAGCAAAACCGTTACTTAGAGTTTCATTGCAGAATTCAGTGTAGGATAATATGGCAACAAACAAGGTGAGTCATTTCCAATACCATATATATTGCGAATAGAAAAACTGCAAAATATAATACGTAAAAGAAGTTCACATTGCCATGAATCAATATACTTTTTTATAAATGCCTGACTTTGTTTAATTATTTTACCACTATTTCTACCATGTAATATTATTGATGCTACAAGCATCTGTATTTTTAAATTTTAAATGAAATTTTATTTTTATTGCTCTAATGGCGAAATGGACAAAAACTGATGAGAGGAACCACAATTTGTTATGGATTGCAACTGGGTTTTGGAAAAGCTCAATGAGTTTGATTTGAGTCTCAAAGACTTTAGTTATAATTTAAATTGCCTGTCTAATATGGCAATAAACAATGGAAATAGCAGTGTGTAAAGCTACTTAAGCAAAATGCCGTTTTCTGGTTCGAAGTAGAAATCTACCAATGATTTGGCAACAAAATAGGTTCTGCCATATGATGCAACTTAAATTTGGGATTCAAACAGTCGGTACTGTCTAAATATTTGTAGATTGAATCATCCCTGTTTAAATTGTCGAAGAAAGATTTTGTCTTTCTTATCATTCTAATACTTTTCTATTTCTTAACAGTTTTAACAAGTAAAATAAACCCTATTTATCTTTAAGTAACTTGCAACTGCAGGTGGCCAACTGGCACGATATTTAGATACTTATGCACTTGTGGGCAGAAATGATGGAAGCCATTGCCCCTAAAGAAATGCATCAGTATCAATTGTCACCAAAAAAGTCGGTTTGAAAGCAAGACATTGTCGGATTTTTATAAAGTGTGACTGTTGATTAATAGTCTTTGGTTGAACTTTTTAAAAATGTAATGAAATTTAAATGTTAAGTTAATTCTTTGAGTTTTATTAAGTAATGAGTCATTGAAAGGTAGACCTACATGAAACAACGTAAAATGGTTTGTAAGTGGTTACGTAATGGTCCATATAAACTTGGTATATTTTATTTTGTTTTGTCTGAGCTAAGAGTTATCCAGTTAGCAATCTGCCAAAAAAGAATCGGTGTAAATACGGAAAGAGGTGAGTCATTAAGTATTTATTATGAATGGTGTGGTACAATAAGTGACAGCTTTCGTGCCCATGTTTGTTACATAAAATATAAAATGTTTGCCTTCGTTTTGTTGATATCAACATTGAGAGCTGTTTGAGATAAAAGAGAAGATACTTAGTGATAGTGATGCAAGAGGAGAGATTTGGAACAAACGGTGTTATTTTAATATTTATTAGGGATTTTTTAGCAGATACAGAAATAATGTTTGCGAGAGTGATATATTAGCCTAAAACCCGAATAAAAATATACATACCTATACACTGAGAAGAATTTGGTTAAAGATTAATGCTTCGGCTACGACGAAGCATGTAAACAAGTCGAGTGGTGTTTTAAGTACATAGAAGATGCATATGGCGAACATAAGTCAGTGCAATTTTATCGCATCGGTCTTCAGCCAAGAACAATAGGATGGAATGATGGTAATATGTACAGGATTGATTGTACACACGCCTGAGGAATGTTTCAAGCAACACTAACCATTGTGGCAGAGCTTTTTGCAATATTTTATGGGACTAAAGTGGCAAACACATGTATGTAGATATACGAACCAAGAAGCGATCATACACAATGCCAGACCACACCACCTCCAATGAGACACGTACACGTCTCTTTCAGTTACTGAATTACATCTAATTTTATTATTATGTCAGTACATTGCTCTTGTTCATAAATAATGAATGAAATTCTCAAATTGACAAAACTATTTGTACTTACGTAGCAAAAAAAGATTTGCAACACCATAGCGTGAGATGTAAGGTAACGGCGCTCTGCATACCTAAATATATCACCTGGCCTGGTTTGATGGGGCACCGACTTACAATAGAGGCAGAAATAGCTGGATCTCGGGTATATGTAATAATGGATGAGACATTGAGTGAGTGCAGCGAAGATTTGATCTTGGGCGACCACATCCTAGAGTTATTCATCAACACCTCTTCCTAACTCTTCCTTTTTGTGTGCCATTCGTTTTCCTGTAGGCGAATTGTAAGTGACTGTGTGTGTACTAATTTTAGGTCGCTCTCATAACGAGTCCTTCGTCTTATTTCGCCTGGATCACAAAGCCTCGGAAGGAGTGCGGATTTTTGCGGAAACTGGAGCCTCGGATGTTTTAGATGAGTTGTCACAAGGAGAGGGTGGAATTTATGACGAATTCAATGCCCCACCGATTCCTCAAGGAGTTGGTCGAGCTGAAGCCGAGTTCTTCGTCGATGGAAACCATTCGAGAGTAGGACAAGACAAGCGCATCGAGCCATCCACATTTATACGCTACATAACATAACATAACTGCTATTTGTATGGAGAAACGCTAAGATGCACTATGCCATTAGATTCAATTCACAACTTTGCTTTTATCCAGTCCTTCAACTTGGACCAACTTGCCCCACTAACCATATGAGGCCCGTCAAGTCAGTCTTAGTCGCAGTAGTACGGGCTTATGTACTTTTATCTACGGTACATCTCTGTGCATAGCGGAGCCGTGCGCTCTGCAGCTCCCACTACTATTTACGACTTAGTCACTCAACTTGGACAAACACTACATCTTAAGCAATAGCAACCAACGAAAGTATTCTTCACAAAAGTTATTAGCTTTCCTCTCCCTACACTCCTTCCTATATATTTTAACAACCAGAAATACATATTTTCTCCACTTCTCCAGAATTATTTAGCTGGGACAGACAACTCTCGCAAAACAACCTTCCTAAATCGAGGAGGAGAACGACAAACCTGCAAATAATGCAAATCTTACCTTTCTAACTTATATCTTCACTAAAACTGCACTTACCTTCCAGGCTCCACACCTACACTACCCCTCCATCCAAAAACCCAAGCACAATCTCTCCAACCGTACAACTCGTCAGAAGTATTATTATTAACTCATTGAAGAAATACATAGCTATGACCGCACAGACTTCCGTGCATTGCTGGAAATTATATAAATGATGGAAAGGTGACATGACATAAATGACAGAGAGAGTAGGAGTATTTGGTAAGTAGAGTACAGGTAGCTGCGACGAATAGAAATAGAAACATTAGATATTTAACAATAAACACTGCATGTGGAGATCGTCTTTCTTGCCTTGTCAGATAGACATTTCAACGGATTTCGTTTAGCAATGCTCCTGCGGTGGACGACGCCAACTTTTACTCTTTCTTGTTTCGTCTCAAGTAACACGGGATGTAGCGGTGTCTTTGGCACGGATCTGGCAAACTCCTAGCCGACAGCAATGTACATCTCGACTATAGAGTTTCTTGTGCTACCTTGTTATCTGCCTTCTCTATGTTTACATTGAGCATCTTAAAACACTTCTCGGAGTCGACAGAGGATTCTATGGTATCTGGTGCACAGAACCAGAACAAGAAAAGGCAGATGGCTTGAGCCGATTAAACACACTCAAGTTTGTCTTGTATAATAATATGGTTATCTAAGGCGAGCATACCTAGGAAATGCATATTTGAATTTGTGGAGTAACGTAACGGTTGGAGGATGGAAATACAGTTGTGTGGATTCCAAACATACTTACTATTAGTGAACTAGACATTTTCAATTGGAATTAAATGAACAGCAACATCTTTCTGTTTCCCCTCTCGCGCGGTGACAGCCAAACAGAACCAATCAACGATCCAGTGTCGAACAGATGAGACTCGTACAACTTAAAGACGCAGGCAAACAAACAACTTTCGTGCAATTTAGCTCTCAACTAACCTTGTCTATCAGAATGCTTTTACTCAGTGCACTGTCTTTGCACAAAGAATCTCCCGACTTAATTTCTTGTCTGTCCTTAGACTGTCAACTCTGATTCAGGTCATAGAGGTTCACCATCCATTCATCATTTCCATGATATATCTAACGGTGCATGTATGGAGACACCCGATACCTTGATCAACATCCATCATTATGATGTGTCCCTATCCTCCCTGCATACACAATCTGCATTCCCATTGTTCTACTATTTGCATTGTTTTCCCTTCAGCAGAGTGCAGTGTCAGACACGACAACAACGACACTGCTATTTAATTGCAAATAACAACAACGTAATCTATTTGTGTAACGATGTTCTCACCATTTAATTCTTTCCCCTTTTATTTAAATAGAGCCAATTTAAATTCTGGATCAGTCGATCAAGTAAATGGCAAATACCGTAGCATGTACTATTTATATTTGCTTTTATTTCCCACTACTCCTGGTATACACCATTAGATCGATAAGTGAATAGGGACTAATTAATTACATGGTAATTTATTACACTACTTGAACCCTGGTTAAATGTTATTGTGTACAAAACGGGGTTTTTGGTCCTTGTTGACTGACTTAAAGCAAAGAATTTAATAGTAGTGTATTTTACTTGCGTGAGGGAGAATGCAATAACAATATTGTGTAATTTGAGGAGAAATGTATATGTTTGTGTTTTGCAAGGTGTCGCTTATTTCGCGTGTGGTTCCGTCCCCGGATTGGTTTATCGGCCTTAACAGTTACGATCTTTGTGAGAACGGTCGTTGGATTGATAGTGTGAGTATGGAGGTGAGTCATAGCATTCATATGTCATATTTCTAAACGCTTATGCCGTTATGATAAATTACGTTAATATTTGCCACCTACTGGATGCACATATTTGTATAGAAAATTTCATTGCTTTTCTTTATTACAATATTATCTGTAACAATAAGCGAATGTTTTTATGTCTATCCAATACATTACATTCGGAATTGCCTTCTTATGCACCAAAATGATGACAAAATAAAAAGCACTTGCCACGCTATTTATTACCACCACAACAATATGTCATGAAGCTTTTTATTGTTTTGCCTTTGATGCAATGCAATAATGCATGTTAGTAAAACTTTGCTCTGCTCTGCGCTCTCTACTCAAGGTCGTTTTGTGATTGTCTCAAATAAATGACCCCCTACGGATTTCTATTGCTTTATTATCTCAACTCAATATTCCAATTTAGTAGTACGATCAATGGGGCAGACAACAATGATCACATTTCGCAGATGGTTTTGGTTGTAACTTAGCCTAGACTGTCTAACCCTAGCCAAGCCTATATTATTATTATTCTCCGATAACGCATTGCATATTGCATAAGACACTCCATTATACAGAATCCTGCGCTCTATACCCATTTGGCTATAATCGAGCCCATATATCCACGTGTCTTGTGCTAGCCGAATAAGTATGAAATATTTATGACTTTGGATTCTCTACTATAAACTACTATGCTCAAGCCCAGAACGAACCAAATACAGTATACTCGATTTGTAGTATGGAAAGTCCCGACCGTTAGCACGACTGCTCTTTCAATGAATAAAACTGACAATGAGACACTTTTTTATTTGTGAGCTTCTCTGCCAGACAGATCGTTAAGTTGTGTCATGTCAGAGGAAACTGACTGAGGAGAGAGCAAGAGCAAGATAACTAAACTCGTTTAGCCTCGACTAAACTAACCAACCACCAACAACGCAACAATGGCGAGGTGGACAACTGCCCATTGTCTTGCATTATGGTCACCTTAACGCTCTCAGACATTAACGACATTGCATTGCATTCAGTTTACGTAATGTCGCAACCTATCTGCTCAAACCAATAAAAGCTTCTTTAGTGAAAGTGTTTGGATCCTTTCGTCCGAACGGTCTTTCGCTTGTCACGGTCTGTCCGTGGCCCATGGCGTTGTCCATGTCACCCACTGACATGACTGACTGCCAGTGCACCCCTGGTACACCAACTGTGGCCTGCACTGGACACCCCTGCGCAGTATATAGTGCACTATAAGGTTAAGGAGCTATGGGCATTGTTTGAGTAGAACTGGGGACCGTGTGTTGAGGCACTGATGAATGGCAACGGTTTTGACGAATACTTGTGTGAGCAGGTTGACCCGTTGGACGCAGGCACGGACAATGGACTCACGTTTACTTCACCAAATTGGCCTACGGAGCCCCGAGGAGTAGTAAAGCGACTCACACCGCGGCAGCCCAACCATCCTGCTTCTTCCTTTTTCTACAGTGACAGAGAAGCATTACCTCCCATCGCATCTTTCCAATTTCTCAAGGTACGAATTGAAATCCACCTACAAACACATAAAGTACCATCTCAATACCGTCACACAAATAAACTCTAATGCCTCTATACCTATCTACTCCTACATTTCCAGTATTACTACTTACTAGGTCATAGAAATGGCACACTCAACCTCTAATGCAACCTCTATTGCCATATATACTATAAATATAAAATATTATGTAATTTCTACTAACATTTACCTTGTATGTTCTGTGCATTTGTAAAAATGGGTAATAGTATTCAATACGGGAATGTTGATAGGCTGGTAAGATGTGGTTTGCAAAATACAACGCAAAATACTTCTATTTATCCTGTTGAATACTTTGGAATTAGGTTACTGTGCTTTCCTGTATCATAAGCATAACTAACTACTTACCCGAATGACTTTATTGTAACCCTGTTCGGTAATATCTTTATATTCTGTCTCTCTGCTTTTCCTTTCATCTATAGATACTCTAAAGACAACAGCAATAATGTAATAGTAATACTTACTTTATTCGTTATGGTACTAGAAATAACCTGAAATGCATGTGGAGTATTGTCGAGATAGAATTCTTGCCATGTTAATATTTCAGTAAACAATATAATTAACACTTCTTTTTAGGCAAATACAACTTAAAATAAAAATAAAATAAAATAAAATTCTTATTATAGCCTATTAAAATTAAAGGAAACTCAGATAGGTAGTACAAAATAGTCACCTCACAGAAAAAGTTCTACCTAGTTAAGCAACGTTTGTAAGTGTACAATTTTAAGTTCTGAATTGTACTTCTAATATTATTTGCCGTCTAATAAGTTTATTATGTGTCTAATATTACTTATATTAATGTAGTAGTCATTTCTTGTTACAGGTATTGCAAATGTAACAAGCAGTGCATAAAATTTAAGTAAGGTAATAATGTATTACATAAAATTTTATTTTATTCGAACGGCCAATGACAAGTTTTCATTTTTGGAGTCAAAATTCCTTTTGTCACATTTATCTGCTAATTCAACATTTACTTTTTAGTGCTACTGGGTAGTAGATAGTGCATTGACTTTGATTTCTACTAATTACACATGCAAAACCTAATACTAGATTATGTACTGAAGACTCAATGTAAAGCAAAAATACAACAAATAATTTCACCTTTATTTGCTATATTAAAAGTAGATATGCCACTTATTGTTAGTAGCAAAAGGAATTGAGCTGAGAAGGCTAATTTTGGTTGATTTACCTATAGACAAAAAACTATTTCATTTATAAAGGAATTTTATCACAATAATCTACTCTCTATGCATTTATATATACAGGAGACTAAACCTACATCAAGTGGAAAGCATGCCAGAGCTTTTCTTTGGCTACAAAACCAAGCTGACACTGCACGTAAACAGCGTAGACTAAATCCAATTCGGTTCAGTTGTAATTTGAAATCCCTGATCTACTATTCTTTCCCTGCAGAGCTCACAACAGATTGACTCTGTCATCTCTCTGTCTTTTCAATTTTTAGATTGAGCCAAATATCTATTATTAATGCATGGCGGCTAATGAAATGTTTTTATATACCTATATCATTGAGAGTTACGAAAGTTTTTAAGAGTGTTTGTCAGACGACTGATATTTCCCTACAGTAATTCTGTGCGGGTACAGTTTTTGAGTTTTATTTAAAATGACTTTCTTTTCGCGAGGAGCCAAGGTTGCAAAGTTAATGGATGTTGTGAGTATTGTGAAGAGCGACGCATAGTAGAAGAGTGAGCGAATATGATTTTACGAATGGACTAAAAAGAAGTTGACAGCGCATTGTGTGTGTAAATCCTTGACGCTATTTTTCAAGGATTTGGAATGAAG
This sequence comes from Yoshiicerus persimilis, assembly GCA_020352615.2. NCBI lineage: Eukaryota > Metazoa > Arthropoda > Collembola > Entomobryomorpha > Tomoceridae > Yoshiicerus > Yoshiicerus persimilis. Next base: position 17,870,914 of record CM060170.1, read on the forward strand.
TGGCCAGTAGTTGTATTTGTGGAGCTTAGGTGATGTGTGACAAGACGGGGCGTGGGTTAAAATGGAGTGGAGGAAGTTGTTATATTTGTGCGTGTTTTGTAGGTAAAAGAGTACGAGCTGAGTGAAGTATTTCATCACCCGAAAACGGAGATTTCAAGCAATGATGTGATCGACCCTGAGACTCGCCGACAGGAAACCAATTTGAAAAGTGCCACTGCCTCTTCGTCAGTGTCGACTGGAGGAAAGCAGCCTAACAGCATCATCGACTATTTGCCTCATCTAGAGAAGAAAAGAAAAGAGAAAGACATTTCTCGAGACAAGAAACGGAAGCTGAAAAAATTCCGTAAGAGAAAGCATATTAAACTCACAGTTGAGATTTTTATGACACACATTTAGGGGAACATGCTACTCAAATTCCTTTCTACATAGATGGACATCCTTGATATCTTTTGCTTCACTAGATCTACAATACTAGAAATAGTTACCTACTTATTTCATAATACCTTCAACTCAGTCCAATACAGATTCACTCAACTGTCCACTAATGCTCCTCAAAAATCATTCAGACAGCTACATCTAGGCTCTAAGCATACTACGTACGGATACTAAATTAGCCTCATCCTCTCAATGCCAGGTATCATAATGGATACTATATCTCAGATATCTTTTTGTTGAATGGGAATATTTAGTTTATTAGCTATAGTACAATAAGTAAATTATGTACCTAATTATAAGTTTTAGCCATGGTGAATATATATATACTTCAGCAGCAGTAGTTATTCAATTCCATGCAAAGAAAATTTACAAACATTACAACATTTATAGCGTTTAGAATAATAAGGAAATTCTATTTTACGATTTTCACGGTAGAAAAAGCAGCGCAAAAGGTTTGGAAGCCAAACAAGTCTGGTGCAAATCGGAAAATGATGATACAATTACACTTGCAAGAAATGAACTGGCATAAAACTGATTCGCAAATTACACGCTGGCAATATAATTTTACACGTATTATAGTTTATCATTTCAGAGTACCTATGTGACGTAATTTGCAGTGACTCGTGATCACATTTAGTCTTAGATTTGGTATTGTAGACATGCGTGTGTTTGCACTACACAATAAACATTCAACTGTCAGTGGGAAAGAATCAAAATGTAAATTCGGAGGAATCCTCTGTGAAGTGTAGAGAGCTTGCTATTTATTATAGGGCGAGGGCAAGGGAGCATTTAGGGAGAGGAGGATCTACTTGGAATAGAGAATATTTGGCTTAGAGTAGTTGGGAGCGGTGACAGACAAGTGTACGTGTGGTTGTTGGAGTTGCGGGAATGCAATTGGGTAATGTAATTCGCGTCGTAAAGTGTAGTGATGATATGTGTCAGGACCTGATGTGATTCGGAGTGGGTTGACAAGGCTGTGTGTTGTTGCAGGTTCTCCGCGTGACTGCGTCCTGTCTGAGTGGTCCAGTTGGACTCCGTGCAGCAAAACGTGTGGGTTGGGAGAGATGACACGCACTCGGACGGTGATTGTGCATGCGAGACGCGGAGGTCGTCCCTGTCCACCGATGAAAGAGGCGAGTTGGTGTGGCTCGGCCCGGAGTAGCTGCTCCAGGAATTACTTCAACTGGGGCTGAAGGAATTGCGGAGTCCTTTTGGTCAACCCTCGTCACTCCTCAGCATTATTTATTGTATTTCTTGCACTTAATGTTCTTGGTTGCTTTGTGGTGAGATGTGACGTACTTGGGGAGGAAGAGTGACGTTGGAGAGGACTGGATTTGATAGTGATAGCCACAAGAGGCAAACACTCGTTATCAGATAGAGGCTTTATATACATACTATACACTAATAAATAATGAATATTACTTGTACTATTTAAATACAGATATACACATTATTATATGGTACTCAGATTTACTTATATATATTACTATACTTATAATATTATAAACAGAAATAAATATCATAGATTTAATATATGATTCCAGGACATTAGCTCCCGAGCCATTGCTATTATTATGTTACTTATCATTCAAATAAACCTTTCAAATGGCAAACATCTCTTCTGGGGTGCTCCCATTTATTTAACTCCGCAATCTCATACCTATGCAGATAAACAAATAAATTCAAGCATATAAATATATTCTTTTCCCTTAGAATCTACTTAAATGAATCCATAAAATTTTTCACCAGTTTTTCCCGTAATCAATCTGCAATGTCTACATTTTTGTAATTTTCGTAGGTTAGGCTGGAATTTTTCCAGATGCAGTCTTTGTGTGTAGAATTTATGGAGAAAAGTTATATGAATGACTAAAGCAACCCTGTATTATGCAATTATTAGGCTGACATTTAAATTATGCAACATGCCACTCGTCACTTGTGATGGATCACTTGATGAAATGAGCCTAATAATGAAATCTACATGCTTAAATAATATATATAAACTTTTTTCTTCACCGTAAGCTTACTGCTAAAGAAAAATTTCCATAAGTAGATACGAACGCGTCGTCGTTATGATTTAAAGTAAAATTAATGAAAACTTTACGAAATAATACTGATAGTTCAGTTCAGTGGCTTTTGAAACGCTATTTATCACGAAGCAATGTTCGGGAGCCTATGTCCTGCTTATTTGGGTAGGTAATCATTTATATGAGTAAGATGCAAGCAGCAGGAGATCCGTGCCTGTCTGTATAGGTATTTATCTACTTTAAAGATTGCTATGTATCATTTTGTCTATTGAGATATTTAGTGTAAACAACTACATAAACGTAATAAATTCATACCTAAATAGAATACAAAAGAGCTATTCGAAAAGTAAATGACCTTTAAATGAATTTAATCGAGTAGTAGCGCATGTCTACAGATCACAGTAATATTAAGAAAGTATTCTATAAACATTCAGATATATGCTACATGTAAAAGACTAACCGAGATTTGTTTATTGTACATATACTAAAACTATTAACTATCTGTACTCAAGTATTAATTTCTTTCTTGTAAGACAATAATAATATCAGTAGGCAACACGTATAAAATATTAATACTTTGGTGGTCTGGATTTTGTGTGCAATGCAGTGATGAACAATTGTAGTAATTATGTAAATTCATTATGTTAATGACAATGCTTTATGTGAACATGTTGTATATACACCGTAGACCCCAATAACATAATATGCAACTATAGTATCTATTGTTGTATCTGTATATCTGTCTCTGTATAGTTGTTTGATTGCATAAAAGGTTTGATATAAAAGAGAATTAATGCGTGCATAAAGGGATTTGTAACGTAGACGTTTTGACTATATGTACATATCGGTGATTCTTTATTGATTGAATACCATCATTAATTATGGATGAATTATTACTAGTTACAGTAGGATTAGACGATATTTTAGCGTTTAAAATGATAAGAAGGTGTGGAGGTATTGTATTGGTGAAAAGAAAGTACCTTAGTGTATTTATACGCAATGTAGTAGAGACACAGAGTGAATATGAAGTGTCAGAGTGAATATGTTTGGTATTGTATAAGTATTACTAGTTGGAGTTGAATTGTAACACGGTGATTGATATAACTAGGTATTATTTAATTTTAGAGTGGCTGTAATGAATGTGTACCATTGTGACTCTTATGTGGAAATAATATGGACAGCTTATTAATGTCGTTGAATGTACATATGTGATTACGTTGGAGGAAAGCAGTAGTTGTGCTGGCACGTGTCTAATTTCCGAAGTTATGTTATTCCGAAGTGAACGTTAACTCCGAGATCATGAATAAATACAATAGGTGATGTGGAGCCATGTGACTCCATGCATCTTAAATGGCGATAAAGTCTCTTCTCTTCTACCAGTCGAAATAGTTTTGTCGGCAGTCCCGAGCGGAGCTACAAAGTCTTTTATCCGTCAGAGATGAGCACTGAGCGCCTCCGCCTCTGGGATGATTGATGATATATCGGTTGCGATGTTGCTCTCCGAATCCGCAAAGTGCTGAGCACTCGGACCACTCAGACCATTGGCTTAGGCTGCAGTCCCGAGAGCGACTTCCTCCTAAACACACACAAATGCATCATCTACAGATAACCACAATTTGCATCCCCACACCACATTACAATATCCCAGCATAAAAAATTAAAACCGCACTCTTGACACATTTCCCATCTATACAGATAGTCATGTCAATGTCTGGCTACATATGTTAGATATGTACACATAAATTCTTCTCCCAAACGTCCCAATCACTCTTTGTCAGTTACTGCTCGCTGGGGTATGTATTTCTATACTATTTATTTCTATAGTATATATTCATATATGCATATACACTTCGCATACTTTCCTCTATTTCATATAGGACCCGCGATAGGCATCTCTGACAAATATTCGTCAATTCCCAAACTCCCTAACCTATCTTGTGCACAGCAGACAAGGGACATTTACCGAGAAACAGTTTTTGCCCAAAACACTGCTATTTGTAAGTGGATATCTGAAATATTATATGTAGTTAGGGTTAGTTATATTTGTTTTGATAGAAAATGTAAATGGTGCCGGACCTTTTGATTTGCGGTAGCGTTTTTTCTTGGAAGATCTTAATGGTCCTTCGTCTCCCTCCCGAGGATCGGCAATCTCGTTCAACTCGTTGCCTATATCATTGCTATCTATGTCATCCAGAAGGTTAGACAATGGCTCCAATCCATTTTCCTCTGTTGTCAGTCCCGGTGAAGTTGCCCACAAAGAGTACTCCTTCAGCTAACGTTTCATTTAACAAATACAAATCAACTCTCAAGGCTTTACTTTCACCGAATCATTTTCAGGGAAAAACAAAGCTCGCTTTTTATTTCCGAATGTATTCGATTACATACATTGCTAAGCATCTAATATATTACGCTTAGTGTCTCTCTCACTATTACTCAAATATAGTCCGCGCCTTCTGACATGCACCAGAGATACTCCATTGTCTCTATTATCCTTCCCTGATAATAAATACGAATTCCTCCTAAGTCCCGCTTTGAATCGGGCTCTCTCTCTACCTAAGTATCATTCGTTTGTGCATGATAAATTACACAGACAGAGAATGGATATGTAGCGACATATCTACTCCCAAACATGCTTGCTTATTCTTTAGACAGAGATAGCAAATCTTTTATCTATCTAGAGAACACACTTGTCCGTAGGCACTTAGCGTCTGAAGGGAGGATGAGCATTTCATTGTTAGAGTCTACGAGTATGTAGCATAAATATTTTATATTCACTCCAATTTGGAACAATTTAGTTGAGAATAGCTTTTGAATTCAAATTAATGTCCTTAGCAAGTGAGCGAGTGAGTAAATAGCATGGAAAGACTACAGTGTGTCTAACCTAGCCTAATCTCATTGTTAGTTGGTGTGGTGTGAGTGAGCAGACAAAAGTTACTAGGTGGGTAATAATATCTGTCTCTGCTCCTATTCTGTTCTTGCCACTCCTGAATTAGTTTCAGTGGTGTGGTAGCTGTGGAGTAGAAAAGGAGCATAAAGTAGACCCTGGCTGCCTGGGATGAGATATAGATATTATTGCTTGTAGAATAGAATGACATCATTATCATAAGCGATTCAAGGCAATGAATGTTTCCGTCCTATGCATTCATGAATGAATTCGAATGAATGAATGAATGAATAAATGGATGAGTGGAGTAGAGTATCTGCAAAATGAATGGAGTGAATGGGATCATCAACCAACGTAACATACTTAATAATATAACCTAACTTAACTAACCAACTTGCGAATAATATTATGCGAGTGTACATTACATGTACACATCATGTTCTTATTTACATAGTTATCATCTGTGAGCGTTAGCAATAGGTCCCACTATTTACAACCTACAACTCCAAACTACAATAGTCTCTCAGGAAGACAGAGTATGTAGTGGGTGTATGCATAATACAACTTGGTTCGCTAAACAGATTTTCAGACCTGCGATATCTTTCGTTATTACTCCAATATACTTAGCACTTAGAAAGTTTAATGTACTACGTTTGTACTTAGAAGCGTATAGCCTTTCTGCAGTGGCGTATAACTAAGTACATAAATATAATATATATGGTGTGAGGTTAAATGATAAATGGAAGGCTTAAGTGAGAAAGGACATAACAAGACAAGTCTAATCTCAACTGCAAAAGCATGTGCACTAGAGTTGTCATGCAGAGATTACGTTTCTCTATCTATCACGCTAAGAGAGAAACACAGCGAGGGAGATTGATAAGGAGGAAAATAAGCAAGAGTATGGAAATGGCGCTTATCAACTTTAACGAAGGTGAATGTGGCCATGGGCTTGTTGCGCGTCCGCTCTGGATAATGAAAAGAATGTGCTGGATGGAGAATGGCGTTGTGGATGTGGTAGATAGCCTCTTGAGGAACGGTCGGCCAGTTCGGGGACGTGAACGTGAACCCGTTGTCCGTGCCCGAGTCGATCGGGTCCACCTGTCAAAACAATTCAAACAGATCACTAGACAATCTTCTTGGGCTCGGCCAGACTGTCTGTCTGTACACACGATGCAAGGCGAAGGTTGTCAAACTCAAGTGCAGTCGCTGCTCATCATCTCTAAGTATGTGTGCAGACCACTCAGTTTGACACCAGAAAAATGTCAGCGAATTATCTATTACATCAATGGCTATTGTTTCGATCCACTCGTTCCCCATGCAAAGGTCAACATTGTCGACTCCTACAAACCAGTCCGGCGACGGAACGATCCTGGCCACCAAAGACACCTGTTGCCATCATAAAATCATTCTCATCAACTTCTTTATATTAGCATGTACTCAAATACAATATATCCCTGGTCCTGGCGTCTATATTGCCTAGTCAGAGTTAATCTAGGGGCGCACCACACTTTTCCATCTCAGCTGCCTACTCGCAAACTTTTTATTATGTAAGTATTAAGTATGACACAGAGCAAGTCAAGTCAAGCAACTCAAACTAATCGGTTCAAAACCAACCAAATTAGGAAAGGAATTTCTCAATCCAGTCCAGCAGTAGCGAATCAACATTCGGCTGTAGTGCAACACAATACAAGCTACGGTATATTTAAGTTGTATAAGTTTTTGCTACACCATACCATTTTTGTAGGCACTAAAGTGTAATGATTTGTGTTAATATTAGTAAGGGAGGGAACTCATGCTATAAAGAGTGTTCTTTTTGGTTGTGCTTACTTTGGGATGCTTTCCATCCACAAAGAACTGTGTCTCGGTGTGCCCCACTCCTTGCAGTATTGGTGGTGCGTTGAAAGCATCGAAGACTCCAGTGCTGCCCTGAGAAAATTCGTCTAGAATGTCGGAGGAGGATATTTCTGCGAATTTCTTGAGTCCCTCGGACGCCATGCCTCCGATTCGGTAGAGACTGTACGATGAGTTGTGAGACCTACCTGAACTCAAAGAAATGAAACTTAGATTCACAATAGTGCGAGAGAATGGAAGAATTGAAAGATAATGTGTAGGTAGGTAGGTAATAGGTTAAGTTTTTGGTTTTCCATTTTGTGCATCGTAAACGCAAAAGTCCATAAAAGTGCATGCACATGGAAAACTGAGAGGAAGGAGCTGAGCGGAACGTGACACAACAGATAACATGTAGAGATGCTATATGTAACTCCACAAAACAAGTGAATTGATGGCACAAACGCAAAAACTTGTGTGAAGTAGCTCGTTGTGTTGCTGATTTGTGTTGAAAGGGTTGTTTACATATCTACACTAATGTTGTGTTATGTTTGTCTACTTATATGCATTTTGTGTATCTATTTTGCACAGAATAACACGGCTGAGAAGTTCACATCTGGTCACCGTAAGGTAAAAAGCAATAGAAGAGACACATGGTGTATGTGTTTGCAAGTGTGAGTAATGTTTACCATCCTAGCATGTTTGTAAACATGAGAGAAGTCAAAAGAGCATGCATATGCGTCTAGTGTAAATAGAGATGGGCCTCAACTACGGCAATTATTAATGTGTTATGATTCTTGTGAGTGTGCAATGTGGAAAAGTGTCCATGCCATGATTAAGGTATGTTTGTCGCCCGTACTTACACTAGCCTACATTATTCGAAAGGGAAGGAGAGCGGAGGAACACACCTACTAGCTTAGACCACTGAGCCGGCGGTCGAAACTCTGGGTACTGTTTTGGAAAGAGTTCTCTGGACCAGTGAGTCTTCATGGACACGTGATAAAGGACGAGTCTATCTGGTGAACACTGAAGACGGACGCCGGGCACTGAGAACAATGCGAGGAACACGGCGAGCCACAAGGAGTTGCACATGATTCTCAGACGGAAGACACGGACGTTGTGGTGGCCGTCGTGATTGCAAAATGATACTTGGAGACTCACGTGCACTGGGAACTGAGCAAAAATTTTGTCCACATTGAGCTTCTTATATGAGCACCGAAATCTATTTTTTGTAGGAGTGTAGGCAAAAGACAGAAAGTGAGGAAATGGTGGGCGACGTCGAGCTAGGATCGCTAACACAACATACTCACTCAGCTTCTTCACCCAATATCCAATATGGAAGGGTTACTGACGAGGAAACGACACGATTGCTACACGATTGCTCGGATCATCATCAGCACACCATCATTATCATCATCATCGTGTCTTAATCTCCTCGCGCTTCTCTCGCGATCTCTGCGATACGACACAGACACACTCTCACCAGCCACACTCCTCCAGCTCCACTTTCAACGCAACTCCTGTGTGTTCACCAGCCCAGCCACCAACAATACGCCACACAGTATTGTTACGACCACTGCGGTGGCAGTACGGACAGACACTTGCACAGAGTTAGAGACACAGATCATAACAAGCCAGCAACTCCATCCATCAAAAGGAGCAGCGTGCAGATGTCCAAGGACTGACTCCTTTAAAGGAAACCAGAGACTTAGTTACCTATTCTAGGTTCTTGACCTTCTTCACTTCATGCCATAGAAAAAATCAAAAGCTTATCCTAATTGTGAGTCGACGGAAGTGAATTCTCTTCCGGACGTCTCACAATCAAATCAATTCATGTCACTCACAGGAGAACTGCTCAGATTGCAACTCGGCCTCCCCACTAGCCACATCACACGAAATCAGACAGGAGACAGACAAAACAAACAATCGTGTCCATGTAGTAGCATCCAATCCAGACTGTCCGGAACCAACCCAAACCCTGCTCCTCACAATGTCCAATCCACTTGTCTTCTCCACAAATATTTTTACATCAACTCCTAGCTCCTCTCCCATATAATTACATACGTACTCGGCTAATTAATAAAGGAGGAACAACAAGAGTCTGTGCAGGTGTGCAAATATGCAACTTGTCAAAGTCAATAAGACACTCACATGTCGACTCCACGTCCACATCACGTCTACTCTAAGGAAACCTCTGCCAAAACGATATTTTAACTGCTAAGCTGGCGAGGATTGGCTTCGCTTCACTGGCTTGACTTACTTACGATTAACGTTAGCTTACTTAGTGCGCGCTCAACTCCACCACTGCCTCACTTCAATTTGTCTTCTTCTATTTGTGTCTACTGTCTAATTGCAAATTTATAAATTCTATCAATACACTATTATGTGCATTGAATGGAACCATTAAACCTATTTCTCTTGCCTACCAGTATAGAAATCTAAATGGTTAATGAAAACCTATTTACATGCAGTCGAGATTTGAACACTCAAGTCCCATACATATAATCTCTGAATTGTACCATACACACTCAGCATAAATTCTCTACTAAGAGATGCATTACATATTATTATTATGTAGGAGGATCTTATTATGTTACGATATGAATGATATATGACTGCTTACGATGTGTAGGTATGTGTATCTGTACTTAATATGTAATATCTACAGTGAATGCCACATAAACTTTTAGTGTTTTATGGCAAAGTAGGATAACATAAGTACCTAGTACAAATAGGTTATGACATGTATTTTTTCTTGTACCTACGCAAACCAAGTTTATATTCGTACATACCTATTTACCATTCAAACAGAAATAGACACATTTAACTCGTGTGCCCTTTTGGTTCATTCAATTCAAGAACGCAACAAAAACTTTTTACGTGCTCATCTTCCTTATAACATTGATATGTATTGTGCTCCCTACAAAAAGTAAATGACGAAACTATGACTTTTTAGTGTCACTGCATTCCAAACTAATTGTATTCCTAAATTAATAAATGGGATTGATAAATACCCCAATCAAACGAAAAGTGTATTCTTTTCTGCAAGAAATATTAATAAATTAATTTGTAATCAAAAATTACTCGGAAACTTAAGTATAGGTAAATTAACAACATTCATTATTATTGGGGGAAATAAGCAGTGTCTGTAAATCGTGGTCTTTTATAAAAATAGCATGGCATTTAAAAATAATAGCTCATAGACATAAATTCTTATTACAATCGGCACACATTGTGCTGCATCTAATGCAACATAATGACAAGACTCTGCTATAAATCATATAAGATTTAGGATGAGAACCTCTATGATTAATTGTATCTTTACTTGGTAAAATGACACATGTGATTTTCCTGCGATCTCTAGCATTTGCTATTCAAAGAAAATGATAATAAAAGAGTTCCAATTTATTCCTACATCATCAGTCTGTATTAAAGGAACGTTCATACATTTATAGCTATAAATAATTTGATTAAACCTAAAAACACATAGGAAACTCATAATATCCGCGGTTTACCAAGTTAAACCTCCTTTTGTTGAAATTTCCGTCGGTCTCTTCATACGAAATATTTTTCCGATCAGAATTAAGTTAGAATTCAATTAATCATTCCATAATGCATAATTTACATGGGTTCATGAATTAGGGTATATATTAAACCGTCAATGGTTATCTGGTCACCTTGTGAACTGATAAAGATACGCAGTTAAGTATTACATTGAGTATCGAATTGGTACTATTGTATTGTGTCTCCGAAATAGAAATATTGTAATGGGTTCAGTCAATCATTGGGTATTCAATTGAGTCCTTGATGACATTTTGTGAGAGGAACAACGCAGACCACACACTGGCATGATGCTAACTTAGATTTGTATGCAATCGAGTGCACGGAAAAGAAAAGTTGTAGGCTAGCGAGCAAGAGTATGTCATGTTTCATTCGAAGCCTCAGCCTTAACTCAATTTATTCAGATCTGTCTGATCATGAGTTTAGTGATAAGTTACTTTCCTATATATACATTAAACAAGGACATAAATGTTTGCATTGCAATTGCAAATTGGGCGAATTATAAATGTTGTCTCGACGCTGTGTACATAACTTGTTAGTTATGCAAGTAACGAACCTACCCCAATACCATTCCGACATTCAAAAAATATGTTTGTCTTGTCCCTCTAAAATGTAAGTTAATTAGATATTTACATAATCAATCTCCTTGAATACAGTAGACATAATTGGCAAAGAAACGCTATGCACCAAGCAGACAGACTGTAGAGTAGGACCAGGATTGATTTATTTCTTGTGGCAGTCGCGTAGTGTGGTAGTGGTCTGGTAGCTATCAGTTGTCATTCGACCCACTCCAATGCTATATTATGCAAAAATTATAAATTTATAGCTCTAGCCGTCTCTACGCAAAACATTTCGTATCCACACTATCAATAACACGCTCCCCGTTACCCTTTCATTGGGGCACCTACTAAATATTACAGTGTTACTCGGCAAATTATGTAAAATGATATTAATATATTGTTTTTGGTAATCGCAATGGTCTTTGCCCTGATGTCCTGCAAAGATATGGGTAATATTTCATTCAATACTTAAGAATTGTAGGCAGTTATAACTAGCAATTTATAGTCCGCACTCGAAATGCATTTTGCATAATCAGTTGAAATTTACACTCATGATAAATATATAACATTCTCTCACCATATTTAAGGCAATTAAACAAAGGCACAAAATATAAACAATTCGCCAAAACTCACCACTCACATCTCATAAATTTGTTAAATCCCAGCATGTTTAATGCATTTAGGTATCCAACAAAAATAGACATACATTTGAGAAGCTCAAGAAAATGAAAAATGAATAAACGTAGTTTATAGTACCCAGATTTATTCAAAATAAGTAATACTTGACATCACAAAATCTTACCTAACTTATCGCAGCAATGACTAATGACATATTTTCTTTACTTACAATTTTGTCAACAATAACCAACATTTTTGTGCTAGGTTCCTTTACAGATCTTACTTAATAAACACATCGTATAGAATTGCAAATGTAAATATCTCTTCTCTACAAATGCAATAACCTAAGAATACTAAATGCAAGACAGTACGTGGGAGTAAATCGACCTTTACAATGTTAATCTCTTTCAGTATTGTACTAGGTAGAAATGGTCATGGTACTATGTATGCGTTTGGATGACAAGTGATAACCTACTTACAGTTCTGTCAATTATCTGTATCTCAATATATTTGAAGCGTTGCAATTTTTGGTTTACAATATGCATTGCAACAAATAAAAGACCTGTTGTGAAAATGTGCTTTAAACTGTGGATGCCATATTTAATGAATGACTGTAACTTATGTCAGTAGTATACAATGTTCATAAACCATAAATTTTGTTTCTAAGTGGGGTAATGTTATCAACGCTAAATCATCTCGATGAGATTAGCACAATTTGAATTTATAATATAGAATGGTCTAGGTACAATTGGGAGCTCAATACAAAAGATTCTATACAGAACTTTAATCCGACGGACCAATTTAGCACTATGTAATCGTTTATCAGGCACGCAGTTGCACTTAAGAGAATTTAATCCTTTCCGAGAACCATGAAACTGAAAATATCCGAGATTTTCAAGAAAGTCGGGTTTGAAAGCCGATAAAAAGAATAATTGTAGACTTTATATGATTCAAACAAAGGAATTGCTAAGTTGAAGCACTGAAATTTGAAAAGTATCTTTAAGCTGGTGAGATATAAAATATCTTGTCAACCGCCCCGGAAGACAAGATCTTTTTACTCCTTTAGCAAAGGCATGCTGACTTTCAAAAAAATGATAAAATTAACGAACTTTCTCTTTCCTAGTCACTACTCCATAAAACAAAAATTTTCAGGAGAACGTATTTCATGTTTAGAACAATACATCTACTGTGTACTTCTTGTGGTTATACAACAAGTCAGTACAATATTCCTATTGATACAATGATACCATTTTTGAACGAGATGAAATCACTGCTTAGTGAGACTATTAAAGGTGACCATCCTACAGTCTGATATCTGATAGACCTAAAAGTAGTGCATTGATTTTAAAACACCTTTGCAAAGTGTATAAAAATATGAAAAGGGAATTCGACAGAAGATACATCGAGTGAGTAATTAGCAAGTCTGGATATTTGCAGAATAATGGAGAGTGCATAAATTTGACAGTTTTATTAGACGAGTTGTCCTTGATGTAGAAGGATAGAAATGTAGGCATGAGAAATGAAATTGGTATGGATTGAGGAGATAATACCCCTGCTTGAGAAAAGTGCATATTCCGCCAAGGGTAGTCTGGTCTCCCACTAGCAGAAATATTTGTGTTGCATTTTTTGTGAATCGTGTATAATTCGGGAGTGTAAGAAGGAAGACTTAGTGAATTAGGGAAGAGTTATTAGTGACTGGAGATAGGATAGTGAAGACATGTAGGCCGAGAGCGGTATAATGTGTATCTGGGCTGTGGCTGTGCTGTGGAGCTGAGGATGGAGAAGTGGTGTGCTTATGTGTGTCATATGGAAATGATATTATGGAAGTGACACATCTAGAGTCTACAAGGTATGCAACAGTAATGGTTGAGCTAACTAATAGGAGCATTACATGAGGAGACTGAAGATAAGTGCACGTCATGTATTACGGAGCCTGGAGACAAGTACAAGTGAAGATGAGTGGTGTGCTGTTATTATTTCGTGGGAGCCATGCAGTGTCACTTTTCCCTTTCCTTGGCCCAGAGATGTCAATTGAAAAATCTTTCTTCCCATTACCCGGCACTGCAATGCAAAGAAACTTGCGGGTTTCGTGAACAAGAAGCATGCCATGATTTTTCGCTCGCTCCACTTTTACTCTTATGGCAGATAATAAAATAAATGTAATAAATGACTTCTAAGCTCTGTCAAAAGACAGATATTGGTCATCACTTTTTTGTTTCGTACATTTTGCAAAGGCTCACAGCACTGCCAGGCGAAAATACAGACACTGTGCTTCTCAACTTTATTATCTGTTTCACTTAATGTTTACTCCTTCGGATGTATTAGATCTCTAACCCATCTTCCTATCTTTAAATTAAGTAGGTAGTTACCCAAGGAAATCTCTTCTCGTGTTATTTCCCAGAAAATACTATAAAACTACTTGCTAAACAGTAAATACATGTATCCAACATTTTATTAGTTTGTGTAGGTATGCATAATAAATAGACATACCTACCTACTTATGTTTCTATCAACTTCTTAATATTATGTGATTAGTACTAACAATGCTGAGAAACTGCTGGCATGGCAGTTGCTTTACTCTCAACAAAATCACGGTTAGGTATAATGTGTGGTTGCAACACATCAACTATATCGCAGTGCAGAGCTAAAATAAAAATACCTGCCTACTTATAAATATAAAAATACATGCTACTTAGTAGTTCTAGTTAGTAGGTTTATTGAATGTTTCTAGGTTCCTAAATTCCTCGTTCGCAACTACATTCATAAATAACCTCATTTCATAAAACACTTTTCTCTAGTACCAGTCCTTAGAGTTTTCCTTATCTAACACCCCGAAAATTCTCTTTTCCTGTGCCTACCTCTTGGCCCACTAAGGGCTACTCATTTACAAATATTCGGTCTACTTAATCTCTCAAGGTGGTTTATTTCTAGTTGCTTCCGCACACCTAATTTTAATATTTCAACAGTTTTAAGCCAAATATCAAATTAAAGATTTATAGGTATGCTAAATATTTGCTGCAATATCTTCTTGTAATCTCCCCAATATCCGCTCTAAATTGGAATTTACAGTAATTTTCTGTCAATTAAAGCTTAAAACGAAAAGAAGAAAGGATGTTTTAAAAACAGAAAATATTTCAAACGAATCCTCCCCCTTCTTGCTTTTCTCCTATAAAGAAACAAATACCTTAATATTCATGTTTAATATAGTTTCTTTTGGAAAATTGAATTCGAAGCTAAACAGGTTGCCTTTTTTTATAAGTAGAAGGACAACTTCTATTTATTACTATTTATAACTGTTGAAATCAGCTTTGAATAATACAACAGAATTAAAGTCTTAAAAGATTCATTAATGACACGGGTCTTCTAACTACTTTTCATATAGGTCCTCAAATGTGTGGTTTTTAGTTATATCCTGCATTGAAAGCATCTGAATTTCGAATATGGTCTGAAAATAAAGTAAATAAACCGCAAATGAAAGCCTGGAGAACAGACAAGAAATTCTTTAATTAGGTATAAGAAGAAATGATCAAACACTTCCTTGAACTTCTGAAGCGCTCGAAAACATTAGCTGCCATAATTAGTAATAAAATCAAGAGATTTTCAAATGACTTAAGTAAGGTAAAAAAGGGCCAACCCCCAAAAAAGGTTCTGAAAATCAGGAAATGTCAAAACCGGTTCTGGAAATGTCTGCGTACAAAGAGGATTACAAAGAATATGCCCTTATAAGGTAAATGTTGTTTCTGGACGTGCATTGTACAGTCCAAAAATATACTGCTTTGGAAAGTTCCTTAGGAGTGGAACATTCAATACGTGACTCAACAATTTAGAGTACCGACTTCCCTTGCAAATAAAAAAGGCTTCTCCTGTTTTACGAGCTTTTAAAGTCTTAACAGAGACACGACTGCTCTGAATTTGGTCCACTTTATTTTAAGATTGCTAGAAAGTGTAATGTTTCCTTTGTCCATGCACACAAAATAAATATTGGAAAGACATGCACATACATAGCTTGTCTCTGTTTAATGCCATTGATAATGGAAGAAGAGATAGCGAGGCACACATGAATTGCTCTTTGATAAAATGAAAGTTGTGTGAAGCGAACGTTTTGCGTGTAATGTGAAGCTATAATAGGATGGCTGTGCTTATAATTAGCATATCATTAATTATGAAGTTGAAGAAGAGAAGAATGTACGCATAAAGAGATTTATTGTAGGTCAGTAGTACAAGCTATTGAAGTGGATGTTAGTGAAATTAAGTATTGAAACTCCGTGGACGGAATATTTAAAATAGAAGGAGTGGAGTGGGCAAAAGAGGCAATAATAAATGATTGTTTAATTGACTAGGACTAATGAAAAGTGATCCCATAATTACCTAACATGCATTCTACGGAGCATCACATTATGTAAACACAGACACCTCTGGGCTTGGCACTTCCCTCACATTTTCTCATCTTTGGCTATATGAAGCACCATTAAGACATGTCACGATGACAATGTGAGGGAATAAGCACCAAGACAAAGATTGAGGAGACTCCTTTTGTGTAAGATGCACCTGCCAACAAGTTTCGGTGTACATGAAGAATGAATTTCTTATTGCTGGTTTCCTTTACACTGTCACTTAAGATAATATCATAAGTATGTGTTTTATGGACACTTATATTGGCGTAATAAATAATTGGTTAAATCGCCTTTGTCCTACGTGCAGTCCAGCGAACATAAAAAAGTACGCAGCAGTCTGGCAGTCCCTATTTTAGAGAAGAGGGGGAAGGTACACATTGGGATTGTGTATTCAGACACAGGAGAGTGACTGACTAATTGCTAGTATGATATGGTCAAGGAAACACTATTGTATTGCTAAATAACATATTGTTTATTCAAATCGTGAAGCGAGAGGCATGACATTGACAATGGGCGTGAATGTGAAGGCAATTGAATGTTATGCTTACTTGTGCATCATTTAATTATATAAGTACCGCATAATAGCATAGACGATAGAAGTAGGTACGTAGTATAGTCCACTTTTGGTTGCATCAGGACTTGGCTATAAAAGTTAAAAAGGTACATGGCTACTGCACATAATATTGAGTTCAGTGTGTAATGATCTTGTTAATTTCGAGTTGTATAAAATAATTGTGCCTAGCCATAATAGTAAAGGGGGTAATGATAATAGGAGTTGCAGGAGCACAGCACGGATATCCATAATATGCATGCCAGGTGTAAGTGAGGAGGCGATCGATGGAGATTGGGAATAGATGTGTTCTTCATTAAAAACCCGATCCACGGAGCACTGGACAAGTTGGCTGTAACTGCGGTGTAGGCAGACGTAAATATTATACTAGAGGGATAAAAGGTAATGTAAAGATGTAAACTGGAGACGAGGGCGCGAGTTGATTCGATTGGGATGGAGGACATTAAGGCAGAGCTGTCGTATCGTAAAAAGCGAAGTTCAGTCCAAGTAGACAGTGAGTTTGACGATAATTCGGTCGTTCCAAATGTATTCAGGCACATTGATAACGTCGTGCGGGAATCCGAGCCCGACACATTCCTGGTTGTCTTCGCCCACCGGTTTTCGCCAGTTGGAGCCGGAGCAGAGCTCCTTGGGGTCCCATATCCGTGACCTCAGATCAGTTCCTTTCCCATTCGATTCGTCTTGGCTGAGCACTTGAGCTCGCATCTTAAACTGGAACGGCCATTCCAGTCCGTCGTCGTAGTCTCCCTTGGTGATCCCGGCGTGGATGTACATCGAGTTCGTCGTGTAGCGAGGAATGATCTTCAGGTACATGCGGTAGCCTCCCGGGTAGATGTAGAAGCTGTTCGACCGCATCACTCTCCGCTGGTGCCAGTTGGCCAACTTGTACGACATCCCCGTCACGATCCAGTAGTACGAAAACACCCGCTTCCCGTTCTCGATGTGCACCGTGCTGTTGTACGTCGTCATTTCCTTCGAGCGGGGACCCACCTGCCCGCTTTTCGTGCTCAGCCCGCCCGACTCCAGCACCGGCGACTCCTCGTCCTCCTCCACTTCCTCCGCCCGATGCGAAACCACTGGGATGTACGCCGAATTGTGGGCCGCTGAGTTATCTACCACTGTTGACCCTCCTCCGTTCGTTTTTTTCATTCCGGCCATCATTCCAGCCAGTCGCCGGAATTGCCGCTTGTGCTCCTGGTCCTGCTCAACTATTTTCTCCTCCAGGCTCAGAACCATCGACTTCAAAACATTGAACTGATCCCCGAGCTGCACGCCCAAGTTGTGGAAACGGTCCTCTATCTCGCCTGTTTAATTTAACCACAAGAATACATTTTCAGGGACAACTTCATTTCCACATCTACGCTCCAAAGACAGCCTACCAGATTTTATAGGCGATTGCCAGTTTCCCATACCTACACTCTATAGGTACATCATCTGGCAGAGTATTTATATTTCTGTAACCTATCCCCAAAACATAGTGCTCAACTTTATTTACAAAACCCTACACTTAAATTTCCCAGTTTTAAGGCAAATTGAAAGTAGGCCTTACTGTGATATTTTGACTTCGGATTTACTATTTTCTTAACTTAGAGGAAATCAATAATCAAATCATATGTGGCTTTCCGCCCATATACACCGAATTCAGCTTTCATGGTGCTTTTTTATTAATTGCCATTTTTAATGACCAAATTTTAAACGGGGGTAATTGCCATGCCAGGATTTCATAAATGTGGTTTATGCAATAATTAGTGATAAAATAGAAAGTAAGGATTTGAGAGTGCTTACTTGGATTGCATACTCCTTTGAGCACCCTAGCTGCGGTGGCATGGGCGGTTGCTGCAAGTTGTTGACTAGAGATTTTGCAAGTGGAGACTTGGATGTCGGTGGCTTCTCCAGTGTCCTGGACTTGACGAAGGAAGTCATCGATATTGTCTTCGAACCACTGGGTGTTACGGGTCCTTTGACAATCCACATCCGAAGGTCGGATGAACAAAAGAAAACCGGTTAGAGTGAGCCAACGTAGCATTCCGGTCGTTCGTTTCATTTCACTCTGCAAAGCTTCACTGTAGATTAGACTGAGAGGTATATGAGACATTCAATCTTTGCGACAGCAGAATGAAACTAAGGGATCATAAGGTCACCCAATCATAATTCTGATAAAAGAAGTCATGGTAATCAGAGCATTGCCGAGATGACATCAGAAGCAGAAAGGACACAAGAACCGTCATCATTGAACTGGACGCTATAAATTCCACACGATTCCTCTTTTTTCCAATGAATGGGGCAAAGCTTTTCTTATATTCAATCTACGGACCTTATTATCAACCTCCCTTTCCTTCTCCTTTCAGCTTCAATAATAACGGCACAAAGATATCTCAGCCAAATGACATTTTCTTGCTCTCAATTCCTATTTCTTCAATCTCTTGGACTATTACATAAAATGGCAAAAAACTGGCTTAAATATTCAAGCATTTTGTTACAATGTTTGTGTGTCTCGGTAAAAGTAAGATTTCAACTCACCATATATTTTCTGACATTGCAGCACAAAAACATTCAATTCCTTTAGTACTACGTTTTTGCTACATATGTAATTTATATAAATATGAATGCTGTGATTTGTGTTAAAAGTAATATAAATTAATGTACACTAAGGACTTGATATTCAACTATGCAATTTCCTAGCTTATTTTGCTCATGAAAAACAAATACCTCATTTGCATTAAATAGAGAACACAAGATTATCATTTTTATAGCATATACCAGTGAGCATAAACGTCGGCGCAACGGTCTTCGTTGACCTTGCCTCGATCGTTTTAACTCTAAATACGCATAAAAGCAAGAGTAATCTTCCATTAGCCTTTACCGATCAATGTACCCAAAATGTATGTACATTATTTTGCTATGTAGGATTATAAATATCATTTCATTTGCATGTGGGTATAAAATACTTGCATTTGCCGTTAGGTGCAATGAGAGATAATTTGCATGGAACTTAGAGTTCCTCATGTTTAAACAGAACTGACTACATTTGTTTTGCACCCTAATTGATTAGCACATAAAATTTTCTCATCTTAGGTTCAACGGTAGCTGAGTGATGAGTACATAAACGATGAAGTAGGACAGATAACATTATGATAAAAGCAAACATTGTACAATTCCTATGTCCCAACAAGCATGCGACGCAAGTACAACGTATTACTGCATTGGTTACATTACTGCTTAGGTATACCATGCCGTCTCTAGAAGTAGATGTAAAGTAATTGCATTTATTCCGTATAAGGTTCTGATAAAATAATATTATTTTTACAGATAAAAATCTCACTATATTTGTCTAGTACCATATCAAAGCAAGACATCAAAGAATTTTCCATTTTCAATGAAAACTGAGCCCACAAAGATGAAATAGAACTATCACAAACTTTCAATCAATTTTACTCACTTTTAAAAAAAGGTGCTTGACTGCTTTCCTATTTGGGAGTTCCATCTCCTTCCTTCTGTTCTATTGAAAATAATTTCTCATTCTGTTTAATTGAAGGTCTATCTTATTGAAAAATTCCATTTTCCAAATACTTCTTTGTGGACAGAGATCAAAATAAAGGTTATGTCGTTTCAGTTATTTTTGTATTTCACTATAACTTTTGCAATATACTTAAGTACATTTATTTTTTTATTTAACAGTACTTTAGAACTTTGCGAACAGCAATATTTCAGTGTTATAGTATGGAAACAGTTTGCTAATTTTTGGAAATTTTGACCAACATTTTATAATACAATAATTTATCAACTCCCCAATTAGGTAGTATTAAAAATGTTTTTGGAAAACGACTTAGGATAGGATTAATTAAATAGAGTAAATAAATAATAATACTATGTACTCTCTGTTCTATGTAGTTGAGGCGAGAGCAATCGTTTTTATTATTTTTCACTTCCTATCTAACTTGATCCAAGTGAGCTGTAGCATGATGTACAGAATTATTTGGAGATTTGCAAAATGGAAGTCTGTTATGTTTGAGTACTTAAATTCAAAAATGGATGAAAATACTCAATGTATGGAATTACTCTTACAGTTTAAGTTGCCCTACCAGGAAGTAATGCTGCAAAACTACTCATTCTTACTAAGCACTAGCAGCTCATTTCTAAATAGACATTTTTCTAATTCCCAAGCGCTACGAAGGGATGCGGTCTTATTGCATTTTACATCAATTCCAAAAATGCAATCTCACATTTATTTACCTTAACAAAATATTACTACGAAATGTTCTTTCATTTGAAATTACCTTATTACGGAATACAAATTATCAAGTCCGTAAATACGACTGGCAACAGTACGTAGAATATTGTTAAGTATTACTAATAATGTACATGAAATATACAACCAATAAGATTTATTGTTATATTTATCCATGCAATATGCAACCACTTCCAAATATTGCAAAATTGTTTTGAAACGCTCTTAATTACATGGCTCCAACGTTCTAAGGAAAGCTTTGCAATGCCGTTGTTGGAGTAAGAACATCTACTGCATGAAACAGTTCTTTTGTAGTGTATTTCTCATCATTGAAGTAAATTACTACTTAAGACTCATTCATCTTGTACAAATTGTCTTTTCGTATTGCATTCGCTGTAGGAATCATTATTTGCACGACCACAATGAAATTTATAAAGTAAGTACAAACGTTTCTTAATGTTAACTTTAATGCTTTTCAGTGTTATATTTAAGTACATCTATGTCATATATCTTCTAATACACTCCATAAAACGAATGTAACTCTCATAACTGTAATAATAAATTAAGATTGTAGTCATTTCCTTTGACTCACTACATTTTAGATACTTTTATAACATTATCCACCACTGTATTAATTAATATCATAGTTAGTTATGCATGGTTAGCAAAGTCACCTCTGAAAATTTTGTAGTGATTGCAAGTAATGATAATGAAACGAGCAATGGATGGAAAAGCAAAATCGTAAAAATCTTCGCTAAAACAAAATAAAGTTAATAAAAGATTATATAGTGATGTGGCAATTTTAAAAATTTTCGAGAATTGAATATGAGTAATAAATACTTTTATGTATTTATTTAGTGTTCCATTTAAAACATTTTGAGGGAGGTTGAAGAAGAAGTGAGATTCTCTACAAGTGGGTTAGTGTGCTTTTGCAAGACGGACGGTTGGAGGAATGCGCACCGGTGGGTCTAAGTTTTTGGTGACTGTAGGTATAGACAGAGGAATCTGCATGGGAGATAGTAAAAGATGAATAGAGGTAGAATGAGCCAGTCGACTTTCATACGCCATCCGAGTGTTACTATCAGTTTCACAAAGGTCTATACTCCACTGAACCACATTGAATGAAAAGAATGGATCTATTGGTGTTCTAGTACAGGGCCTAGGCGCTATTATTGCACTATTGTAGCTGTAGGCATTTACTTCTTACGAAAGCTCACTCAGTCGGTTTCATGGATCTATAAAATGTGCCGGACAAATGCTTTGTGTTACTTTCTTCGACTTTCTTCTTTTCTTCAGCATAAATCCGAATTTACATGCTTGTTGAATCTTCAAGTGCATTCGACATGCCAGAATACACACAAAAGTACTTA
Organism: Yoshiicerus persimilis; assembly: GCA_020352615.2. Taxonomy (NCBI): domain Eukaryota; kingdom Metazoa; phylum Arthropoda; class Collembola; order Entomobryomorpha; family Tomoceridae; genus Yoshiicerus; species Yoshiicerus persimilis. The sequence goes on from CM060170.1 coordinate 17,893,386, forward strand.
TGCTCTTCATTTTAAGTCTCGGATGAGTGGAGACAAAGATATTGCTGCATACATGCATTCTAGAAGATTAACTTAACGTCAGGAATAAATGAGTTGCCGCACTGCACACAGAGAAACACAATAAAATCTACACATTAGTATAAAGCAGCTTGTTCTCTTACAACTTCCATTATATTCCCACTATTCAGTACAGGATGCAGAATCACAAAACAAGGGATCCAACACAAACTCGCGAGTCTTTGTTTCATAATTCTAATATTGAAGCGATGCTTGCGAAACTTCTTGTCCCCAATAAAATGTAACACAGGAAAATGAATATGTAATATCAGCATTGAAAATGGTTTAGAGACAAGAGTCACAACAGCCAATAGTATAGTTTCCAAGTAAAGAAAATCCGTTGCTGGGGAATATTTTAGAAAGCCGGAGTTTTTCTCACAGGACTTTGTATTACAAAAATTCTGGGTCAAATCGAAACTGATTGTGAGAATTTCATTCAAGTAAATAAACTCACATCTCGGGGTTTTGCACATCAAGGGCTTTCAAAGTAGATAGTTCACAGGCTTCGAATCTTTTATCACTCTAACAATGCAGTAAATAATACGAAGAGGTGCTTTATACCAAAAGATGAAATTCACAATATTATTTTCTAATATTTATTCATGTGTAATGTATTAGCTATAAAAGACAAAAAGATCAGACGAGGCAATGGGAAGGGTCGTTAGTTGAACTAACGTCTTTACGTCAGTGCCCTCCGTTAGAATGGATATCTCTATTTCCAATTTGCTTAGTAATTTTAAAAGTCTTTTCTGCACAACTTTCTGAGATTTCTAGAAAGCCAGAAATTGTCATGACTTAATTGGTTGCGCAAGAGTAATTTTGTCTTTTGAGTGAGAAGTACAATTATTTTGAAACTCTCAAGAGTGTAATTGCTATCTGTCATTAGGATATGTATATAATATTGTTCGGTCACAGGAATCAAAATTATGTAATGTGCATGTAGTATATAAGTTGTATTGCGTTTTATATACAAGGTTTGCGATTTACAAGATTACTGAATATGCCCTTATAATTTTCTATATACTTGCAGTTTGCATTGAAATGTATTTAGTAGGTATTAATGGATAACAGTAAGCGAAGTGAAACCCCTTCTGATAGAAAGATAAGTTGCGTCTTTATTTATCAAATTCTAATGTACTTTGAATAACAGTTTTCGTAAATTTTTAGTATCCCCTGATAAAATTACCCTTTGATAGTTTGAAATCATTTTAAAGGTAAAGTTGACAATAGAATTAGGATGCTCATTGTAGCCACTAAGGCAGGTACATAATATTAACAGAATAATGTTTCATTTAATGGGCGTATCCGTCAATTGCAACTGGGTTGTTTGCCCTTTTGTTTGTCATTATGTAAATGCCAGTCGATTTAGAGGTAGTAGGCTTCTTTGAATCACAATAAGGCATTCTGTAAGAAGGTGTATTTGCCACAATCTGTTTCAGTAGGTGTTAATAAATATAAATCAGAGAAGCCAATGAGAACCTTTTTTGTATTTGCAAAATTTCCGATTTCTAGGGAAGACTAAATATGAAAAGGAATAAGTCATCTGACACTCTAATGTAAGCTAACCCCGATTAGGATCAGCTAAATGAAGATCTATTTAAAGGACACTATAATACTGATATTTGAAGGCCAAGCCGATTTTCTAGGCGGAAAGGGAATCCAGACAATAAATTGAACGAGTATCAAAAAATTTCTATTAAGCAGTAAAAATAGTACTATATGCTTAAAATAGCTCGTAAGTTATTATTTCAAAGTAATATTTTTTAAATATAATTATTATAAATTTTTATGTCGTGTAAAACTGGAATATAATCGCTGAGAAGAACGTAGTGAATGTTTTGTTTTTCTGTGTTGTCATAATGTAATATATTTACATCGATTGGCATTATACGGAGATGTCGGATGTAAAAGTGGAATAGGAACATAATTTAGCCGACAACATAGCAAATATCGATACATAAGACAGAGGATGACAAATCGGTAAAATAATAGCGAAAGTACAATGAAACTCCTTGGAGAAATCTTGCTCACTTCTTTTCCTTTGGCATTTCAGACAGTGCCTCACATTGTATTCATGGAGTGTAGTAGAGATGGGAGGAAAGCAAGTAGAGAAGGACGAGACAATTCTATGAAAAGTTACAACGTACAATAATAGCAATCGAATTGTTTGTAGCTGCACCAACCCATTTCACTGTCAGAATACAAATATTATGGATTATGCATAAAGAAGGGGAACTTCAGCATATTTCAGCTATGTAGATTTGACTAGTCAACTTTTCAGCGAATTGTCAAATCAAAAAAGAGCTTTTTGCCATCATTCTAGTTTTGATTGGGCTGTATACAGAGAGTTGAATAAATTCTGAAGAATATTATCATGTATGAAGAAGTCTAAACTTATACGTTATATATTGCATACTTTGATGGTACAACAATGAGAATTTTTTGCATGACAACAATGATAGAGCAATACTTTGGGAAAGAATTGGATATTCATATAGCGTAACCTCATAATATAAGTTAGTGTAACATAATGCTCTGCAATTGAAAGTGATGCTTACACTATTTTAGTGTAAGTAATACAATATTCTTCTCAGGCAGCGACAGCTAAGCACAAAATATTCACTCTCTTTTGATGAAATGAAGTGGATGTATAAATTTTTTATGTGGCAATACATCCCAACTACTTATACTCATTCTTCAATTTCCACTTTCACTGTAGGCAAGTTAATAGTACAGATAAATCAAACTGAGGATTAAATATCTTATGACCTAGCATGGCTACAGCGTGCAATGTAATTAAAAATCCGACTCAGCAGGTGGCATTCGTTAAATTATCCAATTATTGAGCAATTTGCTGTTGAAAACCATTATCTGCAATTACATATTATTTAGTGCCCTCATTAGAACTCATGGAAACAATTTTTCATATTGCATGAAAGCTGAAGCGTCATTGGATACCAACAAATTTCTAGCAACTCTTAAAATGAATGTAAATTTTCAATAAAAGTCGTAGGAAGAATTGTGTAATAATTTCTAGGTGGAATAAGGATGGGAAGAAAGGAGCGGGAAATTAGCTTGGAAGATTTTGATTGTGGTTTGATTACTTAATGCAATTTAATCCAGCGGAAGGGGAGAAGGAAACATAAAACGCAAACCCAGTGACACAGTAGAGCTACTTGAGAAGTTTAAGTGCGGGGAGTCTTGTTACACACATAGCCATGTTTTGCATTTGTTAATGCAAATAAATGCGATGTGGATGTGTAGAGTCGGTTGGGCCTGGGTGTGAGGATTCCGTAGTCTGTGTGGAGAGGAGACGGGCGAGAGGACAGACTGGGAACTGCGACGTGGTTGAGTCGACGGAGAAAGTTGGAGAAAGGAGTGGAGGTGCCTCAGCGGAGAGTGAAAGCTGTTCGTTCAGGCAGCCGGTGAGATTGTATTGATCTCGGTGCGCGGAATGTTTGCGCCACTTGAGCTCCTCACTGGAATAATTTGCAACCCTCCTCCTCCTTCGTTCCTTATCAGCAGCTTACGCTGCCATTGAAAATCTCTACAGTCTATTTTACTACGGTTTCTACGTATATGTGACATACGCTTTCTCATTGTTGACATTCTCGAGTTCAACTTTCTTTACTTTTCCTAACGACAAGTTATTTGTCTTAGTCCTTGATTATCGTTAAGTCAACAATTCTCCTAATCTCGGCCTTTTACAACAAAAAATTCAATTCCATCGTGACGAGTACTAACATTTTTAATAAGGAAGACAATTGGTGAACAACACAGCCGACCATGGTCTGGTCTGGTAAGTACCTCTCTTCTCCAGTCTATATATAGGTAGCTAATAATAGTATACGTACTCCTTTCAACGTCTCTTATCAGCTAACCTCTCAGTAGGTACTTCATATATACAAACTATATGTACAGACACGCAAATACGTGTGTAGACTGAATTATTCTACCAGGCCCAAACAAATAATAATAGCTAACCTTTATTTATTTCCCTTAACATTCACAAAAATCTACCTTTCCTTCAACACCACCTGAGCTTCTCCCTTCTATTTTAAGAATTCTTTCTCCACTTTCCACAATACTTTTAGGTTGTCCTACAGTTAATCTGCTTTTGTAGCCCCTGTTGTCAAGAAATAATTATTTGGTGGGAATAGTGATGTTATTTCATAATAATTTATTATTTATTATACACTGTAATTTTTGGCAATTTCAAGACAACTTAAAAATCATTGGTGCAGTTTTAAATATTTTATGCCCAGAATTATGTAGAGTCAAACTGGATTATTGAATAAAAGTATTTCGTAGCATTATGAAATCAACATAACACGTTTGATATATTTCCCCTCTAATTTTAAAAATTCAATGAAGAAAATGAGATGTGTGCTGTAAAATAAATAAATATATGTATATGTAATATGTATATCTATATATTTCATACACATGTTTGACTTCAATTCAATTTGGGTATTCTAAAATAGTATCTAAAATATTGTAAACATAAAAGTGTCTAATTATAAGGACGTCTTTTTAGTAAATGATTATAAAACCTCATTACATTTCGATCGTTACAGAAATTGCGTAAAGATAAATGACAATACATTGTAGCTAAAAATACATTCTGCCCTTTTGCATATAATTATTGGTGTATCCATCTATTATTGGTGGTTCATTAAAATTAATCTTGCATTAATGCTTTTGCATAATTATGCTCGCAGTGAAATTTACCGTATGTAGGCAATCTTCACAGAAATATATAATGGCAGGAGAAAGCACAATAATATGGAGTAATAGTTGTACTTTTCAGTCCAGTGGAAAAGAAACTATAATTTAATGGTAATGTTTATGTGCTTTGCTTTATGTAACACTTCCTGTGGCTCTAGACCCTAGACTAGAGATAACATAACTATTAAATATTATCTTAGTGATAATAATGAGGCTGCATATTATTGCCACTCTTCCATGTAAATACCAACAGTATAGGCAGAAGCTGTTAATAATAAGGTTTAATATGGTAAGAGTTCAGGCCATTGCGAAGAAATCAAAGTTACGTAAATTGCTCATTGTCAGTCAACGTGTATTTCTCTTGCATAGTAAATGCTGCCGTTTTATGTTGCTCTGAGAAGGAAAGTTGTGATACAATTGTGAAATATCAAAGGCCGCATGCTCAAACTGAAAGTAATACTCCAGCTCCAACTTCTGAGAAATGTTAATGTTATTATTATTATGACATTAGATAACAGAACACACTTTTTTCCATGTAATGCATACTTACGATATACCTGCTTAGAGTTTTCCTTATAGGTATACTTTGTCATGATTTATTATTACAGTGAAACTTTCAAGGGTACTCTTACGAAAGACCGATATTAAAAATTGTAGTCATACACAGATCTCCACTGTGTTTATGTCTTTATACCTGAACGACATATGGATATACACAGTCTTATGCAACCAATTGATTTGCGCACAACCGCTATTTTTCTTTTATCATTGGTAATAGTAATTATATTATAATGGTGTAATTCTATGCCGACGTACCATATTTCACTGCTTAGTCTTTTCTGTGAACATAATATCCACCGCGTGTTTATTTAAATCATGCTGTTTTGTAAGTGTTTGCACCTCCACTTCATCAACACTGTACTACACTTGTATTTACTTATGCCCATAAAAACTTGAGTGTTTACTTTATCTGTTAGCAGTTTAATGGTACCAGTATGCTGTAGTGTCAATAATCAGGGTCCCTGTAGACGTGTCCATTACTTTTGTAGCTCAGGCAATTGATAGTCCATTGCACTACTTCCAGGTAATTCGAAATACGATACTCTTACTTATTAGAAAAGGTAATATTTGCGTGTATTTTCTTTCAACCATTAGGGGGCTTCCAAAATAACAGTCATATTTCGTGGAAACCATTAGTAGTACAAATTGTCTTTTGAATCTTTAAGCTTACTCTTACTTCATCTCATTTCTTACACGCCAGTTACCTTTCTACGCATAAGTGTACCTAATTGGTATGTATGACCAGGCATGATTTATTTATTCAGCAAAGTATTATTATGCACATGTATATTACATATTTATGTGTTCCTTACTCAGGTAGATGGTTGTGAAGAGAGAAGAAACCGTTGCAAAACGGCGTGTACATAATATTGCAACTTAATTTTAAGGTGTAAAATAAAGTAATAGTACGGAGTTATGATCCGGGATTATTTGACATAAATATTGAAAAAACAGACATACAAATAATAGTATTATTTTTTGAATGATGCGGTAATTAGCACAAGTCATTATTTAGAGGTTTATCTATGATTATAATTTTACTACTTGACAAAAACCTCATACTTCTTTAACCTTTTTACAGTGTATTTAAAAGCTAATTTGTCACTGGATGATGAGCACATTATTTCTAAGTGTGAAAGCAGAATTACAAACAATTAATCCTTCCTTAAAGAATTATAGCATTCATGGACGAGTCACACAGACAGAGTGACTATATAAGCATTCCCAATACAAACGTTCAGGAAAACAGCACCTACATTTTAAGCTTAGAAACTTCTCATCATGTTGGTCAAATTGATAGAAGCAGAATAACTGAACATGTATATACTTTTATTGCTAACTAACCGATTATTTAGTAAACAATTACCTGGGTATAATTTTTATGCGTTGCATAACCATGAAATGCAGTATGATGATTTATGTTTTTGTTATATTTGTTATTTAAAGATAATTCATACATTAGAAGTAATAAAAGCAAGGCACTTCAGTATCTCAAGAAGTAAAAAGGAGAGTTATTCCCCAAACCCCAAAAGTGCATGTTATTTATATCCCATTAGAGCAGCAACTTGGATTTGTGAATATTTGGAGCAAGTGCATTCACCTAAGTTTCCTATGAAACTGTGATATCGATTACTATCATTTCGAATGCAGTTCGAAGATTTTAATGAATTCAGTTAGGTAATAATGTGCAATGTAACCCATGTTGTTTTTTAGTGCATTGTGCATTAAATCGTTATCAACGAATTCGTTTTCTCGTAGGTTGAAGTTTAGGACTGGCATTATATGGTTGTAGATGACGAGATATTTCATTGGTAAAATGTTCAAACAAAATCCATATATGATGATTTATTCTGAATATTAAAAACTAAGGAGACAAGAATCTGTCTGCGTGTGGATGTCATAATTGTGTAATGTATATTGTTGTTTCTCTGATAATATCGTGTCAGTTATTTGTCTAATGTTTCGTCTTAAAATCAGAGTATGAGGAATTCCTGCTGTGCAGCTACCGGTTAGTGAGCATAGGCTACCAATATTTAATTTTCATACGACAACTGCATAAAAAAGGAAATGTAGAAATCTGATTGCTCGGTTCAATACACTGTGCGACGTGGTAGACGAAAGATAGGACAAATGTGTTATAAATTAACCTCTATGACTACTAATGACATATTCAACGAGGTACAGGAGGATGGAACCAGCACTTTTCCTGACTCCATTCCGGGGTGCTTCAAAAATTAATGGACTGAAAGGAGACGAGTCTCTTATACAGTGGAAGCCCACATTAATAAATGTATACCCAGCTTTAGTGCATCTATTACAACCACTCTCTCTAGGCTTAATTCCTCTTACAACAATTTTCAGTTGCTTGAACTGGAACAGAAAATCATGTTTATATTACAAAGCAACTTATTTTCCAACAATATGTTTTAAAATAAAACTCGATTTTTAAACTTTTTTGCTTTCGTCCAACCAAATAGAAAATAGCTGTGTCACAATAAGAACTTTTGTAGCAGCAGTATAGTATTATAAGCGTATTTAAGTAAAATATTTAAAAATATATTTAAAAAATATCAAATGCTGGCCACTCTAAAGTAAGACCTAATTTTGCATACGCAATTTTAGCCTTTGCCTTTTACTCAAGTCAGCAAATATGAATTTTGTTTGAAAATACGCCCATTACGCTTTGCTTATTTTTAAGGCTCTGATCCCTTAAACGATTTACGCATCAGTCAAAGTTGTCCTATTACTATTTTCATGCCCGAACACTATGTTTATTCCTATACAATATCACATCCAATATTCTCCGCGTAATGAAGTATCAAACTCCAGGGAGTCTTTAAGTTCATTTTATAATCTATGAAATGTAAGTATATTTGCCTTTCATGTAAATTACATGCCATGAAATCAAATAAGCAATTTTAGAAAGTTGTCGTTGAAATTTCCTGACGATAATAAAGTACGTACAAGAAATTGATTTCCCATTATTTTTTCCCAAATCATTCAAAATTTTTTCATTAATTATACACCAAGTAAATTATAAAACCTTATTATTCTCATTTATAACAGGGCCAAGTGTTACTAGGCGTGCTTACTTATTTGTCCACAGTGAAAAAGGATTAAGAAATCAAAGGTTATCCAATAATACATCATAATCATACTGTAATCCTTAAGTCTTTCTCTCTGAAGGGCAACGATTTCCAATTTCAACCTTGAGTTCATCCAACTTTAATAAAGTGTGCCAATTTTAGAAAATTTACAGGAAGAAAGTTGTTTTTATTAAGACTAAAGAACCTTTGACTAAAATACTGCAGTCAATACCGAAAAGGCTGCGTCAATAGATTTTAAAATTTGCACCCGTTGTGAGTTGAACGGGACGCCCGACAGACTCACTTTTAGAAGCTCTCAATTGATACCTACTTATTAAAAACGTAGTGTACCTATTGGTATAGCATTAGGCCAAATAAGGGGAATTGAAAATAGAAAGACACTCGCTTAGTTGCTTTTGTTGTAGAACTAAAGTTTATTATCTAAGTTATTGCATTCAAGTATTTTTTTGCTATTGTCATTGACCGCAAAGCGTGTGGCTGCAATATTTCAGTAGATATTAGTGCCGACTGTAAGAACACAAAAAGACATACTTGGTATTGCTGCTCGATTTGGGGACTGCACTATTGAAATTGTCCTAAACGGATGACAGCAGATTGAAATCATGTGTTCAATTCAGTTGAAAATCACGAACAGAATGTGTCTAAGTGCAATATCAGTATTTGACACATGAAAGATAGTTATGACTTTCTTGAAAATGCAATGACATATTTCTTATGTTTAACACACAGGTTGATTGGGAGCTGAGGAAGGCACACGAGTTTGGCCAATGAAAGAAGAACAACCGACAGAGAGATATAATGTGACAATTGCTCTGCTATTTGCAGTCACTTGAGATGTCACAAGAGAAACCGCTTATACACATCCAGGTGAAAAGTTTTTTATGCTTCTCTAATCATTTAGCTTTAGCAATAGTTTAATTGGCTTACCTAATGATATTCTATCTGGTCTGCTTCAGTGTTCAGACTTTTATCATTACAGATTTAGCATTAATACCTATATATAGATTTTTTCAATAATATATTATAATCACTAATATAGATAGTGAACATACTTGAAGTACCGTGCTCTGCATTATATAATGGACTGGCAAGTATAAGATATATTTGGTTTACTATTCAGTAGACTTTCAAAAAAGATTTTACATGTTGATGGAACGCCTAGATCATTTTTTAACCTGAAACTCGGTCTTTTTTTATAATCTTAAAATTACTTCACGTCGACGATTGTTATTCGTCCTAGGAATTCATTTATACTACTTAGCCTTAATTATAATTAGGCATTAGGTTCATTCTTATTGGACTTTTCTTAGGCTTATCTAAATAGCCACAATTTAGGGAAAGCTGGAACTGCTTCATGACCCGAAGGTAGTGGGGTGTATTTTATGAATGGAGCATTATAAAGTGATTTCCAGTTTCTTAGAAAGAGGATAATGCACCTGTCATTACACCGTCTGTGGAAGACTTAAATATATTATGATGGCAACGATTCGTAGCTTAAGATAAGTTTGGTGAAAGGATTGTCAGAATGTATGGGAAGGTGTGTGAAAGGAAAGAGTAGTTGGAGGAGGCCAGAGTGTTCATTGTTCGGAGACTTTGGCAATGTGATGGTCTATTAAGAAGTAACCATAAGTTAAATGCAGCTGTGGGAATTACAGAGGAGCGAGTGGACAGAGACAAACTGAAAATTAAAGAAATGTTTGTGGGAGAGCCGGGTTTGAGGTTGGGATAGGTTAGATGATATTAGGAGTTTATGGGGGAGCATTATAAGTGGTTGGCGGAGGAAGGATGAAAAGAGTAAATTGTGGGACTGAAGGAGGAGATGGATGGAAATTTATGAGCCTGTTGTTCTTGTAGAATGCTTCGAATCGAATGCTAAGATCGCCAAGTCATGAGTCCATTTCAACGGAGATATCTTTGCTCTCACTATCCAGTTTGGGTCCATTTGTCCGAATCCCGTCTCCCATTCCAGATAATCGCCACCGACTCACAGTTCCGAATTCGGGAGAGGGCTCCAAATGTCCCGACATTTGGGCAGAGGAGGAAAATGATCTGATCAAGAACTTCGGGGCTTTGTTCAAGTTCCTGGGGTTGCCAAAATCCTTTTCCACTTCGGACATCAGCTCCTCGTTCCAACCGGACCCCGGGAGCAACGTCTTGCGTAAGTCCAGTTCGGAACTGGACCTCACTCAAGTGCGGTGCAGCGACGTCATATTTCGGACGCACTTCGGGCCGACTTCCCGCAGCTGCTCCACCTGGGTCGCTGTGGGCGATGTGTCCTCCACCTCCCAACTCCCGTCGCCTCAAGGTCGTCCTCATCTCGCTCCCAACGGAGGAGCCTTCACTCCCGCCGACCTAGTTCGCTCCGTCAACAAGAAGATCCGACAACTGTACATTCGCAAGAGACTCCTCGTAGCTTACCGCGCCCTGGAACGACTGACGCAGAATGACTTCGACCTGGAGAAACTCCCGGTCGTCGTTCCGATGAACGCCATTGCCACCGCACGCACCGCCGCTGCTGCTGCAGAGGTGGCAATCCCGATTCCGAAGTCTGAGTTGGATACACTGAAGCTTCCCACGAAGAAGAAGCCCGCCAAAGAAGTGCCGCTCACTCTCAAAGACGTGGAGAGGGAGCGCGGGAGACCTTTGTCTAAGTTCGAGAGGAACATGATGATTTTCAACTGGCTGCACACCTTAGACGACACCACTTACGAGTCCGGCTCCACCTCCACCACAGGAGCCACCGTTGACGGCTGATAAGTCACGTCGCCGTTGGCATTTCCTTTGCGATCTCTGGTTCGTCCACCTATTTACGTATTTCCTAAGCGTCGTAGTTGGTTGTCTCCCCAAGTAGCATGTTCGTCATTCGTGTCGTAGTACTTATGTAATTGGCCGATAAAATTTCATTGCCCGCCTTGCCAGCACAGGAAAGTCATCATGTCAAGAGCGAGATAAGAAACCGAAAGTCATTAACTAATCAATAGAATAAACAATAATTCACTGGTTAATAGCTAAGACAACCTTGTACTCACATGAATCGAAATCCGGGGTATTAACTCATTTCGTAAATTGTAGACATTTCTAATGTAAATGCTACTACTCACTTCACTATACGTAATTACACCGGTTACCATTTACTTTGTTTACATATTATATTTTAAATTTAAATGTCACCCAGTCATTTTGCTATAATAATCATTACTTTAGAGTAAAGTGGGTACTAATCAATTCCCAATGTCGCAAAACTGTAGAAAGTAGAAATGGCATGGTGCATTGTAACTATCCATTAACAGATCCGAACAGCTATGCAATATCGATTCTATGCGGTAGAAATCCATAAACGCATAAGTAAAACAGATTACCCTTTTAAATCAGGGCCAAATTCATCAACAATCTATGTATTATCGTAGTATCCATAATTTTAGTATTTCATGACCAAAACTAATCATAAAATGAGTTGAGATAAGAGTGTACAAATATACCTCAACTCAAACGCTAAAAATTAATGCAGTAAACAAAACCTTCTGCAAATAACTAATAGGCCAAAATCATTTTTGATGGGATTACTTATACGTAGACATAATGGACTAAGGACTAGAACGTATTAGTTGGTAGTGTGCAGTTTGCTTGCTATTAATTAGCTAGACGAGTTATTAGTAAGCCTGTAGTTCTTAATCGTAGAGCTAGTAATAATGAGCATTCTAGCATGTACATCAATAAATACAGAAAATCAGCAAATCTCGAGAAAATTGACATTCCGATTGCATAGACTAAGGTATAAAAATTAATTAATAGGTGTTAGAATTACTTGAGAGAATTTCAGACGAACAGTAAGCGAGACACTCTTTACCTATAGATCCTACTACTTGTCAAATGTAAATGAACGAAACACATCCAATAATTCTACCATGACTAATTAAGGCGTTTTTCTGCCCTTACTTGTTACAAACTCATTTTGAGCCATTAACTCTATACGAGAACGTAAACTTAGTTTGTAATTATGGCTATGACCTATAGAATATTTTTTAAATTGAACTCTCTTCTCTGAACGACTTTGGTCGTTCTAAGGATTTATTTTTATTATGTTCATCCATATTATGTTCAAAGATTAATTTACATTCAGAATCCACACCGTTGCTAACTGGAGTAAAAGGTTTAAAATTTTTATGAATTTGAAACTATTTAATTGCTCTGATTATTCCGCTATCAGGGAAAACTTAATCGAAATAAGAAAACTTGTATGTATTTTTTAAAATAAACATCATAAACATTTTTAAAAGAAAAGCTCCACTAGGCAAAATCATGTACCATCAGTGTCACCGCTTCTCTTGTGTACAAGAAAATCTTACATACTGTAGTGTTCATGTGAAATGTACCATAGGAAATAGTGTACAAAGTGACAGAACCTTAGTCAGTGTGACTGTGCATGTATGAAATTTTGTGGATGAGGAAATATTGAGATCAACAAATTTTACGCTTTTAATGAAACGAATTGTTTATGTTTAGTTACCAACATTTTAGTGTCATGTCTGTAAAATATGTCTGCTGGCAACATACCATTCAGACTACATCTGCTCATTTCTTTTGTCATCATGAAATATCTACATTAGTGGAATAGAATTACTCATACTCTAATATCAAAACATTACAACAATAACCTCGATAATAAACTATGTAGGTACAGCTAGTTCTTACTGACGACGAAAAAAAGTAATAACGTTAAGTTAACCTTTCGACCTTATATCGGAAGTATTTATTCCTGGACTGGATCTCTTAGACGAGCTACGCTGTTAAGAGAGGGCGTTTCCATTGGGGATTCGAGAGTGGGATTTTCATAGAAGTTTTGCTATTGTTGACAATGAAATAAACGTTTAGGTTACTCACTTTTCCAATCAACCGCAAAGGGTTCACAGTTAAAAATTTCTCGCATGTGATGATTTTAATGAATTACTTGATAACCGAACCAGAGCAGGGATTCATTACTCTGACAATTTAACACTGCGATACGATGTACACAAGTAATTGACACGTAAGTTCAATGTTTGAGCCTTTTTCTGTTCAGAGGATATAAATATATTTATCGTACGTTTCAGACACTCAAATGGTCGGAATTAAGACAAGAGTCATTTTAAGTAAGGTGATCAATCATGCCAATAGTAACAAGGAAAGTATTTGCAATTGGCAATTTTGGACTGGGAAATTAAAGTGCTATTGAATGTTCGGCCATAAATTCGCCGCAGATACAATCTGTACGTATACACACATGAAAGCTCCACTCGTATTTGACAATGTAAAATTATGCAAAGTAAAAACAGATTTGAGCATTATCTCTATTGTGATGTTTTCACAACATGATTTCCTTTCTGACTGCATTTATCTTGCCGTCTTCACATCGGGTATACTGAAGCCCTTAATAAATAATTGTACTTAGACTATCGTCCATTTTTCAAATTCCCTTTGCTCATGGTTCGACTCCTAATGGGCCTTCGTTCAACCTTTCATCGCTTTATCTGTTCAGGACCCGTCACCTTCACCATTTGGGACACCCTCCTCTATACTCTACTATGAATAACACGTAAACTAAGTAACGAAAAATATTTTATATTGTTTGTTAAATATCAATGTCTATTTAATACATACTGATGTACAGCAATCATACTTACCTAATAATCCACAATATTGCACATTCATTTAATATAATTATACATTACGCTTCCATACTTATAAATATAAAACAATTATAAAGGTCTGAGTACTAATCATAAAAAGTAATACTGGGATACAAATGTAATCCTTTATTAGATATACGTTTCATCCCGACCTTAGCAATCATTATAATCAATAAGCAAATATCAGAAGACAGAAATATTATTATAAACACGTATTTATACGTATGACGACTAACTACTGAATTTAATCAATGTTGGGTATCAATAATTAGGTAAGTACCTACATTAACATTCAGTAAAATAATATAGCATAATATAGCATGAAATCCCTACTTAGGAGCATTCCTTCCTTATGGACGCATCCTTACTGACTTAATAAAAAATAAAATAAAAAATACATTATAATTTGGTGCAGCTATATAATCAATGACATTAAAATTGAAATGATGGATTGAATTTACCCAAACAGCTAATGTTACTAGATTGCATAATTAACAGAGAAATTAAAATGTGTTTGGATTTATGTCAGTAGTGAGGTATTATGAAAAATGTTATAAGCATGATTGTAAATAAATTATATAATTATAATCAGTATAAAGTATATTACTTACGCGTACCTACACTATCACCTCTACAATGTATTAAAAATGCTAATAAACAGTACTTTGTTACATTAAGTATCAGGTACCTTGTCTATTTACCTTCTTAGTCATTTGCTGGTCCTATATGGTGCTGTGCAGTGAAAGTGCATATTATTATTAATATTAGTCAACTAAGCTAATTAGTCCTTTAAAATATCTAAATGTTTGTACGCATACCAAATTGGTGGGTGCAATCTTAATGGAAGTCCCAATAAAGATATATTGTAGAGTTTGCAGTTGAATTAACGGTAGCTTAAATGTTTTAAAGACACATTAATTAATGTCCGTTTAGCTGTGAGTAATTCTGTATGTGTGTTTATACTTGTTATGTCGTAGTACATGTACTTATGCGTTAAATATATTACATTCTATAATACAATGAATCAGGTATAAGAAATGTGGTACCTGTTCTCCTCGTTCGGGTTCTTTATTGTCTTGCGTAAATGGTGCAC
This sequence comes from Yoshiicerus persimilis, assembly GCA_020352615.2. Classification (NCBI taxonomy): domain Eukaryota; kingdom Metazoa; phylum Arthropoda; class Collembola; order Entomobryomorpha; family Tomoceridae; genus Yoshiicerus; species Yoshiicerus persimilis. The sequence continues at coordinate 17,908,598 of CM060170.1, forward strand.
CCAATGAAATTGTCTGTGTACATATATGTTGTAAGTTCGTGTTGTAAAGTGAACGTCTTGTGTATTCAATTCACGATGCGAGAATATCTTGTATTGGTAAAAACTATTAAATAATATAAAACAGAAGAATGCTTTCTCCTTTTTATTTTCATAGCCATTGACCTGGAAAAGTAAAGATTTGATATTCCTGACCAATAGTATTGCAAATAGGGCCATGAATTGGTGAGCGGTCATAAAAAAGACTCGTCATCGTAAAAGCATCATCAGTCATTTAAGGACCTTCATAAATCTGCATATTTTATTACAGCCTCCAGTGCAAACTTACAATATTAGTGCATTCGTACGAGAAATGGAATAACGAGAAAGTCTTCTAAAGACTACAGAGACAGAATTTCATCAGGAATTCTATATTTCTTTCCATCGTACGCTTTATGCTTCATTCTCGTTATTATTCTCTGCAGCACATGTACAACTGTTGAAGACACAGTAAGTATTACGTTTTCAGTGTGGGTAATAGTAATAACATGTACTTTACGATTAGAGACGCCGTTCATCTCCAAACTGGCATATTAATTTGCTGGACATCAACTCATGCAGCTCATCCAATCTTCCTGCATAACTCTTATCTCCAGATCATGATAATACCAGTGCAGAGCTCCCTTTCTTTTCAATTACAGATGACATGAACGAACAGCCACATTTTATTACATTTTGTCCACGGTGCTGTCAATTATATTAACTACTGTATTATCGTACATACTAACAATAAGGATACATATTCACATTATCAGTTAGCCCTCAGCCCAACTGTGGCAAAAACCATACTTTCCCAAATGGTAAACTTCAAGATTTTCCAACTAAACCGGTGCGGAAAAACTTAAGTCAGCCAATCTGCCTCATTTTACATTCTACGCCAGATATCAAAAGCACAGCGTAAATGCCCCAAGTGGTGAAAGTGGTTTCGAGAAAGAGTTAGCCAGCTCCGTGCTTTCTCATCTTCTTAAGTGTCTTTGCTCAAGAGAAACCAAGTAAGCAAAACTCAGTTCTCATTTTAATTCCGTCTGTAAGTCCTGTTACATTCTTTTTGGTATATTTACAAGTTTTTAACACAGCTGCTGTGCCTATTGACCTTTGACACTGCGTCTAAGGAAGTCTCATTTCTAAAGAAATTAACTTAACCGATTAAATTGCTTCCATCCTTAGACTTAGAAAATCTTCTTTTAGTGTACCTCAGCACTATTTTAATTAGTTTCGCATTAGATTTATTCCTTTAAGTATATTATTTTATAGAAAGGACGTATAATTTTTGATGCAAGAATAAAAAGTAGTTTTCTTCTTTGTAAATATTCCCTAGCTGCCAATATAGCAATGCAAAAAATACAAAACGATTTCAGCTATTGAAAAAATACATAATAATAGGAAAGGAAATAAAATTCTAGGAGGAAACCGACAAGAACTTTAATAAACTGTACAAGTATTATATATTTAGTTATATATTACTTAAATTTTCTGTACTTATAAATAGTACAAATGTATGTATAAAGAAAAAACCTCAGGAAAAGTGCCAACGATTTGGTAATTTCGATTCTTATCAAGTCTTGAGTCGTGAAAACAGTTTTTAAGCAAAAACAATTGCCGCCATGAATATCGGGAAAGTTAAAAAACGGTTTTAGTAGTTAATGGAGCAGAGCTGAATGGCGTGCCAAGCTTCCGACATTTAATGTCGGTTACTATAGGCAGTTATCAGGTGCGTATTTGTATACTCCTCAGAGTGATGTTACTCCTTCTGCTAGTCATTTTTCATTTTCAGGTACCTAATACTTTACACACGTTGAACATGAAGATGTAGCCGCGGCCTACTATAATGGAAAATCATTTCAACGAATTTCTGCTCCTAAGCTAACAATAACTTGTTCAAGTGAAATGATATGACATCATATTCGCACTAGCATAAAGTAAGTATACACAGCAGCTCAAATAAACTACGAATGAGGATATGGTTGACTGAATGCATATTTGATTGAGAGACAAAATAACAAATTGAAACCGGATGTAGCAGATTTGCTGGAATAATATTATGCGCTCCTCTAAATACATTGTGGGTGCACTGAAACGTGGAAGTCTCTCCCTCGGGCTCTAAAGTAAACTACATAGGATTGTAATTTGTAATATGTTACCAGAGTTCCAGGTTTTGCTGTCCAAAAGGCAAACTGTGCTGAATTTTCTTCTCAAGATTGCCGACGACTCAAATTTAGTTCACCAATCCATATCGTAATATGTAGCTATAAATGCAGATCCGCTCCGTCATTGAAAACGAATTTTTGAAATTCAACTTGCATGGATTGCGTTTAATGCAAAATTCCTATTCTAAGAATTCGTTTGCATGGCCTTCCTAAATTTGCTTATCGAAAAATGAGCTGCAGATGAGAGCTCGTCCAAAATTATAGAATCACAGAATTTACTGCCAACTTCATAAGTTACATTGTAATCATGTTGGAACTTCATTTTATTTCGCTATAGGCAAGAACATCCCTTTCTTACATGTCAGTGTATACAAACTTTACTCCAGTATTTTCAACAGAAACATTTTGTATTATAATCCGATTTTGTGCAGTCGGGACAAATGCAGATATACAGTACTGCCTTTATGATCGCCATACAACACTCGATGACATACTTTGTTGTAATATTGTGATTTGTGTTTAAGTCACAGTTTATTTTAATATGTAGTAGAATTACCCTTCTAGCACTCCTCTAAAATTCCGGGTGAATAATGCCGTGAATGTTTATGCGACTTGGAAATGTGTGCCATAATAGGAGTTTTTGATAGAGAGTAATTGCTTCCGGAGTAATTTGATGGCCTGGAGCCTATTGACTGCGAGAAATAAAGTCCTTGAATGAAAGTTGTCTTTGCTCTCCGTTTTATATTCCCCTCATATGATCACTAAATAATTTTGCGGCCTCCGTCGTAATACGGTGCTACTAACTATAAAATTCTTCTCATTTTCTGATTTTTTCCAGAGCCTGAGCCCTTAAATCCTGAAGATTTCGTTTTTAATTTGTGGAAATGGATCATTATCATTAGGGACGTTCAAATGCAGGTATACCATATTAAATAATGACATGCATATGTGGGCTAATATTTTATTCATAGTGATACTGAATGAAATGATCTGCCTTTGTGTAGCAGAAATTCATTGCAGAAGTCCCAAGAGACATAGTGAGGACATCTACTTTGAACTAAATATCTACCCAACAGTTAAGTTCTTCAGTTTTTCAAGGAATGAATTTCTTATCCCTGCAGTATTATAGTCTATAAGATGTCAGTAGAAAAGATATAATTTCTCTGTTGATTACGATGACATAGAATGAATTGGAATGCTTTAAGTTAATGAAACTCACAATGCAATGAATTTATTTATTTTGCAATTTTAAAGTGTATGCCACCTCTACTGGCGAAATTGACTAATTTAGCAGCACTACATTGAGTATAATAAGTTAAAATAAATTGAATGGACAATTGAATGAAAATTAATTTGAGAAGAAATGGTTTGGAGGCATTACTACTATGAATAGGAGCGTGGAGTAGTGTTGTTATTAGATGTAATGATAGATTATTAGGTAATATGTGTGCTATGCCATGTTAGTTGATAGGAGAGTAAGTGGGAATAGAAGGGAAAGCAATGAAGTACATGTTTCCTGAGTGGTAGCAACAGTACATGTATAGAGCATATAAAAGTAAATGGAGGTGGAGGAAGCGACGAGAGGAGACCTATGAAACCTGTCAGTTGGTATCCACTCGTCCGTAAATCAAGGATTAAAGTGATCGTGAAGACAAAAGTTATCGACGGATTTCACTTAAGATTAGAGTTGTCTCTCTTTTCATTTCTGGTGCTCCGTAGCCGAGACTTTGGAACCCAGAGCAACTACACATAATGTTCCCTTTAGTGCCTTCCTCTTTCAGCGCACACAGAAGTACTCCTCGGTAACTTAAGCAGCGCCGTTGGAGAAAGGAGCCGACTGGGACTGGAAAGCAGAAGAAAAATCTTGATGAAAATGTCGACTTGTGCTATAGGCTAAATGACTGTAATCCACGGGGATAAAAGACTAAAGAACAAGAATGGCGTGAGTGAAGAGAATTTTGTGGGCAGGGGGACCAGAGCAAATGCCGGCAGAACAGACCACACAGTCGGAACTAGTTATTAAGTATTTATTAATATTATAATTATTAATAAAATAGTAAGAGTACACGGAGTGCCCGAAGTGAGCTGGCTGCGACTACCTATTCATATTTGTGGAAAGAAGTCGAAAAGCGAGTCAAGTGACTGGAGCAGACCTAAGTCGCCTCCAAGCTACTATGTGCAATATGTATGTCTGGGACAAGGTTCAGAGACTACCTATTTAGGTACATCTCTCTATTAACTGTAGTTTACTGCTATGTAGTTATATTACTTATGTAGGCACCGAGAGAAGTATAACCATTACTTACAAGTTATCCCACCAAGAATTCCTTTCCACACAAACTACGGAGAGAATGAAAGCAATTATGGAGTCTTGATCTTGGCGACAAGAAAGCGAATGCGTGTCACCATTCTGGCCAGGCTCTCATAATCTCCTCGCTCCTTCCCTGATTATATTACATATTGAGTCCATCCGTCCGCTCGCGCTCCTACAACTAAATTCAAAGAACTACACTCCACAAAACCATCTAAATGCAAAGCACAACTCATAAATTACATTTCCTATATTTATTAAATATATTAACATCTTACGCTAAAATTGTGTAAATTATTTCTATTTGCCATTAATAAGTTGACTTGGTAAAAATAAAAGTTAAAATTGTAATTACACTAATACCACATTTGTTAAACATGGATTTTGAAACAAATGAAATCTTGAGATGTACCTTCATTCACTTAGATCTAAGTAATTACGCGATTCAAATTTTTTGTACATATTGGTACAAAAAAATTTGTACAAAAAATTTGAATCGCGTAATTACTTAGATCTAAGTGAATGAATTATGATAACCGAATGACTCAGACGTTAAATTAGACAATAATTTCATCTTAGATAACAAATGGTTCGGAGGGTAATTAATCTTGGTGTCAACTGTCAACAGCACAAAAGAATAATTTCAATAAGCATTGATTCTTCGGTAACATCAAACCACGAAGTGACTGTGGATGGCAGAAATCTGTTATTTTGGCAACCCTATCTGTCTGTTTGGGTTCCGGTTACACGAACAAACGAGGTTTGATGGAGTACACAGAGCACTACAAACACAATACGAAAAAATAATGCTGACACATCTGTAATTTTATTGTCCTATTGCGTTACATGTATAGCAGTACCATTATTTAGTGTAGAAGAGTGAAGTACAAAAGTGGAGACGTTGCTCTGTAAGTAATGTGTGCTTCTGCCAGCCATTAGTATTCCAAAGGAAAAATGTAGAAGGACAAGGGCAGTAGGCGGTGGAGAGTGCCACTTTTGCTTTCTTGCGAGTATCCACCTCAGGAAAAGTACCTAAGCAAAATAAATACACAAGTGAAAGTTGTAAGAAGCTAAAAAACTGAGCAGATGCATACATTGCATTTAGAGTATTTATGTATTGAGTTGCCCTTAGTTTGTTCTGTTTTGCTGAAACAGGCCAAGGAAGTAGAGAAAGTAAGGCTTTCCAAGTACAGAGAAACGGAGAAAGCGAAGAAGGGGCTGCAGAACATAAATTTACAAAGCAATAAAAGCAACTACCGTATTCGCAGAAGTGCAACATATAAAAATCCACAATATTTTCTCTTTCCAATCTTATTTCATCATGCCCCTGAACAAAACTTCTACCAATGTCTCTTTTCTTGTAATGCTTTAAAACTTGGATTCCATTTAAGCAATTTCAATAGAATGTAGGACTCTTCGTATACAGCGAAACACATAGCCTCCACTTTTCATAGTCAGTTGACTACTGCCAGAAAACGTCGACACAGTCTAAGCAGACACACCACTATACTAAAAAACACATTCATATTACATAATATGTCCCATTTATTAGTCAATAGATGTGCATATACTTTCTCCACTGTGTCGCACCTACTACTAACCAATACTTTTCAGAAATTATATCACGCCGTTATATCGCTTCCAAAATACCATAATAAATGCAGTGCTTCAGCAACAAAACAAGCATTAAATGCACTACTAATGCTAGGTATCCGCCGAGGCTCTTTTACTCTGTACTCATATAATGCGAATAGAATGTGCTTCAACCTCATACTTCTTCTGAGATTATCATTGGTGCCACTTTCACTTCTATTCCTGGAACATTGCTACTTTTCCTTCATTCCGCCATAATTTATCTTTTCAATTCCACTGTCGAAAGCTAAACTTTATATTACAACCATTCCAATTATTAAATATTATATCAGTTGAGGGATCTTCTCCTCTTGTGCTTACCCTACTACATACAGACAGGTATGCTTAAAATACCTACTAAAATGTCTAATTCTTTTTACAACGCCATATATAAACAAAATAACATGGCCACGGCTCCAAAATCAAAATGATTTAATTCTTTTTAAATCAAGAAGGTTGAAAAATTACCAAAACTCATTCACTACAAAAGGTATGAGAAATATGTCCAGAGAAAGTCTTAGCAATGCATCCAGTTCAGTTTTATCCTAATTTCAGCATTACACAGTGTGTACATCTATTTTAACCCTTCATTTATGAATATGACAGCAATGCAGTTAGTTTAATAGAAAAGTAATTCATCTCTAGCGCCGTAATATACTAACGGGTTGAACTTTTTTCATATAATATTCTTCTCTTCAGTATCAGCACTGCTAACAGTAAACATAAAAAGTTACCTGACCCACTAACCAATATACAGTTATGGTGGAGGATGCATTATATATGATATATCCAATAGTACATAATCCGTTACACTTTTATTTGTATTGCTCTACTGCAGAAGTGAATATGCTATATGTTAGCAGCAAGAAGCATAACTTCATTTTCACCCACTAAATAATATTTTTGCAATAGTATGGAGTTTATGGTCGTAGTTCAATGCTTTGGATTATTTTTAGTCCTAATAATCAGGGGTCGGGCATCGGAGCAATCTTTTGAGGAGCACCGAGATTTTAGTATATATATAGTTGACCCCAATGGCGTCAGAAGGACATAAACCCTGCAAATACTTGGAAATTCACATCGAATGACTTATCTGCCAACATTTTGTGATCTATCTATCCCCACTTACAGAATATAAATATTGGCATTTTTTATTTTTACATTCACGTTTAGCTATCTAATAGACTCAATGGTGTAAGGAGGCAAATTGAGATTGCAAAACAGAAGCAATTGGATAAATGCCCTTACTCGTTTATGTATACTTCTCCCAAGCAGGTCCTAATCAGAAATTTTCGTTTACACTTTATGTCAACATAAAGTTTGCTGCTAAAGCCAAGTAATACCTGCTTACAAACTTAACATATTGGGGTTTCTACGAAGTTGTTTCTGAAACAACAATATTACAGTACTGTTGTAGACAAATATGTGCAATTGCTATACCATTACCATAAGTAGTTACCTATATCTTGCAAAAAGGTTTATATGAACCAAATGTGATTTAAACTTGAGAAATAGAATAATGAATGTTGTTTATCAAATAAAATTTGCCCCACGTATAAGAAATGATTAAAAAATATGAAATTATATATGGTGTGAGTTGCTCGATGGGCGGAGAAGGTTTTGTGGTGGTTGACAGAGAATGCAATAGATAACTGTAAGAGTATAAAATGATAGACAAATGCATGGTGGCTGTGCAATGCTGTTGACTTCATGGCCTGGTAAGAAATTGAATAGGAGGATATGAGTGAGGATATAATGTTGACTATCTGTTTGGCGTATAGGAGTGGGAGACAGAAGCGGAGGAGCGTAATAGATAGAGCTGGGTAGGAAAGTGGAGTTGGTTGTAGTGACTGCGAGAGTTGAGCATTGAATACAATAGAAAAGTCTCATCTCCGTTCAACTTAACTACTAACTCTCTGGTTCGCAATGCATTTGAGTAGGGAAAGCTGTATAAATACATAATACATGCAACTAGCACTGTGTAGTGAATGCAATGTGCGGAACGGAAATACTAACTGCTGCTAGATTCTATTATCCCTATCTATTACATCGGAAGCAATAGGAGACTGTGTCTGCAGATGGAACTCGCTGAACTCGTTCCAGTGGTTCAAAGCTCTTCTAAATGAGAATGGAGCTGAAGTGAGGCTGCTGAGGAATAGAAATGTTACTCGGGCGGCCTCTCAGTTTATATTATGAGAAGTGATATCCTCGCGATGAGCAACCAAATACATCGACTGGAATAAATGGCAACTCCAGTCAACTTTCTATCCTCCTCGTTCCCAACTTGGAATACAAACCACAACACTACAGGCTATCACATTTTCCCATTTTTTAACAATCTAAGCACCTGTAAACTGTTTCCAAATATTCTTCTTCTTTAAAATGCATTTACCAATTTTTGCCAATGTTCTATTTCATTCCATTGCCTACAGACTTACGGCACTTATCCATACTCCAGATCGGGTATTACGTAGAAGCTGAGGATATTGAAAGCGATTTAGTTTTAACGAACACTGACTGCAGACACATTCGTTTTTGCTGACTTACTTTACTTACTTGGTGTTGCAGCCTTATGGTTTGCTTCCTGTAGTTTCTTTGTACTCCTGAGACAAAATAGAATACATTTTAACCGAGAAGTAGTAATACTATCAGTAAAATGTAATTCTAAGGAAAAGTAAGTATATTATCAGCACTCAGTGGCATTCTAACAGTGCAGCTTCCTTTCTATTCTTTTAAACTAATGAACCTAGACAATTTATATGACTTCTGTTCCGGAATTTTCTGGCCTTTGATCACCGGGCAGGATTCCATTCTGGAGAACTTCTTGGACAATTCTTAAATTCACCGTTGGACTTGGGCATGATAAGTATCTCGAATAATGTGTTCTATTCTTTGTTATTGCCTTTCTCTTCATCTCCTATTCTACACGGGTCATAACGATAAGTCATGGATCTATGTATCGAATTGTACTGCTAAGAATAGAGAACCTCTGTCTCCCTCTAAATTTTCTCTACTGTCTACTCGATTAAATTAACTTTCTTCAGGGAGGAGAATTTTAGTTTAAATATTGTTTAAAATGGGTTTAGTTTCATTGGTAATTAGACCATTAGGAAAACTTGGCCATGAAAACTTGGCCCCATTTTTCTAATTTATAATACGTCCTAGCCAACAAAATGTAGACGATACTAGTGAAGACGAAGATGACACCAGGATTCTTGTTTCAGTGTCTTATACCTCTTAGATAATAGAGATAATATGTAATGGCAATGGCGATTTTTGCTTTAACAAAATTTACTTTATAGCCACTCTGCGAAGAATGCAATTTATATTTAGAGCTGAATAGTGAGGGCAAAGTTTGCATATGGGGAAGGGTCTTTGTGTTTAAAAGGAATCTGTCACTATAGGTAACGAAAGGCGGAAAAGCTGTAGAAAACTCTTCAAAGAAAGTAGTCAATTCAAGTAGAGAAAAGGAAAAAGAGTAGAGATAGTTCTAGGGAATAAAGAAAGAAAGGCATTAAAGAGAAGGTGTCGATAAAGAATTTAATTATGCAAATAGGGGAAAGGGTAGACAAAGTGCTATTCGTAGAATGTTTCAAAAGACACAACAACTGGAGACACGAAATAAGACAAGGACTTCTTTCAGAGACAAAGACCTACGACACATACAGGATATAGATATTTGATAATGGCAGTTGCTCTGTAATCAAATGTAATGTAATCAAAGACCCTAAGACTATACGGTATAGATATCCTATAAAGGAAGCCAGCCAGCTCAAACGAAAAGTGAATGAATGAAAACAAAGAAAGTGTAACAGGAAACCCTGAGTTTTGAGTTGCCAAATACATGAAAATAGAAAAACAGGGGTACTAACTTTCTAATTATTATACTTGATAGTCTCCTCACTAAGTAAATACAAAACACAACTGCGAAGACAGCAATGCCAATATTTCACCAATAGGTGGCGCCAGCCTAAAGTATTTACTCAAAGTAGCGCGTAATTAAAATTATTCTTAATTCTGGTGTAGCTTTTGTTGGATTTGGTATGCACCATAGTGAAAAGGATATTAGTTGGTGAAGACACAATTAGTAAGTGTGAGAGTGTTTGTATGTACAGATAGGGGCGTTGAGCAGACAGTGTGTAACTGTGGCTGGAAGAGAGAAAGGAGAATGGTTGGCCAGAAGAAGTGGATTTAAGTAGTAGTCTTGTAGTGGTGATGTTGTTCTATACGTATGCAATATAAGAATTACCCAAAGGAGTCTGAGAGAGAGAGTGGTGTCCACCGACAAAGCCAAAGCACCTTTATCTGTGGAATAGTATTGCTAGATTGTATTTACTAGAGGTGGTGGTGGAGAGCGGCCAATAGTCAAAGAAGGCTGAAGAGTGAGAATACACAGGAGAGAGACAGAGAGGGAAATTAAGTGAACCGAAGCCAGCCCGGGCACAAATAAAACAGAGTGGATAGTAAATAGGTATCTGGTGTATTGCATGGAAGTGGAAGAACACAATGGATGTACACATAGGGTTTAGTTTGAGACTTGAGAGTCTTGGAGAGGATTCGCTGTTGGGTTTGTAATGGCTTTTATAAAATAATTTCTGTGAGGACAAAAGAAAGATAAAGACATATTTAGTAGAAAGGAAAGTGGATAGTGTTATATGGGATATTAATAATAGAATGGAAGACTGCTTGGGTTGTGCTATAGGTTAGTATTAACATAGCCGTGGTGCTGGAGAAAGTTATTAGGGGAAAAGGATGAGCATCCTGGCCTTAGTTGGCGAAAGGAATCGGAAAGAAAGTGGTCGTGTGATATGTGCACTTGTGATAGTGTTACAGATATGAGTATTTACGTTGTAGGAAAATCTTTTTCGCTTTGGCAAACCCTTGGCCTTCCTTCAGCAGCACTGCTTTCTCCTCGAGTTGACTGGCTATTGTGGCAGAGTGGAGCAAGTAGTGCTTGTGTGTGTTGTACGCACATATCCTGTGTCTGATGGCCTAGTCATACATATCGGGGCCTGATTATGAAATATGAGGAGGATATAGGGACTGGTCTTAATAGTGGTGGGAGTGTGATATGAGTTGCCATGCATCACTGCGGGGCTTACTGTTGGCGGTGGAGAGAGACTAAGGCAGTGGAGTTGTGCGAGAGAGAAAATGATGTGACTGATGTGGATGTGACAGAAGATTGTATAAATTGTGAACGTGCAAATGCAATCGAGTGCTAAGCTAGGGGCGAAAGGAAACGCGTCGTGGGAATGAACCGATTAATTTTTTGAGGATGTCCCGCTGATGTTGAGGCTTGATAGGGAAGAGCTGATGGTGTAGAGAATGGCAGGTTTAGGGGTTATTTAATGATGAAGGTTGAGAGAAATGTGTTTCCTGCCGTCAGCAAAATCTCTTAAATTGTTATTTGATAGGAGATCGGAGTTTCCGAAGCGATTTCGGCTTAAATCCTTAGCTTAAATTTTCCATTTAAGAGGAAGCGGGAAATGTTGGTTGTGTTGTGGCTGATGTGATGTGAACAGAGAGGCTTCCCACCGGCCAAAATAGCTTTTCCTCCCTTTCAACCTCTAAAACCCTGTGATTTCCAAATTAGAGGCTCGGAATATAGGATCGGATAGTCAGATAGTGTGTCAGTGAGTCCTCCCCGGCTTTCCTGGCTCAACGACCATCTCCCAAATATGTATTCATGCATCCCAATCCCACTTTCCAAACTCAGAGACTTTAGTCAAAGCTGAACCAATTCAATGTTCGCAAAAACATAAAAAGGACAATGAAGTTCCATCTCTTTCTCCGCCAATTTCTCTCCCAGCCCTGTCTCTCTCCACTGGAGCCAAAGACGCAGACAGACACACCGATCTCGCAGACCGAGCCCAACCAGCTCAATTCACATAAAATCGATGCTGAATGGAATTCATGTGGACCAGCACCACACACTGCTCCTCACATTAGATATTACACACAGAGAGCCATGTAATGTGGGCATGTGCTTCGTCCAAGTCCACCCGTCTGCACAATTCTGCACAACGTCTCCTAAACTCCTTCCTTTCCTCCACTGCCACTCTGGCCTTCGCTCAAGTTCCTCCAACAGTCCTGCCGAGTCTGACACCGCTTTCCTTGATATTTTACCCTGTCTCTCCAACTATCTCTCTCCCAATCAAACCAAATTGAATCAGTTCACCTCAAACTATGCATTCACAGATTCCATCTCCCAAAAATTGATTCACATATAAAATGAGACATTTTTCCACAATGTAATGTTTGAATATGTCATTTTCTGCTTGAGACATTTATATCTGTACATCCAATCTTTATTTTCTTTTCGAGTAAGATATGCCTGTGGTTAAGCGAGTAACTCAGCTGAAAGTGAGTCAAGACGAAATCTACTAATAGTTCCCAAAGTATATCCCCATCTTCCCACCAGGCGAGGCGCCGACTTCCTGCACAATGCAAGCTTCCTTGAAAAGTGTCTCTCAAGGTACAGACCAAGCTATTTCCCTCCTTCCTCTGCAAAATATCCGGCACAACTCCAGTCGCAGTCTCGATAGCACTTCTGCATAGACACACAGACATTAATTGATTACCGAATTGAACCAACTCCTCTCTTTTCTCCAACTATCTTTAATCGCGTCATAATTTATCCTTACCACTGTTCATCAACACAAACTTACTTTCCAGTCCCCCTACTTCTTCCCTTCTCCATCACCAATCTAATTCTAAATTTCTTCACACTTAGTGAATAAAGCCTCCTCCACACGAATTCCCTCTTTATTTCATTATATTACCAACACATCTAAGACTTTCGATTAGTACAAAAACCCATTGCATCCTAATCTATCATGCCTTCTACTCTTAACCCATTTCAATTCAATACGGGAACCAATTAATTACGGAGATACACTCCCTTGGCTTCCAGCAATAGAAAACTGTCCTTGTGTAATCCGAGGTTACAGAACCTGCTGACATTTTTTACGCCCAACGAGTATTTTAGCCAATTAACTTCGTAACCTGTTGTTTCTCTGGGATTTAGTCACTTATAAAGTTTATATTCCTGGAGGTAGCCATATAAAGAAGATTCAAAAAACGTGTGTCTGCTCGCTTCCAATGACACACTATTCAACTGTAGACTACGAAGGACCAGTCACGACGTGACACTGTTACTGTTACTGTTAAATTGGGTGATTGCTAGATGACTGACTGACCTAACTGACTAACTACTGTACTATGACGAATCCCTGTCCTGTAATGACTTGTGGCGACTCTCTGTGTAGTTACAATAAAAATCAAGTTTATTAATCAGTTCAAAATCGAACAAAATCAATCAATTCAAATTAAAAACTAAAATTATGACAAAATTATAGCAAGAGTTTTATGCCTGTTCACTCCGTACTAACACTTAGCCAACTGTCCTCTCTTCGTCCGCTCTGTCCCTCCTTTCCTCTTCGCTTCCTTTTCCAGCAACACTATTGGTTCCTCACTTTTCCTACGAACACTCAAATCGTCGCCGACATCTCTCCCCCCAGTAGATGCTGCAGGGGGCTCATCTACTTCCTTAGGTGCAATGTCCAGAACACACACTTTAGCCATCGGTCTTCGAAAAACTCCAGCTGGAGTCTTGACATCCACGACGCGAACGACTCCATCTCTCCCTGGGAATGTTGCCACGATGGTTCCTCTCGGCCAGCAATTTCTTCGCAGGGTCTCATCTGCTATTATGACTTGGTCACCGACTTTTGCTGGTTCCACTTTCTTAAACCACTTAGTTCTTCTGGCTAGAGTTGGTAGATACTCCCGTACCCAACGCTTCCAGAAGTGATCAGCCAGAATCTGTGCATATCTCCACTGCTTACGTACGATCAAGTCTGAGTCTGTAAATTCTCCAGGTCCCGGTTCTCCATTAGACGTCCCAATAAGGAAATGGTTTGGAGTAAGGCTTTCTGGGTCATCGGGATCCACCGACACATGAGTCAACGGACGGCTGTTGACAATATTCTCCGCTTCCAGCAACAAAGTGTGAAGAGTTTCTTCCCGCGGAGCCTGTTCTTTAAGAATGCTGCTTAAAACTTTCTTAACACTTTGCACGAGCCGCTCCCACGTCCCACCCATGAAAGGCGAAACCGGTGGAATGAAGCTCCACTTAATTTTCTTGGGTAAAAAGTCTGTCACGATCTTTTCTGTATCTATTTCCTCAATAGCTTTTCTCAATTCACTGTCAGCTCCTCGGAAGTTCGTTCCGTTATCTGAATGAATTTCAGATGGGACTCCTCTCCTGGAACAGAAACGTCGGATAGCCATGATGGCTGCATCTGCCGTCAAGGATCCAGCAAGCTCCACATGAACAGCTCGTGTGGCCATACAAGTGAAAAGCACTCCCCATCGCTTTTCTCTGCTCCTTCTCACAGTCACTTCTAGGGGCCCAAAATAATCAAGTCCAGTTATGGTGAAAGCTCTGGGCTGCCTAGTCAAACGAATTTCAGGAATTTCTCCCATCTCTGGAATTACTGGTTTCGCTCTCTTAATTTTGCACTCGTCACAGTCATTCCATGCTCGTTTCACAGCTGCTCTGCAATCTAGGATCCAATACTTTTGTCGTAACTCGTTCATTACGTACTCCTGGCCCTGATGACCTGCTTCCTGGTGGTAATGTCGAATCAATGCTTGAGTATACAAATGCTTTGGTCCCAGAATTACAGGTTTTTTCGTATAGTCAGGTAACTCGGGTGACTTGTTTATTCTTCCTCTTAGAACAAGCAGTCCAACTTCGTTAAAAACGGGAGATAACTGGTAAAGTCTACTTGACTTATGAATTTCTTTTCCATTTTCCAAGTCAAAAATCTCCTCGGGAAAACACTCAATCTGCACATGTTTCATCCATGCAATTTCTGCTTGCTCCAGTTCTTCACGGGACAACTCAGCTTTGGATGCTTCGTTTTTCTTGCATTTCTGTTTGCGAAATGCCTCTGCTGTTGCACACAGTAATTGAAACCATGAAGAGGATGTTTTTACTTTCGGTAAAACACTGTCAGAATTGTGCCGACGTAAAGTTACTGCTACGACATCTCTTCTGACTTCCAGGTCTTCATTTGTAACTCCATCACGCAAATTGTGGGGTGACAATTCTTTTGGCCAAGATGACGAATCCTTTCTCAAAAAGTCAGGGCCGTTTATCCATCTGCTGTTAGGTGTCAAGTCTGTGGGCTTTCCATCGCGGGTGGCCTCATCAGCGACGTTCTCTCTTGTGGGCACCCAATGCCAATTCTTTAGATCTGTAAGTTCGTCCACCTCACCAACCCGATGAGCAACAAAGGGCTTAAACGTTCTGGCATCTGCTCTGAGCCAACACAACACCGTTTTGGAGTCAGTCCAGAAATGTGTCTCATCAAACTGAATTTCGTGTTCCTTTCTGATAGTTTCAGCTAGACGGCTCCCCATTACTGCGGCCTGCAACTCCAGACGAGGTATCGACATCGGTCGTAAGGGTGAGACTCTGGTTCTGGAAACAATAAAGGCAGTTTTAATTTCCCCTGGATATTCTACACGCAAGTAGGCCACTGCAGAAAACGCCTTTTCACTCGCATCGCAGAATATGTGCACTTGTTTGGATGCCGAGTCTGCAATTCCAGGAGAGTAGCATCTTGGTATCTTTAGTTGAGAAATCCTCTCAAGGTCCCCAAGCCAAGCGCACCACTTCTCATGCTGCTCATTTGATATTTCATCATCCCATCCGAGTTTAGACCTCCAGATTTCTTGAAGCAATATTCTTGCCTTAACTGTGAAATGTCCAAGAAATCCCAAGGGATCGAACACGGACATAACTATTTTCAAGATTTCTCTTTTGGATGGCACTTTTTCTCCAGTCAGTAAATCTTTATTGATCTTGTTAAATGCCGTCAGAAACGAGAAGTAGTCACCGTTCGGATTCCAGAAGAGTTCCAATATTCTCTCCGTTGGAAGCTCACTGCTTTCACTAAAATTCTTGTGTCCTTTTGCAATCAGGTCCTCTGGAATTTGCCGCAAAATTTCCTTAGAGCTGCTCACCCAGTTGCAGATTTCGAATCCACCTTTCTTGTGGACCACGATCACATCTTCGATAATCTTCATTGCTTCATCAATGGAATCTGCACCGTCAAGATAATCGTCCATATAGTGTTTGTCCACTATAGCTTTGGCTGCTTCCGGGTACTCAGCTGCATGAAATCTGGCATTACGATTCTTGATCTCCTGTGCAGAGTAGGGAGAATTCACAGCACCAAATATCATAACTTCCATCTGCATAACGTCAGGAGGTCGTTCTCGGTCCATTCCTCGCCAAAGGAATCGTTGGGCTGCAACATCCTCTTTTCGAATTCTGACTTGATGGAACATCTCACGTATGTCCGCACAAAATCCGATATTTCTCTGTCTAAACTTCATCAACACTCCCGGTAATGGTTTCAACAAATCTACTCCTTTCAGTAGAACGTCATTCAGAGAGACACCTCCAGATTTTGAAGCCGCATCAAACACAAGGCGTAGCTTGCCAGGCTTGTTGGGGTTGAAGACTCCGAAGTGGGGTAGGTACCAAGTTCTTGGTACTGATTTCACTTGCTCAACATCTGTAAGTTTTCTGGCATAACCTTGATTCAAGTAATGCTCTATTTTTTCACAGTACTGCTGGGCAAAATTAGGATTCTTGTCCATTTTCTTTTCAATTTGGAAAAGACGTTTTAAAGCTGTTGATTTACTTTCTGGTAATTCCACATCGTCGGTACGCCAGGGTAATCCAGTCTCGTACCTGTCACCAATGTACTTTGTGGTTTCTTCTGTTATCTGTTGCACTCTTTTATCCTCTCGTGATAGCAAAGAGTTCTCCAACACTTTTACTCCAAAGTTCTCTGTACGAAAAGATTCCTTCACTAATCGGTGAAGCTCTTCATCTTTTTTAGTTTGGAACACATGGCACGTGAACTCACTATTTCTGTTCTTGAAGTATCCATCAGGTCCGTAGAGTGTCCAGCCTAGTTTGCATTGTAGAGCCATCGGAGCATTCTTGGGGCCTTCAATTATTTTTCTGGCAACTGTGAGGTGTGCGTTGTCACCTCCAATAAGAATAACAGGTTTTCCAGTCGATAACATATCCAGCTCAGTCACTTTGAGGTGTTCCCACTTATCGGCTAACTTTTTCATGTTAACAGATTGTAATGGAAGATTCATGTTCTTTACTGTTCTAACATTACATACCTTGTAGGTACCTGCACTGTTCACACCACGGATTTCCAAAGACACTGCTCTTGACTCTGGTTCACTGGACTCCATGGAGTTTATCCACTGTGTATTCAATGCAACTTTAGGGCCTGTCAAACCCAACTGTTTTGCCACCGAAAGATCGATCATTGTAGACGTAGAACAATCATCCAGCAGTGCGTACACCTTCAGTTCCCCTTTAGGTCCTTTCAAGATTACTTGTGCCACGCGTAAGTAAACCATTCCAACCAACTTCGGGATTTGCGAGACATGGCCCACAACTTACGTATCTTCTGTTACTTCCACCTTTGGGGGTTTGACTCTTGATGGGTCGTGAAGCTTGGGATTGTGGAACTGCTTACAACCATCCACGTCACAAGGTTTCTTCTCTTTACAGTTTAAGATGGAGTGGCCACTATGGAGGCAACTGAAACAGATGTTTTTCTCTTTGGCCCACTTCCAGCGCTCATCAATTAAAGCTGCTCCAAGTTTCCTGCACTCGACTGGTCCATGTCTTGCCTTTCCACAAAACAAACAGGAACTCTTTTGGTCACTCTCATTCTCAGATGTTGACATCACGGTTTCTTTCTGTTTTCCTTGCTGTTTGGCTTTTCCAGGATTAACTGGTTTCTTGTTTTCAGTAAAGTTGAGCACTCTAATGTAACTCGCACCTTCTGCTTGGACTTTTATCCAGTCAGCGAACACTCGGAGATCAATCTTCTGTTTCTGTACGACTGCTGCCATTCCCCACTGCTGTCTGAGACTACCTGGCAATTTTCCTCCAAGCTCCCGAATTAACACTGGGTTAGTCAAGTGTGCCTGCTCATTTAGGGCTTCGACTGTGCTGACAAGATTTTCAATTACGTTGTAAAAATCCATAATACTTTCAGGATTATCTTCCTGTGGCGCACTAGCTTTTCGCACTTTTTCAATTAAGGAATGAATTATGAACTCGGGTCTACCAAAGTTCCTTTCCAGTATTTCCATAATTTTAGGCAAATTAGTAGGAAGTGTTAACAATGACTGTACCGTCTCTCGAGCTTTTCCTTTCAGGGCTTTCTGCAAACGCATGATGTTTTCATCGTCCGAAAAAACACACAATTCTGTTGACTGCTTGTAGAAACTGTAGAAGGTTGGCCACTCAGCTACCTCTCCAGAAAAGATAGGCAAGTCTTTGGCTGACGTCTGACGAGCGAGGAACTTTTTTGAATCTCCAGTATACTGGCTTTGGATCGATACACTTTTTATTGCTTCGGTAATAGCTTGAGTCAGTAGCCCAATTTCTGTGTTAGCTTTGACCTCCACTTCCGGTTTATCAGGAATAAACAAATCTTGCCTGTTCATCCAGTCGCAAACTTTCTGTCGTGCATCCTGTTGCTCCTCAGCCACCACTTCTACTTTGTCATCAATTACTTGGGACTTTGCATCTTCAACGTCCTCTTCATTTTCCTCCTCCAGCTGACGTTGTACGGCCCGCTGTTTTCTCTCGAACTCTTTTTCCAATTGTTGCTGTTCTAGCTCCAATTCGAAGAGCTTTTGGGACATCTGTAGTTGAAACTTCTGTAATTTCAACTGTTTTTCCTTTTCATCTTTTTCTTTGAGCAACTGGTCTGTTAGCTCCTCAGCTTGGCGACTTTTAGCGACACTAACCTTTGACCGAACTGTGACATGGCTGGCAGGTGCTTTCGGTTGCCCACTTCCTGTTGGAGTCCGTTGTCCTTTTGAAGTCTGTTCACGATTTTCTGTTACGACACCAGTTGCACTTTTGTTCTGTTCATCTGTGACATCTGGATTTTCTTCTTCATCGACAGCAGCATTTTCAAAATCAGCGTTCAGCTTTCGGGGTTTTGGATTTTTGGTTTTCGTGTGGTCCACAGGATCGCCGAAAAACTCCGTCTGTTTCCTCTGCCTCGTTGGATACATACTTGCTGACTTCAGCTGCTCGATTCTTCTTTGCACGTCTTCATCACCACTGCTGTGCTCGTCACTTTTGGTAATGGATGACATGGCTGTTACTGTTTATTTTCTGCTTCACCACAGAGCTGGGTCTATTGGCCTCGAAGGATCACTATGTCTGCTCGCTTCCAATGACACACTATTCAACTGTAGACTACGAAGGACCAGTCACGACGTGACACTGTTACTGTTACTGTTAAATTGGGTGATTGCTAGATGACTGACTGACCTAACTGACTAACTACTGTACTATGACGAATCCCTGTCCTGTAATGACTTGTGGCGACTCTCTGTGTAGTTACAATAAAAATCAAGTTTATTAATCAGTTCAAAATCGAACAAAATCAATCAATTCAAATTAAAAACTAAAATTATGACAAAATTATAGCAAGAGTTTTATGCCTGTTCACTCCGTACTAACACTTAGCCAACTGTCCTCTCTTCTTCCGCTCTGTCCCTCCTTTCCTCTTCGCTTCCTTTTCCAGCAACACTATTGGTTCCTCACTTTTCCTACGAACACTCAAATCGTCGCCGACAACGTGTTTCCTAATCCGACTTTGAAAAACCATAATTATCTTGATTATCCTCCATTTAAGGAATAAGAAAGTCTAATTAGAGTCGAATGATTTTCCCTTTTGTTGGTTCACCTGTTTAAGAGTTGTGACAGTTGTGTTGGCGGTGGAGAATTGAGCACGGTTCCCGACTTATGCTAACTTCGGTTGACTTAGCTGATTGTGAGTCAGAGTGAGGAACGAGGTACCTGTTCCACAGCTTGAAATTATATAGCAGAGCATAACCATTCATAAACTGTTCCATTATGTTCAGACTGATGATGATGAAGGGCGACTAGAAAACATATGTAACTCGTATGTTTATACTCTCACCACACTAAGCGACAAAATGTCACAAATATCACCGTTATGTTTGCTTTCTCCTCAATGTTTTCACTACAATCAGTATTATTATTCGGTGACGTATTTTGTTCTTTGTCGAAAATGTTATTACCCTTGTGTCTATAGAAAAGTATGGGAAAATGGGGAAATACCTTTTTTTGGTTGTAGTTGTTGGGTTAACAATTACTATTACTGTGAGGAAGGAAGGTAGGCGATATAATATTAGAGGACCTGTATATAGAGAGGGGAGTTGGTAAATGTGGGTACTAGAGGAGGTACTTATATAAACAGAAATAGTTAATAGTATAGGTACTGGTGTATTTTGGAGAATATTTACTGGATTGTGGCCCTGGCCACGGAAATGGAACGAAAGAGATGGAGCATTTTTCCTTGGCACCACTCGGCAATTGAATGCAACGGGGCCGTCTCGCCAGACAACATAAACTCATAAAAGAGACCAGATTGTCGGAGAGAAGGCTCAGCCAAGAATTATAAGTGCCCTGGTAGTGAGGAATACATAAGGATACAATAGCGAGCCAAAGTAAAGTAAGCTGGTCACAGAAGGGGCAGAGTGTAGAGAGTAAGATGAAACTGGATTGGTTTGGTTGGCATGAAGCTATTTCGCATTTCTTACGTCGCTGACTGGCTGGGCTTGGCTCACCTGAATATACTTTCTTCTAGCAGTAGACCTTTCTCCCGTAAAATTCGATGAAATATGAGCCAACTAAAAAACATTGGAGCGAGAAAAGGCTTAATTTGTTTTTCCTTGTTCGTCTATGACTTCAGCTCCCTCATTTTCTGTTAACAGAATTTCCCATAACAGTCTGATTTATAGACGATGGATAGATCATTGCTAAACGAGAATATGGCAATGCCCGCTTAGACACGGTTAAACAGACACGCTTTCTCCACAGCGTGCTCTCAAACGTCTACCCGGATTATTCTTTTTCTGTACTCCCTTATCCACAAGGTACGTAGGTACACACCATCAATTTATTCTTCCAGGCAGGCCTAACCTTGTCCAAAAGTTACCCAATATGTATTACACTGTAATTTCATTGTACCATTCCAAACCTGCCCTTAGGAAGTCCATTGATATTGATAGCTTTCTAGTTTGCTCTAGTTATTCCCCCAAAATTATATTACCTATAACCAAATATGGATAAATCAAAATTAAATATGACCAAATTCAATACTGGCCACTCTAGAAAATTTCAAATCCACTTCCAGGTTAATAGTACTTCCAAGGCCTCCTATCACGACGCTCCTCTTCTCACAACTCTCGTAAAATCAAATTATCCCATCTCCTATCCTCTAGGAAAAGGATCAACTTAACTTAATTTTAAAATTCAATACCAACTCCAGGGATAACGTATTCTAAGTAATAAAATACACATAACACAATTTACTTTCTTACAAAAATACTAAACGAAAAATGCCATTATGTGACAGTTCAGGACAGCTCCGAGCACTCCGTGTTTTGCCATCAGGTATTCGGGTAGAACCCAATGAAATGTACACTACAATGGAATCACTTCAAGTTGTCTACCAATTTACTTACCCTTTTTGATAAGATTATTTATGCTTATAGGAGCACTGATTTTTTGCTTTTACGCATTTTCTAAGTCGTCTTTCCAATGGAGAATGCTTGATGCATAATGGTTTGTATTTAGAGATACTAAATTCCCAGATTGGTAAGTTAATATATATCACAGGTAATATAACCATATAATATATAAATAGTTACAATTTGAAGGAAATATAATATTTAATTTAAAGAAGAGATGATTTAACATTTTACTTTTGCGGTATCATTGGAATATTGAATAACCTCCAGTGATTGTTATTGCATTGAATATAGCTAGCAAAAACCGTTAAATTCAGGAAAGAACAAACAAATTTAAACTGCATGTCCAGGCAATTCTACAACAGTAATTTTGGAACGATTATAATCTAGATGGATGAATGAACACGATTACGTGACATACAAATACTCAGATTTGATATTGTCTTGGGGTAAGCCTTCTAGAAAATTGAAGATTTTTAGCTGAGCCTGATGCAGATGCATTCCTCTCCGTTACGGAATTTAATATATTTGATACCGGCATCTATTCATTTCAATATTACTATTTCATTTTGAAACTAATATATTGGATGGCTTCAGGTCTGTATTTTTTATCTTATTGCAGCTGCAAGCTGTAGCTGTACTTCAACTCACTAAATAGCTGTGATGGATTTGCCTCAACATCTTCTCAAATTTAAAAAACATTATTTTTTGCATTTCTATATTTCCCTTATTTTATTTGTACCTGCACTTGTACTACCAAGTATTGTCCAGAATAGAAAATTCCCTGTTGCTACGAAATGGAATGGTTGGAAATTGCAATCGCAAAAACACAAGATTTATGTTACATGGGTAGATTGGATATCCGAATACCTTATTATTCACAAATGCTCAAATATCTTCACATGCTGATATTCATGCATTTGTGATAAATTGTAAGATCCTGTTTCTTGAATTCTTAAAACAGGAATAATTCAGCAATGGATAGAAAGCGCATAAATCCTGAAACCATACAAAAATTCTCCATTGCCTTGTAAATCATATCAAAAAAGGTAAGTTATACCACACTTTAAACCTTTATGCAGGAAAATAATTTCTTAATTTCAGGAAAAATGTATATATCTTTGTATTCATTTTATTTGTAATCGTGTAGGTAATTCCGTATGCTTTGTAAGCTTTCTTAGGTAAGTATCGATAACGGTCTCCTAAATAGGTACACAGTACCTCAAAAAGTCTATGACTATTTTTAATACCCATTTATTAAAGTAGATTGGCTACAGAAGATTATTATGAAAGTAACTTTGAGCACAATGGCAGATGTGAAGCAGAAAACTGCCTGAGAGTAATTTTATTCAAAGGAAAAATGAACACATTGGGTTTGGTTGGAGCAGCATTGCGTTAGAATGACAGATGACTTACTTTTCTGGTATGGCAGCAGTAAGGTGGAATTATTAGGCTAATAGATACCTACTTGAGGAAGAATGGCATAGGATAAGGATGTGAGCTGATAAGTGCAGTGATGTTTAATGGTGATGTAGTAGAGAATAGTGCAGTAGCATCGCCATTAAATCTAAATCCTATCTTGTTAGTTTGAAAGCTGAAGGTTAAACGCTGTTTCTACTTTAGTTCTGAAACAGTCGGATATGAATCATAGTGTTTATGCCAGTTGGTAGCGTAATTGACGCTGCTAATTGGGTCATTTACAGTCGTAAAATGACAACCGATTCACTGGGGATTGGAATTCCATCTACTTTCGTACTTTTACATAAATTCAAGGAAATACTACTCAAATGCCAGGGAAAGCAGAGTATTTATGTTAGCCATCCACTTTTCCGCTATTTGGCCAAAGAAATTGTAAAAATCGCTTTCGTGGGCTTTATGGAATGGAATACACAAAAATCTGCCAATGACCAAAGAAATCTGCCGTTATTTATATTCGTATTATTGGTGCCTACTCATTACTATAAGAATAATTTATTGATCAAGAAGAAATCCTTTATTCTTTTTTCTTCGGTTGCTTTTAGAAAAACCTTCATTCCGCTGCTGCCATTTTTACTTTTACTTACTTCACTACTGCCATGTTTTATTTACAGCGTGTCTCGGAACTGAATCCATACTTCTTTTTCTTTGTGTCGATATTTTCTGTAGGAAACAAGATTTTGTATTTTATTCATTTATTACAAAACGGGACTAAATATTATTGAAAATAAATGAATTAATAGTACACCATATTTAAAATTTCCTTATCTAAAATCTTTTGAAAAATCATTATATTAATGTGTTGGTATTAATATGAAATGTATTTTGTAAAATCATAACAAATCAGTAGTTCACTGTAAATGTGTACAAAATTATAAGAAAGGATTATTATGGACTTCCGAAGAAGATTGAAACAAAAATATTCTTTACAAATGACAATGACCTATGAAGCATGCAACACGCCGTTAGTTGAGGAAGAATGTTTGGAAAAGTTTTCCCACAGAAAGTAGAAATCCTTATGAATAGAGTAAACGGAAGGTAGGAGCTGGATACAATACAGATTTAAGCATTCTAGAAAAGACGGTGAAAATATCTTCATTTTTGCATGTGCATGATATCGGGGTGTTACTACAATGCATGTTTATGTTGCATCTGCAGCTACCTTAGTGTTAGCTGACACGGAGTAATTTACGTTTAGTAGGTGTGTTTTTACAATAGAAGCGAGTACATTTAGCCTGAACTTCTGTGCTGCACCTTGGTTGCTACGTGTATTCTCAATACTTCATGTACAAAAATATTGACTCTAGTTTTGTGTTAGCGACGACATGAGAAACTAAAAGTTTTCATAAGTTGGCTTCTTTGTCGTGCCTTAGCCCATTTTAAAAAATAGTGTTGTTCGTGTCTCGGTTGGTCGAAAACTGGTGATCCATCGATCCTGACTCCTTTCGCTTTTCATTCTCTTCTTAGTCTCCTGTCATCCATTTGATTACTTACGTGCATACTTTACTTAGGGTTTTGTCCAGCCAACAGTTAGCACTTTTCTGACATTATATATTAGTAGTTCATAGACTTTTCATGAACAGCTTACTTACTTAGTTTATCTTAAAACTTTGCCTTTCATCTTCCTTCGCAGAAACTTGAATTTAACTCTGTTCATATACGCAAACGACTTCACAACTTCAACCCTCCATCTTCTTCAGAACAAACCATAACCACACTCCTCGACAGTTATTACAAATGGTATTCTTCTTCTCCACTAGCAGTACATTTTATAAGGACACCAAACAAAAGAGCACCGAGCCAAGCACAATTCCACCGTCGCAATAAAATACATAATATAGCATTTCTATGAATTACGACCTTCTTTGCTAACTACATCATTCTTATTATCTCTCACAAGATTTGTGATCAACATCTTCCTAAGTAACATCAAAGAACAGTGCAAACATCCTATATTGTTCTGTTTACGAACACAGTAATTTTAAATTGACTTTGTAGTTCAATCTTAATTGTAGTTCATCCAATGGTCTTCTTAGAACTCATTTCGCTCTTTTCACATAACGACCTAACTAGACTACATAGCTCAGATTCTCTGTAATAATAACAGGAAATTGCGTCTTGGGCATAAGTTATTGTTATTGTGTGTTATTAAATAAGTAACTAACCCATTGCATTATTAACTCCAAAACGCACCAGAGCTGACTGTAGCATACCAAACAATTCTTAACCCATCTTTTGTACCCATTATAATGCCCACCCTCCTTAAATAAAATCCTGGCAAGATTTTTCAATACAATTTTACGTTAAATTTAATTCTCTGTAATATTCTTTTAATTCTCAAATAGTTTACAGATTATATATAATTACCTTTGACAAATATCTAGCAAAAGTTTAAAATGACAAGTTTACAATTTTACAATGATTAAATATCGCCTTTCTTAACTTAAACCTTTTAATTACTAAGATTAGATATTCTGGATAGGACGGGTGTACTACAGCAAAAAGGAAAAACCATTACTTTGTAAATAAATTATAACAATTCGAGTTTTTTCCTATTGTATTCGTAGATCAAAAAAATGCATTGAAATAAATAAGTACGCTGAAACGGAATGGTTAAAAATTCTCGTTAAATAAATTGCAAAATATTCTCAATGACATTTGCAAGGGAAAGATTTCGACCACAAATGCAAATTGAATGCTCTGTTAAATATTCACACCCATTATGAGTACTTCAAGATTAAGAACATCCGAAGAATTCCATGGGTACCTCTGCTTTTATTAAAAAGACATGATGTAGTACTGATTTCTAAGAGGGGCAGGAAGATACGGACCATAAGTGAAACGTAAGAAAAAGCAATATTTTTGTTTAAATGAAGCTTGTATATATGCATGCACATGGAGCGTGAACAGAGCTTTAGCCCTCTTTTTGACAAAAGTGACAGCGTTTGCTTAATTTTCTTTGACTTTCTCCGTAAAGTGAATACTTTTAAGACTTTTTCTTCATTGTGATTCATGATTTACAGCTATATTTAATTTTATTGCGCATGCATAAATATTTTAATCGATAATTTAGAAGTGAAAAAGTAGCCTCGTTACTTCATTGTATTTACACTACATGAAATATTAGTATCTACTTTTGCATTTACATAGTTCTGGGTATAACGAAAGTTTTACAACCGTTCTTGGAATAAAATGGGAGTTTTACAACGAATATTTTTTATCAGTATTCCTAAATCGCCTTTGACAATAAATTCTATGCGGCGGGCATTGTGTGACTTCACTGGGTGGTTTTATGTATTATCATTACTTTCTCACTCATAATATTGGACCACCAGGCGACTTTCTTTTCCATGCATCTCCCTTTTATATCAAAATGTTGCCAAAAGCTATTTTCTTTGTAAACAACCCATTGCATAATATACTGATTACATACATAGGTACATTCCATAATGTAGGACCTTAAAGTACCAAACAGAATCTAACGACGTACTCTATTTGGAAAATGCATCCAAAGAGGCCTCACAAAAATCTTGTAGTAATACACATTCGTAAATGATTCTGACTGTAGAAAGCTGAGCAAAATGTAATATGCATACGTAAGTACATAGGTACATACATTTGTATTGTGTACGCCTTGTCCTCGCTTTAATTTGTGTGCCATTTTTGCATAAAATATTCGATAGATAATGGAAAATTCATAAAAATAACAACAACGAACATTTTATTTGCATTTCCACATCAAGTATTCCACAAAGGAAAAGTTGCCCCTGTGACCATTAATATTATGTTAGTTGGGGAGGCCTATTACAAAGCTATGTTGAGCGAAAGCAAGTAAGTACATAAGTACGGTGTTGAACCGACGATGAAAAAATTGGGAAACAGGAAAATGCATCTTATAAATTCCGACAAGAAATGCATTACATGATAATGCATATTTCCGTTATATTATTGCAGAAATCGCTTGAGCTTTTAAATCCGTATTAATTCTTTTCAAAAACTAGAGTTCCAAGATAAGACTAGCAAAAAATTCAAATGACGCTTCTCCAGCGCATGTTCAATACAGCAGAAGAAGGGAAGCCTCATTTGCATCCTCGCTTTGGCCTTATCTCTATATTTCGTTTGTTCTTTGAAAAGGGATTAAAAAGATTTTTTAAAAGCTCCTACGATTGAGACTCCAGTTACACAGTAGTAGTGTCGAATTAGGGAATCAGCCAAGAGTTTGGAATTCCTGTAACTCTCTAATAATATCAACTTTGGTTCACAATGAAATGAAAATGAAAGACAAGGGAAGACTGCTAAGGCAAGCCCGTTTCCATTCTTATTGTGTAATGATTCGAGTGCTTTCATCCATCCTTCTCCTCTTGGTCTACAAAAATCCCTCTTTCTTCAGCTTTTCTGTAAAGCATTTCAACTTGAACTGGCATTGAAATGATGCCCTGACATAATCCAAGCTTAAATCAAAGAAATTAAAATGCAATCAATTTAAAAAGAATCCAACTCTGAATTCACTCTAATTCATACAAAATTTAACGTGTCAATCACTTTCAATAGCGAACAATGAGCATCACGCTGTTTATTAAATACCAAATACATTATAGGGCTTGGTCCAAGTATCCTTGCAGCAAAGTCTATTATGGGGTATGAATCCAATTCTACGCAGTGCAAAAATTAATTTCGACCATTGTTAATTGCTTATTGTATAAAAATGCTTTTTATATTCATGGTTACCTACAGATCGTTTTCGGGATTTCTTATCACTCTTACAGTTAAGTCGTTCGTAGTTTGCCAAATAGCTAAGTACCTCCCTAGTTGTATCAATTGTACACACAGTCATTTATCAAATTTCAAACTAGAGGCATCCTCTTCAAATGTACTAACGTAATATTTCAGTGCTATTGCTTCTAATAATTATAATGATAAATAACATTAATAAATCTGTCTTCACCAAGAATCAAAAATGCTGTTGATTAAAATCTACGTTTTGTTAAATACTTTGTGAAGCTTTGTCTATACCTAACTGTCTCCAGATTTTATGTAGATTGTAAAATGCTTACTTAATAGTACTTAAATGTAGTTCCTCGTCAGTGGTGTCGGCGCCTATATTTATGTAGGCGCTAATTTGCATGCGTTTTAGTAAAAGTAGTATTTCATGTTTTAGTACTGTACCTGCACTGAAAAGTATTTACCCTTAATTATTTTTCTTCTTGCATCACCCGCAGATAGATAGTGTTAGTGATGTGAAGCAGGTAGATTGAAGTGTGGGAACCTGAAAACAGAGGATTAGATTTTAGGAAAAAGAATTTCAGCTATGTTGAAGAGCAGGTCAATTTGCATCACACGATGCTCCAACTTGGACATTTGTAATAGACATTTTTAACTTAAATATTGGATACAGGACGTATTTTGCAACACTTTTACATATGCAGCATGTATTGAACCTAGGATTAATAGGATTATTACATGATAAAAGAAAGCCCATAGGTTAAGAAAAACAGCGGAAGTAAAGTATTATTGCTAAATAGTATTGTTTTTCAGAACTCATTGATACCATATTCAAGTGTGCCTTTCATTTTGACCTCAATAATGCTATTTCAACAAACTACTGGACGAATTATCTGAATGCCCTCTGGATAGACGGGTCAGCAGACAGACGGATGAAAAAGACGGACACTTTTCAGAACACCCAGGATGTAGACCTCCGTTAGTCAATGTGTGAACATTTTCAAAAAGAATGTGAATGCATGCAAAAAATAACGGTTCACAATTATTAGCATGTAGCACTATTAATCAAATGGAAATAGTTTCCATAACTGTTATCTTACTTACATTTTAACATTTTCTGTACAATAAATTAGGGTGGTGGTGTTTAGAGGTGCTTGGTTAGTGGGAGAAATGTCCGGGTAGAAATTGTCGAGTAGGAAGTAGTTACTGGGCCGTTCTGGTTGAGTAAAAGCTGTTTGAATTAGGAGGAGAGGAGATGAGACTTTTGTACTCCGTTCACTCACTCTTCGTCAGAACGGGCGTCTAATGAAAACTATGAGTACTTCTCCAAGTCTACCTTGAGAGGGTTAGCTAGTCTTTATTATCTTATCGTTTATTGCCTATTTAACCAGGTTTGAGCACTCCGGACGTATATCCACCTGCGCTGTGTATACTTTGGTTGTGTATCCTTGGTAAACAGAGGAATAGTGAAAGTTAGAGAAAGTATAGGGAAAGTAGCTGGCATGCGATAGTAGGTTGTAGAAGTTGTTTGGGTGCCGTGCTATATGTTTGTGTGTGTATTCGTGTGTTTCTTAATGGATTGGAATGTGTCTTGGTTGTCTAGTGTTTTGGAGACTTCAGGGATGGGAAGAGAGAAGAGCAGACAGGATGGGAATGGAACGGTTATCTATTCTATTCACTCCTCCATCAAGTTTTCTGTCTGAGTTTTACTTGAATCTCTATTTAGTGAGATCCGCTTGCTTTGGGTGGGTCCACTCTCCATGCTCCAGCTCTACTTTATTGTATGTTCGCAGTGTAGCCAATTCAACCTTTTTGGGTTTCTGAGCCTCGACTAAGCTTTTGGCTTTCCTGTCTCGCTCCTCTATAGCAATATGGCTACCGACTCACTTTATATGTACTCACTCACACAAAAGACAGAAAGAGAAAAAAGCATGTTGAGGAAAAGACAGAAGCTGTCTTGTCTTCTTGAGCTACTTCTTCGAGTAGCTTTCCTCCAAAGCCAGAAACAGTAAACATTGGCAAAACACAGTATCATATATTGACTCTTATTTCCTTCTCTTTTCTTCATTTCTTTTCACTACTGCCCATTCTTTCTTCTCCTCCTTAAGCTTTTCTCTCCTCCACTCCACAATACGTCTACTTTATTAAAACCTAACTACTAAACGTAATCACACTAGCAATGCACCAATATTTACTTAGGTATACGCTACATTTTCACCCTTTCAAAAATGTCTGCTTTAATCTACTCACTTTAAATTAGTTTTAATTCCTCTCACATAATTCAAATTTATACATGCATTTTAATCAAATAGAAATCATCAACACAAACTTCATTTACAAAAAATTATTTCAGTTTCAGGTTTTTCATTAACACTTACTAATGGGCTGAAAAAAGAATTTTAACTAGGTAGTTTTGTTTGAGATGCTAAATTATATGTCATGGCAATTTGAAAGCATATTAACTGTTTATTCTTATAAGCTCTTCCAACTATAACAAAATTGATTGAATCTTAGGTCAGAGGGTAATATTGGAATTGGTAGTACTATATTATTTGCAATTAAGTAGACATATTGTCGCATATTTACTATTGTTAGCTTACCTAAGCATTAAGCATCTGGTGTTTTAAATGCATGAAAAATCCTTTGACCGTTAGTATAGAATTAAATGGAAATTTTCATTTTCTTCGCAATCCTGATCAAAGTATAAACTGTTTCCGGGAAATGCTATTAAACGGTAAAGTATGTTACATTTACGTTGCAGTACAATTTTTAATTAAAAAAATTTTCACATCAACGCCACTGCAAATAATTTAAAATGTCATATTTAGTTCTAACATTTTAATTTCGTCAGATGCGTCTTGCGGAAAATGGCTAAAATCGTAAATCTGTCACAAAAGACATTATAAATATCTAGGTTTTATAAATCTTTTTTATAAATTAAAGAGTACTGACGAATCAATTTCAATGTTTGGTTTTAATCAAAAATGCCATATATACGGTATGCGGCATCAAAAAATAATTACGGCCCACCGACTTTATACTCTGTTGCTCTGTACTGGGTTATGAGATGCCGATGCACTGAAGAATATGTTGTAGTTGATAATCTTGTAGTGACCTGAAATTTATAAAATGTAATTTGTTGTGATTAATTAAGTAAGCTGATACACAAGTAGCATTACAGTGTTGCCCTACTCTAGATACCGAAATATCATTAATATTTTGATAGAATTGTAATTGCAAGTTATAGTTCTACCTTATGCAAATTTGAGTCTAATCATATTATTTGCTGAGATGGTATACAATAAGCAGATAGTGGAATACATGTTGTAGCCAATAAGACATCGTTTGAGTTTCCACTTTGGCGATGATATAGAGATAGGAGATATAGAAGTGCAAGTTTATGTATGCAGAAAGACCGAAATCAGATGAGTTGAAAGGAGTACAGAAGGAGAGGAAGGAAAACGGGACTAGCGTTGGCGAAGAAGTCTGGCCTATTCGTCCTTACATAAAGTTACACCCACCGACAGCCCTTAGGTCTGTGACTGTGCTTGGCTATGCTGCATGCTCAGTAGGTAGGTCCTTTAATTTTGTTGTTATGACGGTAAGATGAAGAAGGAGATGGTGGAAGAAAAGTACTCACCTATGTTGAGTGCGGAGAAAGAAAGGAGCGTGGTAATGCACTTTGCTAGGTATCAGATATCCGGAGAGCGGCGCCTAAGGCTGAGACATGAGAAAATGGAGCTGCGGCTCACTTTGGCCAATCAACATGTCCAATCAATGCATCCATTAAATTCAAAGCAGAGCGGAAGGAATATGAAATTGAATTATGAACTTATTAAAAGGAAAATATGAAAAGAGGTCACGAGCTGAGAGAAAAACACAATTAGGAATTACGAGGAGACGTGTGCAGAATCGGAGGGCGAGTCTTCGTCTTAATACGTACGTAATCTATAGCCATGTATTTGTATACAAGTATTGTATTTACGGCAGTATGCGTTCACTGACGTCTGATTATGGTTTGCAGTGGCTGTGTGCAGCAAGAGGACTGGGTTATTATAAGAGTTCACATACCTCGACGACGCCATTCTCGGCTGTTCAGCATATTATTCCTTTAAACATTAGAACCTGATGAACGCTCCTGTCCTGAGTTCCATGCAAATTACTTCTTCTCAGTTCTCAGACTTCATCTAAAATTCCTATAGTTTTTCCTGTTTCGCTCCTCAAGTTTCGGCTACGAATAACAATGATTGGTAAGCCTTTCTCCATTTAAACAATCTCCTTCCAATCCTCAGCTCCGCTCTTTGTGCTCTCCTCCATGCAGTCTCCTCTTCAGCCGTCCTTCAGCCGTCGAACAACCTTAATTTCGTCTCTTGTATTGGTACAAGCCTTGTTGTGTCGCTCCTTCCTCTTTAGATTACATTTCAATATTCTCCCTTTCAGCCTCCGCCCCTAATTTTCCCTTGTTAATTAATCAACTAAACTAGAAAACTCTACTGTAACTAAAATCCTTACAGTCATCATCACGGCTAAACTACACAATTCTACTTTATCCAATTCATAAAATCAAAAATGTCTTTTCATAGTTAAATAAGAAACTAAATCCTATATTCTATACAACAGCAATTCCTTCTTATGGTAACATACAATCAATACACCTGTTTTTCTCAACGTTTATTCCTGACTACATGTAATGCACAAGGCACGTTTATCATCCTTTTCAGCAGTAGACCTTAGGTCCTGAGGAGTTCCTTAGGTACTGAGTCCACCATAATTGTAGATTTCACTCACTACTTAAAACTTCATTATTTTATTTTATTACTATTTAAAAGCTTAAACAGCTAATTCATAATTTTTTTTCCGGTCCTGCAATCTTTAATGCCCAAACATACAACTTTTCCAGTATTACATTCTTAAAGAAGTTAGACCTTACCTTATGAAACTTTCAAACACCAGGGCTGACCAGAGGTTTGATTACCTTTGATTGACAACATCGTTTACTTGCTTAATATGTCTAAAGAGTGAAGCAATAAAATTCAAAAAATATTTAATGTATTTAATGTATAACATGCTTAGTGTACCTACACATAGTCTTTAAGCATATTATTTTTGTAAATAAACCAGTGCCATATTTATTTATGTTAATTTGTTTATGGTGGAATTTTGAAGATTGGTACTGCTTTTATTCTCTATAATTACTTTACGTATGTAAATATGCACTACATTTTTTGTTGAATATTTTATACAGTTTTAAAAGCTACCAAAGTGCAACTTTTTTAAATTCAGCAGAAGTAAATACCTTTGAAGTTGCGGTTGCATGTATTTGTCTTTTCATGTGTAGTTTTTCTCCGATTGCTGTTCTTTAAATTCATAATTTTGAGCTTTCAAAACTTTGGAGGCGAAAACAAAAACTGAAAAACAGTATTTATTGCTGGATAACAAATACATATAATTAGTTCAATTGTGGTAGAATAAACATTTTACCCAATTTTTAGCTGAAAACGAAAATTGAAATGGTCGGCGAATGATAATTTTGCCAGCCGAAACTGGTTGTTTTTGAGTTATTCTGCTTGTTGAAATAAATATATCTGAAGAACTGCTCTCGAGAATTGGAGAAGAGTTGTTAGGGTCAGACTTGCAACTTTGTCCCCTGCGAGCCGAACCGAGCCGCACCAGTTGCTCCCAAAAATTTGAGCGAACCGTACCGAACCGAACCGGTTCGGTTGGCGGTTCGGTTCGGAACTTTGGCGAACCGGTTCGGTTGGCGGTTCGGTTCGGAACTTTGGCGAACCGGTTCGGTTGGCGGTTCGGTTCGGAACTTTGGCGAACCACTCTGATTCATCATTTAGTTATTTTGCATTTTCCGATCCCCAAACAAAAATATTTCTATGTCTAGAGTAAATACAAAACATTGATTAATGTTGTATTTTAATTTCATTTTGCCTATTACACTTTTACTGCACAAAATTGTAGACTACTTTAGTTTACACCATGCTTACAAAGGTATACCTTTTATATGCTGCTCGCATTTTGAACCCAGATATGAGATTAATATCCCACCAATTCATCTATGTAGATTCACATCATTTCTATTGTACGTACTTTTGCAAGTGCACATGCACGTACTACTTTCGTTTAGCGAACCGAACCGAACCAGTTGAAATTAGATTTTTGAGAGAACCAAACCGAACCAGGTGTTACAAAAGATTCGAGCGAACCGAACCGAACCCTTCGGAACCGGTTAGGCTCGCTATTTTAGCGAACCACACTGGTTCGGCGAACCCCAAAGTTGCATGTGTGGTTAGGGTACATGATGTAAGCCATAAACAAGGGATGGAGGCCAGACGTATCTAAGTAGTAATGTTGCATATGGAATACATTATTAAAATTATCTATGTGCTGGAGCCAAATGAGGAGATGTATGGCAAATTGCTTGCTTAATTATGTAGTTCTCCTTATTTGGAAAATAACTGGGAAATAGGAAGTTGGAGATTGTAAAGTAGATTTATAGGGCGGAAGATAGGGCAGCGTATACATAAATGTTAGTAAACAGAGTAGCTAACTTGCATTAATTACTTGCATGATTCCTTATCGTAATTTGTGTTTCTTATCTTCGTGGAAGATATAAAGATGGTTTATTCCGAAACACATTCCTAGATTCCTATCTTCATCTACTTACGATTAGTTAGACACGTAATTCGTCCCTGGTGCAATTTGCGCCCATGCATGCGATCAAAGTCATTTGGAGAAGGTAGAGGTAGCGGACCCACATGCCTACATGTGTGCATACTCCTCAAATGAAAGTTGGCATAGAAATTAGGCTGGTTTTCGTGTTGGCAGTAAGACGAGCGGCATCAGAATTTCTCTAAGCAAGTAAGTGAAGGAGGAAGGCCGACGGAGTTCGGATTCGGAGTTTCGGAGTCCAACAGACGTCAGAGTATTCCACGCACTGAAGTTACACAGAGGAATGTGACTTTATGAGGGAGTTGGGTTGACGTCACTATATTTTACTATTGGCCTATTATTACAATCGACCTATTTTGCGTTGATGTTGATGTGGTAGTGAGGATGAGGGAAGTGATGACAGACAGACGGAGTGAGCTAGAAAGAAAGAGTTTCCACACATGCAGAAAGACACAATGCTGGGGTGTCAGTCAAAACACCAATAGTCCATTATGACAGAGTGTGGCTCTCTGTTCTGTGCCTGGTGTCGTCAAAGACGAGAGACGGGACTTAGTCTTCGATCCTCCACCGTATTCATGATGGACGTTATTTTATGAAGTGAGCCATTTCCTCCCTGAAGACATGCCATAGATTTCATGTTTATATTTCCTGGTTCCTTCCTGTTGACTATCAATAGATGCTCGATGCACTTAGCATGACATATCGCGACAGTCGCCGAGCCCAGTCGTTCTCTTTGCAAATAATAGCCAGGATACTTCCAAGTATTACGTAGGCACATATTTATGCATACACAGTGTTTCAGGGAATCTGCACTATTCCAAACTCTTGCTTACAGGAATATTTATACTGCATTTCATTGGGTCCAAAGAGTGAAACTACCAGCAATCTCTATTTTTATTATTGCCGAAGGCTATTGGGGCAATACTTAATAGTACTTATTAAACAATCGTGGGTTTGGGTTGTAAAACTCTGAAGAAAGTTGCAATGGCAAAATATTCTGAAAAGAGAACAATTGAAAAATTACAGATTTCAAATACTAACGCTAACAGATGATCGTTAGAGTATACGTAGACAGCAAGAAAATGTGGTGGAGTAAGAGCAAAGAGAGATAGCAAGGCAAATATATCCTGTAAGTGCATGTGATACATAATACATTACTACATATGAAGTCGTTTTGCAAGTCTAAATGCCATTTCCATTAAAAATAAAAGTACACCTATTTTCTTGCAATGCAAGTCAATTCGCAGAACCATCCAAGACCAATAAATATACCCATAATGCACCCTTATTTTTCATTCATCCTTATAATGATGACGTGATGACGATGATTATGTAACTGGGAATTGTATGCTACTCTAATGCGAACATTCTCAAATGCAACTCCACTACCGCAAAAGAAATGCCACGGTGTAAATCTTCCAGAATAAAGTTGCTGCAATAAATTTACTTTTATATGGAGTCTCGGCTATTTTAAATTTTATTTTAGGCTTATCAAGTCCAAATTTGTAGTTTTGACTTATGTAATAGGAGTTGGCATAGCTATTGGGAAATATTTGGGCAATTCTTATAAGGCCAGCAATACAAATATCATCATCATGTACTTTTAAGTATGCGATTTATATGATCCCAGTTCTTAGCGTTTTGGCCACAAATACCTTTTGTTTTTCAATGGTTCTTTTTATTGCATCTTGGAATTTGAAACTTGTATATCACTTATCTTTAGTTCTTTGGGTCAAATTGACGTCATTATCATATCAGAAGTGAAGTGAAACTTAGATAGTAATTTTTATTTAGTAAATACTAAAATACCTGTGCTTATCTTTTGTCTCCCAAGAAATTGTAAGCTACCCTTACAAAAGTGACATGTACGAATTGCTGAGAAAATATAAATATAATTTTACAACGTTAAGCATATGTTAATATTGCTAAGCTGTGTGTATTACAATATGCAATATTTTAATAAATTTTTGCACCAAAATGATTTTGAAACATAATCATAATTTATAATATTATGGCTCAATGTGATGTGGGTCTCCTTTTTGGAAAAATCTGGCAAACCCTGGAAATAATGTGCAAACCAGTAGCTCTGTTTAGATATTTAATATGTAAAAGTAGGGTGATATTAGGTACAATACAGCTGTGGCAAGAAGTCCTTTTGGATTTATCAACCACGGCATAAATGTGATCTGAAATGTTCAGTAGCAGTAGCTATAGCTAGGGAGATGAGTATTTATGTCCGTTGATACAGAATGTAGCCGAATAATTATGATACATGATGCAGCGCCATTGCCATCAACATGCCACATACGTCCACCAAAGGAAATTTGCTCATATCTCTTATTCCCTCTTTAAGGGAGTCCCACAATATATTTACCATGTCTACATGGTTTTCTATTTTCAATTCTGCAGAATGCTCGGGGTTTGGGGATGGATGGAATGACTGAAACATTCTTTCTTTGCCTCATTTGACCAAAGTATGTTCATCAAACCCAGAGTGGAAACTTTCTGACAACACGAGAGAGAAGAGAGAATGCCATGTGCTTGGGAAAATCAGGAGATTGATGGGGATTCTAATAAAGTTCACTTCTTACCTGTTTTACCATACATTATTCTTCGTAATACTTCGTATACCCAGTACATTAATGCCTGTCTTCAGCTATTAAATTTCTAATCTTGTCCCAACTAAAAGTTTGCATAAACACAGACATGTTTCTGTAACAGGAATTGTTAATCTTTCTACATGGTATAAATGTTTAGTTTTAAATTTGATGATTTTGCTCGCGTTCCCTTTATAGTTTTCACTATTTTTTATACTTATTTCCGGTTTTAGAATTTTTGGGATATATGACTGCAAAATGGTGAGGTATGTTCTTAGTTTACTGCACACTGTAGGCAAATGAATTCCTTTTGAATGAAATGAATCCTAATTTTCACATTATGCTCTTCCTAGTACGGACCGTGATAGCGATTATGTAAAAATGTATTAGCAGATGGACTTAAATGAGATATACCATTATAAATGTATGGACAATTTTTAATAAGATGCTTTGCTTAGGGTTTATCGATAAATAAATATCTACGACAATTAATTATTCAAGACCGATGATGTATGAGTTCCAGGGTGCAACGGTTATGAAAATTAATAATTAAGACGAGAAACGTATTGAAACACTGGAAGTTCCTTTACTGACAAAGTATTTACTTTAGTAGAAGTAACAATAATTATTAACCAGAAACGACGAGTACAGGGTACAGTTAAGTGAAACATTTAAGTGGCCTAATTAAGAAATTGAAAAGGTAACGAACAGCAACGCAGCGAAATTTCAGTATTATAGACACATTTTAATTTCCTAGAGATTCTTGTTTATGTTGACAGTGTAGCAAAGTTACACTGTGGGGTATCATTGATTTGCAATATAACAATTTTAAGACAGGGAATTTGTTGAGAATATTTGGGAGTGGGATTTGCACTAGTCCTTGATTTAAAATTTTGCAGGTAAGTATTGATGTAAAAAGGTAGGTAAGAGATTTCAAATAGATTACAAATTCTGAAAGAACTAGAACGGAAATTTGACATTTATATAACCTACGGATTTTATCATGAATACAATCCATACAACTTTTCGTTATTTTTACTTTGTATCTTTGTCTGACAAGTACATGACAAAAAGAACATTGTTTGTTTGTATATTGATACCTGTGTACGTTATGTCGTGTACGGAGCCCACATCGTTTCTTGCAATATATAGTAAATGCCGTTGATACTTAATTACAGGATTCTGTCCACGTATATTTATTACATCGTATATCTCTTGCATTCGGCTCCTCTCAGTGTTCATTTGTGATGCATCGTTTTGTGTCTTGCAGATGTACACTGATAAAATTGTCGCGAAGAGACTTGCTTCGTGTAGCGTTAATATTGCATTTACAATTGCATTATTCGTAACTATTCGTGTATAGTATTTGCATGTTTTGTGTTTGTTCGAGTCAAGACATTAAATTGACACTGAAACCTAGAGTATATATATTTGTAGAATAGGTAAAGTAAGTATTTATGAATGTCACAATATATCCCGTTCATTTCCAATTATGTATACAGATATATATTATATGTACAGATATAGATATAGTTAATTATTTTACCATTTTCGTTTCAGACACACAATTGTTCAGCCAACTGCAAAAAGACCATGACCGATTTGCCAACGTTTTGCGGCATACTAAATCATCAGCCATATATATTTATTCTACACGACATACCAATACCTCCATAATACTGTTGTGTCAGCGATTTTGTATTACTTAGTATTTATTTAGTTGCATTTTATTAGCATTACGGTTGCTTTAAGTAGGTTAATTAATCTGTTTGTGTGTGCAGGTAGAATGTATAACAAGTTGTTGTTCAGTTATATTTATTTTGATGTTATTGATTGTTGAGAGCAATCACGGACTAATAAATGTACAATTGAATCACATTGAGACTGATGCATGTATTAATATATATTTATATATTCATATACAAATATGAATACTTATTAGTAGTAATAATCTATTTATTAGTAGTATATATTTGTAGTTAGAACATTTCCTCATAAACACTATCACTGGCTACCGACGTTTAGCTAGCCTATTACAGTTACGTAGTAAACTAAATGCATTACAGTTACAAAGATTACACTTTTTAAGATAGTAAAATTTGTATTGTATTTACAACTTCATCTCATTCGGGTTTACTATAAATAATTATTGCACCTACCTACACGCAATCAGCTACCATTTACATTTCATAATGCGTGTATGCTCCTACATAGTTAATATTATTATTTCTCTACACTGGATGTTTCATCACACACAATTCTACAATACCAACTATATACTTAAAGTATATCTGCACTACGTCTGTTAATTACGTGCAATAGTTACCAGAGTCGTCCCCTAGGTGAATTGTCAAGTCTTTCTCTAATTTTAAAATTACTAGAGAAACTTTGTTTTAGATTTACTATTTATTTAACAGTTGTTAAGTAGTTGAGGAGACATAAATTATGTAATTTGCTAACTCAACGCAGAAGCTACTTTTCCGCTCCCTCTGAATAAGTTACGTTTCCAGCTCTACTGATAAAGTATTAAAATTCTTGAATTCATATCCTTGAACAACAGTTCTACACTCACTTTACTTTACAATTACAAGTGTTCTTCTGGGAGAGTTCTACTCGGTGGCACGTGTTCTCCAAGGTGAGCCTTTTACTATGCAAGATTTATACGCAGCAAGTGCTCCGCTCCAGTACCATTTAGTCTATCAATAGCATAGATTATTATTTCTGTTTGATATGGTAGTCTGAATAGAAAAATTATCAATACGTACACAGCGGCTGAAGTAAGGCACATGCCGCAAAAACTCCTTTCCATACCTTCCGATCTCTTCATTTTATTTTAAGTGTCTGCAGGTTAGGACAAGGTAAATCAATCTGCACGCAAATATTTGAGAGGAGCAACTTGCCAGGCATATCCGTCCCCTTTCTTCTGAAACCCGATAAGCCAATTGTATCTTTAATCAAAAATCACCTAAGCCACTTTTATTATTTTTCTAAATAACGACAAGCGACTTCTATCATGTATAGGGTCATTTTCTTTTGAGATATTGAAGTATCCTTCTTAAGTGCGCAAATTTTTGAAAATGTGGGTAAATTGGCTTGTGTCTGTAAAGGCCTTCCACGAAGGCTATGTAGCGGACTCATATTGAAAGCAAATGCTATATCGTTTTTTAAAATGATTGAAATGACTTGTCGGAATTTCGAAAAAAATGATACTTTAGTATAGCGGGTTTCAAAAGTAAGCCGACGGTGTATAAAACTTGCTTTATAAAACAGAGATTGCACAACACTTCTTTTTAAAGAACCCTGCCAGCTCTGACACTTTGAACTATAAAAGAATCTCTTAATTTTTAGGTAGTCAACTTTGAAAAATCAACTAACGATAAGGACGATAGTAGCCGATTCTTAATGTTACTAATTATACATTTCGTATTTACAATCTTCTCTACATTTAAGGTATCAATTGATAATTTAAATATA
This sequence comes from Yoshiicerus persimilis, assembly GCA_020352615.2. NCBI lineage: Eukaryota > Metazoa > Arthropoda > Collembola > Entomobryomorpha > Tomoceridae > Yoshiicerus > Yoshiicerus persimilis. The sequence goes on from CM060170.1 coordinate 17,949,310, forward strand.
TATTTCCCTGTTTCTGTACTCCTTATGTTAATAATTAAATGCAATGACAATTTTCGAAAGTGTACCTTCAAGAATGTATGATATTCTATAATGTATGTATTTCACAGACATATAAATTTTCATCGACTGAAGCATGTACTAGGACATGAGTAAATAAAGATATAAAACCAGAGTAGGTATACCCACAACATCCCTAAATTTGCATATCACTAATTTACTTATTGTTAGTACAGTCATATAGTATTTATAGTCTAAGTATATTTACAAGTTACATTAGTAGTATTTGTTTGTAGAGAGTAGTCTCGTGAGTCGTACATACTTACATATTAGCTGTCAGCTATTTGTCTCATTCTGGTCATCATAAATTCTGGTCTCACTCGTACAGTCGTATTAGTTATTATATTTAGCTGGAATTGCGTCAACTACAGCTAATACAGATAGAGAAGAGATTTAACCAGATCAAAAGTGACCTTAGAATAGGAACGGAAGGGAAAGCTGACAATGAATGAATATTTGGCACATACATACATAATTACACGAGTTACAGTTACAACTCGTAAAGTTGAGTAGGTATGTATATAAATAACTGAAAATTGGACCTGCGATGAATGTTGGGATGTGACGAATTCCTGGGGCTCTTGGCTCGGCGACATTCCCAACACCCATGACATGGATTCCGATTATAATTATGATTAGACTCAGTAGGATTACTAGATTATGTATAAAAAGTACATTTAAGACTATCATTTGTAGTAAACGTTGTTTACCCCGAATATTTCTAGTTCTCCCTGCTACAGTCTTAACCTAACTCCGTTTTTACAAATACACAGTTCAATTTCACCTCCACACGGAAATCACACATAAACATAGAGATAATATTATTGCCACCCCAAATATACTCAATGTCACCCCAAAAAATAGTACTTCTCAAAAATACTAATGTTTTTCCCTTTTAACTCATTTTACTCCCCAATTAATATGTAGTTTTACCCCTATTTGTAGTACTATCAGCCTTGAGTAATTAATGGATTATGAACGACAAAGAACAAAGAATTAGCAATGAAATCATTTATTCACAAATTATTAAGTTGCAGTTGTAGTAATATTAAGTCAGAAAACCAAAAAATGTAAAATGTCAAGTTTTATATGAGTAAATGAGCAAAGTAATTATTGTCTGATGAGAGCCTTTTTCGCCTTTGACGGTCTAGAGTCTGAGCCCCGTTTTCTTTTCTGTTTCTGTGTTACTGGTTGGAGTTTCTGACAAAAACAAAGTGTTTCATCCAATATGCATTGCAGTTTGCGACTCTGAAGCTACAGAAGACTTCGAATTTATCTTCGAAGCTGTAAGAGCGGACAATCCATCGTTCACCCCATCGTGCATTGTCGCTGACTGTGCCGCTGCAATAACAAATGCGGCCAACAACGTTTTTGGGGACCACAAGAGAATTTTCTTTTGGGCACACGTCATCCGTAACCTGGATAAACGGGTGTGCACAATAAAAGATGTACAATTGAGATCGAAAATCAGACAAGATATTCTACGTCTCCAATTAGCTCAGTCAGATGACGAATTTGAAATTGCCAAAAATCTGTGGCTCAAGAAATGGAAATTGCAAGAGAGTGCACTCTCATTTGTACAATACTTTGAGGAAGAATACTTGAATAACTACGTAGGATGGCATGTAGGACGACACTTAGGTTCCCCATGTACAAATAACGGGATTGAGTCTACGAACTCGTATGTCATGAAGTCCCATTACACTTTGCGTAATCGAATGGCAATGCAACATTTCATTCGTGTACTTAAGACTATGGTTTCGGATTGGTCGACTGAAAGAAACCCTGACACAGTAAACTTTAAGTCTTTTGCAGATAAGCCCAGCATTGGAACTAAGCTATGGACTGATTCATATAAATGGAAACAATCTAAACCGAGCATTAGAATTCGATTCCATTCCAAAGGAGGCAAACAATTTGCCTTTGGAACAGAAAAGAAAACGGGGTAGACCGTCAAAGGCGAAAAAGGCTCTCATCAGACAATAATTACTTTGCTTATTTACTCATATAAAACTTGACATTTTACATTTTTTGGTTTTCTGACTTAATATTACTACAACTGCAACTTAATAATTTGTGAATAAATGATTTCATTGCTAATTCTTTGTTCTTTGTCGTTCATAATCCATTAATTACTCAAGGCTGATAGTACTACAAATAGGGGTAAAACTACATATTAATTGGGGAGTAAAATGAGTTAAAAGGGAAAAACATTACTATTTTTGAGAAGTACAATTTTTGGGGGTGAAATTGAGTATATTTGGGGTATCGATAATTACAGTCCATAAACATAACATCTTGCACTCTTATAGGATATTTCCATGTGTACTGTGTTATCTTGCAATATTATTTATGAAATTCTATTTCGTGCGTGCGTACAAATACAAATATTTAGAGATGCTAGGTTATTTCTGCGTGTAACTGACCGTAGAATATATGATAGTACTTGTAAGATTTGCATAGTATTTGGTTGTTTGAAAATGATTAGGCGGATCTATTTCTACGTACGTAGAGCACAATAAAAGGTAGAGTTCTACGGTAGGTACATCCTTAGATAGAAAGTGAGTGACGGGGAAGAGAGCAATTTATTCGTTCGTTAGCTTACAGTTAGAGACATGTAAACAAGGAGGAGTAACATGTCTACACGACTATGTAGGTTTGTTACGTGCTTTCTCCGCTCCACTGTTACATTACTCGACATGGACTCCATTGTACATAACTTTAAATACCTAAGTACCTAGTTAGTTAGTCTTGCTTTTCTTTGCTTTGCTTTACCAAAGAGGGCTAAGTACACTTTGCATATAAAATGAATCTAAGTTGGTGGGTTGCAAGGACCTAGAGAGCAGAGATGGGTGACTAGGCATTAGTACATAATATTACAGAGATCCATACGTACCGGGTAGAACACGGAGTCGAGACAGAGTTCCGTTTGCATTGCACTGCTGGGATTTGGGACTGTTCATCCAAAGGCTCTCATGTCATGTTTTCTCCACTAGAACAAAATAGTCAAGAGAAAGCTGTAATATATGTGCACTGCTCTAGGACCTTTTTCCAGGCTCACAGCACACACAGCAAAGTTCATTCAAAGGCACATTTTCACAGATGTCTAGGACTTCAAAAATCTACATACTAGTCCATGATTACATCTCCAGCTCCGCTCCTCTTACATGTACAGAATAGTCAACTCTCCTAAGTTATTGTTAGACTTCGGGCAGTTGTACTGACATGGCTGAGCATGCCGTCCTCTAATGCTCCATCAGCTATCTAACATTTCCCAATGTATTCCGGCCGCCAAATGCCAACATAAGGTAAATGACGACGGAGACAACCAGCAAACGGCAGCCACTCCACCTTCACTCCCCACTCTTATCGCTATACCCATAGCCGGCAACCCAGAGCACTCCTGTCTCACGATAATCAAATGCGTCCCTCCATCCCAATCTTACTCCAACTCAAACCCTTACCTCCCAGTCTTATACATGCATAATACAGACCTTGACGTACCACCTAGGCACATCAATTACCCAATTCCATATCTCTATCCGAGCACCTGCCAAACTATACCCTTGATAGGCCACATCAGTCAGCTGTAGCTCTGCAGCAGCGCTCTCAGTTAAACACTGCTAAGTATTGTCTCCTGTTAATGCGTCTCACGACCAAATACTACTCTCCACCCTTCAGGTCTAAAGGGCTCCAAGCTAAGTCAATTCGAGTCAAGTCAACGGCGCCCTATTTTCTGTACAATGGAATGGGACAACTATAATTTGGCAGCACAATAGGTAAGTCCAAACAGAGTGCATGAACAATAAACAGTTTCAGATGCGTTTTGGAAGCACTCTTTGTAAAACAGTGTCAACACTGGGCTAGGCCAGGCACAGAGTGCCAAATATCGACTTTTAAGCTTCCACTTTTATGCATACCATTATGCACAGTTAGTACCCGGAATGGAAAAGTTCGCTTCGTCAAAGTAATTATTATTAGTTAGTATGTATTTCGCATGGTTCTGAATTGTGAAGTGTGCCTTTCCGCCTCTGTGCTTCCCAGTGCAAAATTACAAAACATTTATATTACGTACTAAAATTTTGCCATTTGTTGTGTAGGTATAGGTTTTATTAGCTTATCATAACTAATTACTGGTAAAGCGATGGAAAAGGCCATTTGGACCGAAAGTTATGGTTTTCCAAACAAAAAGGGTTAACTATTGGGGAGATCATAAACCCTTTCCTTTTCGAACTCATCTCCGTAATGAAGTGTTTTTACTAGCAATAAATACATGCACTGTAAAAGTTTACATGGATGTAAAATATTACGATACATATTAACCGGTGAGTATTTCACGGCACGGATAACTTTGTTCGCAAATTGGAGCCAAGTTGAACAATGGGTTATTGTTTACGACTGATGTAGGTACGCGTGAAGGTAGCGAGCATAAAAGTACCTCATGTCTGTGTAGCCTATGCGTGTGGAGATGTTTTGTTCTCGACCCAAATGCATTATGACAAGTACATATGGAGACAATTAAAGTTCTCTTCATCACATTGCCAGTAAACGCGCTTGGATGGGAATCAGTGGCTGTGGTATCTGGACTTTCCCTCAGGCACACATTTGCAATTCCAACTCATCCACCGAGCATCAACTATTGCTTTCCTATCGGCACAATCGGAACTTAAGAAGAGAGTTCAAACCTGAAACTATTTTTGGCAGTGCTCTGGGATTTTCAAAACGCTTTGTAAATGAGACAATATCTATGGAGTCATTGCCTTTGTATAGCTCACTTATTGTTCGTATTTGTTTCAATGTACTTTCGGTTAGGTTATTGTAGTTGCCAATGCCAAGTGATGTCTGCCTCTACAACAGTCATCGTGGAATACGTGTAAATATTAGACAGAAGATAGGCAGGCAGATAGAACAGATACCAAACCTTTCTTTCTTTCACCAACACAAATGAATATCAACTCAGGATCTAAAGTGGCAACTTATATTTCCAAAAGCAATGCTAGACGAGCAATAAGAAGAGGAATTACGTGGAAAAGAGCTCCAGCTAGTATTACTTCTGAACAAACAGATAAAAACAGAAAATGGAAGTAGAGAGGCAAACCACAGCCCATGGGCTCAAATTAGTCTTTCATTCCTATTCACTTACTTAGCTAATCTACTATCATATCTGAGTCACTCAGTGCATTTCGCTTCGTTCTACTAGCTTTAGATTTATTATGAGTCTAGCTACCGCTGTATTGTTGGCTTTGCATTATGTATCTACTTCGTGGAAACCAGATCATGTTTATAGACCTTCCAGTCAGAGATACATAAGTCATATAATAAGCAGAATAATCTAGTTGTGTGATATTTCATAACATTGTACTAAATTCCTCTCTTTGTGTTCCTCTAACGAATATTTCAATAAAATTCTAATTCACGTAAACGCAACCGGCCTTAACAAATATTCCACTGGAGATTAGATACCCAAATCATTTTTAATGATTACGGCATAAAAGCTTCGTTCCTACTTCCTACTGTTTCCCGGCAAGGTAGTACTTTATACATTCAATATTATAATAATTGCAGTGTATTAAATGAAGGTACAGCTGCAAAGCAAAATTCATTGGATTAGAAATATCCACGGATAAATGCCAAAAGAAGGCACAAAAAGTCGGAAATCGGGAATTGACAAATTAATGATTTTTACCAGAACTCTAAGATGTGGACAAAATTGATTTAGGAGAAAGTGGAAATTGTATTAGCCCATTTATGGTATAAAGCAATTAAAAATATCATTTTATTGTGTGGCCTAAATTCCTTGTAAAATGGATCTTTAATGGAAAATTCCTTGTAGGAAAAATGTGGAGGATGAAAAGATATTTTACGGGAGTTGTTTATTTGGGTATACGGAAAATGAGGGTATTAGAAGCAGTGCATCACATTTATAAGAGAAAGTGAAACGACAAGGTTGACAGCTGGTTGAACCTCATCAGAAAGCAACATGAGTCGTCTAAGTGGTAAATCAAGAGAAAGGTGGGAAATGGAGGGAGAAAGGGTTATTATAATATTTACAGATAGCAATGGAAAGTAGTTTTGGCGATTTGAGTGCGTCTGTATTCATGTTCTGTCCGTGTGTGTATAGGAGGAGGTTAGAATAATATATTAAGATAAGGTCGAGTTGAGTGGTGCTCGTGGGTTTCATTTGGAGAGACTATAACTCAGCGAAGTATCCAGACAATATTACATGTGTGTGATCTTGCGGTGTGGTTGGTCTATTGATAGTGCGGTCGCCTATATTCTTCTCCGTGCATTATGACGAGAAGGAGTGAATGGTGCTGGTCGTCAAGTGCTATGCAATTGTGGGACGGAGCGGAGGACTAAATAGGCAGCATTCCATGTATTATGCATTAGGTGGTACTACAGTAGTTTTGTCTGCGTGTGATGATGATGATATCTTGTTCGCTGCTTTTGTAGCCGCAAACTTGTGCTATCTATAGACACATAGGAATTGGGAAAAGAAAGTGGAGAAAGTTGAGTGAGAGAAGAAAGCGAGACAAAGCAGAGAACTCACTCACTCCTCGCTTCCTCCACGCCAGACTTCTCCCTGTTTGGACAGCAGTTCAATAGAACCCAACTCTGCTATCTCCACTCACTTTGGTTAGGCTCTGGCCACCAATTCTACCTCTCTCTATACTATTTACCTTTCACTGCCTCTCAAACTTATTCTCCTTTTGACTTCATGCACCCACACACAATTGTATCTATTTATTTCTCAAATCTTTCTCCTGATGCACCTAGGTATTCACTATCGATGTGACTGGTCCTTTGATTTACTCTTATGGATCCGCCTGGTCCTTCAATTTACTATAATGGATGTCGCTGGTCCTTCGATTTACTCTCATAGTTGTGACTGGTCCTTCGATTTACTCTTATAGTTGTGGGCTTGTGGCTGGTCCTTCGATTTACTCATGTGGATATAGCTGGTCCTTCGCTTTACTGAAACACACACATTTTCAACACTCTTTCACCTTCCCCTTACTTAGTCACTTGTATTGCACAGTACTTTGGTTTGCTGGAGAGTAAGTGAGTGAGCACTTGGGTTGCGTTGGCTCGTTCCACTCTAGTGCTGCGATCCTGTTGAAGTGTCTGGTTCCAGCAAACACAAGTGGAAAGTATTGGCTTGAGTATTTGACTGATTGTGAGCAGTGAGCCAAACCCAGTCAACGACCACAATAATATAATACAGGCTCTACCTACAGATCCTCGCTATGTACTGTTATGTTAACAGAACATTGAACACCCGTTGTCAGATTGTCAGATGTAACAACCGCTTTCTCTAAATACGAGCAGCATTCAGTGCTATAGCCACAGTAACACAAAACTCGTATCAGCGTGTTAGCACGAGAGTCGGAACCTGAGAGATGCCAAGCAAATCTAAACCAAGCCACTCAGCATGAAGGCCAATACTTTTCCAAAACTATTGCTCTTGTCCTCGGACAAAGGTGCTACAGAACAGAACTCCACGTCTTTTATTTCTGTCTCCTTGGCTATGCTCTTTGCTAATAGGCATTTACCATTTACCAGGACATGCTTTCTCCTTACTTTCGCCCAAAACTAAGTTAAGTTCAAGTAAAAGGCATGATAACTGTAAGTGCATACTTTGTAGCTACCTGCAGAGTAGTTTACAAAGGTTTTACACATAAGTACACATGCACTAGTAGTAATTGTTAAAAAATGCAAAGTGCAATACTTGAAACACAAACTACTTCAGCTCTATAAAATTTGTTTCGTTTTATGTCGTATTTGTGGTCTGTGTTATTTTCTGGGAAATCATACTTTAGCATTATGTGGGTATATATGTATACACAAAATCATATTTTCTTATTTTCAGTTGCCATTTTGTCAGCATTTCCACACATATAGTAAGTATTGGGGAAAATAATAAGTATTTATGTTTAAAAGGAGCGTATTGTATATAATAATGATATTAAATTCTCCGAAGTGGAGTTAAGTTGATTGTATCGGTTACTGGAGACTAAATAGGTATTCACTCTGTTTAGTTTGTAGTCAGTACTAGTCAAATCTAGATATCTCACACTTCTTGAGAATTAGAATTATGGTCTCAGGTTGGTTAGTTTAGTAGTCGTTTGCAAATAGGCCACTTCTTCCTATTTCCCTTGTAAGTACCTTTGTAAATAGGATATTCTAGAGCCCATATATTATATGGGCACTTTGTGGAAGCTGTTTCCGTAGAAGTGATGCACTTATTCCGTAGTTAGGTATGTGAGATAACATTTTGGTTCAGTTTGTCCTTGTAGTGAGTCCGAATACTTATTTAGTGTAATATATCGGTTTACTCCAGTGTGACTTTCTCCAGCTAAACTAAATAAGTCTAAGGATAACACAGAGCGTACACATTTCTACACTTTGGACTAACATCCCTGCAGACAGCAGAGGAGAGAGTTAAAGAAGACCAAACAGACATAGTTGTGTAAATTAAGGGGAGAATGAAAGAAGTGGTCGATATAAATATAATGAGTGCCATGCTACACTGTGCTAATTCAAAGAGAAAGGAATTACAGCGTCAAAACAAAGTTATTAGAATGAATTGTGTTCTGTTCCACGTTCCCTGCTAGAAACACTAAAATTATTAGTATCTGTACTGTACATAGATTGTGGTCGTATTTATTACAGTATCACTATGAGGATATCTGTGCGAATAAGAAAACGACAGAATGATCTACGGAAGGCGAATCTAATTAGATGCTTGGTGGCTAAACTCTGCTCGAGCTGAGTGAGGGAAAGAGATGCCGATGATGCAGAATTTACAGTCAGTCGACCACGAAGCCCGCCTCAGATTAATGAAAAGTTTCTGTCCCTCAGTCAACAAGAGCAGAGGACCAAGGTAAATGTCGAAATTCTCACTGGAGGAGCAGCCAAGCCACAGAAAATTGCTTTAGACGCTACTAAGTATTTGTTATAGTCACTTTAGCTGTGTAAATGTATTTATCTTCGTAGTCATTTACTATTTTAAAAGATAGAAGACCAGCGGTTAAGTTCATTTATCCTGTACATAGTAGAGTAGGAGTCTGGTTGTCAGTTGGCACAATAGGAGGAAGAGAGAATCCTAAAATAGTGATGATAATGTGATATACATTCCAAGGACCAAGCTAAATAATATAAATGTAGTCAGTTGAGCTGCAGACGTTGAGAATGCACTAGAATAATACGGTGTCATAGTATTTAAATTATTTTCTGCCGTTTGTAAGTGCACGGTGGGTAAGTATAAGAATGTTAGGATCAAACCGAAACCGAAAGCTATTTACGATTGCTGTTTTGACTGCTATGCTTATGTAATGTACAGTCTGTGCACACAATAGCTAGTCGATTGCTGTAATATTAAGTATTGTGCTTTTCCACAAGAAGTATGGCTAGACGGAAAAGTCGTAGCCGGTCTCAGCAATACTATTAGAGCTACGGACTGTATAGGGCATGCAATAAAAGGAGTTATTCAACAACACGGGCTTAGCAGAGTAAGTAAAGTATAGTTAACTATAAGCCAACCAGAAAAAGCCATAAAGGAATGACAATAAAGCAGAGTCAAATAAATGGAATAGGAGAAAGGCAACAATTATTGTTTGTCTCCACGCACTAAATAAGTATGCCCAGAGGAGGCATAAAGAGAATCTTGCTACATTGCCTATTCGCATCCTTATAAAATACTTTTTTCGCCATTCTCGCTCTCTATATTGACGTCAGTGACCAACAGCCCATCTTTCCTCATTCTTTTGTCTCCCTTCCCCATCCCATTCTATTCCATTTTTCTTCGACTCTCTTCGTCGCCACGTCCTTTCGCATTTCCCAGTTTCCTCTGCTATATCCGAGAAATATCTCCTAGGTGTACGAATACCAACTCTCCCTGCCGGTTCCCTGGCGTTTCAACCCCAGAAGTTTTTCAACCCTGTAGTTTTTCAACCCTACATCTTTTCAACCCCAAGTTTTTCAATCCCATGCTTTTCAACCCTCTAGTTTTTCAACCCTACATCTTTTCAACCCCAAGTATTTCAATCCCATGCTTTTCAACTCTCTAGTTTTTCAACCCTACATTTTCTCAACCCCATGATTTTCTATCCCATACTTTTCAACCCTCTAGTTTTTCAACCCTGAATTTTTTCGCCTCCACGGCACATGTTTTTCACCCCCATGCTTTTCACTCCCATGTGTTTTCAAATTTGTTTCATGTCCCAAACTATTTATTGATTTATTGAATACCGACAATTGTGTTGAGATAATGCATTGACTTCGTTTTCACATGTCCAATACAAAGTTCACAAGTTAGAATTATAACATGTACAGCTTGATGAAAGCTTATAGTGCAGAGTTTGCAGAGACTCACACATGAATGCTAATTTACACTGTTGAATACATCTTCAGTCTCAATGCAGAATATAGTGCATGGAATTGTCATGAGATATCATGAAACATGAGACATCATGGGGGTGAAAAGACATGGGGTTGAAAAGATGCAGGGTTGAAAATCTAGAGGGTTGAAAAGTATGGGATTGAAAATCATGGGGTTGAAAAGATGTAGGGTTGAAAAACTAGAGAGTTTAAAAGCATGGGATTGAAATACTTGGGGTTGAAAAGATGTAGGGTTGAAAAACTAGAGGGTTGAAAAGCATGGGATTGAAAAACTTGGGGTTGAAAAGATGTAGGGTTGAAAAACTAGAGGGTTGAAAAACTTCTGGGGTTTAAACGTCGGGTCACCCTCCCTGCCATGCATTTAGCTAGGTCTACGGACCTTTTCTTTCCCACTGGCTCCAAATCCGTGGCAACCTCATTTATACAGATACTTGGCGATTGCATACAGTCGGGTAGATGTTCATGCTAGTATTAGGCCTCCATCATGAAACCATGAACCACTGTGAAGTATGGAAACGCACATATTCACTGCAAAGTACTGCACAAAACAAACTGAAAATAGCTATTTCCTTTCCATCTAACATTAACGTTCAACTCAACTCTGTATATATTTATGTTCCCAACATTTTCCAGAAACATCAGCATTTACCATTGTTGTTAGCACTGAACATAGAATAAAGTAAAAGCCACTACGAAAACAGTTTACTTTTTACTTCCCACATTTTCTATTACTATTCACCGAATAGTTTCTGTGGCAGATGCTGCTCCATCATGGCTTTGCTTATGTTAAATTGGTTTCACTGCTTTAGCTGAAGCAAAATTTCTTCCCTGTGCTCCCCGACTTGGGTTCAGTTCACTTCAGTTCAGTGTACAAGAGTTTGTCACCATATTGTGCTTTGTTGTGTCAACTGACACTGAGCTGACCCTTCTCCTTTATTCCAACACCATTAATGCTAATAATCCGAGAACTATAATAACATCTCCGCTTAAGTCCCACTTTAAGGAGAACTTTAGTGCTGGCTTAGTACGAGTGCATAATAATGCATATTTACTACCTATGTATACGTATACATACTCTTATTGATGCTTTATGTACAGTGCACTATTACAAAGCTGTTTATTTTGAGGATACTTACTGTGCAAATTGTCTGAGCTCTGCTCGTTTAATCACTCGTTCCCAAGCTAAAGCTTCCAGGGCAGGCACTAACAATCGTTTCGGTCTGATTTGAGTATGCCGCCTCTTAATATACATACTCTAATACGTACATATACATAATATGCATGTACGTACATGTACCATTAAGAAAATTGGAGCAGCTTCCGTTTACAACAACGCCATAGTTTGCTGGATGTATGTCAGAAAGTCTAAGATGCTCGCTGCTGAGTGTACTCCACACTAACAATAAAGTATTAGTGTGTACGCAGGAGCTACTTGGCATAACATTTGCAGTTGGGAAGCATGGCACGGCAACCTACAAACATATTCAAGTCTCAACTTACATCACATCTCAGTTTGGTTCTGTTCAACCACGAAGATTTTGATTGACAACGGAGCTGAGCAATAGCAACACCACTTTCAGACAACAATGCATGTATTATGTATAAAGAAGACATGAGGTGAGTCGAGTACACAAATGCATAGAGGAAAGCAAAAGGCAAGTGATTGCATGTTCGTAAAACTCTCTTTTACTTGAAAACTCCAGCATCCACCAAATTGCTTAATCTACAATGAAGATTAGAGTTAGACAAGACAGACTTGGCTTCTGCTTAAGATGCATAGCTTAGACGTACATGCTTTCTCTTTGACTTGTTTGACTTTCGTCTGCGTATATTAAATCCCTGTGTGTACATATATGTGTGCAGTAGATCCTCACAGTTGTAAAAGTGTGCACTAGGAACCATTTGTATTTGCTTCGTTTGTTTTGAATTTGTTTTGAACGACTGAACTGTTTGGTATATGCAGATATGCACGTAGGCACAGGCATATGTTTAATGTATGGCTATGTACCCATATGTACAATAGATTATACAAAATAGTCCATGGAGTCGACTTGGTTTTACATGATCATAGTCGGAATATTATATTATGCAGAGTGTCTACGAATACACACAAGGAGTTGTATACATATCCGTCGCTACAGGGCCGTGGAAGAAAGGAAAACTAGGTAATTTTCCTCTGTTTGCTCACTTTCATAAGTTTGCTCAAGGATAGCCTTTATATTCGTTGTTCATGCCACGTTGTAATTATTACATCTAATGGTTGCCCATTTCGGACATTTGCTTCACTTCTTCAATGACCTTACTTCTTACGATAATGGCTCGTCGCTCTGCAAAAAGCTATTTCGTCCATCCAGTTCTGTCCTCCTCACTTTCATGTTGTCGACCAGTTTTCTCGCCTCATATCTAACCGGGCGAGTTTTCTTTTCTACACAGTCCTAGTCACTGAACGCTTTACTTACGCCCTGCTAGTTAATATTACACCAAAGTTAAACTAGGGCTCACCCACTTACTGCGTATATCCCATGCACACTCTTCCCATAATCAGCCCTCTCTCACTTACATGTATGTAGGTGCTTACTAACAGATTGTCCCTCACGGAAAATATGTGCTACATTCTCCTTGGCTCCTTGTGACTAAATGGCTCGACACAGTTTCCATCTCTTTTCAGTTCACTCATTCCAAATTGTATCTTTGTTTAAATTTGCTGGAACTGTTCTCCATTCGGCAATGACTCTCCTCTCCTCTATGGATACAGAGATAATGCAAAAAATCTAATCTCAAAACCATTTCTATTGAATCTAATCTTTGAGACAAATCGAGATTCATTCTGGTTTTCTGTTTGGCTTTTTCTGCGTTGCCTTGCTTGCTTCCAACTCTTTTCATATCTTCTCTGTGTACATACGTATTTACTCGTCTATTACGTTTTAAAAGTTTATTGTTTGCTGTGCACTTTTATTTTTTACTGGGTAGCCGTTTGTTTATTCAGCAATCTTTAGAAAAGCTACTTCGGTAAAGACCAGACCATAGACTGAAACGAAACACACTTCTTTCAATGCAACCTAAAGATAAGTAGCCTAACCAAACATTCTAGGAAAACCTAGAATATAGGTTTTCCTAAAGAATTCTTGGTTTAATGTATGCAGAGGAAATTAAATTCCACGAAAATATTCCTCTTAGGTATGCAGGCATTCGTTGGATGTTGAAATACTCCAGTGTAGACACTCACATACCTCAATATTGGATAAAGCAGTCGATAGATATCAAGTATCAATCTGTACATCTTCTGAGAGGGTAGGCCTGAAGAGAGGTAGGCGGTGGTGGAGCATCCGTAATTGTGCATTTCCTTTCAAGACAAGAGAAAGCACAGGATGGGAAAAAGTATGTGTACGTAGTGCATGTGATGTTATGTTGGATGCAAACTAATCTTAAGTCATGGAATAAGGAAAGGGGAAGTTATGGCCCGTCACGTCTCTCCACTCACTATTACTCAACCTGCTCGTCTAAACGAAAAACTCAAGTTGACTATTCTCTTCGCCATTCTAATATTATTAGGAAATGTATGTATGTACCTGTGTGTGAGATGAAAGACAGTTACAATACAGGAAAAACAGCAGAGCAGAAGTTTTGTTGGCAAGAAATTTTTACTGGGTAGCAGGCAGGTGGCAGTCAATAGATTTTTGTAGTTTTCCGTGTCCCATACTGTTACTCCGCAGCCAATGAATATCCCTCCTGTACTTTTTCAATAAAACTTTTCTCTCATTCCCTCACAAAATCTACAGTGCCTATTACCATTTTTAGAGTCATCATTGCTAAAGGAATTTTCAGACACCTACCTATTTATTGAGGTTTGCGGAAACCTTTCTTTGGCCTCCTTCCGTACACGCAGCAGTAACACACCCTTGTCAATCACACTTGCAACACCAAATTGCTCTGAGCAATACTGGACTCTCTTTCTGAAATATATATTATAGCAACAAGCAATTAATTAAGAACGAAGTGAAGGAAATATTGATGAGGTGGGTAGGATAAAATAAAAATCGTGGAATATTTGAGTGCGGAGAGAAATGTTGGAAGGGAAGAATGTGCGAGGAGAGGGCAAGGGAAAGGCGATGTAAATTCAGAGACGATGTAAAGTCATGTTGGGGATTTTGATGGATTTTGTGCTGAGACATGGAAGGCAGAGATTGGAGCGAGCTCTCATGTATCAATAAAGGTAGTCATAAAGAATCGGGTTTCTCTTGAGCAGAGATATTCATGGATGCACACAGGAATCCTAGGGACACGAAAACATCTCTGAAAGTACAAAGAGGATCCTCCTCGAACGCATCCATACGAACTTCCACAACATACCGTAGAAATACAAGAGAAATTCCATGGAAGTCAGACCACACAGCTGAGCGGAGCACAAAGGACTTACGGCCAACCAGCCAGCTTCGTCATTGCTACACTGTTTACATACGAACGATTTCTCAGTGCTCCAGGTCATGTTGACATTTGTTGGGAATTTTTGTTCTTTCGCCTAGACTCTGCTTTCTCTCCTCTCGCTTTGTGGCAATCGAGTGGCTTCCTCGGGATTTACTTTCCCTGTTCCAATGTTTTGTATTTAGGAGCCCTATAGTCACAGTCACAGCTGACAGACGTAGGCACTGCTTCTGTCGGCTACACTTCCCCTCTCCCTAAATCTAAACCCAGTAAATGTATGCGGACCAAATGTACGGACTTATACAATCCGTTTGCAGAATAAATATGAACCTTCCAAGAAATAAGGCAACAATACAATCACAGTCGTGACATGTTCAGGCTAAAACTTTGACTCAACTCGAACTCTCTCCAAATTCTACAAAACACAACAGAAGACACACTAACCAACTTAGACTCATCTATCTCCCGAACTATAGAGACCACCAAGGCAGGACAGGAACATCCAACCAACCACAGGGTCACACTCACACACAGACACAATATTCCAGCAAGGTTCTCAGCCACCGAAAATAACTGCTCCCTCTTCCTAACTCATATTAGGGGTCGAGAGCCTACAGAGATACTAATATATTATTTGCCAACATATTAAGAAGATGTGCTTGACAAATGGACTACATTGCTAAATTCTAGGGCTACTTTACCAATCACCAACTTTATCCGTATATTTGGGAGGCATGTCGGAAGGGAAGAAAAAGTATGGAGGGGACGAACTGAACTGGGACAAACCAAAAGCGGGCAAATCCTAATCGAACTAGGATCTATTGCTCCAAATCTAAGAATTCATTGAAGCCGTGGAGGAGATAGGAGTCAAGGAATGGTGAGACGGAGTTGGCTGCAGTGACTCGTATTCCTGGCTCTAGTCTATCCCCCATGGAGTTGTATGAAATTAAACTTTGCCTTTCGACACTTTTTTCTTTTATTTCCATTCCCGTCAACTTGCTGTATCAATTCGGATTTCTTCTATCTATCTTGTTTTTCCGTAGACGACTTTCCTCCAGAGGGAGAGAAAGAAAGAACATAATTTGCTCAAAACGGGAAAACAAATAAAGAGGCAAGTGAAAGAAAGGATCGTCTAGGATCCGTTTGGATCCAATCGCACCATTCTTACGGGAAATACGATTGTATCGCGTCCTGTCGTCACTCAGCTAGACAAAACACTAAGCACGTAGAACCTGAGTACACACAATACGTGTACTTACTATTATTATCGTCCTTTCTCTCCAAAACTCATGTCACCGATTCACTTTCAATTCTAATACAGAAAACAGTATTTCTTAGACTTACTTCCTCACGCCATCCCAACCCAGGGCATAGCAAGTGTACCGTACAGCACATTCTCACATCTGCAAACGTGTTTATGGGATTCTGATAGTGATACATGTCCTTGCAGTAAATACCTAATGCACGCTTATTATATAGAGTTTTGCACCAGAAATCATTACAGTAAAATAAACTGCCTAAAGTCCTGTAGAATCCAAAGTGAAGTAATGCATAGGTGGAGATTTGTAAGCCAAGCCAACTGACCAATAGATTTTCTTTGGCAAATGTCGACCTGTCGTCATTATCCTCCATGTTCTCCCAAAATAATAAAATAAGGACGCAAATCCTTGTAATGTTATGAGAGGTGCATTTTATATAACTATTGAATTAGCCTTACGTCATCGTAATTGTAGGTATCATTTGAAAATACCTAATCACATTAGTATTCGAGGCCTATACTTATAAAAGAGAGAAAATAAATCATTGAACTGGTAATCCTAGTATAGAAATTCATGTCGGATAAGACAAAGCTGCAGTTCTAATGGAAAATTCTCTGAAGTTTTGCAAATCTCTAGAGCAAATTATGTTCTTCTATGTGTTAACAAGGTTTTTCTCTAAACTTTGTGCACGTATAAAAGAGGCATAACAATTTGGGAGAGGAGCAATAATTTTGACGCCTACAATTGCAATGCAAGAGATAATATTTTTATTCTCCGTTTCATGCAAATTTAGTTATACAATTAGATAGCAATCAGTCCAATTTCCGAGCGTGTTACTCTGCTAGACTAAGCATTAATTTGTTTCTCGTTATCTGATTAGTACACGTTATGAACATTCTGTTTACGTAGTGTTCCTAAAACGAGTATACTTTTTTCCTTTGTTTGATGTTATTAGATTGTGTTTCAATTCAACAGAGAATGGCATTCTCTCTGGCTACAGACACTCAACCAGAACGAGCCGTGCAGCCGACCAATCAACAGCTTCCTACTCTATTCTCTTTATTTCACTCTACTTCATCATTAATAAGCAGCTCCCAATGACCCAGCAATGCAGAAAATCTCATCAAAAGAACCGTTGAATATTGTGTAACTCTAGCTCTGCATTCTCAACTCTTTCGCTCATGGTCACTAAGAATTTCCTAAATAAATCATCAATAAATAAATAAATAATTTCATCATTTCCCTATGACTCACTGTCAGCCCATTATATTCCAAGACAATACACAACTCAGCCTTCACCATAAGGTAGGTAACAAAGGAAAGAATGAACGAGCTCTGCAAAATGAGAATTCGGAATTGGAGTTTCTATACTTACATGCATTACTATAGGCGCATTATTTCTAAATGATGTAGTTGATTGAAGTCCATATTGCTCAGCATTCCTACCATCATAATTTAGTACTCATTCAATTTCCGTGATACACTTCCACTTCACAGAAGATACATATTTTATATTTCATGAATTATATTTATTCCACGAATTATGTGAACCTGCATCACCTCGGTTCATCATACGACTAGGTACATTTATGCGAAATGGTCGCTGAAAGAGACTCGTGTAGATCATCAGATCTGTCCACAGTCATGTGCTGCAAAATATGCCTACATATTCTACTGCTGTATTCTATTATCAACAATGTAGAATGTACATCAAATATTCTACCAAGTACAAATTATACTGAAAACCTGGATTGTCGTGTCATTCACAACTGAATATTCTGTCCACACCTTTTCTTTCTTTCTCATTGTCAATTCATAAACTTTTCCTGTATCCTTTACTTTTGCAGCATTTTATATACCATATAAATACATTTCAAATCAAACTATAGACTAGTGTCCTGTCCTACCTATCTAGGTAATGCTACCTTTAGTATTTATATAACTCTTCTATATATTGCCTATATAAGTGTAGTTTACGAGTAAAAATCACAATGTCACGTCATGTCACTCCTGCCTCAGCTATCAACCACAGAAATGTATTAGCCTATGCCGCTCTGATAAATTACGACGGATATGTACAAGTATCAAATTTAATAATAGTATAGCGTAATACTTTCCATTTATATGGACCCTAAATTATACATAAATAAAATGATGTACATTATTGCCATGTAGGTACACATATAATTATTTAAATGGATTTACTTCATATCAGGTCTGCAACTCCAAATATCGGATAACTCATGCTGTTCACTACGGTTGCCGTTGAGATTATAATTCATCGTCGTCATTGTCATAATATAATGGATTTCTGATTACTTCCCGAACATGGCCAATGCACTATGCATACATATAGCAAGGGAACCTACAGCAGAAGGAAACCTATTTATTACGTTAGCAGGATATAACTTCTGGAGTTAAACCTTAGAGGAAGGTATATAAAGAGCAGAGCACACAATATCAATCACCTTTATGTAGTTCTGCAAACCACTATCAACTATGATGTACTTTCGATTACGTTAATGATAGTACTATTACTATGCATGTGTCATTGTCATACAAGAAAAAGACTTTTCTAAAGTACTATTACATCCAAGTACTAACCATAAATATACTTCTACTGCTCCAATTCCGACTTGTCGTGTTTTCATGATAACATGTAACAAATGGCAAATAGAATACAAGGCCTGTGTGAACGCACTACCTGTTTACTTCCTGTACAACATGTGTGCCATATTTCTTAAGATTCGTTAGTAAACTATTACTATTACATTATTGGAACTATTATCGTCCTTACATACTCCAATAAAAAGACAATCCCTAAATATTATACAGGTTGATAGCTTCACTCGTAATAAATTGCACGTTTGCATATCCATTCCTAATACACCCGTTGAACGTAATATTTTATGGACAATTTTGCGGTATGCATTTGTATTCAGAACTTCAGAAGCATATATTATGCATTTCTAACACTCAGAAATACCATTTTGCTGAACTATGCAAATACGTCATTTATATTCTTTAATATTTTATGCATACATTCCGTTATCTTTGGTAGAATCACATGGAAAAGCAATAGCAACGTGTTATTTAAAAATCTTAGCTTTAAAAAAATCTAACTGTACGATTGCTTGCAGCTGAACATTATCGTAGTCTACGATGCCCTTTAAACATTATATTTATTTTTATATTTAGAATCATCCCATCCAGTCAGAATCATCATAATTATTTTTCACGCTATTAATAACGATAACATGCAGGACATCACGATGAATTTCGAGAAAATTGCTAATGTAATATAGTGTAAGAGTGTAACTTTATGCGTGCTATTTTAATATATTTGTCACGAAAGTAAAGGGATGGTTTCGTTCAAATTTGAAATGCCATTTTCATCAATTGACCCTGTTTCGATAGTGAAAGCCGTGACCAAATGTAAGAGTGAAGGTATGCATCCTGGCCTTGTCTTCTTTCGTGTAACATTTACAAAAGTTTTAGTGTAGCAAATGTGATTATCTTGAAAAAGCTTTTTCTAGGTCGTAAACGCCTGACAACTGAAATTTAGATTTAGGAAGCAAACACATTGAGGCCAAGCCACACCTTAATTAGACTACAATTTTAATAGAATTAGGTGTTGTGTAGATATTTCTTGGAATTTTGTAATACGGGTAATATGGATTTGCGGTACTTCTAAATATACGAGATTTGTACCAATGAGTAAGTCAATGAATAGTATTTGTATTTAGCGTAAGTACTGTAACGTAGGTAGCTTTGCAGCACATACTTTAATGTAGGGTAGCTGAGTTGTGATGAGTTTTCATAGAGCGTTTGCATGGAAGTGAAAAATGCGGAGTTGGATGATGTATGGTGCAGTGTCTACTGAGGAATTGGAGGAAGTGAAAGCGTGTTGTTGAAAGTATGTATGTTATTGGGAGATGTAGGGATCTTGTAGGAAATGGGAGTTGGTGCTGAGTGCGTTGGATGTCTAGGAAAGAGCACGGAAGGGCTGTGGCGACTCCTGTGAAGTGAACTCTGGTGGGCTGACTTGGAGAGAGAGAGGAGAGATATTTCTGACAGCTGAGCCCTGAAGAGTTGAATAGAAGTGGAATGACTATTTATGCCTATTACGGCCTTGTTCTATTCTGTTGTGCCAGTAGTTGGAGAGCACTCGCTAATGCGTGTGATAGATGAAATATGTTTGACAAAACTTTTGCTTCCGTTATGGTAGCTGTGACTTGTTGGGCTAGTGAGTGAGCTGTTGTGAGTAGTGAGCCGGGCTGTTGTGCGGTTCTGTGTAAAGTAAGCTGACAAATGTTTGCATTCCATTTTCCCCAGGTATGGGTCCTCGTTCAGTTTGTTGGTCGAGATTGATGCATTGCATAATATGCCATGCACAACTACTGGAAGGCGCTGGCGAGAAATACGGCAGTTGCATTGCCAGGGATGGATGTGTGTGGAGGAAGGTCTGTGGAGAAGAGTCGAGGCCGAAAAGAGCCCAAGCCATGCCCATGAGACGAAGCGACATGAAACCAACAAGGACGTAATAAGGATGAAACAAGACTTCACATCTGCTCTAGTAACGATCGTATTTGTAACAGTTAGATTACGCCGAAATAAATTCCACTGTGACTTGCTGTAGCTCAAAAGAATAATCCTTTCTTGGTGAGCTGTGGATACGGACAATGTAACGGAGACAGAAATACTGCTCTTCCTATATACTCCATAAATACTCGCTCTTCTACCAATATACACCATGTATTTACAGATCCCGCCCTATAACTGTTAAATACCCCATAGTCAGACTCTATAAGGAATACCCGAATAAACTACACCAGGCCACTATGGCAGGCCTGGTTTATAATATTGTGTGTATATTTAACCAAGAGAGAGAGAGAAATGGAGAGAGAGTCGGAATTAGACGATTTGAAGCTCACCCAGAGAACGCTGTCCGTTTTGCTTATGTTGGAGAGAATTTCCGTGCGGGACAAGAAGTAGTGATGAGGATGATATCATTTCCAGAGGAAACCGACAAAATTGCTCAAGGGCCTGCATGTCTGCAATAGAATCTCATAAGAAATATCCTTGCAAATAATAAAATAATAGGGGAAAGTCTGTGCTAGACTGCTATCCCATGAACGCATCTGACTCTCATTTCTCGTGTATACGTATACATGCCATGCAGAAGGAGTGTATGGCGTAAGTACATTCTTTTTCTGGTATTAGTTTTAGTATGTATCAATGAGAAGGGAGCAGTGAAGACAAAGACGACTCAAGGATTGTCTCAATCCAGTCGAGTTTTGTTTCTGTGCTCTTCCTTTGACTCGCTCCTTGTATTTTATCTTCCACAGTGTGTAACATTGGATGCGAAGTCTGGAGCAGGGAATCGTAGCTTTGTAAGGCAGGAAGGACATATGGAACAGAATCACAGTATATTAGGAAATAAAGTAAAGGAACATCGGAGAGATAAGCTAGACAAGACGAACACAGCACCTTTCACAGTTGCTTGAACATTCACGTATAGTTGAGTAAAGAAGAGAAAGTCTACTTTCACTTGTGTTTAGGTACTGCAGCTCAACTGAGTTACCTAGTTGAGTGAGCCAAAGGAAGCCAGCCCACTAACGCAGCACAATAATTCATCTCCGCCAGACTGGACTGAAGACGACATCGACGAGTTTCAACAACTATAAGTACACTGCACCACAAACTCTCGCAATCAGCACCCAACAACATAACAGAATCGTAACGAACCCTCCTTCCTACTATCTCTCTATCCTCGCTCCGCCGAAATACCTAAAAGTAGGCACCACGGCACCCAAATAGCACTACAACATAAATACAACTACCTACTCGAGTGATTTCCTCTCTTGGGAAATACCCTATACCCATTTGTCCCATTTATAGCCCACCAACACCAGAAATAGTTATTCGCCATACGACCATGGTATAATGTAGACATATTATTGGATGTTACTTACTTATTATGCTAGTAGTTGGTTGGACTAGGCAGTATGTAGTTAGGCGGTAGGGTAGGCAGTATTTAGGTAGTAGTAGTAGGTTTGTCGGCTGTTCTGTTCTGTTTTGTGATGTGGTGTGCTGCGGTGGTGGAGTCGACTCTGACAAACAAGTAGTAGTTTACTGGTGCAGAGAAATATACGACAATCTGCCAATGACGACGACATGACAAACAACAGAGACAGAAAATGGTGACATTGTATCCTCTTATCCGATCCTCGGCTGGGCTGGATGGGCACGCTACGGCCACAACAACTCCTTTCCTCTTCTCGTTTCATTACACGGGCACATTGAGACAAGCGACAGCGTTTTCTCTCTTCGTTCATGCAAGCCACGGTGGGGATCACACCAAAACCCACCAAGTACAACCAAACAACGCAAGTCGTCAGTTGTAATAAAATCATATCTGCAAATATTTGAACACACAACTGTTTACCTCTTCGTGTGCAAACTGTACATACTTATACATACGGACACGACACTTAAACAGAGACGTATCAACCAACTAGTGAAACAAACAGTAAAAAATTCACACTTCTCTCCCAACTTCGGTCCACATTTATTATTATATTATGTGCTATAGACAGATGCTACATAAAGATGCTCTATGATAAAAGTATTGTGTGCCGGCTTAGTATATGGTGTACTTACAGTGTGTATTGCATTATTCGCTTTTATAGTGGGACGCATAAATGTCAAAACACAAAGGAGTGAGGAGAGTATCAAGAAAGAAAGGGAAAAACTGTTTTCTTTCATTGGAAACAACAATCACCTTATTGCATAATAAAATTACTTATCTAAGTAAGTTATACTGGTTAGGAAGAATGCCTGTTTCCCAAACTCGTAAATGTGTATTAATATATTGAGTCTAGTAAATGTTTCTAGGTCGTAGCATAAAAATTACGAGTTATACTCCTTTCTTTTCTCCCTAAGTACCTCCGCAAGGAGATAGAACTACCTAAAATATTATATGTTCTCTCCCAGATAACTATAGGAAGAATAGAAACTTTGGTAAAATGTATTATCTTGGGTAGGTACTAGAGCGATTGCAAAATCTGAGTAAGTATTCCCACTGCAATAGTACACGGTTATACTTGGGGTTTCGTTAGATAAATATATAACTGAAGATACAAATGTGATGTACGTGGTGAGATCAAACACTGATTGCAGGAGAAAGTATAGCGCACTTCAGTGTCAACTCTAACAGTTACAACATACAGTTTAGATAAACTTTCGTACCTAACTAAGCAAAAACTACACAAGACAACAACTTATTGTCAGTTGTAATGCCGACATATAATGCGATATATAAATATAATACAAACACAATTCTTTAGACAATGTTTTCACTGTAGCGCACCAAAGCCCATCAACTTGACTCGACTCTAAAACTTTTTCGTTTAAATTGTCCTTTGTTTTTTGTAATTTATTGACAGAGGGCCGGAAGAGCTGAAAAAACTAAATCACTAAACAAAGTTGTATAATTTCTATTTTCAAAATTATGCTGCCGCTTATTGAGCCTGACAAATCTGAATCGACTAACAAGTTCTTCAAGGAATTAAACTCTACTCCAAATTATTTTTTCTCGCGGGTAGCAATAAGTTTTAGGTTTAAGAGGTTCAGTAGTGACGACAATAGTCTCAGAACTTTATAATCCACTTTTTACTTTTTAACTTATAATGATACCTTGAATATGTATTACTAGGTCATTAGATTCTCTTTATGTAACTTACTTATTCTTTAAAGTTATTTTCACTAGTCAAAGTGCAGTCCAAAATAGTGTACGTATTGCTAGACTATGGTAATAATAATTACATTTTCAAAATCTTAAGGTACCATTAGAAATTTTTTCTTTATCCTCTGACATTATTTCACTTAAAGGAGCAAAGGATGTTTAAGTGAAAAATACTCAGTAAATAAATTTGAAACAAATGAAAAATTTGAAACAACGACATTCTAATTGCCAAAAGGCAAATGGCTTTAGCTACCCATGTAAACTAAATTTGTTGCTACACAGTGTTCTCTGAAGTATCGCACAAAGTTTAATAACATGTTAGTGGATTTCGAATGCACGGACGCACAGAGAGTTGGTAATGGGCTTCAAAATTCATTGTGTAATTAGTAGCAGTGGTAATTATTGATTAACTAAATAACTATATTCTTTCTCATACTATTGATTGCACTGTGTACAGTTTTGATATATTTAGCAAATGTGTTTGGATCCCCCGGACCGGACGTTGAAATAGAAAGGCACGTAACAAAATAGTGATATTACAGATGTGAAGAATTGATTATAAATTCTAGGCAGCTATAAAGTTCAAATACTAGAGGTTGAGTAAGTAATTAAGTGCTTAGTACATGTATTTTGTTTTGTTAAATTAACCATAGAAAATTTGGTGCTGGAGTTTGTGTTTGGGAGATACTTGTAGATAATTATAGTGTGCATTAGAGCAGGAAATGCAAAGTGGGATTCCGCTGTGTGCATGAATATTATAGAATACCTCACTGTGACGGTGACACATTGGGTAATAGGAAGACAGACGAAAGACAACTGGAGAACACGAAGTGAGTGCCTAGCGAGTGAGTCTGTGTGGCCTACATAAGAAAAGTATACGTAATCGTTTTGTGGAGGAAATTACTTACATGCTTTTTGCTAATTGCCGCTAAATAGTTAATTAATATTGCAGTATAGGGAGTTTTTGCATTGCTTAAAGAATAAATGAAGAATAAATGGAAGACGCAAATTGCCTTATTGCTCGTTCTGCTAGTCTTAACTCTTACTAAATAGATAAGTAAGTAGGTGGCTGCGGATCTACTTAGCTTTCAAGAGAAAAGATGCTAGGTACTTTACGTGGAAGACACTAAATTATGGATTTGGACATCGCCTATAGTACATTTCAAGAATACTAAATACACTTGTGATAAAATGCTGTCTGCATCCCTAGGAGCTTGGAGCAACGGCCATGCCCATTTATACGAGTATATTACATACACAGCACTAGATTAGTATAATCGGCAAGATTAATTTGGCTGCTCACTTTGTTGTTAATGTAGCAAAAGCAAAACATCAACTGTAGCAAATCGTAGCAGAATAAATTGCTCTGCTCCTAAATATCTAATGCTCCTTTGGTGTAGTAGTGACTTTAGGGCAAAATGCTTTGTTTCCGCGTACATTTTATTTGCATACTCCGGCTTCCTCCCACAGTACAGATAACTGAAGTAAGTAGACCAGCACATGCAGCCACTGAGAGACAAAGGAAATAATACCAGACAAGGGAATCTTATCAAAAAAGTTTAGAGTGGCAGCCTACAAAACGAAAAAACTCCGTTTGGACATTACACTTATTTTTAGTGCATTTAGCGGTAACGACGCAAGGAAGACATAGCAGCAGCTACCCGGGTGACTTTAACTCCGACCAACTTTAACTTTAACCTGCAAATCCCATCCAATAAAATGCGGATGTTTCATTGCACACGTAGCACTAACAATACGTGTCCCACACACTTTCCCTCTCCTCGCTCTCGCCAACAACGCTCCATCTACCAAACATATGTACTCCGTAAGCAGGGAACCATGTACTTACGAGATAAATGAAATAACGTCAACTTTGCCAAGAAACCAGAAAGCTCTTATTGAAAAAGAGAAAACTTGGGGTATTCACGCTTGATTTACTTCCCTTTTAGGCCCCGCACTTTTCTACCTACTTTATTTCGCTGTCTCCCCACAACGCTTAATTAAACATATCTCAATGCTTCGCTCTACTCAAACTCTCTCGTCATTCAACAACACAAATATCAATCCAAGCTACACTTCAACGATTTTAAATACTCCACTCCCTAAACACACTAATGTCCTTGTGCATAAACACTAGTCATCGGGGAACAGAGTTCACGCAATATTATTAAGAGCTCTTGAATTATTAGACCTAAGTAGGCCATACATCACAATATCTATTTGTTCAAAAGAAAGTCATAAGTTTTATTATTTAAGTTTTCCTTCACCAAGTTCTTTTCCTAGCCACATAAAATGCTCTAGTACTATTTAAATTCATGCATTGATTTAGTCAAACACATTGTCACTGCACAAAGACAAAATACTATGATTTATCTGTTTACCTTAGTAAACTCACTTCCCATTCCCCCCTCTGCACTAATAGGATTTCATTTTCTAAACTTTACTGCGTAGATACTTAAGATCGCATCATTTCCCATAAGGAGAGGTATTACAGAGGATAACACTACACTCACTCAAACTAAATACGTATCAGATTGATAGCTATCTTCAATTTAAGCCACCACAATTCTTTTATTCTTTACGAGTGACATCAAACTTTTGATCGTGGAGGTCAAACATGCCCTGTCTTTCTCAAATCGTAAATTTTTAATGCCAACTGCACCAAAGACAATGTACAAGGTATACACGAGTTAAAACCAATATAGGCAATAAAACCCTGAGTACAACACAACTGCATTATTCATTACCTGCTGCTAAATTCCCACTGTACTGAATCAATCCTTTCGCTTTTACTTTTAAAGTAATTTCGCATAATTTTTCACAATGTCGAATTAGTACATAGGTATTGCACAAAGTATTTTTTCAGAAAGTTTTATACGAATTAATTTAATTTAATAAATTCTCTCCATTTGAAACACGTTACTGGCAAGGATCAATCTTTCCTTTAGTTTTAGGAATGGTACTTCCTACAATTAAAACACTATGATAAAAAAATAATAACTTGTTTATAAACAGCGAGTTGAATTCAATTTAAAATGAACACAATATAATATTAACGTCTTAAAATTTCATTATAAAGACCAATAGGTAATTAAAAAATAATTAGAATGCATGATTTGATATTTTAACAACAAAAAATATTTCAAATCAAAACATCCACCGATAGATTTTAAACAAGTTGACACAGTCAGTAGAATTCCATTTCTTAACATTTCTTAAGTTCTTACATGACAATGTATATCATTTTAAAATATCATGATAACTGTGCCTAAATAAAATAATAGTATGTATTTTCTTAAACTCCATTTATAAATTATTGACAGTAATTTGCATCAGAATTTGAATGAATTTACTACAACAAATAAGTACAAATACATTTCACATTGCATAAGTACAGAACTATAAACGAAAATGTGGCTTTTGTTATTCTTTGTGAATTTTATTTATTAAAATGCCTTTG
Source organism: Yoshiicerus persimilis (assembly GCA_020352615.2). Classification (NCBI taxonomy): domain Eukaryota; kingdom Metazoa; phylum Arthropoda; class Collembola; order Entomobryomorpha; family Tomoceridae; genus Yoshiicerus; species Yoshiicerus persimilis. The sequence continues at coordinate 17,976,656 of CM060170.1, forward strand.
AGGAGCATTGTATGCTTGACTTCGGCTAAGAGGAAGGAATTAGTGTTAGTGTTGAAAGAAGTAGTCGTTCTTTATGTTATGAATGCCTTAAATAAACAATGAGCTGACAGATTTGTAAAAAATATGCCCGTCAACTTTATTACTGAGCCATCTTAGGTAGGTAGTGTTGCATAGTTAGTTTACCTGATTTCGAGCGAAGTCATACTAGAGGGGAAGAATAGTATCTGACCTTATTGTTAGTTAACTTTCAACATCACACGCCATACACTAATCAAACTGAGAAGAGAGAAGTGTATTTCCCAAAGGGTTTCCTTTCCTATTCCTTTCTACATCATCTATTTCCACAGCTTGAAAATCTTGTTTTCTGAGAGTAATTCCTGGAGAAAGTCAAAGTGGAGAAGAGCACTAGAATACTACTTTCACAACAGTTCTCCTGGCTTTTTCTGTACTCCTTGCTCTGCTGAGTTAGTTGATGCTGAACGGAACAACCTACCGTAAGTAAGTATGGGAATAGCTATTCCACTAGACGCTAGCTTAACTAACATAAGTCATAATACCAGAACAACTATGCGACCATCTCTATAGGCACCCGTCCACTCCACACTTATCTTTCACAAAATTTAACTTCCCTCTCCCTTCAATATTTAAGTCCTCTACAATAATTCAATACAATAAATTCCCTTCCGCGTGCCATCAAATGAGCATCTTCCATTGCTACTCCGTTTTGTTATTCTACGCATGCGTATAATCATTTAAGTCGTTGGTGGGAAATTCAGTTTACCAGTTTTATCTACATATTAAGTGCTTATTCTTAAACCATAGTCACTGCAAAATTATTTTTGCATTCTAAAATTTAAGTTTTTAAAATATTCGTTCTAAATTCTAGGAATAAGTTCCGCGATTAATTATTTTTGCGGATTAGAAATTAAAGTAATCACATAACACTTGTACATCAGGTGACTTGGATTCTGTCTCACCGTTCTCCTAGTGGTGCACAGAGTACATTACGAATAGCGATAATTTCTGACGAGAATCGAAATAGCTGCGAATCTAGATATTGATGAGTATTGTAGATGTAAGCAAGATCGTCGTGTGCGAAGTTGGTTCATGACAGAACAATTTATTGTATCTTCTAATTGAGAATTTCTCCCCAGTGCATTTGCCAGAAAATTTTCGACTGCAAGACTGCGAAGGCTCAAAAGCAGAATGTTCATACCCAAATGCCAGGACTTTCCGGAGCTATGACTCTGATACATTTATAACAAGAAAGCAGTGTACTCTGGCTTTTAATGAGAAAATGTAAATAGCAATTTTTCCTTCCTTTCTGCCCTGATGTGCTAACGACGTCTATTGAAAATTCGTCATGCTGGGTTAACAAAGGATAAAATATGGTACTGTAGACGACCGTGCGACCTCGTTCCACCCAAATGACCTTCTTCGGTCGTTACAACAGTAGATGCTCTATAATATTCATTTGTCCCCGTAGATGCTTTATCAAAATGGTCATTACAGTGTAATATACTTATAATAACTATGATAAAACAGTGCAGTAATGTAATTTAGAAGTTAAAAAATGTTTAATTGGCAGAAAGTGGATTTTGTTGCAGAATGCATACTAATGGTGCGATATTTCCGTATAAGTACTTATTGATATTCTGGAAAGTGTTTTGTAGGTACCTGTGGTACATGCATCATTATTTCATACAACTAACTGCGTGGATGTTTGGGAATTGAAAAATATTGTTTAGCTTTATATTTCATTGTTTCATATAGCAGTCATCTTTTCTAATGAGTTCAGTAAAAAGTAGGTCTGCTAAAAAAGCTGGGAAGCTGATGTATCAATTAGTAGAGAAAATAATTATTTTCTCATGCTTTCCAAATCCCTCGTGTTCAGTTGTTCCGGAGAAAATGAAATACTTTCATGAGTCGCTGAGTGAAGAAAAGAGTCGTTTGCAGTCAGTTCTCGAAGGCAACTTACCAATTGTATTGTAATTGTATCTGAATGTGGAGAGGGAGAATTAACTGTCATAATGAATTGTAATCGTTGTGCCGTGTGGTGGCAAGAAGAATGGTGGCAAGTGGAGAGAAATTATAGGGAAAGCAAGTCTTGCGAACCCAGCAAAGGTCGGGCAATAACTCATATTTTTTGGACATGCTTCGCTAACATTTTATACCTAACTACATAATAACTACATATATGCTTCCTCTCCGCTTCCACATAAGTTTCCTTCCCTCCGCATCTCCTGTGTACTTTATTATATCATTATACCGCATACCGTATGACTTCATTTTCATTCCACCTACCTCCACTACACAACACATGAGACATTTCTTTATACTTCATCTAATTCCAACTCTGGTATAGCTTTGCGTAATATTTACCTACACGGCTCCATCACTATAGTGCTCTCTTCGCAGCTCAAGGCTTTTGTTCACGAAAAGCACGTGTATATGACACAAAGTTTCTATATTTTGTATTTAGCTGGGTGTACAAAACGTTTGTCCTCTACTGACGAAATCACTTTTGGTAAAAAATAATTTGTGGGGAAAATACATTTCAACTTCTTACTAATTAAGATCAATATTTTTTACAGTGGCAAATATTTGTTTAATTTTGGAAATTGGTATTACAGATAATTATTTATTTAATTCATTACATTTGAAAATAATCTTGTAGTATTTTAGGATTATTGGAGAAGATTCCTTTTCCAAATTTACAATGACTCCCATAGTATGTAGTCGTCGCGCTGCTTATTTTGGGAACATCAATTTGGAAGCAAGATTTATTTGTGAATTTTAAAACATAAATTTCAATATTCTTTAAGGTTAGTTATTCTGAAAAGATCTCCTGAGGATGGCGTAGTACATACTTCATTACTTATTTGTTGTGAAGGTATGTAGATATTCTTTGAAGTTTAAAGGGTTTGTAAGATACATAAAATATGCTAAATATATATTTCACTATGATAAAGCAGATATTAATGCAATAAAAATGTTTGTACTAAGTGAGTTTTATAAGCATTTTGACAGAAGTTTCAATTGCAGTTGAAAAGGATTCAACTAACCATTTCTAATGTTTACTTTGTCAAAAAATGCTTCATCACAGATCGAAAGATCTGCGAACCTTGGGAGCGTATCGTCTTGAGTTTTTGAGAATTCTAATATTTAGTTTCGCTACTATTCCATACAGAAGACAGACAGCCGCTACACATTAAAGGAGGAGTAAAACAATGAGACGAAATTGGTGTACGTATGTACTTTCCTGGTTTAATGAAAAATGGTAGATGAAGAACGTGCACCTGATTTCAATAACAATATAGTGAAATGCCTATTCAGGGATCTACTGTTGTTTATAGGCTATTTATACATCTTGAGAGTAGAGTGCATACACATACAAACTTATTCTCCATAGAAAAACAAAGTGAGGTTCTACTGAATTGACTTGACCCGAATAGGCGAAATCCCAATTCATTGTAATATTTAAAGAGAAAATAAATGAGGTTCGTCTGAATGCAGAACAGTGTGGAGTGTCTGTTCTGCTAAAGCATGAGAAAATAAAACAAGAATTGGAAATGTTGGGTTGGGAGGCTCAAAGGTGATGATGATTGTGGAAGTACATTGAGTTGAGTGGAGTGAAAATAAAGAAATGAAAAGCCTAAAGTTGACTTGACTGGATTGATGGTGACGTGAGGGAGGAAATATTTGCGAGAGACTGGCTCTACTTCTCTGTGAATTTGACTGGAAATTGCTAGCCAATCTGAAATCTTTTGAAATATGCTAATGATGACATGAAGAGTGGAGACTTGCCACCGTGAAGATGTGATGAAGAATATTTATGATGTGTTTATGTGCGACACTATAAAAAACAAGCTAGCAGGTAGACTCCGGCTATTGGGTCAACATATGAAAATGTAGTCCCACATGAAAAAGAGTTGTTAAAGTGGTTAGTGCTGAAAATCGATACACTTTTGATACTACTTACTTTCCGTTCTTAAGTTTTGCTAGACTGTCGATGGGAACAGTGAAGCGTCACTTTAAATGTTCTTTCCAGTCGACTAGGTCAGACTAACAAGTGCAGTGCAAGGTAGAAATTCCACTTTGCCATGCCACACCAATTTTAGCCATGCTTACATCGAACATTATCGCTTCTATGATTTATACATCCTCCTGTAGTGCACTACTAATGCCTTTATTTATCCCGAGTGTATCCCACGTGTTTCCAAAAGAAATTCGCTGAAACTGAAGAGTGAGACTTAAAATCGGAAAATGCACGAAACGTGTGCACTGTAGTCGCAGCAAAAGTCACCGTAAATGTGCCATGTGCAATAGTTCACATTGATTGACTTGCATTAAAGTTTTCGGGAACTAAAGTTGACATGGGAAGCAAGGGCTGTTGCGCAAGAAAAGGAGCCGATGAAACAAGATGTGTTTTGTGAACATTGCTACTTAACTAAGTCCCTGCCTCAGGGAATAAAAAAGAGACGAACAAATGTTACTTAGATTGAATAATGAATGAATGTAAATATTCACCCACATCTGTCACTAAGGAATTAGCCCCGGTCAACTTCCCCCCTTCCCACTATTTTCTTCTCTCCACAATTACTTTTTAGAAGCTCAATATTCTTGTGTCCTTGTCATTTACTGGCACACTCACAGGCATAATTCCTAATTCAAACCACATCAACTGCATTAACATTATCACATGAAGATGCATTTCAGCTCGGCTTCCAAACTCAAACAACATGGTTCCTAACTTTCAACAAAAACTATTCATTCGAAACAACAATTGGAATCCAATCATTACATTTACGCATTTCAACGTAATAACATGCTTTATACCCTATATTTTTAATGTAAAATCTACTAAATAGTGAGTTAATCTAATTGGCTACCTTGGGTACCTGCTTGATACCGAAATGCATCAAGCAGGTCATGTGCAATATTGGTATCAAGCATATAACAGAATAAATAGAAGTCTTAATAAAGAAAAATCCGCGAAAATATTAAAATGTGCAGTACAGCAAAGTATCTTCGTAATTGCATGACCAGATTAGCAGAAAAATTAGAGATACAACAGTTTAGAATAAGTTCTGTATAAATAAAGATGTATTTTCATTGAATACTAAAAAGAATTATTATCGAAATCAGTCACAAGTTTGTGATTCAGCTTAATGGGCTGCATAAAATTAAAAAAAATTCACTAAAGCCTCCAAGAACTTGAATCATTACAAATCTACAATTTTTGATGACCATTAACGACAATTAGTTTTACATCTATCCCTTGCGAATTGTGTAATTCTACCCACCAAGCTTCTTATTGATCTAACTACCTACACCTAAGGTAATTATAGAATACAAAGACTACCAATGATTAATCATCAGTAATAGCAATTTATTTTGGGAGAATATTATACATTGTGTTCTAGATATGTAATAATATAAAAAAATATTAGTCTCTAATGGTAAAATGGTTTGGTTAGCATTGGTGCACAAATATAGCGACTAACCGGCAATGAGCCATTTAATTTAAATAAATATATGTTTGGCAAAGTCGTTGTCTAACTTCCTCCAGTGGATAGGAACGGCGATAATTTATGCATCAAGTGTAGAACAGAGTTGAGAGATAGTGCGACCGAGTATTGTACGATTGCATGGATTCATGGATAGAATGAGTTATTTGTGTTATTAATATATTAGTAATAGAAAGTGTAACAATACCGTGAAACGAGTGTCGATGTGGTAGTAGAAGTGAGTGAGAGGAGATGCAGTAGTAAGTATTAATGAAAGAAGAGAAGTGACGAGGATGGGTAGAGGTGGGCACGGGACGGGAGAGTGAAGAGTTGAGCAGGAAGTGTTAAGATGTGGTTTGGTTAGCGTGAGTTAGCCGGGTATTAGCTACTGTTCTCTGTCGTTCGGTTGCCGGTGCAGGTGCTAAGAAATTGATCAAGTTTCAAAGTAGCTTCTCACAAGTTGTTTGTGTTTGCTTGATGCATGCCTTGGCTGTCATGGTGTGTGAATAAGTATGTTGACTGGATAGACACTTTCTCTCTCCATTTAATTTCCAGCGGGTGACTTGCCGGGGAAACATCCGGAGAGAATACATCTGTACTTGTTCAATCTTCAGCTCATCATCATCATCACCAGCTACTCATCCGTGTCTCGGGGAATTCAGTCTCCACCGCCGCACTGTCTCCCATTCCATCAACACAGCAGCCACAGTCACAGCCACATGCTGCACGGGCCCACCACGCTAAACAAAAATATCCAACACTCATTCAAATTTAAATATCCCAAACATAAACCTTCACAGCCTCACCCGCAATCCAAACATCAAAGTGTCATCCTATTTAATATTTTAACATCTCCAGCAGCACCACACAATCAAAAACTCCTTTCTCTCCATTAACATGTCACTGAAACAAACACTAACCGCCTCTACTGCATCCTCCGTCAACAAACCCAATAAAAATAATTAGACACTAATTTTAGTTCCATTTCTCAGGTTAAATCTTCAGTAATTAATGCTTACGCAATTTATATCATGCAAAATTTCATGATTATTCTTATTACATACGGCGAAACCTTAAATATAATTTATAGCAAATAAAGGTATGTTTTCTTGGAACTGGATCATTCCTAGTAATGCTACTAAATATTAAAGTATCTTTTGATTACATATCCCCTAGATTGAAAATGGATTGAAAGACTACTTAGAGACAACGAGAGTGAAAGGTGAATTGAGTGAGAATACCGTTTATTTGAAGAGAATTCGACGGAAGGCGCGTCGAAAGTCTTTGTTGAAGATAGTGTAGATGACAGGGTTAAGGGCGGAATTCATGTAGCCGAGCCAGAAGGCAATCGCAAATCCCCAGGGGGCGACCTGGCAAGATGGACACAAGGGTTCGAGGATGTAGAGGAAGAAGAAGGGGAGCCAGCAGAGGATAAAGCTGCCCATGATAAGACCGAGAATGAGCGTCGCACGTTTCTCCTTCTTCCTGGCGATTCTTCTTTTCTCCCGTTCCGGGTCTCGTACTTCCTGCGATAAAAGAGAGATCGTGTAGAGACAGGGATCGCAGGGGTGAGGTTGCGAATGAAGGGGTTACCTTGGGGGAAGGGAGCTTGCCCATATCAAGAACATCTCGCCTGGCCTTGCCGGAGGTGGAACTGGATTTCTTTCCAAAGAACGGTTGGCAAAGTCTCAGTTTGAGAGGTTTCACAACAGCACAGCGGCTGATTGCTCCCGAGTCGGAAGACGAAGGCTCGACATCACTAACGGGGTCCGTGTCCAACTGGAGCCGGGAGCAGGAGCGAGACAGGGTGCCCAGGATATGCACGTCGCCGTTGAGCGAAAGGCTGGACGACGTTCTCCATATCGTGGGGGTCTCCACCCGCAGGAAGTGCAGCTTCGGCCGCTTCGACCGCTTTGAGGGCCGGCTCGTCGAACTCTCCTCCGCCCGACTCCCGTTCGACTGCAGCTCCGAGATCTTGTTCTCCAGCTCACTCACCGCCAGGGCGGAGTGGTGGGGCACGCGGGCCAGGGGGTCCTCTCCGCTCCCCACGTCCCTCAGCTGGATGGTGGGCACCAGGGGTTGGCACCCACTCTCGTCCCCTGTACCCTCCTCCTTCTCCTCCTCCTCCTCGTCCCCCTCCGCAGGGACCTCCTTGCTGTCCCCGTCCGCATTAGTCTTTTTCTCTGTCGCCGAGTCGAGTTGAGTGGAGGAGGGGGGTGGCGCGGCGGAGGCTCCGTTGCCGGGGTCCTCCTGAGGGGGCCCTGTCCCTTCCTCGCCACCTCCGCCGTTGTGCTCCGCACTACTATCACCGGCGCTGGCACAACTGCTCACAGTTTTACAGTCGGGGGTGTTTGCACTGAGGGGGTCGTCCTGTGCCTTACTACTACTGGAGTCCTTATTGGCACCCGCACCGTTAATACACGCACTACTGTTACTACTAGCACTAGCACTACCCTTTCTCGTAAGGAGAGGATGGGAGGTGACTTCTGAACTTTGTCCCGCTCTCTCAGTCGTGTTTTTCTTTGTTTTGTCAGCACTGCTACAAGCACTGTTCGTATTATTGCCCTTGCGAGTCTTAGCGCCGTTTCTGTCTCCTGCCTCGACGGAGTCTTCAGGCGAGCACCCTTCCACCGTAATCTCCGGCTTGACCAACACCTCACTTGTCACTACCAATGGATCCTGAAAACCCACCTGTTTGACGCAACGCCCCTCCGGTGTGACTGGACTACTCGGCGGTTTCCCGCACTCGTTCAGCTCCATGGGGGAGGATGTCGTCAGGTGAGCGGGGGTCGCGAGAGGAACCTTTGGCTTAGACGAGGACCCCTGCGTTAGCGTCGTTGTCGTCGAGGTCGTCGTCTTCGACTCTTCAATCTCTATAGCAGACGGCTGCGGCTTGGCCGGCTTCGGCGGCTTCCGAACCGCCCTCCGGGCTCTGGCACGAGCAGCGAAGTAGATTCGGATGTACACGAACACCATGATACAACTGGGGATGTAGAAGGAGCCGAGGGCCGAGTACAGGACGTAGCCAATCTCCCGACTCAACTGCAAACAACCAAACGCATTTCTCATTACGCTCATTAACTCATTTCACAACAGCCACAATAAATGGCCAAATTCTATTTCACTTCCACTCACAACTAAATACATAAACTCCCAATCACCAGCGAAGAGCAATAAGTTCCAGAGGCCTCACCAACCCAGTCCGGAGGCACAACATTAACCAACTCACTCAAACTTTAGAACACTCATAACACCGTAAACCTATTACGCCAGCCTAATGAAGATCATCCATCATCAATTATCAGGTCGAGTAGGTGTGACATCAACTAAAGTTACATCCGAGGCTACAGTTGAACCGTCTATCTCCGCCACGCTCCTCCGACAAACAACACCATTCCACACCACTCAACCTTACTTCCACCAAGGCCCTTCCAACTTCTTTACCCATCAACTATCTCCAACTACTTCCATTTATTCACTCCTCTCTATACTCACTTTATTGTTATTCTCCCATGATATCTGTACACTAAATATGTCCTTGTTTCCTCCAGTCCCCTGTGTAATACGACAACCCCATTGAACTTTAACTCATTCCTTTCCTGCTCTCTTTCCCATCTAGGCTATCCCTCTACTCACACTCCGCGCTATGCTCACAATCCCTTACCAATATTATTCTCAATATTCTCTACCAACAAATACACCAATACTACTCTCTTAAGTACCCAAAAACTTGATAAGCAAAGTTTCCAATTCAGTTAGACAAATTCTCATTTGCAGTATACACATTTGCTAAAATACTTTTCCAGGAATTTCTTTACGTTTCGAAATATATGTCAATGCTAAGTAACACAAATCATCCACCTACACAAATAAGTGGTTGAAGACCACACAATAAAATAAATTCACAATATGATCTCTGGATATGTGTTTTATATGGATGAGTGTTCATAGGAAGGGGAAATTTATGTAGATGATAAAATGTTGGGAAGGTATGTATAAGTGGCTGGCTACATGGATTGCATACTACTACAAGTACTAAAAGAAAGACATAAAGCATCGTGGTAAGGTTTATTATTTGTGTGGATGTCTGCATTTGTTTGGGGGGACGAGATAGGCAGATAAGCATAGCATGCCAATTTAGACAACACAAGTTTCTCTTTATTCTATTTGCTCGGAAATGGAAATAGACACATATTAGGCATAAATAGTAGATTACATGAATGAGCCTTATTTTTTCGCTTTAGTATCCCTCTCCCGATGGTGCTTACTAACCTACATGGTATCTACATGCGTGTCTACTTCCTCCACTTGCTATTATTATCTGCACTGCATATTCGCCAACTTGTTCGACTTGACTGTGTGTGCTAGGAGCGAGAAGGGACTGAAACTCCAAGGTAATCTACAAAGTGTGCATGAGCCCATCACTCTAATCCCCTCGTGATTATATTTCAAACTACTTCACAGCATGAGCACTTTCCAGAAAAATTATTAGCTCTTGAGAATGGCATGGAGGCAGCAACACCTGCTTCACTTCGTCTCATCGTCAGTCTCCACACAAGTTATCTTTCCGAAACTCCGAAAGACTCTCTAGGCAAATACAGCTGCATTTCCAATACTTCCCTCCACTATAAGACAATTCATACGCATTTCCATCCCAAACATAACAGAAACATTCAATATTGCTATAACTGCACTTCCCCACTCACGGACCTACACAAGTCTAACTTCCTTATAAGGGAACTATTTCCCCCAAAACTGCTTTTAAATCCGTTATTAGATTTTATGAGAGTACGTGCAAGATCTTTTTGCATTGCAAAATCCATACAATCTTTTAGATTAAGCATCTTTTCTTTCGTTTTTAACAGAGCACTATATTATCATCTGTGTTTGGGAACATGTAAATAAGCAAAGATTTATTCGAAAACTCAATGTTTGTCCCACCTACTGCTACACCGTAAAAATTGAAAACTCCGAAAATGGAATTTTGCCAGCTCTCTAGAAATATTTCTACCCAGTAGTGTAGAAGGCCAAAACTCTTAACTTACATGTTGCTAAAAACCGTTGTGCACTTCTTTTCCTTTATTGCACTATGTCTTACATAAAACACATAATATTGCAATTGACTTCACAAATCAGTGTTAGTCTCACATCTAATCAAACGCTGCATTCCATTCCCTTTGTATGCTTAGCCTCTGACTCAACTTTCCATTATTAATTTCTGCTTTTCATTCTTTCTGGAAAAGGAATATTTAGACCCGAGCGATATTGCTTTTATGAAGGTACTACTATTTCTCAAAACAAATTTACCTACTTCAGAGGAAGCAGTAGAAACCATTTAGAGGAGGTATTCAAAAGTTAATTTTACGAAGCTTAGTATAATTAGTACAAATTATGTTATTAAGCACGAGCTGGAGTACACAATTCTCCGCATTTTCCGTAAGCATATGCATAGTGGGCTGAGGTAAGAATGTTAAAGAAGGTACCGAAACATGTGAAGAAAAAGTAATACATTTTGCATTTGCAATTTCAGAAACGTATACTTTCGCTCGACTGTGCCTTCTGTGCCAGTTCATTTCAACAATTCTAGTCATAGCCAAGATGTACTCGCGAATTCCAATCTATCTGTTGTGATGTATTTGCGTATCTGGGAATGGGAGAGTGAGATACACAAGTGTTGAGAACTACGTGCTCATCCATAACATAACACGGCATACTATTACCGAACACATAATATTTCCTTCAACCAGTATACAGATAGCATCCATTCAAACAACATTTATTACCGTGCAACTACTTATACACTTAAACTTTAGTAATGCCTGCTCTCCAAAATGTTAGCTACACACTTTCTCATAAGTGAGGACCGTGTTAGCAAACTCTATTACATAAACTACTCGAATAGCTTTTTCATCTTCACCCAGAAAAATAAACTCAATTGCCAAGCATGCAAGAAGGATGGGCCATGGCGGTAGCTAGCAAGGAGGATAATAAATATTATGCATTAATAAGTATACAAATATTCTGCTTCTCTATAGATGTTCGTCACACTTCGCTATACATGAATAATATAACATATTTATAAACATAGACTTTCATATGTAACCCATTCTCGTGTTAAACAGATATACGTTTTACTTCGTTTCTGGCGTCTTCAAAAATGGTGTTCCAACTTTAGGGGAGCTATACAAAATTGCAAACAAATATTCGCCGTAGAAAGAAAGCTCGATTGCAATGACTAATCCTAGAATACACCAGACCACCTCACCATCTACTTTTTAGGCTCGACCATGTGTCTATACCCCTCGCATTTCTTTCCTGGGTATGCTTTACTATTACCTCGGAGGCTCTAATATATCAATGAAGCACCAATTTGTATGATAGAGCAGAAAATAAGTGGGGCATAATTGTTGAACGCTCCTTATAAGCTACAGGGGCTTGAAAATTGGAAATAAGACTACTAACCTAGCTACCTACAAAGAAGGTGGAAAAACTCCGGCACTGTAAGTAAGCGGAACTGAAATTGGCCAGCAATCAGACTGTGGAAATAACTAAGGATAAGAAAAGGCATGAAATGGAAATGATGGGATGGCAAGTCAGGTTTCCTCACAGAGAAGGAAGAAAGGAATGGTAAGGAGGAAAGGAGCCGGGGGTGGCTGGCTATTTACATAGACTGGCTTCCCGGCTGATGGAGTGTCTGGTGTGTTGCCTAATAAAGAAAAATGTGTCAGCGTTTATAAATGCATTCTATCCTAACAAGGGTCGTAAAGCAACTTGAGTAGAAAGAATTGAGACGTAATGCATTGATGTGTCTTGGCTTCTCTAGGACATTTCTGTTGAGCTTAGGGGAAATGGATATGACTGAGAAGGAGAGCAGTGTCTCGTCGACTCAAGTGATGGGCCCAGTCAGTCGCCAATATATGTCTTCCTGAAGTATGTCAACAATCCTGTAGTGTCCACAACTACAGACGAGCCTAGGAACACCGATGTCCATGGGAGAACTCTTTTGGCCCTTTGCCCTGTTTCTGATTGCATGCGAACAGCACTACCAAGGACGAGCAATATGCAATATCATTTACGACTGACCCTGGTCTCCCACTCTAGGCTACATCACTCTTATCCACTGCATATTTACGATTAGCTCTTTTCTGTGCATTGCTCATCACTTAAGATAAAAAGAGTCTGCTCTTAACACCAACGGATATTTAAAGTCAAAATAGTAAGCCACGTCTGGGCAGGAATTATTTAATGTTTTAATTTTAAATCTGCACTTCCAACAGAAATCAGCTAAAATAGATCAGTCTTAAATACAAATATGGTGTTTATATACACAGTGTCAAGATACGGATCAAATTGGTTTACTTTCTCCACCTGAAATTTGAAACCCTAGTGAAGGAGGAAAATTGTAAAAATATGGGCAATATTTGGGTATGGGTATTGAAGGGAGTAGTTTTGGTTGGATTTGTAACAAAGTGGAAAGAAAGCACATCTGGCGAAAAGTGTACATATTATAAAGCGGTCACAGTGGGTTTGGACTTTGGAACGTATGCCAATGGGCCATATGTAGGTAGTCAGAGAAATAGGGGAGGATTGCAAAGGAATCTGGTGTAGGCGAAGAACTCGTTAACTTTTCAATGGCAGTGTAGTACATAAAGTAAAGTACATGAGAATTGCATCGGAAGTTTTCTAAAGTCGTGTGTTAGACTAAAGTGGAGTAGAAGTGAAAGCAATGCCGCCTTCTAAATGTGCTTACTTTACCTAAACATAAGGAATGACTGGTAAAGTTAGTAAAGTAAGTAAGTTTAATGTATGGATGCTAAGAAGGTGCCGAGAAGTCTACACTAAGTACACAGAGAGTGGCGAAGACGAGGCTGGAGAGAAATCGATTCCAAATAATTTACTCCCAGTCGAATCTCCATTTAAATAACGTTTCATTCATGAATATTCATAGGGCGAGATATAGCATTTTTTATATGTCCATTGCGATATTTTGTGAAATTATTTCCATAAAATAACCATCATCTTCCCATTCCACAGCGTAAGAGTCCACCAAGGAATACTACCAACCAGAACCTGAGTGATATCAGATGAACAATATGAGAATGGTCCACACCATCATGTACTCCTCACTATCTTCGACACTCGTGTTCACCGAGAACACTGTCTGTGTCGACTCATCTCCCGAATCAGATGGAGCACTCCCTCTGCTCGAACTGCAACTACTGATAGTGCCGCTCTCCACGTCTACAATTTCTTAGATACTCTATTCGCATCTCCACTCCAGTAGTCCACCGTGTGTCCCATCCAACTTCCCAATGAATTCCAGACTAACTATGTCTCTGGATACCACCTTTATCGACTATACGGCATGCAGCGCCACTTATCGTATGTTAGTCACTCATGTCAGCCCTCGCGCCTCGTCAGCACAACTGCCGAGCGGTTAAGTAAGCTGCAGACAACACTTGTGCTGTGAAATAGGTCCCTGATTATATTCATTTATATATGTATTAGGAATACGAATGAAATATCTAAGAAATGGCAAAATAAAACAATGCCGGTATTTGCCGCTGCCTTTGCGCACACCATAACATCACCTTTATCAGACTTAATAAGCACACACCGTAAAAGATGAGAGAATCCGACGGGGGTCGGGAAAAACAGTGCAGAAAAGTAGTTTTCGAAATGAGATAACTATTTGATTTAAAATTCTCTGCAAGAAATTGTCAAAATATAGTGCCAATTAAGAAACGAATTGTGCTGTGAAATTTTGAAAGACAAGCACTTGAAACGATACCTACAAATGACATTTCTCCTTATATTGGTTAAAGTGTAATTTAAAAAGATTTTAATACTATCATCGTTTTGTTAATATAAATGCTAAATATATTTTGATATTTGAAATGACGAATTCAGACATTTATACTACTACAGTTGAAAAGGGAGCTTGGAAGTGCAGAGATACTATTTATAAGTATATGGTGGGTACTTAGGTCTAAGCTTTAAGAAAGAAGAGCTTATTAGAGCATAAGCATATATATAGTTATTTCTTGTGTGCGAGGAATTGAATGTGGTGGACTAGCGAGAAGTGCACGGAGACAGGGAGAGTTGATAGGAGTTTATATCCCGAGTATAAAAGTAACCAAAGGTATTCACATTAAAGAGGAGGAAGCTGGTTAAAATACAGAGGTTGGAATTTTCGCTTACCGCGAAATCGAGTTGAAAGCGTATCTGGGATAGAAGGAAAAGCTATTTAGCTGCGTCTTTCCTTTCCGTCTTTTTTCTCCAGAGAGACACATATCTTTTACATCTATTTCTTCATAACCAAGAAAATACAAAGAGACTCTCTTTATCCACTTTCTTCTGGCAACCAATATTTCCTTTTTCTATTATTGCTCATTCGTCTATCTCATTCGCTCACGTCAGAACTCACACGTTCCCTCACACTCATCCACTTGTCTCAAGCGAGAAGAAAACGACACTACAAGGTGAAAGCAAAATACCTTTATCTCTCCCTTTTCCACTCTTAAGGTGGCTATGAGAAATTCTGCGAAATGGGCCCACGTGTGATTCCCTTTCTATCTATTCAACATATGCTGACTCCTATTCCGTCTCTGCTCAGCTCTACACAGCAATACACATATCTAGCCAAAGAGTCTAGGAAACGTCTGAGGGAAAATTCATGGAAACTCCCAGTCTGCATTACATTTTGAATTATAGTAGTCACATAAGTAATGTATCCATGGTAGCTATAGGTACGTCAAGTACCTATTAAAGTACCCAGCTATAGGAATATTTACAAAGGAAGCGTATAGTGAATATCTATTAGATAAGTGCGCTGTTAATAATAAAGACTAGGATCTCGTCCCAATATCAACACTACAACTACCACTCCATTAAATTATATTGCAGCACTAGTCGCTAACACAATAGACTAGCATAACGTGCCTAATACGTAAGTAGGTGGGTAAAGAGTAGTCCTGGTAGGTAACTATTATTGCGTATCCGAGTGAAGATGAGTGAATTTCGTTTAAGTAGAATCTACCATCAAAATACAGCTTGACTTTTTGTTTGAACAGACTTCATTGTTTCGGGCGATATTTTACCCATTGCTAGTCATCAAGTGAGCATTAGCATAACACTATTCCACTTTCTCCTCACTCAATATTACCCTACTAAACTATCTATGTATCTCCAAGTGAAAACTGAAATACATGCCACTCTTTTCTTTCTCAGTCTCTTCCCCCACTTTCTTCTAACTATCTCTCTTTCACAGATACGCCGTACTTAACGCTCCTCACTTTCTCCTATCAAATATTATGTGTACTCTAGTTACTATCTCCACTTACTCTGTCCCTACTCATTCCCTACCTCTACAAATATAAATATACCAACGTGTCTGCAGTCAACCTACTCTTACTACCTCACTGGGTGGGTGACTGATCATCAGTTAAGTGAGTCAGTAAAATACGAATGCCTTTTTTAACTCTCTCTCTCAATTCCCTACTTACGCACATCTACCAAATTCATTTTCACTCCTTCAAATCCTGCATTGTGTTATGCACTGTGCATTCAGGCATACTAATACATACTCTCATCCCATCCATCTCAAATCACACTCTAGAGCAACTGCAAACATCCGTATAAAGATAAGTCCAAGTCACTTATCATTCCCGTAATGTATATTAAGTAGGTGATTTTTATACTCCAACGTCCTAGTCACTTTCAGTACTACCATTCCTCCATTATTTTATAACAGCTTCCGAAGTTACAATATTTTACATCTATTCCCTAATGTATTCTCACTTCACAAGTCATTACCATTTCAATAGTGTATTTATTATTATAACTGTCAGTCTACCATGCAAAGACGAATTATCTCCAATATTACAATGTACATACATATTTGCCATCTCTAATAATATCTCCATTACCTAAGTGGATGGAAATCTCATTTTTATTATAGTTTTCGTAATACTCTTTATCCAAATCTGCCTTTAGTAGATTCGACTTCAAAGAATTATTTTCCTTAAAATGCAATATGAAAAATACCAAATTCTCTATGATGTAAGTCTCACTAAATCCATTTCTAGTATTGCTGTTCATTTGTATGAGCGTACAACTCTCACTAACGGTAATATAAAAGGATGACATTTTTATAAATTTCCTTTACATATTACAGATGTGCAGCGATCGATATTCATTGTAATACTTTCTTCTTCATTTCAAAAACATGAAATCATAGAAAATATATCAAATTGGGTTTCTAGAAAATTTTACAGAATTTACAATGAAGTATCTATGTCATCATTCTTGCTATTCAATTGACACACCTTAGTAGTCCATAATTCTGGTCATAAAACATAATTCTGGTGCATGTTTACTTAATCAAGAAGGACCCTTTCACAATTTGGACATGTTTTATATAGGTTGATAATAAATAACTGACTTTTTGTAGTCCTAATCGTACTACAGTTCTTTATTTTTCACTTACGAATGAACAGCATTAAGGCTTAGGAAATGTTTTACGAAACTATTTCATAATTTATGCGATTTTATTGTGAAAATATTTAGGGAAAATGTATTCAAATACTATTCATATTTTTGGAACTACTTACATAATTCAGACTTAAATTCTTGCGCTCAGTTTGATTTCACTTGGGGTTTGAATTTAGCCGAAGCAACTGTCAGTTGACCAAGATTACATTGTTCTATTTTAGGAGGAGCACTCTCAGTCGATATCTATTTTGTGGTTAAATAGACTGGGGGAGAGAAAATGTGCGAGAAAGATTTGCATGGTAAACCTGGTTTATTTCTTGACTATTTGAGTGGATTTTGTTGAGGTGGGGCTTTTAGGAAGGATGTCAATAAAAATGTGAGGAGCCCCTTCTGGCAAATCTAGTCTTCCAATAAACCAACTCATCTGATGTTGCTCCAGTTGATTTTCTTTTCTTATATATTTACCAGCCACAATGCGTATCTGATCGATACGTCTTTCGCTAGGCAGAGCCAATTACCATGAACCAGTAGCCTCCAAATTATCTATAGGATAACCAAACTTTAGTCTGCCTCACTTCCTCAGATAGACACATAACTTTATCAAACGAAAACACGCTAAATGCACAAAGACAGGTAGCTGCAAATGATTATATGGCAAATACAGAGAACTAGAACAAAAATGGAAAATATCTCTTTCCACCATTTTATATGTCTAAAACCATTACCGTGCTAAGGATAGCCGATATAGAAAAGAGCTCCTATTACTGAAGTGTTGCTCCCAGACAAGCCAACTACATTTCTTACCGTTCAATCAAATTTACTTGATATTACTAAGCAAAACAAAAATGAGTAACTTGCTTCTCTTTCTAGACATCAAGTCAATCTGCTAATCATTTTTTCACCTTAGTAGGCCTTAACCTATGGGCATACAAGATGTACCAGCTGCACCATAAGCCATTTCCGCCATAATGATTTTATATTGCAAAGGAAACCAGAAAGTATGCTAGTAAGAAAACGGAAATCAAGTGTAATTTTCCTAGTATGTCAATCATTTAATAAAAAACAGTTTCAACAACAATAAAATTGCTATACTACATATAGACCGAATATCCGGACTATTTTTTTAAATGGTGCTTAGCAAAGTATCTTTTTCTTTAAGAGTAAGCCACATGACTGTGATACTACATTTCTTTTTTATGCACATTATGAAATGTAGAATCAATACTAGCATCCTCACAATGTTAATAATGTGGCACAGATGTATAAAGAAACTATATTATAGTAGAGATCATGAAAATGTCTTCAACATTACGGTAAGTTTAAGAACATGTATTTATGGTACTTGTTATACCTGACAATTAAAAGCTGTTGTACAATACTGCAAATTTTAAATCGTAATCTAATGGAAATTAGTAGTTGTTTTTGGATTTCCATATTCGAATTAAATCCGATAAACGCTGAACTATGTGTGACAACTAAATTGTCAAAACACTTTTCTGCCTCGTAACCCAAGGATGGTTGACTGGTGATACCTAGGTGTATCCTCGTCCCTTGTCCCTAACTTCACAAAAAATGCTAACTAGCCTGGTCTAGATAGTGGCACAACTTTGTCCCTAGCTTCCTCTATGGGATGAACTAATTTTAAGTGAATTGGGGTACAGGAGGTATTATTTTTATCTAAAAACACAAATTTATTTGATTAAATTGGAGAGTAGAAAATATGTACGTGCACACTACGTACAGCAAAGGTATGAACTGAATGATTCAACAAAACATACAACACTAAGAGAAAATGCTACATAATTCAAATTAGCGCCTAACGGCAAATACCCAAGGATTACACTAGACAGACAATTAACATGAAAATGCCATAGTCGGCGAAAAGAATATTTTTAGAAATATAACTAAACACTATTCACTTTTTCCCTTTACGAGGACGCAGCGACATACCTCCCCTCGATTTAGGCAGTTTACTGACTAAATCCATAACAGGGGAGCTCGGCCCGTCCGTCTCAGTAGGTTCTTCTATTCCTACATCCAAAACACAGACCTTGGTCATCGGGCGTTTCTTGTGCAAGGTCGTGGCTGTCTTGATATCGACAACTCTGATGATTCCGTCTCGTCCAGGATATACGGCAATTATTCTGCCCAGAGGCCACTGATTTCTTGCCATATTCGTATCTGCCAGAAGAACAACATCTCCCACTTTCACCGGCTTCTGGTCCTCGTGCCACTTGCTGCGTTTTGTCAGAGTTGGCAAGTATTCTTTGATCCATCTCGTCCAGAATAGATCACACAATCGTTGAGAAGTCCTCCATTGCCTCTTGAGGAAAAGATCCCGGTTATTGAATTCTCCTACAGGTTGAAGGTGGTTAGGTCTGAGCAAGAGAAAATGGTTCGGAGTGATTGCTGGAAGATCCTCCGGATCTGAAGACACATAAGTTAAAGGCCGTCCATTTACCATGTTTTCGGCTTCAACAATTAGGGTATGAAGAACCTCTTCCTGTGGAACTTTCTCCTTCAACGAAGCAGCCAATGCTGTCTTGATGGCTTTCACCATACGTTCCCAACTCCCCATATGGGGGGCCGCAACCGGAATGAAGCTCCAATTCCATTGGATTTTCTCCAATGCCAATGTGTCCTTAATCTTGCTTTGATCAAGATATTTCAAACTTTCCTTAATTTCGTTGTTGGCACCAACGAAATTTGTACCGTTGTCACTGTGTATTGTTTTGGGCTGGCCTCGTCTTGCAATAAATCTACGGATGGCCATAATGCAAGAGTCCGTGGTCAGGGAGGCTGCTACTTCCATGTGGACGGCTCTGGTAGTCAAACATATGAACAGAGCTCCGTACCGCTTCTCCTTTCTTCGTCCTATGGCTACTTCCATGGGTCCGAAGTAGTCAAGTCCTGTTTCCGTAAACGGTGGTTGCCGAATAGCAAGTCGGCACTTGGGAATTTCCCCCATCATCGGTGGCTTTGGGAGTGCCCGCCGTATCTTGCATAGCTGACAGTCATTCCACGTTTTCCGTACAGCACATCGTAATTTTGGTATGCAAAATTGCATTTTCAAATCATTGGCCAGTTTGTCATGTCCATGATGTCTTATTTTCTTGTGCCAGCTTTGAAGCATTGAAGCATGATGAATGGGTGCTTGGCGCTTAAAATTACTGGATTCTTTTCCATCCCTGGAACGTCCAAATCCGCTTGCACACGGCCTTTCATCCTCATAACTCCTTGTTCGTCCAAGAACGGGTTATACTTTACTAGCGAACTGGATCCCAAAGGCTTTCCTGTCTTCAACAATTCGTACCCTGGGAAACTTTCTCGCTGGGACCACATCCAGAGAATTCTTTCTGCATTTTTAATGTCCTCCACTTCAATTGGAGCTGAATCTCGCCGGAAAGATTTCTTTTTCAACATTTTGATGACTTGGGCAGTAGCTCTCACAAGTCTCGTCCAACTGGAAAATTTTGGGACTCGCTCGAAGTCCTCCTCGGTTTCCGCAATTTTCTTAGGGTCATTCCTAATGACAGCTACGAATTCTTTCTTGAGTTCTAGCTCCTCTGGTTCCACTTCCTTGGATGACATTTTTTCAATAGGCCAGAATTCTTCTTTTAACTTTAGAAAGGGTGGGCCGTTAATCCACCTGCAATTTTCCTCCCAATCGCAGGGCTTACTATCTCTTGTAGCTTCATCTGCTACGTTTTCTCCAGTTGGTAGCCATTTCCAAGAATGTACGTCGGTGAGCTCCTGGATCTCTCCAATTCGGTGCGAGACAAAGGGCTGGAACTTTTTTCCGTCGGATCTAATCCAACACATCACAGTTCGACTGTCCGTCCAGAAAAATGTCTTACTGGGTTTGTTGTCGTGTTCTTCTATAAGGGTTGCTGCCAGTCGACTGCCCATCACTGCGGCCTGTAGTTCCAATCTTGGAATTGAAAGAGGCTTGAGCGGAGCAACTCGGATTTTGGCACAGGCGAGTGTCACATCTACTTTTTCTCCCTTTTCTACGCGGAAGTATCCCACAGCTGCAAATGCTGATTCGCTCGCGTCGCAGAAGACGTGTAGCTGGATATTCTCTGCACTAGAAAACCATGGAGAATAGCATCTAGGTATTTTCCATTTGTTTATTAGTTTGAGCTCTTCAATCCAATTCTTCCACTTGAGGTGAATTGATGTCGGCAGCTCATCGTCCCATCCAATTTTAGACCTCCAAGTTTCTTGTAGAATTATTTTTGCTTTTATGGTCAAATGTGCAACGAATCCAAGAGGGTCGAACACTGACATGATGAGAGACAGTGCTTCGCGCTTTGTAGGTACTAGTTCTCCAGAAATAATTTCTTTCTTGACTCCTGTCAGGTTTGCCGTGAAACTGAAGCAGTCATCTGAGGGGTCCCAAGCCAAACCGAGAATTCTTTCTGTCCAAAAGCTCTCCTTTTCTGAATCTAGTTTCTTTTGAGATTCTGCTCTCAGTTCCATTGGGATTTTTCGTATTAGTTTTTCTGGAGTTGGTAGTCCAGTTGCAGATATGGAATCCACCTTTCTTGTGGACGTCAAAAACATCGCGGAATCTGACAAAGGCTTCTTCCTCGGTGTCACAACTATCGAGGTAGTCATCAACGTAATGATTGTTGATGATAGCATTTGCTGCTTCAGGGTACTTTTCTTCCCACTCCTGGGCATTTCGGTTTTTGGCTTCCTGAGCACAGTAAGGGGAGCAGGTAGAGCCAAATGTCATCACTGTCATTTTATATTCTTGGGGAGGATTCTTGCGGTCCCGGCCTCTCCATAGCAGACGCTGAGATTGCTGATCCTCCTCGGTAACACGAACTTGGTGAAACATTTCCTTAATGTCCCCAGTTAGCGCAATCTTCTTTTGCCGAAATTTGCATAAAACGGACGGCAAGGGTTTCAGGGTATCAGGGCCAGGTAAAAGATTTGCGTTCAAACTTGTCCCGTTTGACTTGGCAGCTGCATCGAAAACTAATCTCAACTTTCCTGGTTTTTTGGGATTGTAGACTCCAAAGTGAGGAAGGTACCATACTCGCTTTCCAGGAAACGCTAAATCTGTTGAAGTCAGCTTTTTGATGTATCCAACTTTTTCGTAGTACTCCATTTTCTTGTAGTACTGCTCCGCCGTAGCTGAATCCTTATCCATTTTTCTTTCCCATGAATAAAGTCGCCTCAATGCATTTTCTCGACTTTCTGGAAGGCAAAGGTCATCACTTTTCCACAACAAACAAGAGAGGTGTTTCGAACTGTCCATCCACCTTTCTCATGCAGGCATCCATGATTTGTATGGCTCGCTCTTCTCCTTTGGATTTCTTGGTAGGGCAATTTGGTTTTACCCCGAAGTCCTCAGTGGTGAATCTGCATTTCACCAGTTGGTGTAGACTGTCCAAACTGTCTTCGTCACTGATGTGACAGATGGACTCTACTACTTCAGCGGTGGACTCTCCTTGCAATTTTCCGAACAGCATCCATCCCAATCTTGTTTCAACAGCTGATGGAGCATTCGGAGGACTGTTCACTACTTTCAGATGCACTGTTAAATAGCTGTGGGGAAGACCGATCAATATTTTGGGTTGGGCATCTTCATACGGTTTGATATCCAAGCCCTTCAGGTGTTTCCACTTATTTAACTGGGATTGCTTTACTGTTTTGGCAGGCAAGTCTAAATTCTTAAATGTTCTGACTTGTGTCAATGAGAAATGTGTCTTGTTTTTCGGATTGACAATTTCCAGCTCCACAACAGTAGACGGAACTTGCACTGACTGCTCTCCTAAACACTTGAAATCCAATGTCTTGCTCAATCCTTCCAGACCCAATTCTTTGGCTACGTTGTCATCGATCACCGTGTAGGCTGAGCCGGGGTCCAACATAGCGTAGGTTTTAATTTCTTTCCTGGGACCTTTTAATATCACTGGGAGCACTTGATACAATATCTGGTGTTCACCAATATGCATAAGTCTTCCAGGTTGGCTCACGTGTCCCATTTGTTCAGGAGTGTCTTCTTGACTTTCGGTCTTGGTTTCTTTTGTGTGGAGTAAAGGGTGGTGCTGCTTGTTACACCCCTCTTCTTCACAGTTTTTCTTGCTCCTACACTCTTTAAAGCCGTGGCCATAATTAAGGCACCCAAAACAGAGTCTTTTCTCCTTCACAAACGTTGTTCTTGCAGAGACATCCTCCTTGGCAAATCCTCTGCAGTCCACCAGTTTGTGGCCAGTCTTAGAACAAAAGGTACATTTCTTCTGCTGTTTGGAGTTATTCTTGGTGTTTGAAAATTCTGTATTCCCAGTTTTCTTTGTGTCGGGTGGCTCCGTAGTCACACAAACGGATTCTTGCCATTTCTTGCCTTTCTGTTGGCTGTTCCCTTTTACAGGATCTTCTTTTATTTTTGGTGGACAGATTAGGCATGCAGCTGACATCTCCATTCTGATCCATTCAGCGAAACTATTCAGGTTTCTTTTTTTACACGGTTGAGAGGAAATCCATTTAGACCACTGCATCTTCAATGTATCAGTCAGTTTTCCTTGAAGCACAGGTAAGATTTCCAGTCCTTCAAGAATTCCTTCGGGGCTGAGTGCTTTCATTGTGGAGGTCAGGTTCTGGACAGCTACACCGAGCTCGATGACTGTCTCCAGCTTTCCTTCTTTTACTGCAGGCACTTCCTTTGCTTTAGATATCAAAGCTGTAATTATGTGAGTTGGTTGACCGAAACGCTCTTCCAACATTTCCATGATTAGGGGAACGTTTTCGGGAATAGTCATCAGGCACTGAACGTTTCTCTGAGCTTCTCCCTTAAGGCACTTACGAAGGCGTATCAAGTTGTCTGCATTGCTGAATCCACAGATCTGAGTAGTATCTTGGAATGATCTTAAAAATCCTGTCCATTCTTCTGGTTTCCCGGAGAAAAATGGCAGCTCCTTTCCGTGAGTTTGTCTAGCTAGGAACTTTTCCGTAGTGTTGCTGGAACCACTATTAGCTTTTCCTAGAGCTTGAGTCAATGCTAAAACCAATTGGTTGACGGCGGGATTTTCTTGACTACCTATAGGTAGTTTTTCACTATTATCTGCGTGCTGTGACAAATCGATAGTTTCTGGAGAATTTCCTGGAACCTGGAGCAATTTTCTTGCCTCCTCGGCCTGCTTGCTTAGTTTTAGCTTTTCAGCTTCAATCGCAGCCCATTCTTTCTGATAATGTGCAGCGTGTGCTTCAGCTTCTTCCATTTTCATTTTTATTTCTGCTATTTTTTGTTCTGTAGCCTGTCTCTGAATTTCTTTTAGCCTTTTTGCTTCTGCTATTTTCGGAGCTTCAATTTCGGCAGCTTTCTTGGCCTCCAGTTCTGCAGCTCTTTGTGCCTCGCTTTCTTCTCTTGCCAGTTGCTCGTTCTGGAGAAAAAGCTGGTAATCATAGTTTGTAGCACAATCGCGAGAAATTTCTGCAATGGTTTTTTGACACTGCTTTTGAAAGTTCGCAATTTGTTGCTCTTCGTCTTCGTCTAGACCCGTGATGTGACCTTGGGATCTCTCTTCATCGCTATTGTCACCATTCTCTTCATCTATTTGCATATTATTCACTTCTTGCTGGAGAATAATAATTTCACGTTGCTTATCCCGTTCCTCTTTGTCTAGCTCCGCCAATTTTCTTTTGGTTTCTAACTCGTTTAACTTCTTTTTAAAAATTGCACTAGCTGTAGACTTGGTGCTGACGTAAGAACTTGCTTTAGAATGGGTGCTGGGTGACTTCCGTTGTCCATCATCGGAGTGCACAATGACGCTGGAACCACTTTCCAATGCTCGTGCACTAAGGTTTTCAGTTTCTGGATTTGGATACCTTGAGGGAGGCAATCCTGCAGTGACTCTTCCACTTTTCCTGCTGGGGAGTTCCTCTCTCTCTTTCCTGGGTGGCAAATCTCCGTCCATCCTGGAATTTCTAATCAATAACGTCGATAGACGTGATTAGAAAAAGGTAAATAAAATTATTTTTAGGAAAATACACACCTAAATTGGAGTCCCTTATGGCCGGACACAAAGCACTCGTACGGCCGTTGCTTGGCTCAACGGTAGCCGGCGTATTCCCTCAAATTGGCTGGTGACTTTTCCCCTTAGTCTGGGGAAGCTCCGTTTCGTGTTCTTGGGTCCGAGACTGGAATGAACTTTTCCACTGCTGGAATCTGGCGAATCGAAGGACCAATGTGACAACTAAATTGTCAAAACACTTTTCTGCCTCGTAACCCAAGGATGGTTGACTGGTGATACCTAGGTGTATCCTCGTCCCTTGTCCCTAACTTCACAAAAAATGCTAACTAGCCTGGTCTAGATAGTGGCACAACTTTGTCCCTAGCTTCCTCTATGGGATGAACTAATTTTAAGTGAATTGGGGTACAGGAGGTATTATTTTTATCTAAAAACACAAATTTATTTGATTAAATTGGAGAGTAGAAAATATGTACGTGCACACTACGTACAGCAAAGGTATGAACTGAATGATTCAACAAAACATACAACACTAAGAGAAAATGCTACATAATTCAAATTAGCGCCTAACGGCAAATACCCAAGGATTACACTAGACAGACAATTAACATGAAAATGCCATAGTCGGCGAAAAGAATATTTTTAGAAATATAACTAAACACTATTCACTTTTTCCCTTTACGAGGACGCAGCGACACTATGTATAAAGTATAATATTTAATCCTATTTAGTGGCCATTTTGTGTAGTGTGGTGTATTGTCTAAATATTGTATCCATTGCTGAAGTAAGATTACTATTTAGCGATGATATTTACTTGTCGGTTTGCAAAGTAATAAAATATAAGCAATGGTTTTGACAATCAGGCTAAAATCCGCTGGAATTACATGATGACAGAAGTAAGTTATCTACGGAATACACAGAACCGGGGAAACTACAGAGACTTGTAGCTGTGGGTATTTATGAAGTTAATATGAATTTATAATATTGTTTCTTTTAGCTAGTTGTTTGAGAAATACATAATTCGGTAGGCAGTTCACCCTTGGAGAGGAGAAGAGAGATTTAGAAAGCATTTGAGTCTGCATTCAGATAGTAAGTAAATTTAGGGTGATCTGGTTGGGAGAAAGTACGGACAATAATTCAGAGGTAGTGTAAGTTTGCTAGGCTTACAGGCGTTAAGCTGATGGTGGTAGTGATCTTTTAAGTTTGGAGGAGTAAAAGTGGAAGTATGCGGATTAGAGTCTACATAGCGTAAGTAGCGTAAGGAACTTATGGAGTCTAGATAAGTGTTGGGAGGTTATCTAGGCGGAGGTATTTTGCAGAGTTACTAATGTGGCTTCGTAGAATGAGTTTCTCTCTGGTAGAATCGAAGTAGGTAGTTTGCCAGTGTATTTGCGTTGAAGACTGAAGAAAACCGTTTTGTTGTTTTGTGTAGTGGAATGTTTGTGATCCGCTCATCTTGAGCCTTTTCCCTTTGGGTCTTCGTTAAATATTCCAACAAAAGCGAAAGAAAGTAGACAAGGATATTTGTGGAGGGAGCCTTGGGTCTGGAATCTGTAGGAAGAGCGGTGTGAGAAATGCGTCTGAAGTAACGGACGCCCCTGACTAAATTTTGTAATGTACACTTATAAGATAGACTCCTATCTGAGGCCTATTACTTAGAGCGTTGGTAAATGGTGGGAGAGCGGGAAAGGGTCAGCTATGTCAGTCGGCGGATGGAAATATGTTGTTGGTTGTTGTTTGAGTTTTTAGTTGAGGAACGGGAAGTGAGTGTAAATTTGGAGATTGAGAAATTATTAACGAACTGGAGGTCTACTGGAACTTAACGAAAAGCAGAGTGAAATGCTACTTAGTTGTAACGAGGAAATTCCAAATTGGAGAAATTGGCCTCTGTGGAATTCGACAGAGTAGACGTGGTTGAAGTGAAGCAGAAGTGTGCACGGATTGTGTACGCATTGTTCAATAATTCAGCAAAGTGTGAAGATGCTCAGGGCTCAACAGTGAGGATTTCTAGAAAAAATTGGTGCAATGAGAGTCATAAATCGTTGAGCTATACATTCAGATACACCAACCACGAAAAATCTCCAACTCCCAACTAAGCAGATACAATGTTCCTCCAAGTGGATAACAAAACATTTGTAAGTACATTGTATTAAATTAGGATTGGCCCAACTTAAACTTTATCCCTCTCCTATACAGATAGCGCCATCAACATGAACCATCTCTCTCCCAACTCTCCGACATAAACCAACGTCTCCCATCACCCGAATTCGCTATGCTGGCTTTCCTTCTGTTGTCTGTCTGTCGTTATCTATCCAACAAACTCTTCCCCTAATCCAATAATATAAGATAAGCCAAAGGCCAACGGTCAAACGGAAACTTTCATCCACAATCCCAAATGAAACCGATCCAAACTACGGCAGAGGCCTCCAAGAATCTCTCCTCAGACTTAAGGTGACTCGCCTCTCTCCCTTCCCTTCCTCACATTTCCATTTCGAGCACCGAATGCTTTGCTGTGCTGAACGTGGATGATTTCAGTCCACTGCAACGCAATACAGCACAGTACAATAGAAATGGAATACATAGGAGAGGGATTCAATGGGATTCATTTGATAGTAATCCAATCGTCGCTATTGATTGCCAAGCCTTAATTTCCATTTTATACAACCGCTCTCTCATGTTGCATTCGCATTCAAAACATATTGCACACCCAAGAGTAAAACTCATCCGAATTCCAAACACTTTCTCCGTGTAATGCAATGCAACCGATTTCTCAACTAGAGTAAACCATCCACCAATACTCCTCGCTTCTCCAACTCCAATAACTTCCGTATTTATGTTGCATTATCTCTATCTCCCTAAGTACTTCCACGTTATTTCCTTTTTTCCTTACCCAGAACCACATTAGGCTCACCAAACCCACATTCCTTCAAACTATAACCCAACTAAGCTCTCTAATAGTTCCCACTACGCCTAATTTCTATGTGTCACTATTCTTCTAGCCGTCTCTCACTGATTCACATTTACTATCTGCAGTTCCGTGCCATCTTTTCATTACTATTCACCGTCGTGCACATACCTTGAGCCATGTCTTCTATTAGTATTAGTACTATACCCAATTTCCTTTAATCAAACAAAGCTTTTCCTTGAATTTCCCTTCCATGTGTATTCTACAATTCCCTCCTAATTGTTCCATATAGCTCCAAATAAAAGTATACACTTCTTCTAGTATAAAAGCTATATCATCATACTTTCTTTTCTCGAACCTATAACTAAAATAAATACCAAGAAATGTTTGTACATTCGATTGCAGTGCAATTTTAAATTAGTAACGTAAATACCTAATTGTATGCTTTCCCCTAATTACGATTTATATAGCCCATACTAAATCGCTATTGCCTTCTCCCTTCTATGTATGAGGAGAAAGTCCATAGTACATTGGTTTATTTGGTTTACATTGCAAAAAATCTCTTTAGTAAACATTCTATTGATTGAAGGTTTCCTCAATAGGTTTGCTATTCAAATAAGACCATTATAATGATTCCGGGGTTAGCAAAAACTGAGGAACGCAAGAAAAAGTGTTGGATTTTTCTGACTGTGCTGATTGAGTGCATGTTCCTGATACTTTGTACTTTGTGTTGTACTTTTAGTGATCCTACTCCCGTTTTTCGGTTAACTTTGAAAGAAATAACCACTGAAAACATGGTATAAGCCAATGGGAGTTGGCCGATTCCTAGGAAATGTAGGTACCAACTAAATAGATAAGTTGGACAGAGTTTGCCTTTTCTGTCAGCATGTACTAGTTCTCACATGTGCCAGATAGACATTAGACAGCCAGTGCATTGCAATAGTGTTTCCTTCAATTTCGGTTTCTCAGTTACTACTACTAAGACGGATTCTCATACTATATCTGTACATGTCCTCCTTTAATATATACAGTATGCCTCACTTATACGGACACCTAGTATATTATGGGAATTTCTCTTCGCTTTTACTAAACTTTGTATGTCCGAGCACTTTCTACACAGTCACATTCTTCAACCATATTCTCTGTGTGAGTAAACTCATCGACAGTGTATATTTCTGAGTAGGAAAGTTGTAGACTCTGAGAAGGATTATTGATATAAGTATTTAAGTGTAAAAGAGGAGATAATAAGCATAATATTAGACTAGGGAAACTAGTACTGGTCTTTATCGTCTGCTAGGATTTAGTTTGGGTTTGAAAAGATAAAGCATGGACAGAGAGTGAGTGAATGTGTATATTGCGTTGTTTTACAATCTGTCTTCTTAAGTTTTACATTGAAAGTCTAAAATAAAGTTTGTGTGTGGATGTAAGTTGTTCTTGGAAGTAGTTTGAAGAGAGATAGGTCGAAATAGCATTTGTAGAGAAAATTGACTTATAGTCGACTAGGTCTTATTGGAGTGATATGTAAGTAATTCAGGGTAGTACATATGTAGTAGTTTGTATGCACGTACATACTTAGTTGGCTAGGGAGGGAGACAAGACGGAGAAAGGAAGAGAGATCTGGAAAAGAAATGTTTCCTGTGATAGTGGGAGTGGGAGCAAATAGTGGAAGAAGTAGATAGATCATAGCCCGAGTTTCAGTTGAACTTAACAAAATATCAAGTTGGTGGGTCGGTTGATAGTTGATAGCTGCCTGTAATGGCATGCCATGAGAAACTCAAGTTCTCAAGTTAAGAAAAGAAAAGGCAAATCTAAGCTGTACTCACACAACGTGGGGAAGGAAAAGTTTGCAACATTTCCAATGCTCTACAATGCCCTGCTCAATCATCTATAAGCCTTCTTCTTTCTTTCGCTCTCTCTGTCTTGATAAATGAAAAATCAAACACATCTGTACTAATTTTTCTTTTTGATTTTCCGCCGCTTATTTACGGATACTTTTCCACAGCAGCTCTGCTCACATACAGAAATTCCTCTTCATGTCAATTCCAAAATGAGAAAGAGAACTTGAAATCATAGAGTAGGCTTTGTGATGAAGAGAGTCTGAGCGGAGCGGAATGGGAAGAAAAAAGAAGAAAGGAACGGCAAGGGAAGCAAGAAAGATGATTTGCAGAGGAAAGATTCCAGTCGACAAGCTGCAGCGACTAAGCTCAACGCTCTGCTAAACCATGCCGTGGCATTGTGGCTGTAACCCCTATACCCTCCTATCGGGGTATTGGCTATATCTATCGTATTGGCACAGATCTGATGCAGAGAGAAATAACAGGATACTTTTTAGATCTTATTACTCTGGATTGGCCAGGACATCTCAGTCACACTCAAAGAAGAGCCAAGACAAGTCAAACCAAACCAAAGCTAAACAAGTAAAGAGCCTTAACTTTCCTCGGGAAACACAGACCTAGCATATATGGACACTCGCATAGACGCATAGACTCCCCCAATGTCATGTACCGATTCATTTCCAACTGCAGTGGAGCTTTTCAAGTGTACCTACACACAGTATACCTAAGTGTACACATAAAATGCCCTCTTCCCTATATCCCTGTACAGGCATTTATTATTCCATTTATTAGAGGCATTGTGATAAGCTCGCTTCCTTTCCTCAGACATTAGCAATAACATCAGCAGTAGTAGACACTTATTTATGTAGGCTCCCTATAAGCAATGTTCCAATACTTTCACTTGCTTTCTCCCATTCCAAATTCAACTGCGACTGTACTGACTAAGGAAATACTAACGCAGTCTGTCAACTTGTTCTTCCGAATCGGTCTCCACAGTTTCTATCGTCTTTCAATCTTGCCAACCTCACATGATCAATATCCTGGTGCTTTGCTCTTCGCTCCTATAAACTATTACACCATTAAACATATTGGTTGGAATCCCTAATGGCGTTGTTATATCAATGTTATTGCTACATAAATGTTGTAAGACCAAAAGTCTTGTTACAGAAATATGAATATAATATTTATTACTATTTTACACATATGCGTCTAAGATGAATATTGCATGGGCTAGGCACATAAGACATTTACATGATTCCTAGGAAGAAGAGTATGTATTATGTATGCTATAAAGAAACAGAGCAGACAAGATACAGACACAGACAAGACACTGTAGACCTTTAATGTACGTGCTCCGCTAACTTACTTCTTGTTCTTTCTTTCGAGCATAGCCACTTTTGTGTCTGCAGCAGCATTACTTTATTTAACTTAGGAACATGAATGAAATAATGTAACTTTACGGTGAAGGAGAAGCTTTCACTCAAATACTTGTGAGTACCTAAATCTCTGTATAAACAATACCAATGTACGTTTGCTTAGCTATTTGTAGATAACATGTACATCTTGCCGTGTTCATGACATGTAGGAGGGAAGCATAGCAGAGAAGGTCTCTGCAGTTGGGAAGCAATTGGCGTGGCGTATTATGGAGCAGTTGTAACGTGTACTAACGATTTCTTAACAAAACATACTTCCTCACTCACGAAACTAAACTGAAGACAAAAGAGGACAGCAGGGAATCGTTGAAATGAAATGTACCATTGTGTTGGTGAGAGAGTAACACAGACAAACACCCACGAAATGAAAAATGCTACTTATTTCTAACACCCTGTAATAAATTTTCAGTAGGGGAAGAAAACTAACTGCCTCTGGTAGGCAGTTATTAGAGCTGCATTATGATTATAAGTGGAGACTGGAATGGAGAGTATTTAGTTTTATTTAGAGAAAATGAAATAGAGTGTTTGTGAATGGGAGGAGCATTAGGAATTAGGAAGAGCGCTCATCATCTGTCAGCCCAGCCCGTCTGTCTGTCTCTCCCTGTCTCTCCGTCTTTACTAGCCAACAGAAACGCTACGTGACCATAAATACAACAATAAACACAACATGAACATTCAGACTTTCACTTTCCAACTTCTTTCCTTTCATCACGTACTTCGTTTGTCCGTTCATGCCACTTTCTCTCTCTTTCCCCAACTACGTGGCACCGTACTTATTAACAAACCCTCTATGTACAAACATATAATCTCTCTTCCATCCTCTTACGCAATTATAATTATAAATAAACTCCCATGTCATACGTCCACGATTCAACCTCTACACAACAGCTATCAGAAGAAATATCTAATGTCATGTTGAAGTACCCACTACACTCCGCTACCGTAGTGCTAAACACAAAAGTGCTCTTATGTAAACTTAACGCTTGTATTTAGGCACCGGAGCCTGATTTTTCAAACAAAACAGAATAAACCAAAAGGAAAACTTCAGGCCACATCTCTGTAAGTGTTGTACCAATTTTATTTTCAAATGGTGTAAATATGTCAGTAGGACTTTCTAGTATTTTGCATAATTGCTTTAATGAACAATGCACCACAATTTCATTATGTATATATTCTAACAAGCAAGTCAAAAGTTTGGTAAGCCTTTAAAGCAATCCGAACAGCAATACAAAATAATATTTTCCTTTGCTTTAAATTGTATTTTTCCATAATTACCTATACATTGCGTATAAACTTAGGGATGGCAAATAACTGTATACTAGAGACCTATTACATATACAGAATACTTAAAAGATACGAAAGAATAAAAGGTTTATTTTTGACAAAATAGGTACACTTTTTGTACTGTGTAATAATAATCACATTTCAGTAAAAGTGGCTAAAATGCTGTAGCTAATGTTAAAGTACCCCAAATAATGGGATTTTGTTCACTATATTTTAAGAACTGTCTGCAATATAGGGATAAAGTAAATCCGTTGTTGAATTTTATGATACAACAACTTAAGTATCGATTTCTTAGAGTCGATGGCGAATTCATTAAATGAGATTGGCAATTTCAGTAAAATATTTTGGAAATAAATAGGAACGTAAAACCAAAGCTTTAATCTGTAGAACTTTCAGTTGCAATTTATATTTGCAGTAAATGAAATTAACATAACAGAAAGAGTCTCTGTTGTTAATGCCGTATTTGCTGCGCAAAAGATGGAGAGGGTTCGTTTGCGACATGACAGCACTCCTAAACCAACTATTCTATATCTACGCATCGCATAAACAGTTGCAGAAAATTAACAAACTACTCCCTAAAGGTTTCTTAGAACTCCTGAACTAGATTGTCTTACTCGTCAAATTAAAAAGTTTTCAGAGTAAGTACAACCTTCGTCATCAGTCAGCAACAAATTCAACCTTAGTGCAAAATTTAGGAAACACTATTTGAAGAGAAAATTGAATCGGTCCAAAAAAACCAACAACATGACTGGTCTCTAATGGAAAATTAAAATAACTACCTAATCGTACTACTTTTTAGTCATTCATGGACGCTGGTTGACTTGGAAGGGTCCATGAATTCTAAAACCAGAAATTAGAATCCTAGAATGCTTGCAATCTGAAGTAAAAATTTTTCATATAGTAAATAAAGTTTCCAAAACGTATGGACAGCACAGTAAATAATTATCACTAATTGTTTAATTTTATTTCTTGCTGGAAATACCCAAGAAAGAATTCATCATATTTTGCTGAGAAGTACTTTACCTAGGCATAAAAACAATAGTTCTTTAAAACTAATACTTACCTTATGAAAGGCACAGGAAAGCTGTGAAATTGCAATAAAAAGTGTAGCCCGTCAATAACCTTGCATCTGCAATTAATGGATGCGTAGTTTCGCTTCCAAATAATGGCAAATGAGAAAACAACTTTGTCAGCATTAACATTCCATTTTTGCATTTCAAAAATTGCAAAGTTAAAAGACTGATAATCAGTAGAGCATACATTTATTGTAAGGGAACTTAACACTGGAACGACTGTAGTTGCATTTGATGAGATAAATAAACGATGATGGGATAGTGTGCTGAACAGTGATTGTGAGTAGATTTAGTAAAATCAGTGCTGAGTGCATAGAGAAGAGTTTAAATAAAAATTTGCGAAGCAAAGTTGTTTTTGAAATTCGTCAGCAATGAAATTGAGTGCTTCTCATTTTAGTAGAATGTAGACATAAGTACAAACAAGTGGAATAACTTAGAAAATACTGCAAAAGAATGTTATCTGTTGTTCTGTAGCCGAGACTGGAGGCAAATTACATTTTTCTCTACGTCATACTCACAAAGGTACACGAGAAAGAATTCCTCAAAGGAATGCGAAAAGAAAAGGTTTCCCGAGAATTAAACAAGTTTCGAAAATAGTCCGTATGTACGAACAATTTACTTGCTTATTCTCTAAAGCCTACCTTACTAACCTTACTAAATTCGTAAATGATAATGTCTGTGCGCAGTAGGCATAGCTGGAACCTCTTTTGGAGTCATTTACTATCGTCTATGAACAGTGTTCTTCATAACTGACACTACCTTAAACAGTTATACCTTGGGAATGCGACGGTGTGCCGCATGAGTCTGATAAGATCTAAATAGTTGACATTAAAGGACTCAAAAAATATTCTAGGCTGCATATACCAAATTATGAGTAGACTACGATGAATTTAGGTAAAACTATTCCCTTGTTTTATATATTTGTAGCTACAAATCTATAAATAGAACTTAATTGGAGACTCCCATGGCCCGCCAAGAATCCACTACTCTAAATGGTGTATCTCCTCTTTACAATTATACAAACTACGAGAAAACTACTTTAAGTACACCGTAAACTAACTATAAATCCTATTTGCAAGCGCTTGAATATTTTAAGAATACTTGAGAAAAATTATAATTACTTACATTTCGGAACAACTGTTATATAAATCAACGCACAAATGCACTTACTAGACACTTATATTACTTTTCTGTAAATAGTATAAAAATACTATACTTGGTATTTTATTCATAATAAATAGGAGGCATAAGAATATTGATTGCACTTGGATTTTCTCCCTTTGTGTTAGCGTCTGCTTAGGGAAAGTTAGGGCAAGAGAGGTTACTCTGCGCAACAGGGTAGGGCAAATATTAAGAGAGTAGTACCCAATATATAAGAAGGGCACAGCTGCAAGACAAACAAACAGCGTATAAATGTAATTCGCCCTAGAACACGATGTTGACTTACATAGGGTGAAAATACAATGGGAGTTAGGTAACAAGTAATGGTTAGGTAGGTACTTAGAATTTCTCCCACCTAAAAAGCAGAGCAGAGCAGTGTGGGTAATGTTTATGATATCGGACATGCTAAAGCCAGTACACAGATCGTATACCTCAGTCTGCATTATGTTATAGGAAATTGCAGAAAGGATTTGTGAGTTAGCATCACAACGGGATAAACTGCACGACAGTTACTCCATTCGTTTTTCTGGGAAAATGTGTTACATTGCGTTATGATACACCATGTATGTCAAATTCTTCTATCATGTGAAACGAAATGTAATACACATGAACATAAAAAGAAAAAGGGATACAGAAGCATTGGAAACATATTCCTGACTATTTCCAGATTCTTTATAATGTGGACATGCACTGCTTATAGCATCTTCCGTACATACAAAAGTACTTTCACGAAAAACTCCTAAATATATGTCGTGGAGCACACACAGACCTTCGGCTAGAGTCGAGTCGACTCTTTTCTTCTCCGCTATCCGTGTATAGGAAGAAGGAACAGTTTGTTTGCCTAAAGTAGAGTTGAGTAGTATAAGCTTCACTGAACTGATATTCGACGTTTTTGGAAAAACTACAAAGAGAAGAAGGAACTGGAGAGAAGACAACTGTAACTTCCTACCGTAGAGCTTATCTTTACAAGTATGGATCAGAATCTATTGAAATGACTTTGTATTCCTGTTGGTCCTCCTCTGGCTTCCTCCGAATTCGATACAATGTTTAATACAATGCGACTTTATCTATTGGCAAAGGTATGCTCCTCCAGACACCACCTACTCTTTACTTTCAACTATTCTACTCCCTCCACACAGAATTTGGCATTGAATCATTGCCGATGCGGAGACAACCGTATTACAAAATTGCAGGCGGCTTACAAGTCTCTTCTTGTCTTCTACTATTTATTTCTTGTTATATTTACCTAATAGCATCCCTACAATAATACAAAATCACTCTTCTTCGCTTTATGTGTCCTTTATTTATGTTTAAAGTTCGCAGCTCAAACTTTTTCGGCTAGGGTGCCAAACAGTCGGCCTTTTGCGACCCTTATAATTTCTTTTAATTTTCAACCCTGAAACTTTCTGATGCTATATAATCTACTGGGCTTCAAAAAAATTATTTGGCAAGTGCTTGTGGAAAACAAAAATATTTACATATTTTTTGAATGTAAATTATTTCTAGTTTCTTAAATAGGGATTTTTCATGGTTCCGTTATTTCTGTGTAAATTAATCAACTCTGTTAATTAATATTCTGTTAGCAATAAATAAGAAGCTACCTATAAACAAATAATATTCGGCTCAGCAGTTTAAAAGATTATTGAAACCAGAAATTCGATTAATAATGGAATCCCATGGTCAGGTAGACAAAGTCATGTAGAAATAATAATATACTCAAAAGCAGCAATTTTGCGCTTATTAATTTTCCATATTTATTTACCTGTGAAAAGTCTTTGATGAAACATTGCTCAACCGATTGATTAAAGTAGCATATCACATTTTCATTAATTTTTTGCTATTGCTGATAGTCTGTCTGATGCCGCAGACATTATTACTTACTAGAACTGAAAACATATCGTTAGTTTTTCATTTCATCATAGAATTCGGTAACTTATTCCAGACAAAAAGTTTCCAA
Organism: Yoshiicerus persimilis; assembly: GCA_020352615.2. Classification (NCBI taxonomy): domain Eukaryota; kingdom Metazoa; phylum Arthropoda; class Collembola; order Entomobryomorpha; family Tomoceridae; genus Yoshiicerus; species Yoshiicerus persimilis. Next base: position 18,013,289 of record CM060170.1, read on the forward strand.
CTGTCTAGTACCTCTTACTGTAAAACTATTTCAAAAAAGAGATACAATTGCCAGCAACTCACAAATACCTTGTGACTTTCAAAGGATAGCAGAGTGGAGGACAAGGACAACATTGGGAGACAGCTATAGTTTAAACAAAGATTTTGCTCTTTCTCTCCGTTCATATGAAGCCATCCGGTCGTTCTCAGTTGAATCAGTTCTTTTGAAATCAGCTAAGGCATGATGCTTATGTTGGCTTTGAGATTCGGCTATTATTTTCATACTTGAACAGAAAAGCAAGCCAACCAAACATATTTGATTCTCGATAAGTTATGGCAAAAATTATTACGAAAGTATTACTTAGACAAAGCGGCTTATACACCCATTCTCGTGAAATTCGTGGTTAACATTTATTAGAAAATCCGTTTATCTGCTATACATTTCCACACTAAAAAGAAATAGGTATTAGTATTTCAAATGCAATCTTACAACTGCATACTTGCTTACTTCTAAAGATTAGGGTCCATATATACAAATATACATGATCATATAATTTTTGCATTTTATGAATTAATTTAAGTAATAATTTTTATACGTAACTAATGAACATAATGGTAAAACAGTAATAAACAGAATGTATTGCACACCAAAATTTAGATTTATTTAAATAAAATAAACGTATTCTATTCTGCATGACAAAGTTGAAAACAACTGTATCAGCCTTTAGAAGACTTTCTGCAACACCGCTAGGTCGTACATTGAATTTATGTAAACTTTCAGTTACTTGACTTTTTATATTATGCTTGCCGTTAAGTATTGTGCTTACACACATAAAATATCTAACTACAATGAAACCTTGTGTGCAGCATCAAGGTTCTCTCACTTAAAAACTACTACCGTAAATCTGCCTGGTCGGCAATACTTTACATAGCTTTGAAAGGCAGCTTTCTACTTGTAACACATATATATAACCCAAAGTTACGAGTACATTATGTACCCAGTACCTAGAGATTACTTAACTGCTAAACTCCTAAAACATTAGTACCTTCCTGGATCTAGGGAAAAATTCCACTAATAACAGCAAAATGCATGGTCATTTTAATTGCACCAGATATTAGTAGTAGACCAATAAATTAATATTTTATTAGCGAATCGATGATAAGTAATCTATTTTATTGACTGTTTTAGTCAGCAAAAGAATAATTATTTGGAATGAATTTAAAGCTTAATGTAAGAAATAAATTTTCCTTTTCTTATAAGTAAATCAACAACAATAGTAGCCAGTTAATTTCTGACTATTTAATTTAATTACGTTTGAATTAACCTTTTGAATTGCTTGCATTAATGAAAGTGGAGAGCGTTTTTTAAATTTGCAAAACCAAAGATAATACTCTGAAACTAAGCCATCTGTGATTATATGTTTATGAAATGTAGACCTTAATTCGACAATTTCTCAAAATTGTGCTATAGCCCTTTTGCAGGTTGTTGAGCGTAGGACGGTAATTTTTGGGACACGCTGTAACTTCTTCTACCTAAATTTTAAGCATTTCAGTATGAAGTATGCAGGGCAGGTATGCAGTAGGCACAAGTACTTTTGATTTAATGTCATAAATTTAATAATGTGTCTAGTCGGCCTAGATATGTATTTCAGTCAGGTCATTTTTAGACTTGTATAAGCCGTGGTGAAGTATAGGTAAACTTCAGAAGCCTATTGTTGCATTGTATGACTTTACACCAAGTAAGTGTCCAGTGAGCCAGGAAGTTTGGCATTCTTTATAAACGAAGAGAGTCTTCACATAGAAGCATTTACGTTTCGCATTCTTGGAGGAATGACGATGAGTTTAACCGCTTTTCTTTCACTGACATACCTTGGGCCAGACAAAGAAGACTATCTGCAGGTGGATGCCTGATGGAGTAACTTATACGTTATATTATTGTAGCAGAAGAGTAAGTTACTGTATTACACATAACTGCACTGCAACATTAGAAAACTGAGCCGAACAACATACGTGCCTTTACAAAACATCCCTACTGGGAGTAGAGAATGTATGCCTGTAAATTTTTGCTTATCCGCCTGCCTAAATATTACAAGGCAAGAAAGAAGTAATGCAGTGTTTGGTTTTGTGAGACTCTCGTGCTATTGCTACTAATGCGAAAGAATATGTGCGCTCATCCTCTAGTTTGCAAGAAATAAATAACATGTCGCTTTCATTCTGCTGCCAAAAACAATAAGAAACCTTGGAAATATTATTCATATCGCTCCCTGAGATTTGTACACAAACAGTCGGTAAATGTTTTACTTGCCAAGAGAAAAAAATGTTCTCAGCGGGAGCGGGTTCGGTTTTACATTTTTTGGAGTACTGGGAGAGCTCACATACCTGCCAAACTAACCTGATTTGCTATAAGTTATAGCAGAGCCGGTTCTTAACTTGACTCAATGAAGAGACATGGATAAAAATATTACATAAGCGGAGCCACAAAGGATTGTCGCTACAGAGATTTGGATCACCCAAAAGAACTACGTAAGCAGTACAATTATCGGCTAGACAATTACTTGAAATTGAAAGATGTAAAATGGAAAAATTATTATGTTATGCCTATGCGTATAACAGTTGCGGAGATACAGGAGTACGTGTTATGTTTATGCGTTTTGATGTGAAGTATTGAATAGACACAAATAACAGTTGCGATATAATGTGATATTGCAGAATGCCATTGTGCCATTTAGTGTATGGATATAGGAAGTGGAAGGAATATTTTGAGATGGGATGTAGACACACAAAAGACATGGGAAGAGAGAAAGAAGAAAGAGGATCGAAAAGGAAAGGAGGAGAAGAATGCATATTTGTAGAAATGAAAAATGCTTAGATCACTCCATTGTATGGAAGAATGAAATCTAATAATAAACAGGGAGAGTGGAGAGAGGAAGACCCGTTTTGATGTTGGTCGATTAGGTTGCTTTTCTGGTGGTTTAGTATACCACCAAGAATTCTCATCTCTCTCCCCATTTCACGGTGAAAGTGCTGTGGCCGATTGTCTGTATTGCTTCTATGTGTTTAAGTCATGCCAAACCAAACCAGACGGGGCTACGTGGATTCTAAGTTATGTTTTCCCTTCTTTGCTTTCTCTTCCACTACAAACATTTATAGTAGTCGCTACAGTTACTTCCCGCTATACACATGCCTAGACATATATGTAAGTATGTGGTAATAGTACGTTCTGCATAAATGTGGAGGTATTCGCCGGGTGTGTAAAAGGAACATATATTACCGGGACCTATAAATACAGATACTATAATTTACAGGAATGCATACGGGTAGCTCATCGAAAAATAAATATAACAAGGTACATCGTTCCATGAATCCCAAACCGACTGTCTAGAATGTGCCTAAATATTTGTGTATGGGTTGGGTGGAAAGGCGGTATGGATCTATAGTATGCTTTGGTATGTCTTGTAAATAATATAATTTTGGGGAATTGAAATTGTTTTTTGCATACAAACTACAGATTCTTTTTTATATTAGAAATAGTGAAGCTACATTAGTACCTATGTTGTGTGCGAAAAATGTGAGAAAAGAAAAGAGTATTTACATTATATCCGTTATTGTAGGTATTCGTTTAATATGAGCACGGCAGTTGATACGCTATGCCCCTACTGGGTGCTATGTATAATGTGATTTGAATTCAGTTTGTGTACACATTTTACTAGATAAAAGAAAGGAAGATAGAAGAGGACAGCGAAATAGGATGTGGGCCATAGCAGACAAGGCCATGCCATGACAGGCCAAGAGAGAAAGGAAAAGAAGGGATATCAAAGAATAATATCTTGCTATGATAATAGGAATAGGATACGATAGGGCATATCGTGGCTGGGATGGCATGCCATGATATTATGATAGAGTTTGGCCCCAAGTTTCCATGTTGTTGTGACTTGATTTAACTTGAGATGACTATTTCTGCCTCTATGCATGCAGAGATAGGTAACTGGTACATGCATACTCTATTTTGTTGTTCAGGTCGTAATACCTATTATTATTATGTAGCTCCGTGTATTCTCGTAGCATAATAATAATATTGCGGTGTGGAAGCGTCCGTATAAATGGAGACATCGGTAGATTCATATTGTGTGGGATATTGAACTGGGACTTTGATTCTATCGCCCTGCAGCTGAGCGGCTGTCTAGAGTAGGTTAGTGGAGAATTTTGCGGAGATGAGGGAGGGGAATATTTGTGTTGTAAAGAGAGAGGACATTAAGGCAGGATGACTAAGAAGGAAACATTGTAGATAGACAGGGATCGAGTGAGTGCTAAGGAAAGCTGGATTGCGAGTCTGTGAAAAGAAGGGGGAACGTGAGTTCATTGGAAGATGAGTTGAACGGTTGAGTGAATTCAACAAATGCAAAGCTAGGAAGCAGCTGCACTCGCGATGGGAAACAAACACTGAAGAAGAACTGATTGGAATTTTTCATAGCAGAAAATAGATTGGATGGAAACATGTACATGAAAATGTTTGTCAATCACATTCAAAAGGATGCCTCATTTTTAAAGATTTACTCGAGTGAGCGATTTGATGGGAAGTTCTGTTCGAGTCTGTGTATTTTAAAGGGATTCCACGCAGGTTCCCCCACACCAGGCAGATGAATGTACAGATAGTGCACAAACTTTCCTCATAATGTCAAACGGAACCTTTAGCCACTGCTTCCCAGCCTCCCCGAGCCTCACTCTCTTTTATGTAGTTAAGCTGAGGTAGAAAACACCGTTACATACTTTTCTCACTATAGCTGCCCTAGGTGCGTCTATATTTCCAGGCGTGCCTTCGTCTGGCAACCATCAAAGCATCGCATTCCCTGCATTGCCAACTTCTATTTATCTATGTGTTTACTATTTCAACTATTTACTATTTCAACATTATACATAAGAACACAGAGACAACAACACACGCTTTTTTCAATCCTTACGCTAACACAAACCAACAAGCAACTATTGCATTCGTCTCTCATCTGTTGTTCTCTTATATCTTCTTTCTTTCCACCTTCCACCTTAAAAATACATTCCATTGCATACCTCCTCCCTTGGCTATACAAAGGATAAACTTTCTCTGCTAAATGAAATTCGCATTTCATTTTCTAAGTCGTTTCATCTATTTACGTTCCTTGGTTCTACCTACATTTCAGAAAAAGCAAAATTACCAGGTATACAAAAGGTAAACTTAAGTAACTAACATTGTTAAGCACCGAATTACAGTTTTTGCTCTCTATGCCCCTTTAGGTACCAACTGCACGGCACTTTAGGTACCCAGCCACAGACAACATACCTATTCTTTACTATTTATTCAAGATGAAGGAATTTCTTTATAATAGCCCACTACTTATTTTGCTCACGAACCTTATTTATCAAATTGCAAATTAATCTGCCTTTGTTTTCAATTCAATTTCGGTACTTTAATCTTTGGAGTCCACTGGGGAAATAATAATGAAATTAATTGAAAATTAAATCTATATTCTGGTTTAAACTAGCTAAAGGAAATCGAAGAAACAATGAAAAGTCTAAAATTTTGTAAATGAGAGGACAAATAAGTGAAAGGTAAGGGAAAGTTGGGAAGAGAGTTGGAATTTCATGGAATGAGGGCAAGAGTGGAATAGAATAGCGAGCATAAGTGAGTGGAGAAAGTGTCCACGGAAAGTGGAAGGCTGAGGAGAGGGAAAGAAATTGAGAGTCATTGTGCAGGAAAGAGTTAGAGGAAACCGAGGGAGACGGAGAGAGTCAGAGTGGAAGCAGAGAGGAAATGAAAGATGAAAGCGATAAGAAATTCTTACTTACATTAGCTTTCCACTCATCTCATCTACTCACTTCAAACCAACCTCAGACACAGAGACAGCCGTGTAGGAACACTATTAGCATTTATACTCACAAGAGATGTACACTATTCCCATGGCCGTCGCTTTCCTAACCATCACCGCCAACTCAGATACCTTTTAAATGCCAAATACCCTCTCCATTGTAATCATACACCAATACTATTATAGATCAGTCCAAACGCTACTCCTCCAGATACATAATATCCTAGAAATGGAATAAGACATTAACTTCTCACTATTACCTAATAAAATGTATAGGTACTACTTAAGTACGTGTAATAAAGACCAAGTATCTTCTGCATCCTATAAGCACTACATTACATTGTCCCCCAGACCTAAGCTAGTTACCCATTTTTGAAAACCGTAGACCATGTTTCAGTAATAATGCTGAAATAGACAGTAAAAGCAATTCCCAGGACAAAATAATAGTTTTTTATGGTGTGTGGCTAAACCTCTTCAACAATTACAATCATGTAAGAACCAACTTTATTCGATTCTAACGCATACTATCTATATTCTTTTCATTTTAGTAATACCCTATTCCTATAGCGTACAGCTCCATCCGAAATTCGTGAGCTATTTTATAATTAAGTGTGGCACATCGACTATTCATATTGATTCATCACTATTCAGAGTATTTTATTTCCCGTCTAAGTTTTAAATATTTCACGAAATATGCATACTTTCTTCCCCTTGGTTATCACAATTGGTGCACACAAATATCAGCGTGAAGAAATTGTGTACTAATTGCACTACTTTCAAATGTTAACATTTTCAGTTATCAGACGTTAAAGGGAAGATAATTAAAGGAATAGGGAAGTCAAAAAATAAATCGAAAGGTAGTCCATTAAATAGAGACTGACAAAATATTTCCACTTATGAATTACAAATTATTTATATTTCATTACCTAAATTATTTAGTTGCATTGAAAATAAAGACCAGAATTTTGCAAACGTAGTAATGCTAACCTAAAAGAGCCTGAATAATGCACGACGGCGATAAATCTTCGCAAATGAAATGTATCGTAGGATTTCATTGAAAAGTTAAGTCGCATTAAAATAGGATGTGAAGAATGCAATTTTGAGTAAAGAATATTTTTGTGGAATTGGTATGGAGGAATAGCTGCATGATGCTGTGGGATAACAAGGCAGAACGGACAGGGCTGGCCTTACTAGATAGGTCTGTGAACTATGTGTGCTCAGGGCATTCCTATAGGCATTAGGGTGTTTAAGCTAGGGAAGGAGCGATATGCGGAGACAGAGTGTATGCGTAAGTAGTAAAGAATTTCTCGCTAGGGAATTTGGCGTGGAGATTTCTGAGAACGATTTTCTCTTTGGTGGCTATTCCCGTTGGTCAATGGGACGGGAATAAAGAAATCAGAGCTGGGGCAGTAAAACTAATGCGACAATGTGAAGGACTGTCAGAGTCACGGAGGAATATGGAATTCAAGAAAAATTCTGTGATCGGAGATCGGACTTTCTCAGTTGCAGCTCTTTAGTGCCCGAATGAAGGACTTAAGAATGAAGAAAGAGCATAATCGGCTTATTACTTTCTCCGAATGGCTATCATTCGGTCGACTTTCCATTGCCTGTCGATCTGTGTACCCTGGGCCTTCTGCATGAACAGAAGTGACTTGCCTTGCATGTACAAAGAAGTAAGTAGGTTAGACACTATTGCTTTCCCCGTCTTACGGCCACTTCCGTCGATCCTCTCATTTCAATTTACCTCTTCATTTCAACTTTATGGAAAACGCGGCTTGGCACAGCTTAGAATAGGAATCTGTGTTGGTACTTCAGTAAGACTTGAGCATTCAGCCTGACCCAGCAACCGATTCCAAGCAAACATGTTCAGCAAAAGAATTGGCTCCTCCAGTCCTCTGTATAAATTGTACACGAATATGGAGGCGAAATTGAATATCACAGAAATACTATTTAGTGAGTAGGCACACAGACGCAAAGCGGGATATAGCCTCGGATATAAGCAGTTAGGAGCCAGATAGGCCTCGCTCACGGATGGCACGTAATAGCAGCCTCCTTCGTCTCCTTTACTTCAACGTCTAACAAAAAATTATGATTTTAAGTCGAGTTGAGAGAGACTGTGTAATCCTCTAAGGAGAAAGCTGTGCACGAATGCAAATTTATCTCCTCCAACTCTTGGATTTTGCATGTGCTGTATATTTCGTCTGCCGAGATGTACATCCGTCCTTGTATATCTCTCAAAACTAAGACATTCAAAACCTCCCTTTTTCAACCACACTCACTTTGTTCCTCCAACAAGGCATTTCTTATTTGTATGCTCTGCGTTGTAGTATTTCGTTTCCCTTCTACGTAGAAAGGGGCCTTTCATTTATGGTGTACAGAAAAGCCTTTTTCCAACTTTTATTTCCCTTCATTTATAAAAACTTGTCGGAAAATATCCCTTCTCAAGAAGGTAGAGTCGCTAAGTAAGCATTTCAAATTTAGTTCTAATAAACAGTATACCTATAGAAAATATGTAAACATTAAAATGAAGTACAAATTTGGGTAAATTGTAGCGGGGATCACAGTACTGAAAAGCATTTTAAACGAATTTCAAATCCAGGAACTGTGAGTAAGTCCACCACAAATTTTCTTGTATTAAATTCTACGTTGCAAAATGTGTAAATTTGCATGATTATGGAAGAAAATTAAGCCCACTTAAACTTTATGCTGCATTTAATACAATGTCATAGTAATCTAACTTAAAAGGGATGGGTCAATACCGTTCTGGAGTTATTAGGTAACGTATACCAATAGCGTAATATTATGCACGAGTTTCGCAACAAGGTAATCGTGTATGCACCATTACTAAGCTTGAAAGAGGTCTCAAGTCTTGCAAAGTAAACATGTTGCGAAACCTCTAAACGTAATCCCGTTTTGAATTATATTATTTTCTTTTGCTTCAAACCTATAAAATGCTTTAGTATTTCTAGATTCTTAGGACTGTCTGACCAAATTTTTATTGCTTGCAGAAAAGGTCGAGCTTAATAGAAATATCACCTGTTTGTCTAGACGTTTGATTTCCTAGATCGGTAGATCAGGGCTGGATTTTCACGAATGATCCATTAGGTTTCCGCGGAAATCAATTAAATGTACGACTTGAAAGGAGAAAATACAACTGTATTCAAAAAATTTGAAGCTATGAGGGTATTACCAAGAACTCTATGTACAGATGCATGGATGCAACACATGGTGGATGATTTTATCATATGAAAATTTCCTATATCAATGATATTCAGAAGAATGTGTCAAGTAAAATAGGAGAGGTAAATATTGTAATTTTGGATACGCTTGAGAAATATCTTATTTTATTTGGAAAGCGTGAAATAATGGAGGTGAGGATGGAAAACGTCTTAGACAGAGATTTTTGAATAAGTCAGTTACGAGGATATGGATTTCGTTCACATTTATATTCCTGGAGATATTGGAGGCAGCTTGGTTTGTTAAGGTGTAACTGGTATGGCGTGGTATACCAGGCTTCTACTATGAGTAGTAACATCCTGAAATCTATGTGCTTAGGAAGCTGTGCATAATTCCTTAGGAATGGTAACACCTAGTGCCTAGTGTATATGCTTTATAGATACTTTCTCTTAAATCATGACAGAAGAAACTGACTTAGCCTAGCTAGACTGGAAGCCACTTAAATATATACAGAAAGAATCTGCACATACAGACGTACCTTTGAGAGGAAAGAAATCATCATGGAGCATTTCATAAAAATGAAGCCGCATATGCGAAGCACCTTCCTCCTCCAACATTTTCCCTTCCTCCATACCATTTGGTGTACTTTATTTGAATGTTTGCACAACTAGCCCATCCTGCATGCAGTATGTATCTATGGATTCGTTTCATCTATCTCTATCAATTTATCGAAGATTGCCCTGCCGAGTAGTGCAACTGAAGAAAATGTTTTCTCGCCTGTATAAATAAATATGCATGTAGTTGCTCTCTATAGCTTTCAAGTCATTCGGAATTCTGCTCCATTTTGGTCTGCCTTGTCTTGGTTACTTTCGTGAGAGAAGCTCTTGTCTCCTTTGCTCTGCTCTGGCCGAGACACTTTTACCATTCCTCTTGATATCTATCATTGCATCCCTCTAGGTATTTCAGGACGCCGTAGACACTGGCTCCTATTTGCATATACCTGCAATACATCTGCGTGAATTCTGCCAGAGATTGAACTGCGCTCCGTTTGCACTGCTTTTCAAATGTGTTTCCCTCGATCACTTATACGGCTCTGAATGCTTCCTTTCCAACACAATTCAGCATTTCAAGTCAAAATGTCACATATAAACTTCAACTAACGAAACATTGGTGGCACTCAGATATCAGATATCGTTTCGCAATTTTAGTGAAGGCACTTCATATTCCTCCGAATGTCTTTGGTACCCTTAAATGACCTTTCTGAAGTCAATAGTAAATATTATGTGGTATTTTTAATGCACATATCTGAATTCGAACCTAATAACCTCACTAAAAATAAGAGAAGGTATAATTCTCAAACCCTTCTGAGTACCCCTATTCAGTTTTTATGGCATTACGACAAAACCACAGCTCTTTTATCTTACTTTCCATATTCTATTACCCTGCATTCCATTTCATTTTACTCATCTTCATGTTTTCTACTCGTTTACTTCCCAGTAAAATCTGAACAGTACAACTATGCAAATAGATATCCAATATGCACATTCCGAGAATCCAGAAGTTTTTCACTCCGATAGAATGTCCAATAACACTGTTTATGGTGACTAAGAACGACGACTTACATTCGTACAACAAATAAACTTTTACTATCGACCAATACGTAAGCTCAATGTAAAAATATTTACCTATCCTCTCAGCAGATAAGGACTTGAGTGGAATAGAAGGAAACATCTGACATTATTCGCAAAAGCCAGCAGAAAATTCCCATATTTTATCAAATTCTCGTGACCAAGTCAACTGTAATGTACTTCTCTTGTCCATCAGGGATTCAAATGACATACAGTATATAATCCATTGATTTAGCCACAACTAAAAAAGTACCTAAGTAGTTTGAACCTAAAATATTTCCTTAAAAACTTAATTTACAATAATATATTCATTTTTGAATACTACTGTGATCTAGTAATGCGACACATATATATTGAAAATGTATGTGGTTAAAATAGTTTTAATTATTTGCTCTGGGCTGACAAAAAAGACGCTTGCGTAAATTGAACTTTTCCTGTTCCTACTTACTCCTTGAAAAATAAGGTTGGAAAGTTACATTTTGTCGTTTATTCATTGGGGAACTCTAGCATTTCTAACATTCTAATCAAATGGAAATGGAATTTTGAAGTTAGCTACAGAGAATAAAAGAGAAAGGATTCATTTATCGTGAGAAGTGCTTGTTAGAGTGAAAGTAGGTGGAGACGGGAGCTTATAACAATGGTATTAATAGGAGTCAGGTGTATAAGTAGCCTATACCTAGGACTTGTATGGGGTGAATAAGTGCACTGTGGGTAGAACTCAGTCCAATGCAACAGTTTGACTGTGAGTAAATTCCATTCTATGTACTATAATATTAGCCACTGATGAAGAGAGCCTTTCCAGTGCATTTCAGAAGGAAGAAAGTGAACGACTGACTTGAGCCACAATCAGCACACTCAATCATAGTCAGTTAACTTCACTTCTTCCATTACACTTGCACTCACTCCACTCCTTTCTCTCCAACTTGCTTTGCATAGCATCATAGAACTACTTCTACATACTCTACCTATCTGAAATCCAGAAATCCACCTTTGCAATACCTAAATATACAGATACATTCTCTAAGCTTGCAAAATCCAACCACCATCCTATGTACCTACATCACCACATAATACATAATGCTACTAATGTTTAGAGATTGAGTAGGAAAAACCCGAGTTTGTACAAAAAGATGGCAATTTCCAGAGGGGGGTATAATTACCCAAGCAGAATTTTTGTGGCAACCAAACTAAAACCAATTATTAAGAACATTTTAAAAATTTCATAGAATTTTAAGACCACTATGGTATGAAATTTTTCATCTAAAATTCGTAAATAGATATTCATATTATATGCTAGTTATCAATGAAGCTAAAAATCATCCTAGAAGAATTAAAATTGTGTGCTAGCTAATGTAATGACGATTATTTCTTAACACCATGTTCCTTTTACTTAATCACTAAGTTTTAACACAAAAAAGGGAAATTTGATTTTCCCTTAATTTGGCTCATTTTTTAAGCAATTGCACAATATGCTGAATTCCTTAGCTGATGGATTAATTTTATTTACAAATTTCGACGCATCAACACAATAATTCAAAAAAATTCAAGTTTGTGAAATGCATTGTTACTCTACAAATTGATTGAACAGGCAAAAATATATGAGAACGAATCATAACATCAGATTATTGCTTAATAGGTCTGTATAATATTATTACTATTTTTGAAGAACTATATATAGTGTTAAACCAAAACTGTGCTCATAAAACGAAAAAGAGAGTACCAAAGTGCATTGATAGTTATACCCATGATTCAGTTTGGTTTTTATTATGCTAAGGAGTTGGCACTGTACGTATGGCGAGACAGATTAGGAGCACACCTGGATTCACAGTTCTTGAATACTCTAATATCACTCTTGTGACAGAAGTAAACTGAATTCTTTTGCTCCTGTCAGTTTTCCATTGTGTTACGTTAGTCTAGACTGCTATCCACTTTAACTACGTACATCTCACTTGCAAATCACTTTGCAAAATTCGTTCAAACTCTATTAACTTTACTAGGTTGAAACAATCGTAAATGCTGGTATTGCCGTACTTTTAAACGATTCCGTTTCTAGGTCCTTCTGCAAAAGAAAGTAGTAGGAGAGCCATGTCTCAACTATATCGATTTTCTTCCCTTTCTTTTGTTAGACTACAGTTCCTAGTTACACCTATTACCTATCCTCTTGTCTATAGACAACCCTCCCTAACAAATGTACAGCAAAAGAGCAAACAGTAGTAACAACCTTATGTTTTACTAGGGTATATACTTAATGTACACAGTAGTCAAATCGGAGTAGACGGTATAAAACTTTCACTGAGAGCCTACCATTTTATTTACACACGACGTCTTTGCCTATTGTCAATTCTTGAGCGACAGAGTGAAAGAGAGGAGCTATTTAATTTCAACCATGAGACATTACAGATCGTAACTGTTTCAATGGAAGATAAAATTTAGGAAATACTGAGCCAACTAAACTTTAGCACGGTTGGACAAAGTCTCCACTGAATTTTTCCCCAACGGCGAACAATAATATTTAAGTACCTAAAATAAAATCTGATACCATTCGGTATAAAATCTCTCTCCAATAATTAAAAACTTTCGTACTTTTCCATAACAGCTTTTTTATTCCTGTATTTTTTGCTATTGCTTCCCAAAATATACATTCTACATGTTTTTGGTGTAACACTTCCATTTTAATTAATTTTTAATACTTTAATACTGTATTCCTCAGCAGTCTTTTATATTTCACACTTTTCGTTCAGTTTCTATTCTAATAACTTAATAGTGCCTATTTTCCCCATAGCATCAAATGCGAGCCACATCAAAACTTGTAATATATTTCTATTTCAGGAGACTTATTGGTAGCTTAGCTGTCAGTGTATATTTAGCTGCAAAGTATTTGTAGGACGAAGCCAACTAAATTGAGAACCAAATATATGGAAACACGTATCTACTACTACTATAGTATAGTGTGGTTAGAAGGAGAATGACATAGCAGAGAGTAAATAGCAGTAAAATAGCTTAGCGTTTAAACTGTGTAAATCTGATTATCATTTGCGAAATGTGGTTTGTGGAGCGCGTAGCAGGTCTCTAAAATATTGTAGAATGGAGGTTGCTGTATTGAAGTTATTAGATTGGTTTATAGTTATTGTACAGTGTGTTTGCTTTGTAGCAATGAAATGCAGTGAACATTATGACTGGGAAAGAAGGAAGTATTTACGTGGAATTAGGCACACAAAATAGAGAATTCCTTGGTGTGAATTGTGTCTTTGGAGGGAGAGAATGGGAATAGTAAATCAGTTCATTGTTTGCTTAGGAAGACTATGACATTTTATGATGTTGGCGCTGCAATGTGTTTCGGAGGATGCGAAACGAATGCATTTGGGATGAGAAATCGACTGAGAGAAGAGAAACAGTGCCCTGACGGACTGAAGAACGAACACCTCCGTGGACTACCATCATGTCTGTTTTATACTTAACCATTTATGTCATCAATTACGAACATCAATAGGATATTCTGCCTATTACTGGGAAAGTCAGTTGCATTCGCCCATTTTATAGGAGTTGATAACACGCTCGTCGTAGTCATTCACTGTTCGGTCAGTCAGCTCAACAACCAACTCCTCTCCAGCTTCACTGGCAACTCAGTCGACGAAGTGACGGTGATGGTGCACGGAAAGTGCCAAAATCAGCTTCAAGGCGAACAGGGCACGTTCTGTCATGTAATGTACTCTAAAAGCTAATGCAGATCTCAGCAAATGGCTTTACAGATACATCCATTACATTTACTTCTACTCGGGTCGTTCTCTTTTACTTCCTCACTATTTTCCCATTACATATCATATTCAGCTTTACACTTTTTATTTACAGTATTATCCGAACATACGGTTTTGTTAAATTATTCGGAGCACCATGTGAAAATGTATCGGAAAATTTTATTGACACAAGGAGAATTGGGGTAGGAGAGACAACACAGGAAGGTAGAGACTGAGGCTAATTAAAAGATCAAATAATTATGGCTGAGCCAACAAGACCATTAAAAATATGCAAAGAAGAATCTGCACGTTTAGCATTCGAATCGTTACCATCACTGTCAATAGACGTTCCTATTCTTTGGTGTTCATCAAACTCCGAGGCGATAAATCCATTACTAACTCCATAAAATGTACAGAGTAAAATGTGAAATGAAGTATGTTTCAATAACTATTATATTTTGCAAATTATATGTTTTCTATTGAATAAATATAGTTCATTAATTACCAATGCCATTAGGAATAAACTGAATGATAGAGGAACAAATTGAAATCAAATTACGTGCAATTTACATAGAAGGAAGTGACGATTCGCTGATAATATTTGTAAATTTTATTCCTGTTTGCATTAAATGACATTAGCCATTTACTTCAGTTATACAAAGTACCATTTGAAAAATGCAATTGGAGACATTCAACCTTGAACCGCCTTGCAATGCGAGAAAGAAAAGCAGTATACTAAAACTGAGATACTAAATACTTCAAGCAATACGTTTCAAAAGGATTTCTACTGCAATATATTGAGCAACAACATTTACATAGCACTCGGTAAGGAAGTATGCTCATGGGTTTACTTTCTGGAAAGAATTTGCAGAAACAAATTGACATGCAATTAGTTTAACCATGAACCATCTTTTATTCTTGATAGACGACTCTTGAACAAAGATAAACACTGAGTTACTTAATACTAATGGGAAAAGGCCAACAAAGGAAACCAAGCCCAAAGAAAGAGTTAGTAAAGAGACAATTTTCGTTTACATTTCAGTGTGTCTTAAGTTGCTCTATATCAACAATATTCTCTGAAACTTGTTATGTCTTAAATATAGAGGTTGGATTTACATGAAAAGGTTATTTATTTACTCAACTACCCAACGTTTAGTTTCTCAGAAAACTTTAAGACTTGCAAGCATTTGAAAAATGTAGAAATGCAAAATTCAAGCAATAATGTATTTGTAAACATATAGGTAATTACTATATTCCTTTTGTTGAGATTTCGAAATAAATTTTAAGAATACATGAAGTGTAGTTTACCTTTTTCTATGCATTTAAAAGGTATTGATGTTGAATATGTTGCATTTGACAACCAATAATTTTTAGACTAGCTATACACTGAGGTTGAAATTGAAATTTGAATAAAAGTCCAACTCGTATTAGGGCAGTTGATATTTATAAGATGTAAAATTGAAATCCCCTTGAGTTGACATTTGTTTAGGCTAGCTAATGTGGTTGAAAGTTAAATTAGAATTTGAATATATATCCAAGTGGTATGAACAGAGTAGATTTTAATAATGGCGGAAAATGGAAATCCCCTTGAGTTCCCATTTGTTTGTACTTTTGTACTGCGGAATTTAATTATTTATGGTAGCAATATAGTTGACAGTTATTGTAAGTAAGATGAAAGCTGTGTAAATGTATAATTTGAGCTAAATTAAACTGAGTTGTTGTTTAATGTGTAATACGGTAGGTTGAACTGGGTAATATGTGTGCATGGATACTACATAAATAATTAATATAGCTAAATAATATGCACTTTGCTGCCTATCATGGTTGTACTTGTGGACATAGGTAAACGGGGTTGTATTACGAGTGGAGTCTAGCCGGAGATAGGTAAGTACACACTGGTAGTGATGTGTCTGGAGCAGAGCAGAGACTAATTGACATGGGTTGTTTAGGAGAGCAGTGGAATAATAGGGTTGACTGCCCTGGAGCACTTGTACATTGAATGTTGCGTAGTTGGTGGGGAGTTGAGGTAGCCTTTAGGTAGGTGCAGCTGTAAATGTAATAAATGGTAGAGGCTGTGTAGCATTAAGAATAGTTATTGTACAGTAGTAGGTAGCCTTATCTTGGAAGTTTGTACATTATTAGGAGAGAAATTAAAAAGAAGGATACACAAGGACTGACTAACTGATAGCTAACAATAAGTGAAAGTGGAGTGACTCACATCAGCAGAAGAACTGAATAAGCAGAAAGCTAAGAGATGAGAGAATGAAACTAAACAAAACTAACTTGTTCTATGGCTATAACTGTAACGTGTACAATGGGAACGTAGGCTATACAAAGTGGAAAAAGAAAGTACGCAGATGAAAAAGATAGTAGATTAAGAAGTTTTCTGGGTAGTTGCAAGGATTGGGCGTAGGGTAGGAGAATGGTAATACTGTGGAGTGAAAGTGTATTTCTTTGCGTAGGAAAGCTGAGTGAGCGAAAGCCCAGGGAGAAATGAGATGAGACTGATCACGAGATAATGGGAGCAGAAACACACTAGCGTAGAGCCTCGCAGTGGCCGTGGCCATCATTCCAACCATGTAGTTCAACTTTCAAAGCAAAAGTCTAAAATGGAGTGAGGTGAATGAAAACTTAAGTTTCCTCAGTTTAGTTAGTTCAGCCAGCTCCTATTCTCAGTTAACAACTTGCTTAGCCTAAGAAAAAACGAACGGAAGAAGGAGGCTCTCTTCTGCTTCACATAATTCCTATCCAGATAGACCAACTCACAATTAGGTGGATAGGCCTCTTACATAATCACTCCAAGCTTCCTCCTTCCCCTCCATTGTCTACCTCCGCATCTACTCCTTATGCACCGTCTCTGACCCTCTCCTTATGCACCCAGTCAGTCTCCAGCCCTTTCTGTCCCTTCCCACCTACCATTCCCAACACTCCATTCCACCAACACAAAAGTCCCTCTTTTTCACACCCACCTTGCCCTCGCGTAACCCAAGGATCGTCAAATCACGAGATGTTGCTCAACACTGATCCGTAAAACGTCTGACCAAGTCGCAACTCTGTTTAGCAGGGACTACCTGCACCAAAACTATTTTCTGAAACACTACAAAACTTTGTCCTAACGCCCAACCAAAATGGAAACGCACCTTCATTCTAACCGTAAATAGTTCACTTAATTTTACACTAACAAATTCCTAAGGCAAATACATTGTAAACAGTATAACAAAGTTTTCCCTCTAACCTGACTTTCCGTATCCTATAAATCTATCACCTTTGCCGTAAAAACGGAAACAAAAACCCAGAAAATAGTGAACAAAACTTTCGGGCAATAACAGTATTTCAAAATAACAGACTTCTATATTTTAATTAATGACATTCTTCCTTTCTACCATGTTTAATTTTAGACAGGTAATTATCATCCGTTTTACTTTTTTAGGTGTTTCTGTTATCAATAATTAAGAAAGCAACATTTCTAGTCGAAAAGAGGGAGAAAGTAGGTAAGAAAATTGAAGGGAACTGTTAATGAATGAAAAGAGGCGCAGATGTCACTTCTCCTGATGTCGCTCTGTAAAGAGGATTTTAAAGAGGAAGGTAGTGCATTTATAATACATTACATTGGACGTCTACGTGGAACAAAAGGAGCGTTAGTCATTCTCCGCGAGAGTAAGTACTAATGGTTGTTTGAAAGAAGGAGAAAAGCAAGCCGAAAAGATGAAATTCTTTAGAATTGCGAAACGAGAATAAAATGGTGAAAATAAAGGAAGAAAACAATTGCGGCTTTAGAGTAGGAGAGGGTAGGTACTAGCCACGGAGTTTAAGCTATCTAAAAGTAGCTACTGTAAGATTATTGGACGGCACGGGAGAATGCAGCCAAGTTCCGTGTTTTTTCACTTAATTTTTATATAGGGAAAATCCGGGTAGTGGAAGAAAGGAAAAGAAAGTATGCTGGGGCAGAGATAGGGATATATGAATGGATTCGTATTTTAAAAAGTTAATAGAGAAGAATAGAGGAAGTTATAAGGGGAAGCTGTCCCTTAGCAGAAGTAAGAGTTGAGGACATGGGAATGGAAGGCGAAAATGGCAAGGAAGAGAGACGAATGAGATGGGAAAGCAGTGTTTCATTTCTCCCATTGATACCCAGTGAGAAATGGGAGAATTGGCCGAGTGCACATAAATGTCTCCCATGTTTTACATTTCTCCCATATTTCACATTGATCGATGCTTAATTTCTAGGATTTTCCACATGTGCATTTCTCCCATCGGCATGGACTGGCCGGAGAGTGAATACACTGAGGCAGAGAGGCCTCCGTGGAAGAAGATTAAGAATGACACAACAGAATAAGAAAACCAGAAGAGAAGATTCCGGAAAAGGAAAACCAGCTTGACCATGAAGTGAAAGAAGCTTGCCTTGCTTATTGTTCGTTTGGATGGCAACTCTGTATCTCCCTTAGTTTTGTCCCGGCTCCTAATATTCTTTTTCTACTTCTCCTGAAGGCCGTCCTTTCTTTCCTTTCAAACTTTCCCCAGCGCCCACTAACTCATCTTCAGCAGCCAACATAACACATAATCCTACAACATAACAGCACATTGATCAACTCACTACAATGGCACCACGCATAATATACTTGTTTTGTTTATGTGTAAATCCTCCACTCACCATTATTGTTTAAAACTGCCCTTCCGTCCCTTACACAAGTAATAACACACTGCAACACTGAAAACGTCTTTTTATTCCCACACAATGGTCTACACACATGAGATTAGACGAGACTCCACAATGGAATCGCTAGGACAATACACTTAGCAAAAACACAAAAAAGTACAAGGTCCCTTTGTTGATGCATGTAGTCACCATTTGAATTCACCGGAGCCTTTAGCTCTCCCCGCTCTATTTAAAGATTGTCTGTATTTCTATGGCTAACTCTTCGTATGTGGGATAAGCTTGAAATTACGAGTGAACTGACGATCAGCGGGGAAAGTGAGTCCTGCAAACAATGCAGAGAGCTGTTGACTTGATGTACGATATAGTCAGTCAACACAAAAAGTGGCTTTGGTGTCTGGACGTGCCATTATCAGACACTGTCTTCAAAAACGTGCCTCCAAATGTAGTTTCTCTGAGGGATACACAATACTGTATTATATAGTATTATTAACAAGCACGTATTTTCCATTAGCCGGAATACAGTTATGTCCTGTACCTATAATAGCTTAGTGTTTGTATATAATAAAAACCGGAACCTAGTTGCTCTGCGAAGAACGGTTCTGCAGTCCTTGAGAGATAGACCCGTCTATATAGACACGTACATAGTTAATGCCACAGAGAAGAGGAGAAAGACAGGAACTCAGCTGTGAGTTTTAGGTAATATAATTCTATCCGATCCCATTGACAATTGAGTCGTCCTCCAATTTCGTCTCTTCTTTTACTTCAATATTTATTTTCCTACGTGGACTCCGACTCAGACTCGACGATTGTCTATCTATCGATGAGTTACATAAACTATGCAAAAACCTGATTCGATTTCTAAAAACACAATTCCCTTATACAAAGAAACCTTACGACCTTTCCTACACTTCCTGTTATACTATACTTTTTCTTCTGGACAGCGGACGCCGATCCAGTATTTATCTGGTTTCAGAGTTTATTTTTCTTCCACTCAAGTGTGTAGCACTAGCACGACATGAACATTTTATGTCAACACAGTTCACGTATGTGTAATACACTGAGAGACAGAAAACAAGTGCAGCTTTTAGGAAAAAGTAATCTTTAAACGAATATCTACCAACATGCTTTCTTATAAATAAATTCAGTTATTCCTACCGTTCTTTATTGATTTGGAATAATGTAACTCTCAATCGTTAAAATTCAATCGAAGAAACTATTCCGTCTGAAGGAGTCATGCTAGTATTACAAATGAGCCAAAGCACAAAAAATCCACCGCGTATAGACCTTTCTATTCCGTTTGCAATTAGTTACTATGGTTTGCTTTCTATTGATATTACAATTCAATAAGAAGTCATCGGATCTAGAAAAAGTTTTTACTTTACGATAAGGTACAGCTATATAACTGCAAGGCTGGATAACTAAGGAAATCTCAGTTAAATAGAAAATATATCGGGTATATCCACAACTGTGCATTTAATAAAACCCAAGAAACTTTGAATTAAATCAGTACACTATCCAAAAGTTCCTTTAACAATTCAGTTCGGATCCGAATAGTTAGGAATACTATTTAAAACAGAATCCTCCATTTAGGCAGAAATAAAACATATTGTATAAGAATGGCGTACATGTCATTGTCATGTCCGAGCCAAATGAAGTCTTTTAAAGCTTTTAATTAATACGACGAATGCAGGCAACTGATCTACTTTCCATGCATCATCAAATAAGAAAACACTGGAATTCCCGGAATGGACAGACAACTATTATTAAACATTGAAATCCTGTCTTCTATTGACTTTACTAATTAGAAAGAGTTCCCACTTTAGTGCTGACTTCCTATTTCACATTCTTTCCTTCCATCAACTACACAGACGCTGAATACGAATACAGATGAAGATACAAATGCAATGCGTCAAACTTGCTTACATATTTGCAGTAGTCACAGTTCACAGGAACTTTTAAGTGAAGTATATCAACAGAGCAGTAACATAATGCAGACTTCTACACATAAGTAGTTAAGAAGGGAAGGGAAAGTCAATATATAGCGAAACTAAAATATTGGCTTTCTCTCGTGGTATGCACCATAAACACAGGAGTGTGCCAAAAGTGTCAGGAGGATCAAAGGACTCGCTATTTGATAAATGTAGACAGCTGTGTGCTTTAAAGAAATTGAAACGACTAGTGATTAATAAATAATAGAGTTGTGCTTTTTGGATGAATTTAGTAGGAGGGATCACGTTCCACGGCTTTTCATGTTTCTCGTGTTTACTTTGACTGATATAAGGATTGGCTTGGAGTATTCGTGAAATCCACTCTGCAGGCAAGATGCAATTCATTAGAATTGATGAAATGCATTACCTATATTCCATGAGAAGTGTAACATAACAAGCTGAGAGTAAACAAAAATGACGGAAGGAAATTCACATCGACGTGGCATGGCTCACTCATTCAATCCGAAGTCTCTGAACATCGAACGTGTTCTGTCCACAATTCACTCGATCCTCGTGCAACTGGCGGAGAAAGAATTTAGTGCTTTCATTTTTTGCTTTGTTAAGACTCACAGGTCACAAAAAACACACTTCCCATTGAATGTGTGTACGTGAGACACACGTATCTTTATTGCATTGCGGACCTCTATAATGTCACTATATGGATACTCATTTCGGCGAAAGTGAAGTACGTCCTTATATAAATAGTTTACTCTTTGTGGAAAATACACAGGGAATCATGAGTAAAGAGATTCAAGTGTTTGTTAGGTAGAATGAAAGGAAAAAGCGTTGGTGGTTGCTACCTACTCTTTAAGTTGGAAATTGCGTTAGGATTTGCAGGGAAAGTAAAAGGGACAACAAGTGGTGAAAGGAAAAAAGGAAAAGTCAAGAAACCCGTGAGTGAGTCGAGGCCTGTTGATAAATGTGTATGTGCTGATTTTCAGTTGGCTTCGCTTGCCTTCACTGATTCTCGGATCACACAATGCCGCGAGTGATTGGTCCATGCAATTGTTCTAGAAATAAGAGACTTAAGGGTTTTCTTCGAATATCATTGACACCAGCAACGCCTTCCCGGGAAATCAACTGGGACTTGCGAGAATCCAGCCTGGAAAAGGTCCACGTGCATTCACGCAATGCATTGCATGCATGGAGATCCGTATTGACGAGTGGCGCGGAGTGATCACGAGTAAATATAAAAGTGTCTATACAGGAAAGTGGAAATAATGGAGAATGTCGGTTCGAAAAGAAATAGAAAGTGTGGGCCAATGCATTGGACTACCTAGTAAGGACATAAAGATGACGAGAAAAGAGAGCCGGTCCAGTAATCCAAGGGAAGAGAATGGAGGGGGCAGAGGAAGATGGGAGAGCTGGCTGGAGTAATATCTGTAATCGATAGGCGCATTGGGGGAAAGGATACGGAAACTTTTCCGACTCCCTCTCCTCCAAAAGTTGGTTAGAGAAACAGGATTAAAAACTCCATATCCTCATGAAGACAAACTCAACGGAAACATACAAAACAAGCACAAAGGGCCACGGCCACTGGACTCCACTGGAGTTGTTTAACTGGAAGGACTCGTTTCAAAGGGACTCTGCCTATTATGTATACAAATCATACAGAACAGTCTCACTAGCGCTTTCGAAAAGTTACCAGTCTTCCGTACTATTATTTAACTGACTTTGATGGAACCGGAGTCATTGACACTCACATTAAACTTTCTAATACTTAGGTACTTTTTCTTGGAAACCTTCAAGAACGGATTATGTATTCTTTACTACTGCACCGTACATCTTTATAGTAGGTGCGTCTATGCTCTAGAATAATGTAGTAGTCACTTTCATTGAAATGCACACTAGCGTGAATAAAAAACTTCTCTCATTCAATTAAGAATACGTTTACTATTTCAGCTCTCTCTTTCTCTCTCCTGATGGGACAGCAGCTAATACCTTTCCTTTAAATTACATTTTCCAACTATCAAAAATTTTTAAACTTAAATTTAAATGTACTTTTAATTTCCAATTGATTAAAAGCCTAAAGTTTTCCCATCTATCCTACTACATATACATTATATATGCACCGAAATGGGGTCTGTCTGATGTCAATTTTGTTTCGGATTTCGTCTTGATGTGCAAAAGTGGGCTACAGAACAGTACTACATGAAAGAAACGAAAACTTACTTCTGTACTCTAAGAAATAACGAAATTCAAGGAACATTAGCTGACACATAGTTGGCCTCTGCTGTAAGGGTTTTTATGTGTGATGTCTGTCAAATCAGCCCCAATTACTTTTCCGATATTCTTTTGATCGAATACGGCAGTCATTCTAGAGTACTGTAAATGGAGATGAAAATGAATGACTGCAATATAAATCTATTAAGATGTATCGCCTTTTTATTCTATTCAGAAGAAGAGAGGGATACAAAAAATCGTTTTTATCGAATAGGTACGAAAAAAGTTAAGTAATTAGCAGACTAACCTAATTTAAAGTCAGTAGTTTTCTGTTCTGTTAGTTGTGAGTAAAGATTAATAGAGTAACACCTATTCAACATTGAATTACTGCGCCTCAGTTAACCTACGGCAAAAGCTTACTTCTTAGGCTCCACAACCCAAGGAAAGAGTTTAAAACAATATTTTCTTAATCTTCTATAGTATGTATATAGGTAGGCTTGATCTATTATTAGTTTTCCTGCTTCCCTATGCACTTTATTATTGTCAAACAAATCTTTGAAGGAAAGATGTCAGAGAAATTAAGAGCGCTTCTGAACATGCGTATTTATAATATGCAATATAGGTACTAGAAGAATTGGACAAAAATGGGAACAGAGCATTTACAAGAATTTTAACTTTACATGAAATGTATAAATATAAATAATATTAATATACAAACCCAGCAGTAAAAAAATTCTTACACATATAAAGTCTATTACAATCAAGTTTTATTATTTATCACCAATGCCCTTAAAATTTAATAGTTGTTGGTCTTCCTTTTCTAAATTAGAAACTGTTTGAAATCTATTAAAAATGGAAATAGTAAGTAAGAAAGTGGCCAACGTAATTAATTGATGAAGAAATGACAGTTCCTTTCTCCGGGTAGCTAGCAAAGAAAAATCGAAAAAGGAAACCCTAGTTCTATGGCGTATTTAATTATAAGGGGATGAGGTTTGACCACTGAGAAACTAGAAATAGGTGGAGTGTGTTATTGAGGTGGTTGACTATGTGTTGGGACACTAATTGGAGAAATTCTCACAGGTGGGCTAATAAAAGCGGTGGCCGCAGACGGGAGGGAAGGCGTTTGTTGAGAGTGGGCTGCCTGCGAGAGTGAAGTGTGCCAACTGCAACTGTAGCAAAATAACTGCCGTGCTCTCCATTATCCAGTTAAATAATACTTTCTCGTTTATGAAATGAAAAGAGCTTAGGCCTTCTCTTGATGGCTAAATAGTTGCCTGCCTCTGTCTCCTGTAATGCAGATATATGTACAGAGCCATTCATTAGTCTCCCGTTTGTGTGCTGTCTCTGTGTGCATTTTATTTCATAAGAGAGAGAGGGAAAGTTGTCTCGTCGGCACTCGTGCTCCTTGCACAGAGAATTACCCAAGTCCAGATAAGTAGTTGGTTGGGGGAAGGAAACGTCTGCTGGCGCTCAAATTGGATGAATTTTGATTTTGGAGCGGAGCTTTATCGTTTGCCTCCTAAGTGGTATATAGAAAAGGAGAGAAAGAAAGACAGACGAGCGTAATCCCTGAACTGGCTGGCATTAATACGAATGAAACAGTGTGCTTGGGAAGTACATAAGTAATAGTGAAATTTGTAGTGGCAGTACTAAAGCCTGACACTGAGAAAGTGAATCATATCGCTAATGGGCTTTATACTAAATAGGCACCGAGGATGCATGAATGCATACCGCCTAAGTAAGTAAGTGATAGATCAGGAAACAGCAACTGAGCGACATTTCGAGACACTAAGAACGTGTCATGCCATGAGATTGCCAATTAATTTATATAGATTGCAATGGATCCCATCGAAGAGCTAACAGTGTATGAGCAAAATCAGATTATCAAATGAGAAGTTATGGGACAAGACAGAAAGTTTAGCCTCAAGTCGCAAGGAGCACTCCCCGAATACAGAGAAAGTTACGACAGGGACCAGCACAAAACTTGTAGCCTTACGACTAACCGTCCCCACTGCTACCTATAGGCCCCTCCACACAAACGACGTACAACACCGTGTACTCCACTCCAGATGAACATTAGCTCATTCCCCAATAGACAAATCAATATCTATTCTCATTTCCCAAAGTTCCTAGCTCCAAGTCAAACACTTGATTTGCCAAGGTCAATACAACCAGTTCAAAATCCCTAGCATCTCGCAAAAATCTCAAATAGGTGTCATAATCATTAGTCCTATCAGGTGTCCTAATGTTGTCATACTAATTTCAACTTTCCCATTCAATTGTACACGTCTCATAGGAATTCAAGTCACTCTTTATTTCCTCGATATTACTAAAACTCTGTTCAATAGAGTTTTAGTTACCAAAGGAAATGTCTATAAAATCCAGTTAATTACGTTTAGTTGCTTTAGATGCTCCAAAAGACCTTGAGAGACAAAAATATACTGCAGCCCATTGTGTCGAAATCAACTGCATCTCTTGGCTATCTACGTCGTAGACGTAATCTTTTCATTTTCAGGTCCTCAAACTCAAGTTAGCAAAAGAAAAAAACAGAATAGCAAAGTAGGTTTTCACATGCAGTCCAGCTGTTTTTATTCCCAGAGCAAAGGGCACAGGATTAAGTTTTTCCTTTAAGGGACCTTATAAGTACCTTATAATAGATAAGTGAATTCGTATACATTTTAAACTTAACACTTTTAATTCAATATCTTATTCTGAATGGGAAACTATTTTTATAGAAAACTTTTAAGTGTAACACGTCTTTAATCATGTCGAAACTCATAATTTTTTAAAAGCCTTTGGAAATTGAAAGGCAATTAATAATTTCCAAATATACTTTCCAATTAAATTTTAATAACCTTAATGAGGAAGCGAACTCATTAAAAGCCAAATGCCACCTTTTCATATCCGTTCTTTGCCTTGCCTTTTCCTAGGTAGTAAATCTTTATCGGAATTTAGAGCCAAACGTTTAATTAGCTAGTTTCTTTATTAACCTTTGTAAATAAACAAAATTCCCAGCTTAAAATTATATATTCACTAAATTTTGGCAGTTAAGTTTTAGCCAACTTGTTTCAGTAGACCATTTGAGAAGGTTACTAAATGAAAATAGAAATAGTGTGGGCATTTTATAAATACCTGTCTCTAAGCTGCCAAGAACAAACTGTAATGAAGTAAAATTGCAAGGTGAATTGTCGGGTTAACGAATTTTAATAATATACAAGTTTTGGAATGAGGAGAAGGATTTGCATAAATGACAAGACATTGTTAATTAACGACAAAATTTATAATTATTGGAGGAATGGTGACTGTTTGGTAATGTATTTAGTATCTGAGGAATTTAGTAGGTTGACTTATTTATTTACTGGCGTTTAGAATGAGGAATTAATTTAGCCGTGGAAGTAATAGAGCATTAGTTGGATGGAAGAATAGCGGAGATTGATGCTGGCATTAGAGTGTGCGGAGCAATCTGGTTGTTAGCCGTGTATCTCTGTGTGTAATAATTCGTAATTTAATGTTGGTCATATAGTAGCGGCAGTAAGTCCGTAGGTAGAGCTAAGAGGGATTCTAGCCTAAGCGGGGGCTACTTTGAGAGGATGCGGCGTGGGTTGGTTGGCTATGTAGAGTGGAGAGAGAGCTTAGTTGTGAGGAGAAAGAGAGACAAGACAGTCTCCAGCTTCTTTATGTATGTATACGAAAGACGTAAGCGGACTTTGTGTGTTGCTTCCTCGTAGATTGTATTTTATAGCTGGAAAAGGTTGAAGGTAGTCGGGCTCCGTTTGTATTGCGTTGGCTTCCTCCGAGTCTTTTCAGCTCAGTCTGACTCTCTATCTCTGTCGGATAAGCAGAATTTTGCACAGAGTCATTCTCTGAAATATTTACGATAATTGTTCTCAAATGCGAGTCTTTTTCGCAGCTTTATTTCTTATGCTCATCTCCTTTCTCTCCGCCTTTCTTTCCACTTTCCACTTTCGCCCATTTCACTTACTTTTCCCCAGGAATCTCTATTTTCTTTTTAGTGAGAAGGGAAAAGATAGAAAGAGCCAGGCGCTCCGCGGAAACCTTACATTCACAAAATACTAAGCTATCATACCAATAACTTTCCTTTTCAGTCTCATTAATGATCCCCTGATATGGAATATCTTGGATATTTGATCCGTTTCATTTCACGGTGATCCCCGTAATTCAACAGACGATTTCATTCATCCACAGTCTCCTCCACCACGCAACCAACGGCAGGCTAATTTCCACGGCACACACCAACACCAACAAC
Source organism: Yoshiicerus persimilis (assembly GCA_020352615.2). Classification (NCBI taxonomy): domain Eukaryota; kingdom Metazoa; phylum Arthropoda; class Collembola; order Entomobryomorpha; family Tomoceridae; genus Yoshiicerus; species Yoshiicerus persimilis. Next base: position 18,040,721 of record CM060170.1, read on the forward strand.
CAACTCCTTCCTCTCACAACTCCAAGTCAAATTCTATCCCTTTCATTAGCGACACAAGCACCAACTTCTTGTTAGTTATTTCTACTAATAGAATCACTTCATTCATTTCTCTCTACCAAACTATCCCTGTTTCCTCCTCCAGACGGCGATACACACCCAGTCCTCTCACTATCCTTTCAATTTACACTTACCAAACTGCACCCAAATATTTCAATGAACGCAACGTTTCGTTTTCTCCTTTGAAGCTTTTCTTATTATTTACTACGATAAATAGAATTCACGCAAATCATGTCTTTTAAATGTACCTAACTCCCTTTAGCTGTCTCTTATTACACTTTCCACTTCTCTGCAGTTACCATTACAAGATTTAATATAAATCTACAAATCCAATTTCCATTCACGCTCATTCACCCTCTTCCTCTTCTGTAACACTCCGCTCAAATTCATAGAGGTACTCAACTACCATTTTTCAATTGGCGGTAACTATTCTATATATGTGTTGCTTTATATGTGGGTGCGACCTATCCCATTATTTACAGCATAATGGCTATAATCTACTAAAACTACTGTGTCATTTAAGCTAGTCCTCTAAATTCACATAACGTTCAATTTAATAATTCTGGACTCTGTGAACCCTTTCATATATACTCCTAATTTCATCTTCCTCCTAATTATTATCATTGTCCGCCACTATATACCTAATCTCAATTACTCGGAGAGCAATCCTACTCCACCAGCTATTACTTGTTATTTCCCCAGCACACGGTAATTATTATTGTGCTACATACTACTTTCATGCTGCACGTCATCCTTCACCGAATATATTGTTGCTATCCGCATATACTGATTAAACGGGAACTCTAGCATGCAAGCATACAGATTACTGATATTCACTCTACCATACTTCCACCTACATTATTTTCAATTCAGCTTCGTGAAGTCTGAGAAATATAAAATCTCCCTTTATTTCTCTTATATAAACTACTGTACTTGGTTTTGTAAGTGAATTAGAGTGTGGTGTGATTGTGAAAGGGTACTTTCTCAGTTTACATACTGGAAAGAGGTTGCAGGAAGTTTGTGTGCATATTTGAGAAATTAGTATCTACTTGTTTAATCCTAGTGGTTGGTACATGGTAATAGTAGTAAATAAATATGTAATGTTTTCCGTCCGCCCAATTGAGTCTTACATGTTTATAAAAGGGATAATATTTAGAATGCATACATAAAATGGGATTTGTACAGAGTACAAGCAACTAATGGGCCTGTTTTCTTCAGATATCCCAAAAGTCTTTATTTAATTAACTCTGATTGGCATCTCTGAGCTGAAAGCAGATGAACTTTTACAGTAAGTAGTTCAGAGAAGACAGTTAGGTTTTTCTGAGTCTTTACTGAACTGTACAAGTATAATGTGCACCTATCGAAAGTAATATCCCCATACAACAATGGTTGGGTAGAGATACACTCAGACTTGTATGGTATTTAGTTACAATGCACGTAGTCCCATTAGAAATGCGATATACTCTGTACTGTGGGCTATTATGGCTTATTGAAAGACAGAACTGCACTACACATGTACATACCATTATAGGAAATAGAGATTAGGTGCCAGTATAGGAAATAGCAGAAATTTCCCCTCACCACTGATGCCTCGTTGGTGGGCAGATTTTCTTTAAGTTGATTCTCTCTTTTTCATTCGTTCTTCAATCACCCTTTTTTATCATTTATACGGCTTCCTATTTTATGTGCACAATCAGTTCAGCTCAACTAACTTTCAATACTTTCTCCTATTCTATTTAGAAGTGGCTTGGATTTCTTTAGTTTGGTTTGACTGGTTGCCTTCCCTTGATTTGGCTTGACTCGCTCCATCCTTCTCTTATCTTCCTTCCTCTTTGCTCTGCTTATGTTATTTTATTCCGTGTTGTGCAACGTTAGTGTTCAAGTAGTGACCAAAGCTTAGAAAGGTTAAGCCAGGCACAAACCCACTTCGTTACAATCCCATCCTAAGTTTCCTCTAAGTTCCTCCACTATTCCCTTTATTGTGCCAATATCAACCAACCATTCTATTCAGCCTTAACACACTCAGGTTATTAAGCTTTAGTGCTAGAACTCCATATCGCCAAATACAATTTTCTTGTTGTGCTTTTTGCACACTTTCTTTAAAATCGTGTTTACCATTGAAAAACTATTTTTGTTTTTTCAATGTTTTTGTAAACATGGCTCATTCTAATTATTCATGACGCTTTACATTCTTAACTCAAATTACTATGAAATAATGTTTAAAGCTATTTACTATTATGAATTTTTAAACCATTGAAACAATTTTGAAATCATGCTAATCGTTTACTCATAAAGCTGAAAATAATATTTTGGGATGATAAACCGATGCAAGGAGAAATCTTCACATACCATGCTAAATATGTTCCGTTGGACATAAATAACTCTTTTAGCGTATATTAGCGCTTCGGCTATACTTTATGTAGTACTTAAAGTTAGAGTTTCTCTTGAAGAACATTATAAATATTTTCCACGGGCGAGAGCAGGACTTTAAGACTAATTAGGTAAAAGTCATGCTGAATATAAGAGAATTCTGGAAAAGGAAATTGATACAAGAGTATATAATAAGCTCAGTCAGCTTTACTTGGCCTCATTCGTTCCCTCACTCACTTTCTCCACTTTCGTTTTCACTCTCACTTCAGCTACTGCTATTTAGTTTACTTTCCTCAGAGTGTTCTGACTGAAGCTGCTGGTGAGCGGCTCTGCTCTCAATCAGCTCGACTAAACTTTATTCTATCTGTACTTGAGCCAAACTACAGTAAGCTGAACCCACTGAGCATTTTCCTTTCACTTCATTCCATTTATTATCCTTTCATTTGGATACACATTCTTTATTCGAGTCCACAACGGAAGTTTTCCTCTTAGCAAACGCACTAAATAGGAAACTTATCTTCGGCAAAACGTCGAATGACTAAACCATTAGTAATACCTCTCTGCCGATTCCATTTCAATCTAAAATACATTATATTTAGGTAACTTCAATTACTATAAGGATGCAAAAAGGTATATGGATAAATTAAAACGCAATATGAGTACTTGTCCCTATGTACCTTGATCAGCTAAGTTGAGTATTTAATTTTTAGATGAATATAACAATAATGAAAAACATTATAGGCCGAGACTGCTCAACACTTTAATATAAATAGAGAAATATGGGACACATTAAAGCGTATGCGTTTGAAATTGAGATGGAAGATTGCAAGTTGCAACACTGGTGAGTTTATAGAGAAACATTATGTAGGTATCAGCTTAGCAGTTCAATCTTGGGGTATGTTTCGTGCAATGACAAGTTTGGTTGCGATTCCATTTATTCACAGTACAGTATTTCATGCACAGGAAGAAAGAACGATGCAATAATAGTAACCCATATCGTTTGATTCCTTAGTATCATAGCAAATGGCATAACATAACATAACGCTAAATTGAATGGACTGCCTAGTGAAAGTTGTTCGTTATATCTGTCTGCTTGGATTTTATAAGCGTATAAATAGTGTATACAGGGTGTATGTTGGTGTAGTTTAAGAAAATCAATGTATTATGTTGATGTGTCTTGTATCTGGAGGAAGGAGAGGAACTGAAGTGTTCTTTTCTCTAGCTCATGGCTATACTTTCACCAGAGGACAAAATAGAAGACGGCAGACTTGTTCTGTGTAAGTAGTAGGTAAATTCGCATTCATCTACATTCAACATTATGCTAACCTAAAGTTGCATTGCACTCCGTACATTTTATTTATAGTAGTAAGGGCCCTGTTGGGTGTCTCCTCCGCCAGATGCATACCTCTGTATCTCTTCCCTCCCGTGCTCCTCACCAACAAACAAACTTAATGCAACGTGTTTCTACAAAATAACCTTACATGTTGATAACATAGCTTTCCCAACAGCACTATTAAAATAACACTAGTCCGGCCTGCACAGAGTGCCTCATTAAAGTAAAACCCTACCATCTAAACTTGGCTTCTCTCCTCACTTAAATCGAACGCCTCATATGCAGTCTCGTCTCTCAACACAACTTTCACTGCTTTTTCTCAGTTTCTCTCCCTTTTTCCCATTTATTAAACAACTTCCATTTACATCTCTCGTTTTCCATATTATCCTGAGCTCTCCTTTCCCATTTCGATTCACTTTTTCAGTTAAGCCAGAACACTTTCTCATGTTGTGCTGTCTTTCTCTGCACTCCGTGAACTTAAACGTAATTGTTTGTCTTCTCTTTCAATGTTACTGCTCCTTTACATAAGCTCACAAGCAAAATTAGCTTCATTCTTCAGAAACCTATGCACATCAAAATACTCATTCCGAGAAAAAATTTAAGAAATAATTAATTAGTCAACCAAGGTATTCCAAGGCAGCTGGAGACGGGTAATTAATTATTCTGTGAATTCCATTTCTCTACCTGCACACTCTACACTGTACAGATCCCATACTTATTTACACGACTTTTATCTTTACACAATACGGAACGAAGGTTTTTTGTTATACAACAATATTTATTCTATGTTTTTCTGCTATTTCAGAGGAATAAATTAACCATTAGCTAGCTTAAATTAATAAAACAAGTTCAATCAATCATTTTCAAAATTCAAAAGACTAAACTATAATAGAAATACTCTGAAAATATTAGTGTTAAAACGGCATGGTACCCTAAAAAGGTATTTCTATTGTAGAAAATAACCGAAGCTGTAAATCTTATTTGGGTTCTTGCTAAGCTTCTACTAAAATCCGTATTGACATCACGCAACACGAAAGGATATTAAATAAAAGTAAACTATTCAAAGTTAACTCATCATTGGTATTCGAATTTTGCAGGGTTGCTTAGATTGTCGCCAAATGCGGTAAGAAACATTTATCAGAAAGTTAGCGAAGGAACTTTCCCCTCTAATGGACAATGGACATCATCCACACCATGAACCTGTCGCTTCGTTCGTGTATAATGCCTGCAGTATATTTACGATTGATATTACTCACGTTAGCATTTGATGGTCCTTCGCCTTCCTTTTTCCTCTGACACCATGAAGGAAATTTAATGCTACATTCCGGACTTGACATGTACGATGTATTTAGTAACTAGAACTTTCTATAAATTCTACCTTAACAGCTACTTTTCTACGATGAACTGAAATGGAAGTACTACACGGAGTTACCGTGCATATTTCCCATTAGAGCCGAATGTCTACTTTAAAACAACCAGAAGAGTTACTGAGAAAATTGACGCCCAATATCCACGACAAAATATTTTTGCTCGAACTTAAATAAAATTAAGGAGACAAACATTGTTCAAATTTAGTTCGTACCTTCTTATGTGCAAAATAAATTGTGCAAACTGACAGTTAGTTTACAAAAGGTTATAGGTGATCGGACGAATCCCAAGAGTTTTCAATAGAAAAAAAGTTTTCACACTCTAAGAAACGCTAACACGTTTTAATGCTCAAATTTCTTGCAGTCTAAGAATAACCGAAATAGCTGAATGAATTATTAAGAGTTCTGATTAACATTGTTCTCCGCTAAAGGCTAAATCAATCACCCGAAATAGAAAATGATTGCAACATTCATAAGCTTGCCCACGTAGAATATTGTGGAATTACATTCAAGGACAAGTGTGAAAGCTGTATGTGTTAGTGTTGTACAGCCCCTAACCAACTGGTTGTTTTGTGTGCGCTCCTTGACACAAAATTGTTTTAATTTCCTGTTTCCAAAATCATAGTTAACCTCTAACGTCTTAATTTCTGCTGATAACAATTAAAGCTTATTCTACTGGAATGAAAATTAAATTATATACAGACTACACCGAACATCACCATCAATTTAAATTACTGTAAGTAACTGTCGTTAGGATAGCTGAATGGCCGAAGCAACCATCGCTAAACGTAACCACACATTTTGTATACACATCCCATGACTCTAACTCTGTATTGAATTTCCATGATGCTGAACATTATTATGAATTATGATATGACAAGTCACACACCAACAAATATACTTTCCAGCCATTGCAGACTATTATTGAACAACTGTCTGCAAATTATATTTCATTATTAGGTGGACGCTGTTCACTTGATGCTTTTGTTTTTCTATATGTCTGTCCGTCTTTCTATTAGGATTAGCACTAAAAGTCCAAGAAGGCATTGAAATAATTCGTAAAGATTTATTTTTAATGAACTAGCATGACAATGTGATTATGAGCACTCTCTGACCTTTGACCTCAGAATTAAAAATTAAAAACCTCAAAATTCATGAACTGTCTTTCTGCCACCAATAAGGCAGCAGTCAGACGTTACGAGACAGTCAGTGTGCCAGTTGAACAGCATTCGACAGTTAGTCAGAAAGCACCCGACATTCAGCCAGAGGGCACCCGACAACATAATAAATTATCAGCCGTTTTTCAATAGTTTTCCATAATGTTTCATCTCAAACCGCTTACCCATGTTACAGTTACCGCGTTCACTTTACTACAGCGTTTACCAAGATTTATTAATTATAATCTATAATGTACAGTGCAGCCAATATAAGAGAAACATTCCAAAATTTTAAAAAAACCATTTCATATTTTAGTATTTTTTATATCGTTTGGCTTTGTAGCCAAAAAATTAAACATATTTTAACTTCGGTGTCATATTTTAAGCCAGAAAGGTTGTAACTGACATAATTGGGGTCATGTGAAGAAGCAAAAGAGACTAGTAAATTGGGTGATTTTAAATCTGTCCGTGATGTAAAATGAAAATACCGATTGAATCAAAAAACGAATGAAGTAAAAACTTTGGGCCTAAAATGCGGTGACAAACACTTGACGAAAGGACTTGAAAAGTTTTGGTTTCATTTCATTGTGTAAGATCCTTTAAAATTCATTTCTTTTGAGTTTTATAATTGAATTTTGTAGGTTCACATTAAATCGCTCGATAGTAAGGTGAAAGCTAATTGCTCGTCGCTTGTTCCAAAGTTCATTTATACAGCAAATAGCTGTACATGTAGAATCTTTACTACAACCTCCCAATTTAATTTTTCACTGGAACTGAATGGCCTTTTTTATGACTTTAAATAACAACATAAAATGGCATGCGGCGCAAGTAGGGACGCAGACCTCGCCGTAGACACAACATTAGAGGCATCTACTATCCTCTATTCACTATGGGACATAGTACTTCATTAGAATACAACACCAATAATACTTTTACCTTATGACAACATGTACATAACATTTACGTTGGTAAACTCACACTCATAATAGTAAACATAAAGGAAGAAGTTGATGAGACTCGACTACCTAACTAGTTTAAAGATAGAAGAACTTAATTTTTACTCGTTTGACATTCTAGCTTGTGCAAATGCTAGAATTAGAAGTTTACATTCAGTACACTGTAGATTTTATCAACTTTATTTTTAAGAACTACTTAAGCTACTTCTAGATTCACTAAGAAATTATTTCAAGAATATTAAAAGTTTGGAAAATTATTGTTACAAGATATTAAAATGAAAGACAACTTTTTCTAAATTTGACGCCTTAAAAATCAATTTGCCATCCTGTTAAAAAAGTCGGTGGCTATAGATTGATACAATAAAATTTAAAAAATTTCGAGGAGAACGTTGTGGAAGGAATTTAGAACCGTGTGTTTTAGCACCTGGAAATGGTAGTCCTAAAACGGTTAATTTTTGGAGTGAATGCTCCAGTGACTGAGGTTCTATCCCTTTTCCATTAATTCAATGTGTCACAGCGGTGCAAAAGTGCATTGCACACGAGGAGAGGATCGCGACAGAGAAAGAAGTAAAAATAAACGGTAAGTACTGTAATGTAGTATGTTTTGCTTGCTTTGCTTTGGTTGGCTTGGCCAAAACTATACATACATATTAGTGTGATTGGCGTCGTTCTCTTGGTGGAGACGCCATTCTGAAGTCAGTCAGTGAAGTCACTAGTCTGTGCTCTTGTATGAAGTAATTCCACACTGGCTCTCGACACTACGTGTGTATTGTGCAGAGGATGTATAAAATACATATGAAGATATATGTAAGTAGGTAGCTTTATTTAATAATAGACGGAATACACATAGAGGAGGCGAGCTATGGGTACATATAGGAAATAGCAGCTAGCATACATAAATTACATGCTTACGTAGTAGAACGTAGAGGCAATGTAATATCAGTAAGTGGATATGGTCGGAGAAGAAAATAAAAAAATTCTTGATCAGCAAACAAGAAGAGTTCTTTTGGGAACTAAGTGATGGTGGAATGGAATAAGGAGAATGGGGGATACATACAAGATATTCTTATGGAGACGGACGACTGGGATGGGAAGAGAAAAGACTTGTGAGTGACTGAAAGAGTAAGTAAGTGAGAGAAAGGAAGAGGCTTCAGAATTTAATTGTAACAGAGGGACAGTACGTAAGTAGAAGCCATTAAGAAGGTAGAGAAATAGTATTATTACTTAGCGGCGAGAGCTGCTAAGGCTCACTCACTCACAACTCAGTCATACACAACACAACCACACTTTCTCTCACTTTCTCCGCCGACTCTCACTGTCCCTACCGCCGAGGCCTCACTAATGCAGTATATACCCACCACACCAAATATGTCTCCAGACATTCCCTCCTAACCTGCCTATACTCACTTTATTACTCCTACGTTCCCTGTGTTCAATTGAAATGAATATATCTCTCTATATGCAGCAGACGACGTACTTCCCCCCAGTGTCAAAGTAGGAACAAGTGTGCTGTACTTGTGTTGTCTGTACATACATAGCCTAGGCACTCTACATACATATTAGAACATTCACTTTCGTTGAAATAGCCCTGAACGTACTCGAAGAGCAAGTTCAGAGACTCTTTTCCCTTGCTCCTCGCTCCGACTTTGAATTAACCAAGTAAACTATGTAGTACAGACTATAACACTTGCACTACTATCCTTGTTGTACTATCTGGGTATTACCAAGGAAGTATTCGTGTACTGTAGTGAATAAATTCTATGGACTAATAGTCGTATTTGTATGATGTATGCTATATGAGGTTCCCGTAGACTATGGAGTGCAGAATCTGTGCACATTATACTAACGGGAACATTGCAAACTCCTCTTAACATTTGGTATTGCTGTTAACTAATGCGGAGAGGTCAAGGCTGTCATATGAATGGATTTATAGCTTCACTACTAAAGGTCCTTAAGGCCCTCCAGAATCAGTCCCTGTCCTTACAGGCAGCTTATCTATCTTATCCACTCGTACCTCGCACAAACAACCTCTGGCCTTGTCACCCAAGCCGGGAATCGAACTGACTCTCATGGCAGCACCTAGGATTGATTATTCACGTAGACCACCTAGCCAGATGTGCTTGGGTAAATAGTGGTATTTAATATTTACGTAGCTATGTACAGGAGGGTATAGGAGTTTCTATAGAGGACTTATAGCAAACAGAGAGTAGTTTGTGTTTGGGCGAGAGAAGAAAAGTTGGAGGAAGTAGTGAAAGGGAAGTATAGGCGACTGGAGCATATCTGTTGGAGAAAAAGAGGAGAGGAAGTTAAGGAAGACGGAGGAGCAAAGGATCACACATTACAAGGTACCTAATGCACACTAACCTACATACAACAGAAATATATCTCTGGTTGTCTTGGTTGACGAAAGTACCTAAGCGAGAGTAGATTTTGGGGAAAGTATGCAGTGTCTGGGTGTCGTAGGTTACGCCGTCTTGACTGGGTTCAGTTGTCTACGATTATGGGCTGATGAGTGCAGTACACACAGCACTTAAGTCCTGGGCTATGCCTTGGCGGAGAGGAAAGGCAGCCCAGAGTGACTATAGACGACATTTCGTATTTGGAAGCCAATCCAAAGCAAGTCCGATCTAAATGGTCTTGTGTGGAAAATGGAAGTGGCCCGAATGACATATAGATTACTTCTGTCTGACTGAATGGCAGGACAAGACTTGAATTTAACTAAGCTAGTGGCGTCATCGATTGACTTTCAAGTTGTGAGCAGGCAGAAGGGAGGCGAGCAGAGGCAAGACATGAAGTCTCCCAACTTCGCCTGACAATGGAACTCTTTCTTCTTCGTCTTCTTCGCCTCCTCCCTCACTCACTCTCAATCGCTTCTTGTCTTTCCGGTGGCCTTTTTCATCTCCGTCTCCCAACTCTCTCTCTTTACAATTTCTTTCAACCACGTTCACTCAGATCGCTTTCAAGCTCAGAATAATGAATTATGAAATCTTCGCCCAAAGAAATCAATTAGAGAAGCTACTGCTCATTCTCACTCAGACACAAGTCAACCAAATTTTATGTCAAAAGAAATTATCCACATCCACTTTCCTCCGCTTCATGTCTAACCCACTTAGCTTTTATTATTATTGTTAACTCAATCATTCAGCCCTCCCGCATTCTCAAACACACCATCATTTCACAAATTCACATTTCACACAATCTTACTATCCAATAGTCAAGCAGACACACTCCAAATTTTAAGTATGTATCAATAGAATTTATTTAGTCCTTTCAAGGATACCCAACTTAAAGTATAGCCTAAAGTCAATACCAATCCCAACAAAGAAAAAAACAATCTAATACTAAATATTTATTGTATTTATAACTATTTACAAAATTAATTAGCGGCGTTTGGTACGTCTTTTATTTTCAGCTAAGATATTCTACAAAAGTTACTCACCAAGTCTTACGCTTACAAACAGTACGGCATTTCAAAAAATCCCTTTTTAAAGCAATAGCCCTAGCATGGTAAAGCAATTGATTTTCCAAAATTGTTTTCCAATTTTATTCCACATTTTTATGATGTATTCAGAATTTTTATTTAATTGTAAATGCTCATTTTTCTTGCATTTACTTTCAAAGTCCTTTTAAGACTTTTGTCGCCAATTTTGATGAGGTTAAATATAATTTGATAAATTACTGTACGCTGACATCCAGCTCTCCATCATCATTCGATTAATCCATCACATATCCATTTTCCATCACACAATAAAACATTTGAGTAAAATTGCGTGCAGTCATAAACGTAGTCAGCACAAATCCGACATTTAAGGCAACCATTTTCAATACCCAACGAAAAGTATTTTGACTGACTTTGCGGCTTTATTACTAGTAGCCACCTGGTTCATTAATTCATATTCAAAGACATCAGTGAAGAAATTTGGGAAGGGTCACCTTTAGTTAGAGGACGACAATAAAATAGTTTTGCTACTCCGTTTTTAACAAGTGGCAAGTGAATGTATTCCCTGTTGCAATCATTCTTCTGACGAAACTAAACCTTATGACAAGCATATGGCAGGGAAATAAAATCGAATGGACCGTCGTGAAGATATAACTAATTGCAATAAAAGCCGAGGATAGATAATGCATAAAAAGGAAAAGACTGCGGGGTAGCGAACAGATAGAGCGAACTCCATCAATTAGTCTCCCTGCCGCAGCAATTGAAACCAGATAAATAATAAACAGTCTTCATTTTCAAATAGTTCAAATAAGCTGAGACAAGACCTAAGGACTTGAACATATAATAGTGTAATAATAGAGAGACGGCACACAAAAGTGTAACCAAGTTAGTAATTCGCCTACCTTTCCTTTTATTCTGCTTTTCTTTTTGCCAAAGCAAATATTACACACGAATGAGTAAATATTCCGAACGACATGTTTCTGTCCGGGTATGAAAACATATGATGAACTATGAAAAGTAAAGTTTCTTCTGCATATTATATATAGGCAACTCATACTAAGGTTCAAAATAAGTAGGGACCAGGGGGCTTCTCTGTGGGATGTATTATTATAACATTTCAGCATAGTCTTCAGGATGTATTAGTATAACATTTCAGCTCGCTTTTTATTTTGCATGATACTTTGTTCCGCAGCTGTATTTACTTACATTTTTAGTAGACTGACTTACCTAGTGTAGTGTAATAATATTTGTGTGCCATATTGTGTCTTATACTTACACACATCAATGCAATGCATTAAATTAACTGCATTGCCATGTACATTTAGGTATACAGCAGACCTTCTCATGTAATACGTGCATGCGTACATTTTCTACATTGTCCCAACATTAAACTAGAAATGATATGGTACAATATTTGAACATTTAGTGTTTTATCAAATGCAATGTCATTTCAAGTAGCTATAGTACGACGGGAAATATTCTAACAATAACAGCTCGTATACTAAACTTGTATTTTTAGCACACACTGTCATTATACATCTTCGAACTATTTTATGACCAAAACCTGTTACTTCAAGAGTAAAATGATTTTGAAGCCTAAAAAATTGGATTTATAAATCTACCGACATTTTCTGACAATAATTTCTTTCCAAATTGTAAACTTAATAATTTTACTTGGTAAAATTAAAAAACATCTTCAAATGTTCTGTTGAAACCAAAAGAACCGTAAAAAGGAAATTGTTGAAATCTTTGTCTTCAAGTCTTTCGATGTTTTATGTGAGACAGCATAATGTTGCTAGAATGATGCAATCTACAAACTCAAGACTTTTGGAATGTATGGCTTTAGAATGAAGTGACATGCATGTATATTGGATGACCTTTTGCGACCTGGAGAAAATCTTTGTGCTGAGTAGCAAGATAAGTATTTAGGATGTAACTTATACAGTGAAGATAAATATACCAGTACAAAAATGGATTTAGAAGTGCTGGTAGAGATAGCATTAGCGAACGCCACCGTAGAATGACTTATAAGTTTTGCCATCGCTTTAGTGTGTCATTGCCATTTATCATGAGTGTCTCTGCTTACTTAGATTTTGTAGTTGCATTGGTTTTCTCGCATATGTACTACTTATTAGTTGGTAGGGAATATATTATGCTTGCCTTGCCAATTGCCAATGGATGTGGAGTGAGTCAAGGAAAGGAATTCCGACGGTCGCACCTTCGCTGTTAGTTGTGCAATAGTTATGAATAAGTTACCATTTGAATGCTCGTAGCTCACACACCATTATGCTTCTGTGCATAAGTCTGCTTCTACTCTGTAACAATCTGCTTAACCTAAATATTAAAGGATGACACTTGCTTTGAGCGGTTCCTGTTCCACCAAAACGCAATCAAAACTTAATTTACACAATGTAATATAATATGAGCCAACCTCGCACACAACTTTACTCCTGACAGCAAAATAGGAGAGGACGACTTATGTGCTCGCAGGAGTTCAGTACGGATGCTTCTATCCCCTTTGTGAAATTATCTGCATAGATTTAAAGGTAAGTTGTATAAGTAGGCGACTAATGTCTGCATAAGTTATCAATAGCGTTTCCACTACCAGTGACTGATGGTGAAAGAGTTCATATGTAGTATCAAATGCATATATGCAAGTTATGATCTCCAACGGGAAAGACGGATATATGCAAACACTATAAACCAACGGCAGCTCTGTTATAAATGTAAAACCTAAAAAAAGCAAGCAATGCGCGTGGATCCATTCCTGTCGTGTTGCAAAAATAAACATTGGAGCGATGTGCCGTACAAACTCAAACACCTAATAGCAACATCCTAAGTAGGTAGGCAAGTATTTATGTACTTTGCAATGATTACTTGCTACCAGAGAATACCGATACGGATAAAAGCAAAAACATATCTCTAACCTAAAGCGGGGAATGAGTTTTTTCTTCCTTGAATCGAATCAAAAAGTTTGTCATTAAAATGAATATCTACAGGATGGCCGAATTCAATTAAATGTTCAGTCTGAAAAATTTATTTGGTGTATTGGATAATATTACCAAACTAGTTAACAAATCATTTAACATATTTTTTCTAAATTGCCAAACTGATTAAGTTATATCTTCTGTCGTCTTTCACTGAAAATCAATGTTAAATACTCCAAGAGCGTTAGTAAATTACAAATTGCATTGCTGCCGTTGCAGCAAATCTTCTTTAAATTGTTATTAGTCTAATTTTGAGTTTTACTTATACTTACATATATACTAATAGTTAACCAATAAGTATTGGTCTTCATGTATTTAACTCGAATTAGCGTTATTTCGGGAAAGAAACTGCATTTTTATTCCAAGCAATGAAGGTGTACGCAATGATATTTTGGGTTATTTCAATAACAACGGTGACTCTTGCTTGGAAATAGAAAGGATTGGCAAACAGGTTATTTCTATGACGTTAATGCCTGGTGCATTTGGTTTACATATTTTTAGCAAAACTTGGTGACTCGACTCGATCCCAAATGTACCACTAACACTAACCCAAATTTATGAACGTGTGCTACACCTAATCAAGGCAATTACGGATGTTTTAATAAATAAAAAGCCATCCTTAGTATCAACCAAAAATTCTAAATGGCATGAATAACATTTTCACGGCCTTACCAAATGTTGTGCAAGCATTTACCGAAATACTTATGCCGATACTAACGAGAAATGTAAACGTTACTTATTATTATGTATCCATTATACAGTCCATTAGAAACTTAGCATGCACTCGTGTACATAATAGAAAGAAATCCAATTCAGCGAAGTGGGACAGTGAAACAAGAAAAAATTGTTTGCACTTGGTTTTTATGTTTTTAAAAGGTAACTTATCACTGTCACTATTCATTAGCAAAGTTGTTATCAGCTACCTACTCATTACGCAATATCAGATGAATGGCAATTTTTCTAAACATAGTCCATATGTTTGCTCAATATATACCTCGGTAAAGCAAAGTACATGATTGTCACGCTATCTTTCTACTTGGGTATTCTTAAGGATGGCAATTTTTATTTTTGTAAAAAAAAGGAAAATGGTTTTGCGCCATAGAACTGTGGGACTGGGAGAATAAAAATAAACTCCGGTTTTTCAGTACACTATAATCGTCAGTTGGAATTTATTAGAAAGATCAATAAGAAAAACTTGATGCTTGTTTTACAATAGGAAAGTATGGAATAATAGCACAGCAGTGGAGCTTTAGAAAATTGCATGTTGGACTCCAGTGTGTTTTGTAAAGTAATAAAAGGATATAGGAAATGTATACATTAGTATATGATCCATCTATCCTCCTGGTATGAACAGAGTGCTGCGAAATAATTAAAAAAGAGCATTTGTGATACTAGACCAGCAACGCTTACAAGTACTGATTAATACTGAATAAATTATTGCTGTTGGGCACTTTTCCTTTACGCTGGTCTAAATCACGAATTTATTTATAGGGATTTAGAACTGCTAACAAAGTGCATTGCCACAATATTCAGGTAGCCGTGGCCACCTTCCCAGCGCTGAAGGAGCTGACGCTGTTTTGCTAAATTTAAAAATTGAATGTGACTATAACTGTATAACATTTACTTATATCGGTCAAGTCAAGTTGATATCATGCCATTAGCCAGGAATAGGAAATGTGAGTAAAGAGAAAGCTGACGGAGCCAGTATAGTGTGCAAAATATATAAACAATTCAAATAAGGAGTACAATGGAATAATGGAAACAGGTACAAACATAAGTACGGTGTAAGTAAGCGATAAACACTGATAGGGTTAAAGTCAAAGGAAACCTATGCGAGTTTGCTTAGGCATAAATAAATGTGAAATGGGACGTATTGTTTTGGAACAGCGTGTTGCGCCATTACTTATGTATTTACGTACACTTACAATACAAAGCAAGTATCTCTCCCCATCTAAATACTGCCTACATACAAATAGCACGAACCCTGCCTAAGCATGATTATATCGACTCGGAATTAGAATATTATGTAACTTCTTGTAGTCATGTAGCTACATTACACACTGACTGAAAGAGTTGTTGTCTACTGTTTTCATCGGAATGTGCTGAGCAGCAGATTTCTCGAGTCGAAGTAGTAATAGGATATTTACCCATTACGTGTAGCTGTCTATTCTCAGGCACTGCTGACTAAGACAGTTGCTACTTTACATTATATTATTACTTTCCCTTAAATTATATGCATCACCGTAGCATCTTGAATGGAACGATTCACAAGGAAATGGTCTATATTTAATGCTTGGTTGAGCATTTTAATGGTGTCCTAAGGGATGCATGCGTGCACTTAAACCGTTCGAGGAGTAATATCAATACAATGAATAAATGTATATACACTTTCATATGCCACACTCGACCCAGTCTCCATCACTTTTATTCCTACTAAATAAATACCTTATGTCCCCTATACTCCCACTTAGAAACACATTCTTCCTCCACTCCTAGAACACTTTCTCTCTATCACTTACTACTTACACAAAACCAATTCTCCTCAACAAGGTAAATGCAAATCGCACAAAACAGCTTCAATGTGCTACCAACTACCAGCACCCTAACCTTGCCAAAATAATTTTATGTCAAATGACTACCATCGCACACAAATATTTTATGTATCTATATTCTTAGTACTTTTTAAATTATTTATACAGAGTAATTGCTACAATGCAATTTACTTTATTTCAAATTAAAAAACCCTCGTACTAAACTAAGTAGCCTTTAGTCAACATTTGCCTAACTCACAAAATATTCATATTCTAATTTACCAAAAGACTTTCAACTACTATCTCAATTGCCCTTTCACAAAGCACAATATTCTTAAAATTTAATTCAAGTTTCTATGATATGAGGAAGAATTCATGGTGTTTTAAATAGAAAAATTGTACCACTGATAAATTGCATCATATTACGAAGATGACCTTTTACCTAAGACATTAATATTATCAATAGCTCTTATTAATGTAATGGGGAACATTTATTAGGAGAGTACGAACAAAAAATCCATTGTTTGAGGCCGATACATAACACCATACAAGAAACGTACTGACTTTGCATGACACAACAAAAATCAATTGAATAATTAATTCTAGAATATTTTACTCACAACACTGTTAATATAACCGTTTTGCGAAGTTAAATGTACAAGTGGCAAAAAACTATTTTGCCCCGTATAACTTATACAAATATAAAACTATACATAACTTATCATTAAAATATACAGAGTGTAATGATTGGAAACGCTGTATGTATTAAGTACAGCATTACACAGTCACAATTAGAAAAGAAAAAGGACATTTAATGCAATACAAAGCAACTGAGCTCTTTGTTAGTGTAGCAAGTTTAGAAAGAGAATTATTGTTCACAACTGAGCTTGCATTGCAATACAAAGAAATTGACAATAGAATACATGCTAATTATGTAATACTCAAGTTAATTTATAGTTAGCAATACTACAATGTGTCATATTGCACACTTATCCATAGTCATTAGGACATGCTAGTAATATTTTAGTAATGCCCTATATGCCTATTACAGTCCTATTGTGAAACTGCCTACAACTAAGAAACTCCATATCTATAATATGAAATACTGGTCCTGGCATGTAGGTAGCCCTGTTTAATTTCTCTTACTAATAGGCAATTTTTATTTATATGGTAATTCATTATTTAACAAAAAAATTCACTAAGAAAACCAAACCATCTGCTTCATGTCATCGTCGCCCTTAAATTTCGTAATTAGGATTCAAGCGAATTTTGGAGAAATACTCACAATAAAAAATTTATCAACGTCCTTTAAAGTTTGCAATGTAAATTTTGACGTTTTAATAAAATAAAATTGATGAAATCAGCAAAATTATTTTAACGCCAGTTGTGCTGCTCTATTTGTACAAATAGTAGAAGGGGAAAAGAAACACGGTTTATTTCACTTTAGCTATGAAAATGGTTGACACCAATCAGATTGACATGAGAATTTTCATCGTATTTCTAATATTTACCCCTCTGGACGTCCCACTGGCTAATGCAATATGAACAAATTTCTTTTCCGGTCACACTATGTGAAATAATAAGTAATGAAAAGTCGAAATAATTCTGGAAAGAGTAGAAAAATGGCGAAGTACACAGCCGCCAAAAATAATGAAACACAGTTTTGGATTTTAAAAACAAAGTTAGTTTCGTCTAGACATTCGACGTATTTGTTAACTCGGTAATTTTCGGTGACTCATGCATAATGGAGTAATACACTTATTCTGCATATATAGAGGCTGTGTATGCATGGTCATTAATAAAACTATGAAAAGACACACGGTAAGTGGAACTAATATTTCAAAGTATTACGTACCCGCCGCAAATATTGTGCTCTGACACCGGGTATACAGTACGGTGTAATTCTAGGAATAAAAATGAAGTTCCATTACTCGTTGTGTGCATAGACCGGAATCAAAAAGCTGTAATGGAGGCTTTACGATGATTATTTGGTTCAGTTGAAACTCAGGCATGGCATGACACGCTATAGCCGACAGACAAGTGAGTTTGTTTGCTCTGTAAGAAAGCCATTCTGGAGAAATAGAAAAATTAAACTAGGTAATAGCAGTGCAACGGTAGTGACTATCTAACGATAAGCATAATAATATTAAAAGGTTTGTGGATAAATAGCTTGCTAGTGTACTGCAATGCTTGACTGTAGAATTTGTTAGGTATTTGTCTCGTGTTATTTTCACTGCATTGTCAGATCTACCAGGTTGGTTGGTGTATGTGTATATCTTATTCATACGCTATTGCTTAGTATGAAATGATACTGGGTGGGGCAACGAAGGACGGAAAAGTCTGGAGCATTGCTATCTGCTACAACAACGACACTTAAACAAGTAGGTAATAAAATAAGTGGCACGTTGCTTCATGGACAGAGAAAGCACTACAATTTGCATATTCCTATCTAGTACATTGAAAACGTCCTGTCCTATTATTTCAGCTGGCGGAATATCTTTAGGTGCTCACCGACGGCACAAAATCACAAACATTATGCCTACAACTGTCAAAACAATCCATATTGGGCTTTTATGTCTTTATACTTTTTGCAATTTAACTAGAGCTCTCCGTGTAGTGTCTGTGTATCAAGTACAATACCGTGCTTCAGTGGAAACATGACAGCAATCGAATTTTCATACTTAAATATTACTTAGCTGCATATCGTATAGAAAATAAATATAAAATATGCATTTCCTCCAGTTATATCTATTGTCATATTATGTCAACGACTAAGTACCTTGTAAAAATGGGTAACAGCCCATAGCCATAAAACATTATAGCAATTGCATGTAGGTAAATAAGTGGACTAACAATAGAAATAAGAGTGCATGGCATGACAATCCTAATTAGCAAATAATATTTAATTCGATCACATTTCAATGTAGTACTTACCTGTAGTAAGTAGGACTGATGCATGCTGCATTCTCTGGAAGTACTGATTATCTATATATCCATCTATATAAATTGTCCACACCTAATAATTTACGGCTTTTAGTATTTCCCATGGAGTACGTACTAATTGCGCAAAATTGGTGTGCTTAGCTCCACTTTAGCGTAATTAATGTTAGCTGAAACCATAACAATCACTCTTATTCAATCCTTTTTATGGACACTAATGTTTCTGTTTCAGGATCGATATTTTCTAGTGGAGAAGGTCAAAAGTTTAGAAAAGGGACCCACCAGTGTGGTTCCTGCAAATAATTATTTTAAATGCATAGGCTTTACAGCCGTATATAAATTCGCTATTTAATCATCGAAAAATATTGCCTTCCTTCATATTTTGATGTGAAACATTTGAAAGGGAAGTTATGAGTGAGTCTATCCGTGATACGTTTTTATCTTTCTATATCTC
Source organism: Yoshiicerus persimilis (assembly GCA_020352615.2). Taxonomy (NCBI): domain Eukaryota; kingdom Metazoa; phylum Arthropoda; class Collembola; order Entomobryomorpha; family Tomoceridae; genus Yoshiicerus; species Yoshiicerus persimilis. The sequence continues at coordinate 18,060,312 of CM060170.1, forward strand.
TGGCTGCATTTTCTGAGTTATTTTATTGGACTTACAGAAAACATGATGTAAGCACGAATGGACAAAGAAAGAATGTTTGACAATGATTGCTTTCTCGAGTCAAAAGAAATAGAAGGTCTGTGCTATGCATTCAGGTCAATAGGCAATTCGTATGATCAGACTTATGCAACATAAATATGTGGTACCTCTACCTCCTATATAGTTCCACCCACAATAGGTATTACGTATTGTGTTTAATGCAGAACGTCAACCATAGTCATAAAAATTCCAGAAACCTAGCAAAGTCATACAATACATCACAACTGAACACTTCGAATCAATTTTCCAAAGGGAGGCTCACTCCGTTTCAGTGGCATTAACCAAATTGTTGCCAAATTTTAACCAAATAATATCAAATGGTTACAAAGGAATTGGAATTCTTTAAATTTTTCAATAGAGCTTGAACAAACATGAAATTGTCAAGCTATGCTGCTCTCAGAGATAAATATTACAAGTCTATCTCTCTATACCAGTACCTGTGCATAAGAGTTATAATCGAATATTAAAATTATATACATTTATATTACTATAGGATTTCATCGATTTCCTCTTTCCTTATACTACAGTATGGTGAATGAACCGTACATAAGTAACTGTTTGAGATATTAACATTTTATTCCTCTCTAATATTTTATTTCTTTGTATCTGCGTTAGGAAATTGGAAGAAAACCTTTGGTTGATAAAATTATCCCCTCATTATGCAAATATGTAAATGAATTCATGGCAACTAAAACCAGCTTACAATGTGATGTTTTAGCAGTATCATAAATGGGAATTCAATTGAAAATACGTGTATGTGCAACCATTTATTAATTGATAAGTAATATTAAAGTTAGACTTGGTAGGTTTATTTCGAGTTTCAGTCGTCTGTCCATTTTAATTTCAAAATTGACGGCAATTAAATTCAAATGTATAATTGAATTGGTTCTGTTACATCAGTGTACACTGTTTAGTGTACAAACTAAGTAGGATAATTATCAGAAAACACTGTTGAAAATTTTAATTTGAGTATTTTGAAGTTTTATTTTTGTATCTATTAAATTTTCGTGATCATGTAAATAGTGCTGACCAGAAAATTGATATCTGAACTGATATGAATTGTTAGACGGTTACGCTATTTTGAGTCGGACAGTTTTAATATTTCATGTCATGGAATAGAGTGGAGTGCATATAATGTCCGTGCATTGCACTGTAGGAAAATAATTTATTTGTGTTCCTACGGAACAACACAACATGGCATGGGAATGAATAAGATACGGATCGTAAATTATTTGAGCGTTACTTAAAGCGATATCGCTTTCTATATCACATCAAAAGGATTTCTAATTTTCATAACACAGCTCCCGCAAGAATAGTAGAATACGAATGGAGGAGTAGAGACACACAGACACTAAAGTGACATATTTTCAGTATCGTTTGTGTTACATAAGTCAGAATTGTAGGGCAGCCTTTGTAAAATTGAGTGCAAGCTTTCAGTGAATGTTACAAGCCTGCCTTTGTGTTGAAACTGTGACAAGTACAGTATAGACATCAAATGTAAGATTTATTGATAAGTTGGCCTGTTTACATTAAAGTCAAAATGATTAAGTATAGCATTTCGGAGAGGAACGAGCCTTTCAACTATATAATAAAGTCATTGTCAAACATTTCAAGCAATTTAAGAAATAACTTTCAGTATTCCTTGGAACTTGTACTTTTCTTTTAATTTTTATTGATTTTCCTCAACAAAGTTGTATTATGTCAATGAGCACGATTCTGCACGAAATAGTCAATCATATTGAGTAGCCATAGACTTACCCAAGCAGATTCCAATACTTATATGTGTCACAGTTTTGGTGGCATAGGACGCCTGAGACATACTATGCTGTTGAGGTACTCGAAGTTACGACTCAGTGCCATTGTTAGAATTAGTATAAAAGTGATACTTTCATTAAGCATGCTTAAACCATTTAAATTAATAAAAATGATAATTTAATTCAGGACAAGGAAACTTAATAAAACTTCATAGATATAGTAATGTAAAAGACATCTCAAGGTTGAACCTCTAAGCATGTAGGGCGGAAGTGTGGGAAGCAATTACCTATATCTGAGGGCACCCTATGCCACCAGGACTACGACACATGTATGTCCGTTTAACTGGTGGCATGTACTTAGCATAGCATGAATCGTGTTTGAGTGGAGTAGCATTTTATCAGTAAGTTTTTGGAACTAAAGAGGGATTGTTTTTATGAATGGTATTATTAGATGTAAGTAGTGATGGAAATTATTTTGTATTGGTGGGATCGGAGTTGATTGTTAGTGAGTGAGGGAGGAGAGGTTGACTAGAGGGCGAGAGAATTGAAATGGATGGATGGGAGAAATGGCGAGGCGACATTGGAATGCATGTAATGTAGATATTGGCTGAGTGAAGTTAGAGAAGGCGAGTGGTAAAGAATGCAGTGGCTTATTGTTATATTATGATGGCGGTGTGGCAGTCGGTGGCAAGGAGTGTGGACTGGTGGACTGAGGGGGAGAGGCATGGAGAGGTGCTGCGAAGTGCGGAGGTAAAAGAAGTGGCTGGGATGACTGGTCGTTTTAGTGTCGCTTTCCATCAACATGTCATACATGTAGGTACTTGGAGAAACACTTAAAGCATCTCTCATGCCCATTAGAGAGATCACTTTGTCCATCGTGCTAAGACTGATGCAATTTAGCTGGAAAACTTATAGCTTTCCAAGATTCCCGCTTTCTTTTCATCACTTTGGGCGAGTGGGAAGGGAAAACACTTGAGATCACTCCACGGTCATTTGTAGAGCCTCCTATTCGCATCATGATATTTCAAGTGGCTCCACTCAAGTCAAGTCAGCTACACTATTTTGTACAACAACAGCCAGAGCCAGTCAACAAACAAGCCAAACCAAGTCGGACTCAATCAGAAAGTGGAAGGCGAGTGGGAAAACTGGACCATGGCTTCCTTTCTCTGCTTCCTTTGATTCCTTTCTCTCCGAGCAGTGATACACATTATATGGGAAATGGAAGGGAAAGCAGAGTCCTAGTCTCGCTACATCAGAGTCAGGCAGAGCTGGGAGTCAAAGCTGCGGAAAAGTTGAAGGCAACTCACAAGATGCATGGCAATGAGAATCCTGACTCAACTCCTATAGATTTTTTCCTCAGTTCAATGAAAAGATAGAATATATTCTGAAAGTCCGAATCCTTCCTATTCTGCATCTCACATATCTTATGTCATGTATCCTAATTCTAATAGCGAACTCTCTGTCGCTGATATATGTCTCCCTATCTTTTTATCAAAAACTTGTGTGCTTTCTTTACTGCCATAAGTGTAGTGCACCAGGGACAGATATCAGTGCTCACCCTGTACAATAGAATCTGTGGTAGTGCATTTGTACACTGTAGGGGTAGCTGGCTACCTAAGACTATTTTGTTCGCATCTCAATTCCCATCTTTACATATTTTCCCAGTATTTAGGTATTTACTGTAGTTCGTGGAAAAACACAATGTGTACACCACATAAATATGTATAGCGTAAGATTTCCTACCTTTTTCTTTTTTACAACGCTGACTCAATTCAATTCAGCATTCAATTCAGTTTTGCTATAATAACTCAAACTATCTAACGAATGCAACTCGACAAAATCGGCCAAGGCAAAGAAAATCCAAATCGAAACAAACTTGGAAGAAAGGAGACTGGACCTGTATTTGTGTACATAGCTCCTTAACCGTTTTCTAACTCACTCGGCCCAAATCAGTCCGGTCTGCATTGCTTATTTCCAAGTCATGACTTACAATCGAAATCAAGGCACTGTATCTTTTCCGTCTCCTCGTATACTTATACATAATACGCTAAAATTGTCCTCTCCATTCCAAGGCTACACATATCTGTCCACATCTCTCTATATCAACTCCCGTTCCTCGTCCAAGAAAATCTGCTAGACTATCATCATAAGTAAGTAGGCAAATAGTCCATTCGACTATGCATTCCCAGCTCAACTTTTCCCTCAACTTTCTTTTCTTCCAGTTTGCTGTGCTATGTGCAGTGGCTGTGTACTGCATAGAGAGCCAAGTGTACTTGTCCCTAAGTTGTTCTCCAGGTCCCTCCCATCCGTACAGTAGCTACTACTCCTGTATAGCAAATACTTAAATCTTATGTAGTACAGGTTCACATAACATATAGATCAGAGTGATAGTAATCCAGGCTATTTTTTATTTTCGCTTGGCTTAGACAGACTTAAGTACACTAGAATAGCTGGACCAAAGAGAAGCAATATAAAGTAATCTGAGAACTTGCTGCCGTCTCTGCACTTCCTTTGAGGGATCTTTGTAGGCACTTCTGTAATACACTTAGGTATCTTATATATTTACTACACTGGAAGATAACAATTTTATCTAGACCATTTCCAGTTTCGCCCATTTCCCATATTATATACACATCTAATTTATCTCCCCTCTCACTCCCATATATATCACATTCAATTATTTTCCAGTTTGCTCAAATTAAAACCATCGCTAAAGTGAATTCACAAAATTTGTTCCTCACTTAATTTCAAGGGGTTATACCAAGCGACACAAAACCTAATGCACGCTACACGACACTAACTTTCACGGAGTTACTTTTGTTTTAATTGCATTTGCATATAATGGAAATAGTTGCCCTCCACTCAGCTTTCAGACAGTCCATGTGCATATGTACATATGACTGTGGGTGGTATGCTCCGCCGGTGTGCCTTTTATAGATAAGTCCTCTTCTGCTCCTAATGCGCTATTCAGACAATTAACTAGAAATAAATACACGGTTCTTTTCCTTACCACATCAACTACACGCCGACCGCACACAAATAGTAACTAATTTCAAAACTAAACTTAAACAAGCCAAATAACTTCCTCCTTTCCTACAAAAATTAGCATTGACTAATAATTCGATTTCTTACTGAACCTACAAATTCACACTAATTTGAATTAAGCGCCCAGTAATCCGTCGAACTAGAATAAATGCTGAATTATCACAAAAAATAATTACTAAATTCTAAAATGAAGAAGGTGAAATTAGTGATCGATCATCATAAAAAATGGAGAATCTCCTCCAAAATGGTAATGCGTTAGCATGAGGTGACCATGCGAAAGTTAAGTACCTGCCTACAGTAATCATAATTTCGCAATAATAATAACTTTAAGTTGTGGTCGTATTTGCAGAGCAATAGAATTTTTTGAGTGAAGTGAAAGTGTGGCATTAAGGATGTTTTTGAGGATTGCACATAAGAAGCATTGAGCCGTGTCGCGGCTTTGACTGAAGAACACGAAACCCACTGTGATAATAGTTTGAACAGTGGCACATCCTAATGCAAATAAGGAGATATAGCTCGACACAGAGCACATCAGTAGGGCTAAGTACACAGAGGGAGGCAAGAAATATTATGTACATAGATAGCTTAGGTTACTTAGATATCCTGTTATAAGATAAGGTGGTGCTGAATGAAATTCATTGAGCTCCGCACTCAAAAGCTTTTCTAAGGCAGTGAGGTGCCGGGTGAAAGCCTTTGCTAAGAATACACTAATGTTAAGTAAGAAGTTGGATAGAAAAAGAGAGGATGGATGGATGACGTGGCGGCGGCGAGCAAGATTTTCAGTTGAGTTTAATTCGCCTTGCCTGTGTCAGTGCGTGGTAAAATAATCCCCAAATGATGAAACGAGACGCGAAATAGAAATACTAGTATGTAATCAAAGATTAGAGAAGCGAGTCGGCATTTTCCACACCACAACAGAGTAAAGAAGACGACGACTAAGGAAACGAACACGAAAGAGAGCTACTTATAAGTAGTACACTGCACTTCCATACTACTTTGTATTACTTAATCCTCCGAGATGAGAGTGAGTGACTCTTCTGATATGTTCACTCGCACAGAGACTACTTTAAAACTCTGCATTATAATATATGGAGCTTTTCATATTGATTCCTTCCAGAATCTACCTATTATGGATATATTGTGCACCACCACACAGCAACTTAAGCCATTCCAAGAATTCCTGCATTAAAAACTAATGTACATATGTCAGCGCCATACAGAGCAATGTGTCTGGCAGAGCACTCTGCCTAGCCACCTTGGACAAGCGCTGGAATTCTAGCCATAAAGTATCTCGACATTTCAGCCAAACAGTGCAACATATTAAGTAAAATACCTCCACTATTCAATCAATTACTTCTTCATTTTTACATTAATAATTTCTTTTGAGTTATCACTGAATTAAAGTATGAAATTTTTTACTGCACTATAAATTTCAGTAAAACTGAGTCAATCATAAAATAACAACATTACATTAAATATCGAGTTAAACTTCATCGGAATTAAGATTAATTAATAATGCTACTAAGATTATCTAGGTGGAATGGATCACACATTTTAAAAATATTTAATGAACTATAAAATTTTTTCAAGCCATTTTTAGATTCACCTATATAAAAAGTAGGTATGAAACAATTATTTTCTATTATGTAACCTTTATTAGATATTTTTTAAATAAGTGAACCTACAATGACTTGAAAAAGCTTCAATATTGCATTAAAACTCTTTAAAGTATTTGGTCTACTTCGCGTGGATATTTTTTTAGTCTTCTTTTCTTTGAAGTTTCACAGATTAACGTAGTATTAATTAGTCTAAACTCCAATGAAAATACGGGGTACTTTATGTAATGTTGCTATTTTAAGTTATGCATGGCTGACTCAATATTTAATGAAATTTGTAATGTTAAGTGCAATAAAAAAATTTAATACCTTATAATTCCGTGGCAACTCAAAAAAAAATTTGACAAAAAATGTAAAAATGAAGAAGTAATTGATTTTTCTACTTAGTAGTATTCTACTTAAGTATTCTACTTAATATGTAGTACTGTTTGGCTGAAATGCTTAGGTGCAGTTTGCCTAGGAATCTAGCGCTTACCCATGTTAGGCAGACTGCACTGCCTGACACATTGCCCTGGTTGGCTGTGACACATATAATACACACACATAGACACAGATACATTTTCAAATCAATTTTACTTTAACCTACAATATAAGTATTTACAGGAGTTCGGTTTCTCTGTGGCAAGTTTTTGCCAATTAAAATGTACCCGCTATAACAGTGTCTTATTGCATCACCCAATCCTACCAATTACCTACAGGTTCTTATTTTACTTTTTCGACACATCTAAGTACTCGTTTTTAAAGCGTTTTAATTGGTAAACGCAGTTTTGCAAAAGAAATTTCGGTTAAAGAGCTTCAAAATAGGAAAAGCAAATGACTGGATGAAGGACATACCTCGCATTTGGGGACGACTTCGTCCTTGGCATCAGGGGCTCTCCACCCCAGGAGCGGGGGTATGGAGATGAGCGCAGACAAGACCCAGACCAATCCGATCATGACAGCTGCTCTGGCGGGAGTTCTCTTCTTCAAATAGTCAACGGCCTGAGTAATGGACCAATAGCGGTCTAAGCTGATCAGACAAATATTCATAATGGAAGATGTACACAGAAGCACATCCATGGCTGAGTGGATGCTGCACCACACGGTGCCGAAGATCCAGTAGCCCATCAGTTCATTGGCCAAGGAGAATGGCATGATGAGAAGACCGACAAAGAAATCGGCAACCGCCAGGGAGGCGATGAACCAGTTCTGCAGATTCTTCAGAGACTTCTCCGTGGCGATTGCTATGATGACCAGCATGTTCCCGATGACGACAACGATCATCATGAAAGTGAGGATAATGGAGGAAATGATGATGTGGAGCGTGGAGTAGCCCAATTGGTGAACAACTAAGGTTTTGTTGGTCCCGTTGCCGTAGAGGTCGTAGTCGGACTGATAACTCCCGTTCCCATCAAACTCACTCCAGTCTATTTCCAAAATATGCTCGCCCTCAGCATCACTCCCCATCTTCCCAACTGGATGGACAGTTGGCCTCCCTGCCTCCGCTCAAAATTCCAATTTCCCACCCACCACTGATGAACCGGCGTCTAAACCTATTAAGTAGTGGGAAAGGATGGATTCCCTTATGCGGAGTTACTTTTCGGAATAGGAATTGCAGGGATAGGGTTTTTTTCCTTCTGATATAATTCGATGCACGGGTATAAATGATGTGTAGGCATAGACCCTTGTAATATGTGGTTGAGATCTCTCTGCGTTATTCACTGCTCCTGGAATTGGTTTGACGGGAATAGTTTGCAACTTTCCTTCTCACGCCGTCTATTTTCAACTGTCAGTCTTCCTTGGCTTTCTTTTAATTCTCTCAGAAAATCTTATTGGCTTCGTTCCTTCCAGTATTCAATATGTGGATTTTAAAAGAGTACCTACCCGAGTGAGGCTAATAAGTATTAGGTATCTGCTCTGTATTTTTCTTCCCTTTCCTCTGACACTCAACCAGTAGTAAATGGTTTTTCGTTCCGTTTGCAAATTTCCGTTACGTAAATAAATTACATTAGGTATTTGTAGTTTGTCAGTGTAATTGTCAGCACAGCCTCCTTAACTGAAATTCCGCTCAGTCAAGGATATCATCACAAGAGTTGAAACTCGTTAAAATATTTGCTCTTCATTCATTTGCTTCAATTTCTCCACTTTCACTTTCAATTTCCAATCTTGAGTAGACTTAGCTGTAGTTAATGAGACTTCTCTTGGCTTCTGCAAGTAAATCTATTTTTCACAACCAGATGATAAATAGGTACAGTATTAAATTAAAGTGTCTATGATGTGAATGTTGATATTTTCGTTGGCTTCAAAGGAAATCGTTGACTGTGGATCAGGAATCGTATTGTGTTGTATCACACGAGTATAGTATGTTGAGGGCGGCTCTCAACGGAGACGAAATATCTCTCGAACAAAGAAATGGAAATATGAAATTTAATCAAATCGACAAGATCACTGTTCACGCATCTGTGCATAGTGATGCAACGGGAGTGGAGCTAGAAAGTGGATTGTACTTTATATGTCGTAGGTTATTAATGCCCGAGGCAATTCCGATGATAGTTCCCGATCCGAATGTGCACCAACAGAATAGTTTTCATTATAGTGAAGGAAGCACATTGAGCATTCGTGGGAAAGAATAAATCTAATGTAGTGGATAACCTGTTATCCGATGCTCTTTTTATAAGTCAACTCAACACTCGTAGCTCGACTCACTTGACTCATGCTATCCTCCTGCAGAGAGATACTTCTCAAATAAATGTTTGTAGAAGTCAGCAGTTCAGCCGAGTCAGTTTACTATAGTCGGCCCCACGCTGCACACTTTGTCGAATTGACTACCAGCTTAATATTATGTTGGCTCTAGAATTCCGCTGGATTTCGCAGGGAAAGTATAATAAGATGGCTCTTGAACATCAGCCCAGCTCAGTCAGTCAAAGCAGATTCAATCTGAAAGAGAGTTAACGGTCGAATGAATTCACGATTGAATGGCCACACATGAATTCGATTAAGAATGTAGCGACACTCGGTCTCTATCGTCTTATTGCTCTCGCTCCGCTATGGCCGGACTAATTGCACGTGTAAGCACAGCCCTCATAAATCAGTTGAACACTTAGCATCTATTACTAATGTATGCAACTAAGTATTTAACAATCAGTAAGTAGGCGAGACACACGTTCTAGGTGTCTATTAGGCAGTTACTACTACTAAAATATTTTATGCCTGACAATAAGTAAGTGTCGGACCACTCCAGTTTCAAAACGCCTGAATAATAAAGTTAGTTAAGTTCCCGATTGACTTGCACAACAGAAAACAGTCTTTTCAATGTCTTGTTTCTATTGTACTTCTGTTTTTAGCTATTATTTCCGTGAAAACGTTGTAAGTATGCACTATGATGTTTTTGGTAATAATGTATTACGCGTAGCGAAGAGGACACTGGTTTCGTTTTCTTGCACAGTTAGGTAGAACTAATGCAATTTGTATAATATATGGGCCGAGCGTTTGTCTACGGTTTACTTAATATTACAACGTATGTTGCTTGCATGGTTTATTTTATTTATAATAGAGAGCTATAGTTCGTGTCTGCTATTAACCATGTTTTAGTCCGCGTAGTAGCCCTCTGTCTTTTCCAGTAAGTTTTTACTGTTGATACTGGAATACCCAGTAGTGTTACGTTGGTTGGTTGGTTGGTTTTCTCCTACGTTGTTCTATGGATGATTTAGTTGAGTTCAACTGAGTTCTGTTAGTTTTCTCACAATCAGCTCACATAGCAGTCAAGTCAGGTAGTGTGGAAATGGAAACACTATTCTGTATGCCGGGGCTTGGCTAGTCTCGTAATTCTAGGAGAAAGCAGGACAGTCTGCATGTTGCACATTTCACAGTGTGCCCCTGAAACGGGAGCAAACCACAATCACGACTGTCTCTCCGGAGCTACTATTTACAACTCCTCTATAATTTTCATGTAACAGTCAAATAAGTCATTAACTCGTGACGGAATACATAGAGTGTGGGAGAAGTAGTAAATTTCCATCCACTTAGTACTAGACGTAGCTATTTTATTTCTAGTTAGTTAGATTTATCAGACAACGTTCCTCCTTCCTCCTTATTAGAGAGATGGATACAAATGTTACTACGAAACACAATGTACCCTTAGCGAAATTGTCAATAGTTGCTATGTACAAAGAATGACAGATGTATTTTTTAGTATCCAAGCTAGGGCTTTAATTAGTAATAACAATGTCTTTCTTGACTAGCAATAAATATTTAGCATTTACTGAGTAAGTTGAACAACAACTAGACCGTTGTACAGTAGATAGCTATGCTATTGAGAGATAAGAGAATGAAGTTTGGCTGCCAGGATATTATTGAGAGAATGCCGAGACGAGCAACGTAGCACGATACGCAATGAATATCCTTCTACCTGTCAATTACCCGTTTAGACCGAAGGGTTACTCATCATGATTCCTAATGTTATTTCCTAGGTGCTATTGTGTTAGCGTGTGTATACAGCTATCAGTAGTAATCATCTAAGTAATTACATAAACAGTTGGTAACAAGTACAGATTAGTCTATAGCCCGTATAACGAAAGTTGACATCTTAAATAGAAGTAGAGACGTTCCCCTTTCTGGATACACTCCTAAGAAACTTATATCTAGACTCACGCAGTCAAGTTATCCTCCTCTTAGGGAGATTGCGAGGAATTCTTGAGTAGGCAGAGATAGTTAGTCCTCCTCCTCACTCGGCGTGAATGAGAAAGTTTGAATGAATATGCTAACCACAACAATGCAATAGAACCAATGTTGTCCTCACTTAACGACTAGTAGTAATAATGACACGACCGGAGTATAGTTAACAGAGGGAAGGGAGAAAGCGATTAGGACTACAAGTACAATAGAATGCATACATAGTTTAACCACACCTACTCCTCAGTCAGTTATGTACTCAGCTCTCGTGTAGCCGAGTTGTGAAAAGTACATGGCGTTACGTGAGATTGAGATCGCTATTCGCCGTCGTAGAGACAGTAAACACTAAGTAGTAATAGTGGTTAAGTACTTATATCATCGGAGAAGAAGTAGAATGAGTAACTGGAGGAGAAGAATAAAACGTGTGCGTGTCCGACTTGTCTGCTAAATAAACTAAGCTACGTAAATAAAGTAGGTTGGCTGCTAATCTTAAGAATAAGTATCAATGGCAGTATCTGTGTGCTTCTTTCGTACGCAATGCAATTTGGTGGATGCTAGGTACGTCCGTACTGCTGCGAGAGCAAATATTTTCAACCCGGTTGTTTCACGGTGGCTTGACTGGCTTGAAAGGTTCGTTGGGATGATTGCAAATAATGTGATGTGATGTGAGGGAGCTATTTAAATGGAATCGCCTTTGTTATTCTCGTATTATTTACTTCTGTGTGTATTCGTAGCTTATTGTTAGTGGAATTCAGTTCAGTTCAGTTCAACTCACAATCAACTCTACTGATATCACTATCATTCAACTCAAGTCAGCCACTACAATGTATTGTACTTATGTCCCATTGTATTCGGGCGAGTCGACTCAAAGAAAGTATTTTGCTGCTAAGTAAATGACGGAGTGAGTGGCAAAGGAAAATAAATCACTTACAATATTCACAGATGCTAAGCAGCACACAACTCCGGTTACTTTTCGTACAATTAGAAATGCTCAGTTGAGTGGCTAATTGTAAACAGAGCTGAGTTGAAAGAATCTTTTTCTTTCTTTTGTTTACTGGTACAATAGCTGAGTGAGAGTGGAGAATTTGATGGTTGTCAAATTAGGTGAGTGCACGAATTGTAAATTCTAACCAATCCGAATTAGTGTAGAGAGCAAGGAGTGATGTCTCTGTCTTGTACTACACGTAGATACATATAGAGACAAAGTGCGAATATTTAAGTAGCATTGAGGCGACACGACATACTTTTGTAGAATTAAATGCGACTCGTCTCTAAGTAAATTATACATATTATTAGCCCGGTATACTCCGCAGGGAGACATATATCGATAAAGACAACTTATTTGAAGTTTAGTTAAGGTCTTTGGTTGTTCAAGGAGTTGTCATGTCAAAACGGTTGTGAGTGACCGCACAACACAACAAAACACAGACAGACAAGCGGAACCTAATAACGCTATGCAGGGAAAGTAACTAATGTGAGAGTGAGTGAGAGTGGAGTCGAGTTTCAGTCAAATATTATTATGTCGTTTTATGTTTATAAATACGGAGGAGTCGAATACACGGGAAACATAACAACTTCTCCGTGTTATTATCACTGGGAGAGTCACAGTCACGTCAGCCAAGTTTAATGTTAATGTGCCTGTAGTGAGTATTTATATATATGTGTGGGGCAGAGCCAACTGGAATTTAAGTGCAGGCGACACGGACGGGCTTTCTCAGTTGACTTGACTCTAGTGGAGGAGTTGCTCTCAGTTTGCATTCGTTCGTGTGTACACAAGGTAGATGTGTTGCGAATTGCGACTCCTCGCCCTTTCCAATTCACACAAACACCAATTCAATCCGAATTTAAAAGATGTAAATAGACAGGCAGAACAGAGAGGAGATGACGGGACTTGGACTTTCGCGTCGTTGCAGTCCTCCGGTTGTGTGCAGGGAGTTGTAGGCGAACGAGTCAAAGTCAAGTGAAGCCAACTCAATTTATTTAGTTGACTGGGATGTGTGTGTGTTGTATGCCATTAAAAGGAAAGCAGGGCGAAGAAACGAAGGCAAGTCAAATTAAGTTGAGACTTTTTCACACAAATGTGTTCCGCTATGTATATAAATACGACTGGTGGGTATTTCTATCCGTCACACATCATATGCGAGGAGCAGCACATGGACTCACTCACTCACAGTCATATTACACACGACGAATATTATCGGAGGTTGTATTGCAAACGCTAACAGATTGAGAGCGATTATTAAAATGACTATTTTCCCTTGCACTTCTATTTATACCAGAAAAAAGAATCTTCTATTTTTACATTGAAAGTTGAAGTGACGGGAGGAGATAAGTGAGGACGAATGGCATATGCCTGTTGTGCCTCTGGCTGGTTTCTTCGGTTCGCGTCCTTTCCTTTGGCTGCACTCACTTCATCCAACTTGAAACTCGAACGCTCTTCAAAATCTAACTCATCTCGCAGTGGAGCAGGAGCCGATGTCAATCTAGCGTGGAAAATGCTCATTCAGACAAACACACTTCGCCACTCTAATGCACTAGTCCCCCAGTCTATTAAATAAATAAGATGATTGAAAACTGAAGCCAGAAATATTTATTTCGCGAAAGTCAATATCTTGATTTGATTTGACTTCCAGTCACTTTTTGTTTACAGTGTTTATAAAACACAGGAAGAGTGTATTCGCCGTCTGCAGAATGGAAAAGTGCCGTTTGGGTAATTCAATCAGAGCAAATTGAATTTAGGTAGGCATGGCATGTCATTGACGGAGCTATACATGAAATAGAACGTTTGTCACAACTGGAATCTGCTCCGCTTCAGTTAAATGATGGCTCGAGGGCTGTGTGGTGACTTGACAAACTAGCTAATTTCATCTGATGAGAGTACGGAATAAACCCTGTCTCCTTATTATGGCACAAGACACTTTTGATTAATAAAATAGTCTTCTGACTCGGCTGAGTAATCGCCTCTAGTTTATGATGAGATTTCAGATTAGAGTTTCTTTCGCTCTCTTTTATCCCCTTCGTGGTTTCTCCACTCCTTCCTCTCCTTTTCCCAGATCTTCGGATTACGCTGCCTAACCGCTTAGCACTTCTCTCGCCGATGTACAGGATGAGGGAGCTAAGTGGGGCGACACGAAACCAACCGAACCACTAAGCAAACAATGAAACTGTTGACTCAATTAGCCGTCTAATGTACTTCTTCCGCGTACTCGAGCCCTTCTCAACTCCAACTTCTCTCCGCCGAGTTCCTCGGTCAATTCTTCCCAGACGTGGACTGAAGGTCGCACAGTTAAGTGGAGGGACTCAGAGCGAGGGCGAAGGGCCACTAGGACCACTGGTCTGCAAGTGTCGATGGAGAAGACAGCAGGGAGCACATGGCCCGAATTCGGGCGCCGCCTGCGATGGAGGACACATTGGAACTGAAGAAGTCACGGGAAAAGCCACCCATCCGAATCGGTGCAAAGCGAACGGATGTTGTGATAGAACTGGAGTAGAAGTTCCTAGAACTGCTGGATCGCTTCCACGTTTGTCTGCTGAGTGCACTCCGAAGGAATAGAACAGAGAACCGGGGAACTGGCTGGTTTTAGCTGTGGCTCTTTTGTGTCTGATGCTCGCCTAGAACGTTGTCTGTCTTCCTCTGCTTCCTTCGACACAGGCGCATACACAGAGACAGGGCCACACTCCGCACACCCGAGAAACAAACAGAGTCCACACAAACACACACGTCGAGAGAGAAACAGAACTTGGAAACCACTTGGTCTGTTCTTCTGCCTCCCGCCTGCTTGGCCTTCTTCCTTGCTGTCTCCGCATGGATTATAGTCAACAGTTTATTTCTCAGATACTTTCTATCTAACCTAAGCTAACTGCTCGAATCGACTTTACTTCCAGAGACCCTCACTAACTTTCTTCCCTCCCCGACACACATCCATTAGGAACCTTGTTCCAGGGGATATAATAATAATGCAGCTCCCTACCTACAACTACATGCATTATGGGTAATGGGCGACGTACTTAGTCACTGGCCCCAACAGAGTCCCAGGCAGCCCATTCCCACTTGCGTAGGCACTCAGCCCAGTGCACAGGCATTCTCAGACCAATCCAATCGAAACCAATGCAATGCATCCAATCAAATTCTGAAGAGATGGGAAATATTCTGTCGGCACAGAGCAAGCAATGCGCTTCTTCAATAAATTCACATCTCTCAATCCGAAATCTCTGACCTTCAGCAAATCATCATAAATTCTCAATAACTACGCTCACTTAGGGACAAAATGCTATCAAACAAGAGCGCTTCTTACTCCCTTTACATAGAAATCACATCTGTTCTTGTTGACTATTGACAGCCTCTTTCCTTCTTACTTTACTACTTCACTCTAGAATACAGAGTGCTGCCAATAATATGTAGAGGCATCCAAACGAAAAGAAACTCTATAGCTCCCTCCGACTTCCTATAGACACTTCCCTATACATAATTCTGCTTACTTAGTCCTCCGACCAAACTACTACATACTTTCATATTACACAAATTTCTAACACGTTCTCTCAAAGACCCGTAATATCTATTTCAGTAATGCCAATTTTATCACACTAATATACTTACGAGGCCCTAAGTAAATACATCCCTGTAACACAATACACAATATATATACTGTCTTAGCAGAGTCATTCCAGTATAGACATTTATTCACAAATAAGGAGTATTAATATATTAATGGAGATTCCAATCAGCAGAGCATTGTCTTCTCCCCAGAGGAGTCAAGTACTACATATGTACTGCAGCAAACGCTCCCACATAAATGTCTATAGTAAATTGAAACTATCACATCACTACGAATTACAAATGAATTGGGACAGTAAAGACTTTTACTATTAGAATCGCAGCTTCAGTCAGCTCAACTCAAGTCTCCATCCAGTCCAACACTCCCGCGATGAGAACTACCTTTCTTACATTTCTTCTTGACTTGAGTGGATCGGATGGCTGGAAGACGAAGGTTGCCTCAGACGGACTCAGGCTCGACTGACTGACTGATCGCTGAGTGAGAAGACGAACAGCGACTCAGACCCTCCAGTCAAACAGAACAGATAGGAAAGAAAGTCGGGAGAAAGCAGGGAAACGACACTCGCTCACTTCGGCCGTGAGAAAAAAGAGCCAGGCGTTGGCGACCCGCGACGACAAACTACACCAGAGATTTTTCTTCTCATTCAACTCAAATCATAGCACTTGGATATCCTGCTCATTTACCCGTCCACCGACCCACCAGCTCAATTCACTCAATATTCTTCTCCCAGTTTAATCTATTTCCGCTCCCTAACCTTTTCATTATATTCTCTGTGTTATGTCACTCAAAAACCATCCAATCACCTCCACCAATATTATTGGGAATTACCTACCAAATCCATATCCTCCTGCTAGCTATCCCTCCATACATAGGTTTGCATTAGACTTACTGCATAACTCCATCAATTAAATGGATAGTAGAATATGTATGAAAAACTGCGTCCATCTAGATACGAATGCTGTATTGTATAAAAAATGTGTGTATAAGGGATATTACTAAGTATGCTACATATCCGTCAGATCTGTTGGTGTATTTAAAATTAGATCTTTTAATCCTCACTGAAATAGAAAAAGGAAGCATATTGAGAAGCTGAAGCTTAAGTACAGACAGGCGCAGTACAGCATAACTAACAGGAAAGAATGTTAAGAGCTCTCAACTGAGCTCCAGTAGCCCAGTCAGGCAGGTCTAAAACGGTGAGAAGTCGCATCCTCGGAGGATCGGGTAATTTTTCCAAGATAGGGCTGTCCACATCCGTATCATACCTTACCTTGTTATGACTAGCGATAATAGTAACATCCTTACTGTTTAACGTTTCTTTCAAGTATTAAAAAATATTGGTGCTTCGAAGTATATTGACATCCTACCTAGTTAGCTAAGATAGATCACGTGGTGGAGAGCACCTTGATTAGATACGTCTTTTCACAATATGCTTCCACTGCAATTGAAACTCAGAATTGCCCAGTGAAAGAAAATCTTTCATCAAAATCGGATTAATTTAGAAGGTCAAGCATGGTATTGAAATTAAAACGGACGACAGAATGGTAGCTGTAGTTCCCTGGTTTTCAACTTTTTTGGAACTCTAGTTCCTTAGAAAAATTATGATTTGTACGGCATATGAAATCAGTAAAAGTTTGTTTATCTTCTTTTCTAATAGAGTTTGTTCCACAATTTTATTGCGAAAAGAGACAAGGATGTACTTCTGACATGCAAATCTATCAATCGATATAACACTGATGGAAATAATAAGAATTTTGTTGTGCTTTAACTGTAGGGCCGATTTCCCAGAGGCACAAATATTCTACTGCTTATGAAAAATTTCGAAAATTGAGTATTATTATCTGCCTTTGGAGGACTTATTAGTACATACTACGTGGTATAAATGGCAGTGGGTAAGGTGGAGAATTTCATCTATTCTAGAAAGACGGGGTTAAACGGATTTAAGAAAACGTATGTATTATTTTGGCTTGTCATTATTATTATCCCACTATTGACTTGTTTGAAGGAGTCATAGCGGGTTCTAATAATATTATTTTTGTGTATTTGGAGGAAGGAAAATATTCTTGAGCTGTAAGTACGGAAACTGTGAGATTTTTTGGGGAAGACACGAGATAGAAGATCAAGGACGTTTTGATGTGAACTGTCAGTGTACGCATAGTGATTGGAGATGGCACTTTTTGACACTTCTGAAATTGAAAGTGTCACAGTGACACTAATGCAGGTTGGAGAGCTCTAAGCTGAGCAATGAGAAGAAGGAAAATAATGGGACAAACGAATTGCAAGCCTCTCTTTGGTTTGAAAGCAAAGAAAGTTAGAAAGACAAAATGAGGATGGAAACATGGATGAAGTCTGGAGGAAAGTCTGTTGGTAGCTATTTATGTAGGGGAGTGTGTACCTACGCTATATCTGTCAAGTGCACAGAACCACAGACCCGGACTTCCACGCTCCGTATAGCAACTGTCTTCATTCTTTTCTATTTGTTTGTCTCCTTCTGTCCTTCGCCCTTCTCCTGATGCTATGCCAAATATTCCAGTCCCTGTTGGGAGAGGCAGAGTCGGATAATTATTTTAGTTCAACTGTACTCACAAATTTGAACTTGAAAGGAGTAGTGACGCCTTACGTAAGGAACCTGATATAGGCTAATCACGTACCTTCATGCAATGGAGATACCATAAACTTAATTTTCCTCGCTTCAAAATAACTCTTGTGAGAATCTTCTTGCATAGGAATAGGAGGGACTAACAATGGGATCTCTCTGTCTCACTTCTGCCTTGGAATTATAAAGTAGAGAGCCTCGGACCTCAGGGACATAGGTTAATTACACTAAACCTTTCTATTTGCAGCTGTCCAGTCAGAGTCACTCTACCTTAACCTTATGACTTCTTCTAATTCATTAAACATTTAAGCAAGCCTTATTTAATTGTACTAAACCTAAATAGGTCGCTCACTTTCTTTTCTATCACTTTCCCATGTCTTCGCAAGGTCATCCTCTTAAATACATCCATTACAGAATATTGGAGTTTATCAGTTTCCTGCAATCCCTTCCACCAATACTGCTAATCATCCATTTATTATTTACGTACCTACACTGAAACTTGTCTCCTTGAACCGGCTCCAATTGGCTCCATTGTATGTTTACCTCTAAAAATAGGTACTTTAAGCATTACTTTGTTGTGCGACATACCCTGTATTGCAAGATAAAAACCGTACCATTACTTAAACAGCTTTCTTCTTTTACAATAGATTTAAACGACTGCTGTTCTAATACATTTCAAGGGAAAGTGAATTTGTCTAGACAGTGCCAACCAGCAATTACTTAATTTTACTTATTTAGTGTTCTGTCTTTCCAAATATAAATGCTGACCAAACACAAATATGCCAATTGAAATTTCTTAAAAGGTAACCCAATATCTTGAATTTATAAAAATATTAAAAAATAGTAGTTCAGCTTAAATACACATTTTAAGTTAAACTGAACAGCGACACGGGGAATTACCCAAAGCAAACTGAAAAATGTCTTTATTATTGTAGTTTAAGGATAAGCATTTGTGTGGATGAGTTGTACAAAAGACGGAAAGTGCAGTGGAGAATAGGGATTGAGAGTAGAAATAAATGGGTAAGTCATTTAGAAATGGTGTCTTTTCTGCGGTGGTGTGGTCTCGTGTCTTTCGAACGAAATGACAAACAACTATACAGCGGTATTAGAAACAGACATTGAAATACCTAACTGAAACGTACCTGCTATTTGTGTATATGATTGCATTAGTGGTACAGTTGGTATAAAGTATGTATTACGCGGTAGGCACTTAGAGAGTTGCTTTCATTATTAGTGTTGTTAGTTGTGGGAAATGACATGAGAGTCAAAGGAAAATAGTGTACCTACATAGTCAGCGGAACGTGAAGGAAATCAAGCGAACTCTTTCACCTTCTCACCATCTACGTCTCTCCAGTATAAATAGAGAGCTGTGCTTATAGGAGACTAGGCTACCAGTCTTTGAGAGCAGAAACAAAATACAGAGCGGAGGAGACAGGGAGCTAAGCTGTAGACTAGTCAGGGAGTGACTTAACTACCTTTGCCCTATGCCGACTAACCTTAAACGGGTAGGGATGATTTGGGTATAAATATGTGTCTGTCTGTGTGCCATGGACTACTTGCTGACTGACTGACTGCCATTATTGTCTATCTGCATGCAGAGAGCGGGAGCGGAGGAATTAAGAGTGTGTCTGGTTCACGTAGTCTGAACAGCGGAGGTGGTGTTGGGAGGTGAGAGTGACTGTTGCGGTGCCAGGGAGGCAAGTGGGAAAAAGTAGTGGTGGGATTGTTGTGAGTCTGGGAGGGAGGGAAATGGGAGAAAGAGGAAATGGGATTCTTATGAGTCAGGGAAGGAGGAAAGTGGGAGAAAGTGATAAGGGGATTATTCTAAGAAAGGCAGGCAAAGAAGTTGGAGAAAGCAGTAATGGGGATTGTTGTGAATCAGGGAGGGAGGGAAATGGGAGAAAGAGGAAATGGGATTCTAATGAATCGGGGAAGTGAAAGAAAGTGGAAATGAAATTCTTGTGAGGCCAGGGAGAGTGGGAGAAAGTGGAAATAGAATTCTTGTGAGGCCGGGGGAGTGGGAGAAAATGGAAATGAAATTCTTGTGAGGCCGGGGGGAGTGGGAGAAAGTGGAATCCTTGTGAGGCCGGGGGAGTAGGATAAAGAGGTAAAGAGACAGGGAGGGAGGGAAGTGAGAGAAAGAGGTGAAGGGATTGTTGTAGGCGAGGGAGTTAGGGAAGTGGAAGAAAGGGGTAAAGGGATTGTTGTGAGGCCGGAGGGAATAGTAGAAAGAGGTAAAGAGACAGGGAGGGTGGAAAGTGGGAGAAAGAGGTAAAGGGATTGTTGTGAGAACGCAGTGGGGAAGTGGGAGAAAGAGGTAAAAGGATTGTTGTGAGAACGCAGTGGGGAAGTGGAAAAAAGAGTTACAGGGATTGTTGTGAGTGAGATATGAGAGAAGTGGGAGAAAGAGATGAAGGGATTGTTGCGAGTGAGATATGAGAGAAGTGGGAGAAAGAGATGAAGGGATTGTTGTGAGTGAGATATGAGAGAAGTGGGAGAAATAGATGAAGGGATTGTTGTGAGGCAGGTGGGGGAAGTGGGATAAAGAGGAAATGGGATTGTTGTGAGGCAGGTGGGGGAAGTGGGATAAAGAGGAAATGGGATTGTTGTGAGGCAGGTGGGGGAAGTGGGATAAAGAGGAAATGGGATTGTTGTGAGGCAGGTGGGGGAAGTGGGATAAAGAGGAAATGGGATTGTTGTGAGGCAGGTGGGGGAAGTGGGATAAAGAGGAAATGGGATTGTTGTGAGGCAGGTGGGGGAAGTGGGATAAAGAGGAAATGGGATTGTTGTGAGGCAGGTGGGGGAAGTGGGATAAAGAGGAAATGGGATTGTTGTGAGGCAGGTGGGGGAAGTGGGATAAAGAGGAAATGGGATTGTTGTGAGGCAGGTGGGGGAAGTGGGATAAAGAGGAAATGGGATTGTTGTGAGGCAGGTGGGGGAAGTGGGATAAAGAGGAAATGGGATTGTTGTGAGGCAGGTGGGGGAAGTGGGATAAAGAGGAAATGGGATTGTTGTGAGGCATGCATGGGGAAGTGGGGGAAAGAGGTAAAGGAATTGATGTGGGTGGGGGAGTGAGTGAAGTGGGAGAAATAGGTAAAGGGATTGATGTGGGTGGGGGAGTGAGTGAAGTGGGAGAAAGAGGTAAAGGGATTGATGTGAGTGAGTAGGGAGGGAAATGGGAGAAAGAGGTAGAGGGATTGTTGTTTGGCAGGAGGGGGAAGTGGGAGAAAGAGGGAATGGTATTGTTGTGAGGCAGGTGGGGGAAGTGGGATAAAGAGGAAATGGGATTGTTGTGAGGCATGCATGGGGAAGTGGGGGAAAGAGGTAAAGGAATTGATGTGGGTGGGGGAGTGAGTGAAGCGGAAGAAATAGGTAAAGGGATTGATGTGGGTGGGGGAGTGAGTGAAGTGGGAGAAAGAGGTAAAGGGATTGATGTGAGTGAGTAGGGAGGGAAATGGGAGAAAGAGGTAGAGGGATTGTTGTTTGGCAGGAGGGGGAAGTGGGAGAAAGAGGGAATGGTATTGTTGTGAGGCAGTCAGGGGGAATAGGGAGGACCAGGTAAATGGATTGTTGTGGGTGACTAGGGAGGGAAATGGGAGAAATAGGTAGAGGGATTGTTGTTTGGCAGGTGGGGGAAGTGGGAGAAAGAGGAAATGGGATTGTTGTGAGGCAGGGAGAAGGAGTGCAGTGCACACACTTGAGTCAGACAGTTCTTGCATTTCATGTCCAGAGTCCACTGGGTGTACCTAAACTTTGAACTAGATTTCATCAACTGTGAACTGACAATAGGCAAGGGACCAACTTCATTTTAGCCACCCTCTTGAGTACTTACTGCCACTGCCGTTGGCCCATTTACCTTCCTGCACAATCAACTCACTGGAGGAGATAGTCTTTGTCTGAGCCACTTACTTACCTCTTCTCTCTTTTACCTACTTCATCAACTATCTCAAATGTAATCTAATCTACGAAAATGTTATAGCAGCTTTCTCTCATCCACTTCCATCACTCTCAGTAAAAGATCACTATTTCCTTTTACTTTCCCATAATGTCTGCGTACAGGTCCAGACTATCGCTTGTTTACTCTCGCTCTTGTCTTGTAGCAACCCTGTGCAAGACGCCTTATACGACCAAGTCATCTCTCCAACCTCTTCTTCCATTCTATCACTCAATATATTGAATATCGTTACTTTGTACTCCTCCATGGAAATACTACAGATTCTATCTCTAGGCACTGAACTTCTTTTTCCAACAGCTATGCCAGTATTAGTGGATTCCATTGTCAGTTTGTAAATAGTATAGGTAGCTGCACGGAATGTGAAAGCAGTGAACCAGGCTTCCATACACAATCATACAGCTGCTCGTCCTACTTGCGAAAACTAAAAGCTGAGCACACAAAAGCTCAATTCCTTTCACACATTACGTTACATCGCATTGCCTACATTATTATCAACGACTATTCCTCCTTCCAATGAATATTTCCAAATGTCATCCCCAATTCTTTACTCTAGTCACACACTTATAATAATAAAACCTCCATCTGGTTAACTCCTAAGTACTATATACAACACATAGATAAAATCTATTCACACAAGATACGCATCTAGATCTATAAATGCAATACGCAGGCAGCTATATACAACACTTTTCACGAATTAACGCATATATCTAATTAACTTAGTAAGCTACAAAATTAACTAACAGTATGGGATGCTTGCCTGAGAAAGGCAACCCAGTTATATTTAAATTTGAAACGATCAAAAATCTTTCGTATTTTAAATTTCAATATTTGTCTCGGCCATTCAAAATATTCAAACCTTTTTGCTTGCGTAATTTTACAAAATGTAAATATCTAACTGGTAACAGTAATTTTATTTTACGACTTCAGATCGAAACTTAAAAAATTGCTACTTAAAGGCTGAAGTTTTGAACATCCAAAAATGACATTTCCCTGAACCAGATTACCAGCCTGATATTTTACTACCAGAGAACCATGTTTTCCAAAAATAGTTTATATTGGAGCTCTTTGGTTAGAAAGTCAAAGTATAAAATCCACATATTTGGGTTGGTTTTATTGTGTAATTTTTGCGTAATTAGTGTTTCATGTGTGAAATATTCACTTGCTTCAATTTATTATTGCTTAAGGTTTCTAATAAAATCACAATGGCTGTATTCTTATGATTCACAAAAGTGGGATATTGAATTTTCCCTTTCAAGAAACTTTAATAATCCTTCATAATGTCAAATGCAGTTTGCTATAAATATACTAAGTTAAGTCATTAAGTTATTATGGAAGTCACTTTTTAATAACAGACATTAACTTACTGTTAACAATAGCAATACCATACCAATTGGCCATTAAATGCATAGCAATGTTCATACTATTACTACAAAATTAAATTTTCTGTGCTAGTAATAAAACTATTGTTTTCGGTAAATTTAACTGATAAATAGGCCAAAGAGTTAATTGAATGGATTTATTCGTTTCTTATTTAAGTTTTTATAGTTTTGAGAATTGAAAATAAAGTAAAACAAAAGATATGAAATACAAAATTATTGTCAGCAATTTAGCAATGAATGAACTGTAATTCATAGGTGGCTCTTGCCTACCGTTGTGTTAATGGTGCTATAAATTTTTCAAACTAGCAGTTGCAGGCAGTAATGAATGATTATAGAAATAATTTTTTAGATTTATAGAATATTAATTTTGGTATGGACTGTAATCTAAAAGGAAATGGTAGCTGAAGGCAGTTGCGTTGTATTCTATGATGTTTGCACGGATGAAGATTAATTTTATATCAGAGTCTCGCATTTTAAATTTACCTTGTCGGGTTATTGTCGGTGGGAAATACAAGGTCCATTCTGGATGAAAGGAATGGAAGCTATAGTGGTGTAAATGTTGTCTGACAGATACAGTGTTGGTTAATAGGAGAGGAATTCATGGAGAAGGTTAAGAAATAGTTAGTTTTTGGTAATTGGTGGAAAGACTAGAGGCGAAGGGAGCGTGGAAATGTTTGTTATAGAAAAGAGGTGATAGGATTTGGGGCATTCGTTTTGAGTCTTTATGTGAATACATAATGTGTTGCTTTAACTGGAATAAAGGAGACAGACGGGGAGAGTTGTGGAATCAGTGAGGTGAATTGAAATTTACATAGTTTTGCAGTGCCTGGCCGGAGACAAGCGTAGGGCCAGTAAGCCAAGCCCGCCCAAGCTGTGACAGAACAACAGCGAGGGACATTCGTTAGTTGGGAGTACAAAGTATGTTCAACTACTATGTATGTATGTCGTCTGCGTGTAATAGCTTTTAGTTTTAACATGAAATTGCCAGCGAGTGAAAGTACATTGAGGCAAACACATATTTACTCACCTACTCCAATTGAAAGCCTTTCACTGCTTTCTCCAGCCATTTACTCTATTAGCTCAGAGTGTAACCCAAAGGCAAAAGTGTGTTGCTTGTTGCAAAGTATGGATGGAATGGAGTAACTCCCTTCAGTTAGGTTGACTCCAGTCAACTCAAGTTTAGTTCCCCAGACTAGCAGATATACAGATTTGCTACACCTACCCTACAGATACACTACACTAGACGTTCTCATGATTCCATTCAAGTCGAATGCATGGCAAAGCATGTCGTGAGTATGTATGTACTCACTTTAACAGTACTCTCGCCTTTCTCCCGCTTCCCCAGCACTCCGCTGCCTTTCTCTGTCAATTCTTCATGATGATCACGTCTGATGACGGAGAAAGTGTTTAACTTTGGTTTTAGTAGTGCGACCAAGTAACAGAAATGTTTCCAACTCGCCTTCCGTTTCATACGCTTACAACGATCTGCCGCTATGCTACTCCCCGTGTGCCCGCATACCTAATACTACATTTAAACACAATCAGAGTATGGAACGGCACACTTTTACATGTAGGAGCCACTTAAGACGCTCTAAACCAGGCAAACTACAGTAAGATGTACAGAAATATTATTACATTTATTTAGATACATTTTCACCCTGTATACATTTGTGGTAACTACAGTAGTTGTGCATCTCTACCTAATATTTTCTCAATGAAAAAGTGTTTTATGTGAGTTTATGACATGAAGTGTAACGCTATTCGGTGGAAATACTTATCCGTGCACGATTGCGCTGTCAATCCGTCCAACATATAACTCAGTTTTAAAATCTGTGGTAAGTCGTCTACTAAATTCGAAAATAAACTTACATTGAAATAAATAGTTAATAATGAATAAATAATTATTACAGATCCTAAGAATAGGAAAATTATAAAAGTAGTAAAGCCAAGATTTAATATGCAAACAATTGCTACCTTTTGGACCATTTGGGCAAATTTAAGCCAAATAGAATTCATAATTTTTATTTTTAGAGTTTCATAATACTTTACACCGAAACGTGAACTTAGAATTCTGAAATCGAATTAATGTAAATAAAGGAAAGGGTAATAGTAATCGATTTTATTTGGCTATCCACTTAGGGATTTGCATCATTTGTTGCAATGAGGAAGATAAAATATACCTGCGAAGCAAGTGAACCGAATTTAGCAGTGGTCTTTAGTTTTTCGTTATTTTATTACCTACGTGCACTGCCTGGTGTCACCAAAAACGAGCAAAGAATGAACAACATGATTATGGTCCCCAAAAAGCACTAAGGTTCGATGTGAAGGCGTTTCCCATCGGCCACATAATATAGGATTTCCCAGTTACTCTCATTGGCAATTCCTCAGGGAGTAATATCACTCTGCTGATTCCTCTCTCATGTTGATTTTTCAGGTTCCTATGATATCCCTTACCGACGTCAATGTACACAAAAAATGAAATGTCGAATAGTCAGCTTATTGCTAATTATATTGCGTTGCTGCCATTGGGAGTGGTCTTGTGGTACACGCATAGAATTCCATGGTGTACTTTACTGTGGTTTCACCGTTGTGCGGTCTCAACTCAGCGAAAATATAGCAAAAGTGTTTCTAATTAATGTTTCGGCCAGACGAAATTTGCTACTTATTAAATATAAAGTCCTCCTTTTTCTCCTCTTCTTTCGTCATCTCCCTCATCTGATTAACTTTGGTTAAAGTAAAATATAAGTATTTAGATTATTTATTAACTCACTCTGTACTGTAACCAAATCATGGTACTCGTCTTTATGATTATGTTTGCAACAGGGTAGGTGAGGGTTGCTGAGGAAAATGAGAGAAGAATACTTACAAACAAAATTGCACAAATCAGAAGGATACCTAGGAAAAGAAAATACTACAGACATTTATGAACGACATACACGTACATATACATATGTACTTATCAATATTATTTGATAACTAGATAATATAGTAGAAATACAACAGACAGCATTTAGGGGATGTCCATTCATTCGTTTTCATTAAAACAAGGGAACAATAAAGCGAATGGAGACAGAACAAGTGTTACACATGCGAATCACTGCAGCAGAATAACTTGGACAATAATCAATATATTATTGGCGTACGAATACTCGCGCGCTTGGTCATCCTTCATTCCATAAATCGTGAATGTGGCGGCGGAGCCGCCAATAATTCACGATTTATGGAATGAAGGATGACCAAAGTGCGAGTAAGAGAAGCCAATAATTATGATTAGGCGATTGGAGGCCGGTTCACAGAGGGTTTGGATAGCCTGCCCTTCGGGCAGGCTATCCGAACCCCTCTGTGAATCGGCCGCAATGAAGTATAATCCACACAGTAAGCACATACATAGCCCGGCATGTGAGGTAGCCAACTCTACTTTTTGCCTACTAACTTTTTGTGTAGACTACCCTACCCTACCCACTGCCTACTTTACATACAGTGTTGGCTACACTATCCTACTCTTTACCTACTAAAGGCTATTAAGAAGGCCACCCAACTATGTGCCTGCTAAAGCTATGGAGAAGGCTGCCCTACCCTACTCTCTGCCTACTAAAGCTATTGAGCGGACTACCCTAACCAACTCTATGCCTTCTAAAGGCACCGAGTAGGTTTAGTAGGCTACCCTTCCCAACTCTATGCCTTATGCCTAATATAAATATTTTCTTCCATGCAATACCACACACTGTACTGAAACCAGACACCTATTTTTGGCATAAGAAAAAGGATTTTGTTAGGAAGCAGAAGGTGCTGGAAGAACCGATAGTGTTATACAGTCAGCATACTAAGCCTACTATCCATCCCTAGCATCTAAGTACCCTTTTATGTAAATTATTAGATTACACATTTTTAATTTCAAATTACAATGTTTATTTTAATGCACATTTTAAAGTAAAAAAATTTCCATCCTTCTGTTCTATGCGAAGCAGAAAGTTCTGTTCGTACGTACAATATAGTACCTAGAAAAAGGATTATGATTTCTCGAGTTTAAAAGATTAGTAGCTAAAGCAAATGAAAAGGCTAGTCTTGGAAATGAAGATACAAGAATATTGTTATATAACATCTTGATATAACATGCTGGCATCTTGATATAACATGCTGGCATCTTGATATAACATGCTGGCATCTTGATATAACATGCTGGCATCTTGATATAACATGCTGGCATCTTGATATAACATGCTGGCATCTTGATATAACATGCTGGCATCTTGATATAACATGCTGGCATCTTGATATAACATGCTGGCATCTTGATATAACATGCTGGCATCTTGATATAACATGCTGGCATCTTGATATAACATGCTGGCATCTTGATATAACATGCTGGCATCTTGATATAACATGCTGGCATCTTGATATAACATGCTGGCATCTTGATATAACATGCTGGCATCTTGATATAACATGCTGGCATCTTGATATAACATGCTGGCATCTTGATATAACATGCTGGCATCTTGATATAACATGCTGGCATCTTGATATAACATGCTGGCATCTTGATATAACATGCTGGCATCTTGATATAACATGCTGGCATCTTGATATAACATGCTGGCATCTTGATATAACATGCTGGCATCTTGATATAACATGCTGGCATCTTGATATAACATGCTGGCATCTTGATATAACATGCTGGCATCTTGATATAACATGCTGGCATCTTGATATAACATGCTGGCATCTTGATATAACATGCTGGCATCTTGATATAACATGCTGACATCTTGATATAACATCATTTTAATTTGGATAAATTATTATTAAATTTATAAATAGAATTAGATTTACTTTCAATATGTATGGGGAAAAGTGAAATAGGAGTAAACTTCATCAAAGATAAGTGTAGTTTAAGCAATTTAGTATATTTTTTCAGTCAGAATTTAATATTACAATTAAAATTGCAAACACTAGTCGATACCACTATGCCTAGTAAAAAGAAAGTAAGAAGAGGAATACGACATGAGCAGGAGTATATCAACTTCAATAAGAAGAGACACAGATGATTCCAAATGGAATGAAAACAATCACAGAGACGTCGTCACTGATACGAGTTCCAAATTGAATTGAAAAAGAAATTTGGAAACTCGTATTAATAGCCAAAATATGTAATCAATTTGATTTACATATGTAATTCTAAACATGCGATCATTTTTCCTCCAGATGGAGTACAAAACTATGATATAACAATGCAATGCAAAATGGTTCCAGTGATAAGATAACGCATGTCTTATTTACCAAATTAATTGTAGGAGTAGGTAATATTATGACATTGTCTATATAAAGTATTCTGAAGAAGAAGAATTCAGTCAATGTGACTAAATATTCTGCACCCTAATATTCAATTTATTATTTCAGTAAATGCCAAGTGATCTGAACGCTTTTAGGCCCAATTGATAGAGGGTATAATTCATAATTTACCAGTAGATGTTTACATATTAAACAAAGACTAAATGGCTACAAAAATACCCTGTTTCTTGTGAACATCCGCCTACGATGGAAAGTTAACTATCAAAAGGTTAATCGGAACTCCAATACGAAAATTTTTCTTCACGTAAAAAGTGTTATTTCGAAAAAATATTGCATATCCATTTTTAGAATACCGTCAGTTATTTTATCAATAATTTTCATCCAAATCAGAAATGGTGGGAATTTTTTTTCTACCTTAAAATTTTTTGTTCCCAACATGTAAGTTATTAACCCAAAGTAAAAGCTTTTGTTATCCAAAGTTAGGAATTTGCGTACACTATGTAAGGGAAACATTGCGGCCAATTTTGCAACACATGTTTTCATTTCCATATAACAAATTAATTCGTGCGTTACTACATTTAATCAATTCACAACAACATTTTCTAGAACTAAATTACTTTTAGCTAAATTATGTGATTGTATTTACATAGCAAGTTATTATTTTCTACCATTTACCACTTATTTCAAGCTAATGTTATTTAACAGATTTAACGGCATTTCTTATGTAACACCTTTGCCAATGATACTTTCCATCATTTCTTCCTACAATAGCCAACTCAGCTCTTTATTTTAGACAGCCTAATAAATAAATAAATTAAAGTAGTATATTATTTAAGATGCTTATAAAGATATGTGTAAACAAAGCGATGGGAATTGCTATATGGAATACCTATATCGAAAGTCCCTTTCCTTTTCCTTGGATTTGTTAGGTTGTATTAGATAGCGGGTTGCATTTGATAGCGGATTGTGTAAGATACCGGGTTGTATTGATATCTTTAGAGTGGTTGGTATCTGTAGTTAATACTTTGTGGAGAAAGCTAGCTACTTTTCTTTTGGAGTTGACGGTAGTTTGCCTGGGAGAAAGTAGGCGACAAACAATGCACGAATACGTTCTTCTGAGATACATAAATAGATTAGGAAGACTAACAAATCCAAGTAAACTGCACAAAAGAATAGCCAATATGGACGGGTGTTTCTGCTGTGAGCTGATTTACTTTGGTTGTGTGACTCCCGTGCACGGTTTGAGTATGGCGATACTTTGGGAAAGCTTTGGTGGAAAATACACAGGATATTCATATATTAAGTCTGTTGTATTGTAGTGTCTTTAGTAGCCGTCTGTATAAATTGAGATTTTTGTGACTTTGGAAGAGAATGGGGAGAAGCGAAGAGCGAAGGAAGGTAATAATGTGTAAGCTCTTCTGCTGTAGGTAGGACTAGTATGTGCTACACGGCCCGAATAGAACTATGCGCAAAGTAATAGAATAGAGTCAGTGAAAGTAAGTTACACACACATGGACATGGTAGAGTCAGTTTACTGCACAAAAGGTTGTTATGTTATACTATGTCTTTTGACTGTGCCATTGCCATTGGCAAAGGAAGAGACTTTGGTTTTTACTGTGGCACTAGAGCCATTCCTGCAATTGCAAACATTGCCACAGAGCATCAGAAAAAATTGTAAAGGGCTATCTGTACGTGTATGGGCTTGGAGTGGAGCATAAGAGGAAATTTGTTGAACCTAAATAATTTTTCCCAGTGGTGAACTTTTTTAATAGTTTTTGGTTGGTTTTATAACCCTTTATTTGTCTTTATTTCGCTTCATTGTTTATACTACTCTCCCCTAGATTATTTTACTTTTGTCATAAACAGAAAAAGGAAGGGGAGTAGCAGGAACGGAGAAAGTGGAGAAAGTCTGAGACAACTATTGCACTATCGTCTTATTACCGAAGATTAGAGTGTGCCTGTGGATGTGTTGCATGTCGGAGGACGAACAATAAGTACTTGTAGCGTGGAGACACATAAATATCTGCACATAGCTGCGCTACCGCTCCTCCACGAATAAGTAGTTTAAGCCTTTGGCTTATACGCAGTTAATGTGGCTAGTTGATCCATTGTTGGCTGATGGGTAGCTAAACAAGACAGTTGCCGTCGACGAGATGAGATGTGAACAAGACTCATTCTCCGCTCAGTCATAATAAAATAATATCCCAGGAACACTGTATTTATTATGTGTGCCTTGCAACAACTGCCTTCCCTGTATATAAATATTATCCTGTCTCTCTCCGAACTTTCCATCACTGCTCCTCCACATCATCCACGCTCAGCTCTGTTCCGCTCTCATTTTATGCCACAGAACTCAAGTGGAGTAAAATATCACGGGAAACTACCTATCTGTAGTGATGTGAGTGTATTGTGCAGTGCCGAGACAAGTTTTCCTTTTAAACCGAGGGAAACGTGTAATGTGTCCCTGCTTGAGTTGAGTCGGGATGAGAGTGCCACTGCTATTAGGGTTGAGTCAAAGGGCGGGCCCCCTACCAACTGCGATATGCCGATACAAAAGCGAGATGATAGTAAAAGACTGGCGAAAGACAAACCACATCGCTATACTCCATTATTATATGATAATATAAATTCTCCTCAGTCCTCCGTCATACACAACACTCTCTATACTACTGTTGCAGACACAATCGCCACATATATTATTATTCCGTCCCAGCAAGAGTGTTTTCACTAGATTTACTTTACCTAACTCTATTGTATACACATAATATGTAGATACCTCTTTCATCCGCTCCCCCCATACATGCTAGACACTAATCGTAAAATTTTCTACGATATTCTCCTATTCTCTACACATAGCCGGCCCCGGTTATGTATTAAGTATTATAATGCAGTAAATCTGCCTAAGTACTAAATACGAAATGGTAATACTTAAGAAGATGCGAAATAGACGAGATTCCTAACAGAGTATAGCATATCAATTTGTACATACATTCCCGCACGAGCATCCACTGCTAGGAGCAGCTTCGTTGCTGAACGCCACTGACTTGACTGATGGTGAGGGAAAGCGAAGAGAAAGTCTGCTTTCCTTTCGCTCACTGGTTTGGTTGACGTTCCCTCTTTCTCTTCCAGAGCAAGTAACGTAAACTTAAGTAATGTAGAATTTAGTATAGAGTAAATCTATGGATATGAACTATTCGTAGTTTTCACTGTTACACACAGCTCTCTTACTCTTAGTGAATGGCATTGAAATTTGAAGGAGAGAGATTTCCTTCGACTCTGTCTTCTTTAGTGTCATGCATCTCCACTTTTATGCTTATCGGTTTTGCTTTATTGCTCCAAACGGTGAATCTCTCTGTCTGTAGGCTCCGCACTCTCCAGTCTTCCTCTCGTTATGCCACATTTCTCCAGTCACCATCCAATATCTCTTTTGTACTTATAATACATACTTACTCACTTTGCTACTAGTACTAAACTACATGCATGCCAGTTCGATTCCAATCATAAAATTTCTCAATACCTCCACTCCACTTCACTCTCCGCTCCAATACTACATAATATCTCGACTCGCTTCCTTAGGTATTTTTAATATTCTATACAGAAAATCCATACCCTCCACTATAACACTGCAATAATAATACAGAACCACTACCACTACACTTATACAAATTTCTTTTACTACTCCAATTTTACATGGATGTAATCACACAGCATTAGTATAATCCACACACGACTAGTGTGCCAATATATCCATCCCTGGAGGAGTGTATCGCTTGGGGTCAGGCGAGGTCAGGTCGGGGCATGTCAGCCTTGGTTGCTCCAGGAGGATAAAATGTAAATGCAGAGCCATAGTGGGGAATGGAGAGGACGAGGGAATGCGGTGGCTGGAGGAAGAGCGACAGTGTTGGACATGTGGACAGGAGACAGACAGTTTGGGAATGTGTTCGGAGGGGTCGAGTAGGAAAGAGTGTCATTTGAGTGTGGCTGGCGAGAAAAGGCCGGGAGAGCCTGAGAGTGTTGGTGTGGGTTGGCTGTTGGCTGGGCTGACAAGACAAACTCCCATGAAGATGGGATTAGGAAAGGCCATCATATTCCCATTCTCACCACATCATGACTGTTAACTTCAGATTAGGTTTCCAAACAAACTCATTGCACGAGTGGTGCATACCTCTGCTCCCTGCGTAGTGCAGGAACCCAACACTTGAGATAAACGGGAATCGGAGAGGGAGGCAGGCCAAGACATAAACCCGAATATTCTTCTCTCATCTCCGCTCGTCTTACTGTCATGGAATGGAATAACCATTTCATTTATTGTTTCACATGTAATGTCTCCCCGAATAATGTTCTCCGTCTCTCGCTGTTAATGGTCAGCTCCCTCCCGCGTCTCGCTCCCTCGCTGTCCTCAAACCAGTCAGCCATTTTCTGGCCACCTCTTACAATATTACTACATTATTATACGCTCGCTTTTATTTCCGCTCTCATTCTCCCTTCGCAATTCATAATACACGAGCTCTGTGTTTCATGTGCGCCATGAGCTATGAGTCCTTGCCCTGCCATCCATTTATTCCCACTTAGCTCCAAGTACACAGAACACATTCATTAGCATCTTCCACCCGCCATTCAGCCTCTAACCCAAAGTTCCTCCGATTTCCCATCCTCGCCTCGCTCCTATCCTAATGGTAACCCACTGGCCACATAATGCTTACACCAAACCTTATATTGTTATTATTATCACACAGGACCGTAACTACTCATATTACATATCACTGCATCATTCAACACTCCAAGCCCTCTATTTCATAACCCAATTATTACTACATAAGTACTTCCTATAACTGCAAAACGATAACTGACGATCAGTTAAACTCACACCAAAGATTATATTTTATACGTACTTGTCTTCCAAAATTGCTTTCTCTATCTCTGCTTTCTCTAACACGTCGCAGTAGATATCACTTTCCCTTCTCTCGCATGCAAAGTGGCAAACCCATGGAAAAAACAAACCATTCTCCTTCGACACGTATTTCCTACTCGCTCCCTTCTACCAATGGAATTTTCTCACATAGTGCGCACAAATTTGACCTATGACCTCTGCCAATACCAATATTGTAA
This sequence comes from Yoshiicerus persimilis, assembly GCA_020352615.2. NCBI lineage: Eukaryota > Metazoa > Arthropoda > Collembola > Entomobryomorpha > Tomoceridae > Yoshiicerus > Yoshiicerus persimilis. The sequence goes on from CM060170.1 coordinate 18,094,348, forward strand.
TCCCAATAGCAAATGTATAGGTACCTTATCAAACAGTAGCTACTGTCTACTAATATCTAAGACTACTCCCATTGTTACTGTTAAATAAATACAAGTTTTAATGAATATATTTAGTTTAATGGAAATTTGCGTTTGTCAAAAAGAATTAAATTGACTTTGCTCAAGATTTGCAAATTTTTCCAATAAAGAAAATACAGGTTATTTCATAAATTATTTTGCTTTACTTTTGGATATGCGGCATCTACATGTGGATGGAGAACTTGTCTAGGCACTGTTATGCAGAAGTGGGTTGAAAAATAACAAAATGTATAAATAATATAACGCGGATTCCGTGCTTTGACTTGGCGAACAAAGTTTATACAGTTTAGCAAAAGGCGATTTGAGCAAACATGCATGCATTTGTACTATTTTCCATAAACAAGTGGAAAACAAGAGCATCTGTTGTCCTTTTCCGTCTTTATTTTAACAAAGCCAAAGCTCTTCCTTACACAAAACACGACGAAAGCTGGAGAGTCTATGCAAAATATTCTGTCCGATGTGATCTGCTACATCCCATCTTTCTCTTTCTGTGGCTCGACAATACCAACACTGAATATCCCATGGATGTAAATATAAGTACATCCGTCCTTACGAACCACATCCACGTAAGCTGGGAAATATTGACGCTTAATGCCAATTCCTATAATCTGTACATAGTTTGTAGGATATGCATGTACGAGGAATTACAACATATTCCAAAGGCCGTACTAATTCAATAATTATTCTTTTGATCTTGACCAAGCGAAGCATGTCGGCATCCATAGGGTTGCTGTTTATCATGGAACCGCAATTCCTGACGAAAATATTTCTGGAAACTAACCAAGCAGAGAGAATTGGAACGAACGGCAGTCGACTCGTGTGTGAGTAAACTGACGAACTGCTAATTCCTAACGTTTTGCGATTTCGTAAATTTCTTTCTGAAATAATTGTGTCTACTACAGATAGTGGCACTTTGGCATGTCGTGGCATTACTGTACCCATGCTGTGTTTATAAGAGAGCCAGAGTGCAAAGTGCAGACGTATACAAATAGAATTTCGTTTGATTGCTTCGTCTTGCCACGCTGTCGCCACATCAGTGTATCTGTATCTCAAAACGGAAATGGTAGAATTTAATAATAATAATAATAGCGCTGTAAATGTGTTGTAGGCGGAGGAGAGACATATTATAGGCTGTGGGTAAATATAGCTGTGCAGTTGGAGATTGAATGAGATGTCAGTCACAATCTATGCCTTGTGTACGTGGCATGGATGGTTGATGGTTCCTTCCCCACAAATAAATTCATTACCTACGCTACATTATTATGTATGTATACGTGCAAAGATCTAAAATGTCCAGAATGAGGAAGAGAGCCACTTGTCATGCCTTTTCATTTATACCACTTACTCTTATTCTGGCTACAGCTGAAAATCCCAACACAGAAACAAATCCGTTCCAGCTGTCCATGTGAACTCATGTGAGATGTGTTATTACCTAGTTATTCTTAATCGCACTAAATCTGTACTCGCATTCGATGTCCTAATTATGCAACTAACTGTTTTATTGCACTCGAGTCTTGTATCCATCTCAGTGTATCGAAAGTGATAAAATATTCTTCGCTACCCAAAACAACCATAGACCTCCGTTCTACTCCGAAGCACTACGGGCTACTAAGATTTTAACAGCCTCAACTTTTTCATAGGCACTTCCATTTCAACATAAACTTTAAAGCTGCTACATAATCGTAAATAAATTGCAAGAGCATCTGTATCTCTGCACTCTAGACTCTCTTCACTACTCCACTTATTCATGCCTTATTAATTATGCTCAGATTTTAGTTTGCTCCAGCATCATCATGATATCTGATGCGCACTGGTTCACTTTACGACACAACGAGCACCACTGATTAATTACGTGCGTTACTAGTCTCAATAAAAGTATATATTAAAAGCCTTTCACGAATAAACTTAAACTGCTTCGGGACATTTACTATGATAATTGTGTTTTCCACTGCAAGTCAAAATCATCCAGTTACTAACAGGAGTTACGTAGACTCCGAGTTACCATCATTAAGGCAAACACATTTCTGAATTTACACAACGGGTGAAAATTCCAAACCATAAGCTCCTATAAATTTGTTTGTGTTTCATCTTACACAGTATAAAGAATCGCTATGCAAGGTAATAATATTAGTATCTTTAACATCATGAAGGACGACTAATATTATATGTATTTCTTAACTTTCAAAAAGGTCTTTTGTAGTTTGGTAGCATTATGCTATGCATTATGTTGTTATGATGCATGCCTAACAGTTCGGTGTATACATAAGGATATTGCTGCAACTGCAATGTGCCCCCCAGTGATCTCATAATACGTAGTAAATTTTTAAAAAGTAATTCATTATGCAACTGGGGAAATTGAATTCCGGAAATGGAAAGTAGTGGTAGAACACGACAATTAAATTTGATGTAAGGGTTCTCGAATAGTAATTATACCGGTGGAAAGCAAGTGTATTTAAGTAATTATTTTAAAGCATTTAAAAGTTGGCGGTTTGCATAAAATAAAATGGAAAGCCAACTTGGTGGTTTTCAATTTTGAGATATTTTAGTTTATCATGTATACAACTGTTAGGATTAAGTGTGTTTTCCATTAAGCGAATATGTATGCATTTTATATTTGTGCACGGTGCCACAGTGGTAATGTAGTAATCATGGTAGATACATGTTAGCTGGCATTAATAAATGGTTTCTGAATATTGTTTGCCATGTAGCGACATAACACGTCGCGATGCAGAATAAAGTACGCAGAGGAGCCGACACATTTGTGCAGCAAAGCATAGATGGTTGGATTAGGAAAAGTAGGAAGAGAGAGCGAGCGTCAACATTACACGGTAAATGGTCAGGAGATAAAACATTTTGTTCATATATGCATTCTTCGATGAAATGGATGTACATAAGTACGTGAACTTAAACGTAATCTCCTGAGTGTTTAATATAGTTGAGTCGAGTTGCGAAATATACTGATCGATCCACACAAATGGAGAAGCTCTGTTGTTCGGTGCCTTCGCCTACCCCTAGCTGAGGATCGGACTGTGCACAGATCTCTGCTGCAGATAGACGAAAACTAAAAACTATTTTGTGCAGGTAGGTATTATTTATTTTGGCAGATAGTGAGCGCGAGAATGGAATGGAACGTATTGCGGTGCACTAACAATAAGATCAGGTACAGAATTCCACCTAAACTAGATATGTATCACTTTCATTTATTGCAGCATTACATTGTGTATATGTATTGCGTTCCATTACCTTACAAATTGTTATCGAATGGAGTACATTGTCGTGGAAGAATGCGACTGAGAATTTCTGTTTCAGACTTGAATTGATACATGTACTTAGGGAAGCGAAGAGAAAGTCACTTAAATTACAGGTAGCGAGAACAGTCAATATATTTCCTATTGCCTTTAATAGGTACACGACTCTAAACCGCACACGCCAAGTAAAGTGATCCACAGCAAAGTAAAGAGTGCAATGGAGAGGAATGCAGCTATAAAGACAATTGCCCTATTCCACATGGAGGTGAAACATCAAAAGCTATCTAACATAGATGTACTTGCATATAATATTAAAGCCAAAGACACAACGGATCCAAACGCGTCTTTCCAGCTCTCCTTACTTACCTACCATGGCCTAGCAACAATACCAACCTCAACTTTACAAATGAATCCTGTACTCTATAGCGCCGCTCAAGTGTACACTATTTACTTTAATCTATACATCCAGAAAAGAGTCTGGCTCGAATCGTACTACTCCTAATGGTATGCCAAACCAAACAAATCCGTTTAGACATATTACAGTGCATCAAAACATTTATGAATGAAAAAAAGGGATAATTTGACCTGTCAATATTATATATAATTTATTTTATTTGTTTTATTTTAAAAAATCCTATGGCTTTAGACTCATGTAAATAATAAATATGACAATTTAGATCCTACTATTTCCAATATCTTAGATAAAATGACTTTAGGACTCATTAGGTATACGTTATCAGTATTTTAATTTCTGTAGAAACATGACTTTCGTTTATTAGTATTTAATATAGGTTTGCTTAGTGAATATTGAATACAGTTTTGTGTAGTAAAATGGAAATGTTTTATTAAAAATTGGAATTCGATGTGTGCGATGGGAGAAATGGTTTTACTGGAGATGAAAATGGTTTATGTGCAGTTTGGAGGGTGATGAATTTGTGGGTGATCTCAGCTCTAAAGCGTGAGTGGTAGGTAGGGAGGCCGAGAGAGAGAACTAGAAATGGTATGTTGTGGTGGTATGGTTTCAATGGAGTACTCAACGGGAATTTTATCTGGAGTTGAGTTCATGGAGAAAGTAGCTCAGACTCTGAAAATAGGCAATTTGTGTCAGTGTTGAATGTTGATGTTCAAGGTTTGGTTAGTTGTGTTGTGGTGCATTGTCTACCTTTCACCAACATTACTAAATTTCTTGCTTCTCCTTTCCTTTCGCCTTTCATCTCTCCATGCAATGTTCATTCCATACGATCGGAGGAAACTCTTGTCATGCAGCCGAGTCTTGGCTGAATGTTTACGATGTCTTTATAGCACCTATTACGTTACGTATGTAAAGCCTTAAAGAGTGCATCCCATGCCTATCCCAGTGCTACTGTAGTCTAAATAGGCAAGGTATGTGGGGCCATAACTTCTAGCGTGTTGTATTTATATATGTATAATAGAGTGGAATCTTATAAAGAACAGCATTTAGCAGTGAAATTGAGGCTATATTCGTTTCAAGTCCATTACCTTTCCAAGCAAAGTGTACGTATGGCGCTTATGCAAACAAGAATGCATGGATTGAGGATGGAGCAGTAAACGAATCTGTTGAGACAGAAGGAAATTCGAGTGAATTGCATAGCATGCACGTTGTTTTCATGGAACTACTAAGTGTGTGGATGTGAATGTGGAGGCCAGGAGGGGAAAGGTCCGACTTAGCTCCAAATTGCAGCAGTGAAGCACATACGTAAGAGAGACTGCAATTACTTAATGTAGATATTAGTACATGAGTACAGGCATTAGCAGTGTCCTATACAAATGGCTACACTTGTACTTCCGTAGTAAAACTCACATTAGAATACTCACTGATTATCTCCAGTAATAAGTCGAAAGCGAAGCGAGGCGAATGGGAACTCGTCTTAGCAAAATGCATTACTTAGCCACACAGGAAGAGCAACCAAACAGTAATTGAGTTACGTAGCTTGGAAAGCTGCCTGCCTTCACTACAAAGACTTTCTCTGACTCCTTATTAGCACACCCGTAGCCAACTCGGCCCAACTACTATTACGCCAGGCAGGGGAAAGACTTCTCTTAGGTTAGTTCCGGTACCTTACACTACTCATTTCAAATTTGCATGCTTTACTTGCTATTAAGGAATATTAAGTTTCGTAATGAATCTACCAGCCTAATTTTCTATGGAATAATTAACAAAATATACTACACACGTACAAAAAGGAACATAGTGTCGACTCTACTATTTTATCAATGCAAACTTAGCACACATCAAAGGGCTATGAACAATTTCTAAGTAAACAGTCTAACTTCTTCGCCTCTCTCCTCCATTTTTTAGTTCCTTCCCAGTTAGCTCCACTAACTAAGTAAAACTGGTCGCTCGCAGATTAGCAAGTACTCACAAAGGAAATTCGCACTTCTATCTAAGGCACTAATAATATTTCACAAAATTTCACAAGTTTAGAAATAATAACCATTACACTGTCAAAAGTCACCACAGCCAGGCTTTTACCTTTGAACCTAAAAGACCTTAGTCAACGGAAATTCACATGTATCTACAAGTACCAAGAACTTTAATCAAAGTAAATGGGATTTCATTTTATAGCCATTCTAATAGCATTTATAAGAAATACATTTCTATATTAAAATATTTTTATATTTTATAATACTTTTGGATTTTATATGAAATGGTTTCTTCTTGCGCGCAAATGAAAATTTCTATTCCACGAAGTATTGATGCGAAATTGAAATCAACATTCCTTGCATTGAGTGTAGAAAATATTTTGATGGATGAATGCGAATAATTGTATTCTTATCAGATTACAACTATACTTCGTTGACCATCGTTGTGCATTCCATGTCGCCAGTTTTCTGATGCGTAAAACATTTTTCATATAAATCTTTCAAATACCCATGCATCTGACCAAGCCAATAGATTTCTAAATTTCTACTCGCTTTAATATTATAACAATGTACGCATACTACTGTTAGTTGTACTATGGCCGAAGAAAATATTTATCACATGCTAACAAGTATTTTTGAAAATTCTAAGTCTTAACCAATAAAGCATTCACTTCACGGCAGTAGTGGAAATTAGCAAAGTACTTTTACCTATATCTACTGCAGTGCTAATTAGAAACTGATATCGACAAAAAATTGTACTATAAAGAGATCCGGAAGGCAAATATTTATGTAAACCCGTCATTTACCTCTGAAAAATATTTAATTTGCAAAATATTTAACCAGCATACCAAAGACATTTCTTAATATACATCCTTTGTTATATACCATCTGACTTGTGAATTCTATTTATTTCTGAGTAAGTAATGCAATTCTTTGCAAAATCAATATAACTACCGTTGGAAATGCAAAACACAGATTACAAATTTACAGATTTCAAAAATGCAAGGATGTTGATATTCTATTATTAATTATGCATAGTAGTATAGTAAAGTTTTGTTGATACTTACTTAATGGTAAAAGAATTCTGCTGTAATATTTACGGTATGAGTATGAAGGAAGAAAAGATTCTTTAGGTTTGGAAAGGTAGAGATGTTTAAAGTGAGGAAAAGATAGAAGTCTCTCTCGATCAGTCGAACATTAGAAGGGGAATAGAGAATGCACTAGGGGCAAGAATTCCGGCTAGAGCCGAGCACTGCTGAAGAATACAGAGCAAAGGATGGAAATACTTTAGTAGACAACACATTCCATATTATCGAATTATTGAATTTCGGGTCTCACACCGATTTGATTGTGAGCGATGAATTGGGGTGAGCCACTGTGTGGATTCAATGAGCTGATGGGATAGAATTTCTATGAACAAAGGTCCGGTCGACTACTCCACGGCCTCACATCACGCACATGTTGCACAAATTGAACAAGAGGCAACCTTTCTTAACTCAATACTTTTACTTCTTTTCCCATTTTCTTCGTATTAGGTTCTCAGCAATGATCTAGTAGTTATTTCCACCATACTTTCTTTCCCCAGTATTGACATAACTTTTTAGACAAAGAATAAGTTTATAACTTTTCAAGTTATATTACTAAATTCCTATAACATAACACGGCAAATAAATTAATTTCCCAGAATATTATATTCCTACGGCGTTTAACGGAAGTATGTAGTGTGCGTCAGAATTAATCATTCCAGACAATGTTATTCCAGTTCAAATACGAATTCGATATATGTTACGATATGAGGCAGGAACAATGTTTTTCACAGATAACTAGTAATACGGTAGTATGAACTCAGCATGTCATTTCTGTGCATGTAGTTCAAAATGTCTTAAAAAAAGAAAAATAATGTAATCCGAAAAGTATTTGCAAAATACAAACTTTTGATACAGTTGAAATTGATACTACTCTAAAAACTGGTGCAGGTACATCAATAAATTATGAGTTGCTCGGCTATTGTTTTTTGGTGGCACAAAGAGAATGAGACTGAGAGAGGTAAAAGAATATTTGTGATACACTAATTAGGGATATATCATAAACTCATAGATCATACAGAACGTACCCTATAACATGACAGGGAAACCGATGTTAATTTCCATGGAGAAAGTGTGAAAAGAGCTAGGCACCAGTTATTTAGTTTAGCACGTCATCATTCCTTAGAAAAGTAGGTTGGTTAAAGGGGAAGAGTTGGAATTGGAAGTGAGTAAAGAAGAAAGTAGGGAAAAGAAAGGGAAAATAAATTCTTAACGCGGAGCTAGTCTCACTGTATATTCTTATCTTGATGATAGGCTTGCTCCTAGTGAACTTTGTGGATGTGAGTCTGCCATAATGAAATTCCTGTCTTTGTAGTGAGGAAAGTGATCATACTTACATGGTTACAAGGTCGTATTTATAAATCGGTTTCTGGTCTATCTGGCTGTGTATTTGAGAGGGGCAGGGTATTCTGCCCCTTTGGATTATTTAAAAATGTTGGGAGCGCCCTATCTAGAATGGCATTGAGGATGAGCATATATTCAGCATGATAATAAGGTGGAGAACAACAAGACGAAATAGTTCGATTGGGAGTACAATTGTGTAATACAGAGGGAATTGAGTGTATTTAGTAGTCTGTGTGGAGGAGAGGAATAGGAGCAGTTGGAGTGAAAGATAGTGTAGAGAGGATGCAATGGAGAGAGCGAGGAATAAAACAGAGCCTAAGTAGGTAAGTGTTGAAGGAAATGGTTGATCATGCTAAATTTTGGATTTGAGATGCAAGGCATGAGCCTGGAGTTCACTCTTAAGTTCAAGTGAATGGATTTGTGCCTAATAAAAACCTACGATGAGATTATAGCTCAATATTTACTAGGCGAGTGTTCAGTGAAAGAGCAAAAGCCCGGAGTGGGTCCACGTACTCCTTTCTCCAGCGAGAGAGTGAGAGACAGACACATCGAGTGCATGGCCGCGGGCGAATGCAGCGTAGCACTGTTTTCATTTGATTGTGGGTGCAGAGAGCAGGCACTGCAATGTATTGCTGTACTGTGCGAAATTGTAATAGCGCTGCAGGGAACAAATGGTCTGTCGGTTCTCTGTACGTACTCACTTGTAAAACCTCGTCCCGGTTGACGAGAATATGAAACGTGCAGATATTTATACGAGCCAGAGTGAAGAAAAGGATTTCATTCGGAATACATCAAAAATCAATATAATCTACGATC